>CM029023.1:1592087-2792087 GCA_016801055.1 Panax notoginseng | reverse complement strand
ATCGCAGAGTGAAAACACATTACAAGTATGATTTGATTATGATATATATGAATGAATATGTAAGTATGCTTACATTAAGAAAAGTTATAAAGTCCTTTGATAGATAATAGGAACATATGTACAAAGACTTAGAACGAATTGATCAAATATGTTAGGTTGATCCTACATAAACAAAATAGCTTTGTAAAGTCCTTAAAAAGAAATGATGTACAAGGACTATAAAGATAGAAATATCAAGCTTGTTAGGTTGATCTTATAATGTAATAGATAGGCTAGTCTAGTCGAGCACTGCACAAGAAATCGTAGTTTGTCAGGAGAGTCAAGGAAAACTCGAGAGCTATCAAGGCAGAATCGTAGTCTGCAAGATAGTAGATCTCGGAGTTCGTAGACTTCTAGGAGAGACGAGGAAGGATTGTAGTATGTCGAGGAGAACTTCCTCGAAGCTATAGTCTGCTGAGGAAGTCATGTTCAGAATCGTAGAGACAGCCTGTCTAAGAGTCGACCGAGCATCTGCCAAAGCCAAGTCAAGAATCGTAGTCGAGCAAGATCAGATGAAGACAACAAGCATAAAGACAGAAATCATAGAGTGTCAAGATCTGATCTTGAAGTCGTAGTGTCTTCACAGCTGAAGCTGTATCGTAGAGTGCAGAAATAAGGCCTCAACAGAAGTGCTCACAACGCCAAGGCAGAATCGTAGAGTAAATAATATTTCTCAACAAATGAGCACTTCCAGAATATCCAAAGTATGAAGTCTCTGGTCTGAGCTGCAAAGATACATTCCTCCTAAAAGAAACCAAAGAACACTCAACGAATGGCATGCAAGCTAGCAGAAGATCTAAGCACCAACCCAATCAACATCCAGATTAAGTTGTGAAGCCATTCAAGATGAAGTCTTCCACAAGTTGATCAGAAGAAGACTTCAGTAACTGACTAAGGAGGGTCAGTAAGTGCAGTAGCTGTCAAGAAAATAGAAGACAACAATACCAGGATCATAGTGTTTGCCAAACAAAGAAAGAACTGATGGAGTGTACACAAAGATACTGGTCAGCCTATGAAGAATAACGCTAAAGTGATTAAGCACTGGGTCAGTCCATTGATGATAAGTGAACGGGAGATCACAAGGAGAAAGCAAGCTGGGCATGCCACAAATCTAAAGTGTCTTGCTATTCAGAAGAGGCCTGAACAAGGAGTCAAGCCATCAGTGTCTGAGATCTGTCGAGGCAAACAGATGTGTTGAAGCACTGCACAAAAAAAGGAAGAGGTGTTCTACATTGAAGATCCAATAAACACTCTTTAAGATCGTAGTGTTGTCTCTACCTGTCAATAAGCAACATTCAACAAGACACTACGATCAGGTCCAAGAAGATATGCATAATCATAGAGTTCGATCATCTGAAGATTGAAGCATTAGAAACAGTTCAATCTGAAGATTGATATTCGAACAGAGCTTATTGAGAGCATCGATGCAAAAGGACAACCTCTGATCGAGAAATTAGAAGGAGAAAATAAAGTCGATTACCTGCCCAAGACATCAAAGTGACATCTCTGACGGGTTAGGTGACACAGTAGACTGCAGTGTCAGAAAGTCATAAAGGGGATGTCATGTCACATCTGCAGTCTATCTCAAATAACTCGAGATCTGCGAAGCAATTCAAATATCTCCCAATGGCTACATTCCAACGGGAAGGTTGTGAAGGAGTATAAATCAACAAGAGCTTCAAAGATCAAGAGATGCTGATGATTGCTAAGTTGCAGAATCGTTGAGTTATTGGAATGCTATTGTTGACTCTACGAGTTCCCCCAGAACTAAATAGAGCAAGTCTCAGTGACAGTGAGATTACAAAGGTGGACGTGAAGCAGCTTTGAAGAAGGACTTAAACAGACTAAAGCTTCACTCAACAAAGATGAGAATGTCATTGAAGATGGCAGCTAAACTGAGAAACAAAAAGGACAAGAAGATAGCATTCAGAAAATTGGCAGAGCACAAAGAAGATCCAGAGAGCCACTCTACGAATCACTATGAACCTAAAGCTGAACCAGAACAAGTGCAGAACCATGTCTGCCAACCAGTCAAGAAGGGTTCAGGGAATTCTAAGTGGCAGACGAAGCCTTCCAAAAGCTCAAACACTTAGCAGACCCAAATGGTGATGGTGCATAGCTGACAACAGATAAAGATGAGCAGAAAAGAATGAAGATCAATTGCATCAAAGAAGATGTAGTCCAGACTCAAAGCAGAATGCCAAGAGAACTACGCCAAGCTGTTAAGTACTAAAGATGTTCAAGCTTAAAAAGACATCTTAGTAGCAAGGCACCAACAATAACAACATCAACAACAATAAGAAGCCAGGGCCTGAGGGGTCCTTGTTCGGAGGGACTAAATAAAGTTCTAAGCCTGATGGGCTTGAAGAGTTCCTAGGGAACTAGAGGAGTTCCAAGGCTGTTGGCTTTGAAGAGTTCTTAGTGAACTGAAGTTCCAAGGCTGCTGGCCTTGAAGGAATCTTAGTGATTCAGGGTGCTGCCCTTCCTTAGTGAAAATCCTGCTAGTTGAAAGCAGAAGAGTGGATTAGAAGCTTGAGTCTCTGAACCACTTAAAATTCCTTGTGTCATTTACTTTATGTCATTTACATTATGTACTTAACTGTTATATCTGCTATGTATGTATTAACTGCTTACCACTTAACTAACTCTAAGAACAATGTATGTATGATTATGAATATATCAATAAAGGGGATCTTTTACTTATTCAGCTGTGCTTGAAAAGAATCGTATGTTTGTCATATGCTAATTCATTAGCAATACAAAATAAAAGAGAAAAGTATTTGAAAATAAAAAAGGATATATTCAACCCCCCCTTCTAGATCTATTGTGTGCCTACTGGGAACTAACAATTGGTATCAAAGCAGTTCTCATGCTATATTCAAAAGCTAATCACTTTGAGTCTGATCCTGGGCACAAATATTGTTCTAAATTTAGTTTAGTAGTAAGTCAATTGTAAATGCAGATGAGCTCACACGTTGGAAATATTGTGTACTGGTAATTATGTATACACACCTGAAGCTACTTGATTGGTCCATGTTCTTAAATGCCATTACAACAAGACCAATCCTTGGCCATAGTCAATCCTGTAGTCTGAAGACCAGGTAAGGAAGCTCAAGAGGCATCAACAGTAAAGAGTCAAGCATCCATCAGCCTGAAAGATAAGATGGCCATACATGCTAAAAAGTACTTATCCAGAGAAGAAAGAAGAATTCCTCAAATATGTATTTGGCCAACCAACAGCTAGATGTGAACCCTGAGGTTTAAAGTTATCAAAGAACTAAGGATGCCAAGATTCTCTTAGCTTACCTCTTCAAGGTTATGACTGATTGATTGAAGGTCAACTGGAGCAACAAGCTGTCAGGAGTGAATGAAAAACTATGCACTTCAATGCCTTACCCCAATATACCAAAGATAAATAACTGTTAAGTAACTGACAGAAGAAAGGTACGGTTCCTCATTAGTATAAATATGTACATCATGATTCACCACCTTATGCACTATAACAGTATTCTATCAAGAGACCATACTCTACCTAAAAAGGGGAAGAGAGAAAGTACAATGAGGTTAGAAACTCAAATGCTAACAAACTTTCTCTCCATCCAAGTTTTAGGTTGAAGATAACATTTTTAAAGAAGTCTGAAATAGGTCATAAGCATATCAAGGTTTAACTAATATTAAGTGAAGTAATCGTTGCTAATGGGTTAATATGTATGTACAAACCTAAGTTCTAAGTTTTTGATAACACATATAGTATGATCAGTTCTACAAGAGTGTTTTGAAGATTCATAGAAACTAATCATCTCCATGAATAAACCAGATACAAATAAGTGATTGAGTTGATTCTCACTCTATGAACAGTTAAACTCTATGAACATAACCAAGCAGATGATGAAACCATCAAAGTAAAAGAGTGTTTTATTAAAATGGCTACTCTTACACACACTCATCATTATGCATCTTACAATGTAATATCTAAATTGGATATATGCATGAATATGATTGTTACTAATCAATATGATGAAAATTCAAATATATGAGGAACAAGGATTTTGAAAACTAACTTGGCAGGACCCATTTAACTATGGGTACCAAAAATATAAATGCATCTAACCTGCATGTACTTGGTCTATTTGACCACACTAAGGAATGCTGAAGCAGAAGACTTCAGTCAAGTAGATTCAACCAGAAGAAGGCTTAAGATAATTCAGAAATGATTCTGATAAAATCCCTATTTGTCAAAGCCTGTCCTTGAAGATTTGCTGAGCTAACATGAATGAAGCTCATATGGCTATTGATCTTTATATGGAAGCAGACCATTCAACCTAAGATGAAAATAATCCTATATGCTCATTCATGCGAAGCATATCATATGAGAAGAATCCTCAAGGAAGTTCACATCAGAGGATCATCGAGCATTAATCATGAGGAACTCATTACGAAAGCAGAACTCCACAAGTACAAACTGATGAGGAAGACTACGTTCGTAGTGCTGTTAAATGATCGCAGAGTGATCAATCCTGAAGATATCCATGCCTATGATATAAGGAAAGTTAATTGATAGTGATGATTCCAGTCAGAAGGAGATATGCAAGGCTGCCCTCTAATGCTCATGAAGAAGAAGAAATCACACCTCACTAAGAAGATAGTATCAACTATGGGGGAGCAGTGATCTGCTAAAAGAATAGTAGCACTGAAATATACTATGAAGCAATGTACTAGTTACAGAGTCCCAAAACTTTATGACTGATGAACCAAATGAAGATCCATAGTCAGTAGGAACGTCTCAAAACGTACTACTGATAATCCTATCAGTCACCCAACTCAAAATCGTGAAGCGCCTACAATCAAACACCTGATCATAGTATGAGAGTAGGAGGACACCACGATTACAGCCAATGCAAATGTCTAGAGTTGATTGATGAACTCCCCAGCAAAAAAGGTCAAATGAGATATCAGTACTAACCAATTCTAAAGTTTTTCATCTGGAAAGCGCCTCAGGGACAAACCTGACCCTTAGCTCACTCTAAGAGGTTGGCCCTTCCTGAGCTACCTTAACAAAGAAGGAATGCTTAGTCAAGTTCATCTCAAGGACCAGGACTGTCAACGATCGTAGAGTAGATACTGGAGTAAACTCAACGATCGTAGAAGCAGACTCGACGATCGCAGTCTTCCCAGAGGATACACTAGCTCATGAGGAGCTCGAAAAAATGAGATAAATGCTCAACTATTCAGATCATGAGGAGATAAGTTCAAATACTGGTTGGAAAGATGTCCTGCAGACTCACCTCAGAAGTAGAGTGCCCAAACCATCATAAAGTACATCAGTGGTTAGCTATGCAATTTCAAGATGAGGATTAGTGTCAAACCATCCACTGCAGCATCTCTCAAAAGAAGATCGTTGAGTCAACAAATAAAAACGTAGAGTCCATAGCTACCTCACCATGCTACTCTACGAACCAAAAAGGTCAACGATCAATCCACGTCAGCGACGCCTATTTTCTTAAAAGGAACATCAAACTGAAGTTTATGGGGAGTTATAGTTTCTTACTGGGCATCGTGCAACCAACGAATGGTTGACACATCATAGCTTATGCAGAGTCAGAAGGAACTGTCATAAAGACAAATTCAAATCTTAAAATAGTTACCAGAAGTTATTGAACCTCTCTCCCTCTCTTTTTCAAACCTTAGAATCCTCTTCACAGCCTAAATCAATTAACCCTCCAGTGCCTTGCCCAAATCACGTTTAACCATCTCTCATAAAACTTCCTAAATCAAATACCCATATTCTTTGAACTCTTCAAATGGCAGATTGGCGAGTAATCACTGGTATTCAGCTCGGAACCAAGACGTTTGAGAAATTCGAAAAGAAGTTCAGATATATTCTTGAATTGGTGAAGAAGGCTGGATTCTCAGAATGTCTTGAGGCAAACACTCGAATATATGATGAACTAGTTAAAGAGTTTTACTCAAACGCGTCCATAAATTCTGGAACCCTTTCTACCAAGGTCAAAGGTCAGATTCTAAAACCTGAAATCGTCTGACATCAATCAATGCTTAGGCCTTCCTGACCTAGGACTAAAAAGCCTTAATGAGATCGACACTGAACAAGCAAATAAGATTATGGTATACAAAAGAAACCCTAGTCTGAAGGACATGAAGAAAAAGGAGTTTCCTGAAGAATTCGAGTTCCTTGCTGAGATAGTGGGCAAATGTATACTATACAAGGATACTGCACATGACACTATGATTGATCAACAACTAAAGATTATGTCTGCAATAGTTCTGAAGAAGCAAATAAACTTTGGAATTATCTTGTTCGATCAAATTTCTAAATGGTTGAAAAAGGCTGAAATGAAGAAGACTACAGATAAACCACATACAAAGGTTTTTCATGGAAGACTCTTGAGCATTGTGCTGAAGAAGAAATTGGGAAACAAGATCAAAGATGATGAGGGAGAACCACTAAACGTCCATAAAGTCATGTCTCCACAACTGTTTGTAAACTGGAAGAAAAATCTCAAGGAAAACGGGAGGCTAATAACAACTAGGAGCAGTAGCAAGGTCTCTGCAAAGAAGAGGAAGGCACAAGAGGTGAAAAGCTATCAATCTGATGACTCTATACCAGTAACAGCCACACCAGCAAAGAAGAAGTCCAAGGGTGTGAAGAAAATAGAGGCTCCACCAAGAAGTCTCTCCACTAACAACAAGGAAGCAAGAGAAGAAAAGGTCTCAACTACAGAAACCCTAAAGAGAAGAAGTAACAGATTACTCCAAGGGCCATCCAAAAAGAAAGCAAAGGTGATAAAGAAGTCAGCCCCTGTCCCCAAAGAAGTCTATCTTCCAAGGATGAGAGTGTAGAGTCAGAAGATGAGAAGGGAAATGAAAGTCTCAAGATTAAGTCCCCAAAGAGCAACTGGAAATGAAGAAGAATGTACAAGTCCTATGGCTAGTCCTCAGAGCATCCACTCTGTTGATGAAGGAAGGTTGCAAGTTAACACAATTGTATTCCCTACTGAAAATGCTCCAACAAGTTCACATAATGACTCCAAAGATGTTGAGTCCTAAGAAGAGGGATCTGTCCCTACTAATGCTGAACTTCAAGGAAGCTTGTCTGGTGAATCAGAGGCTTCAGACTCTGAAGAAGGAGAAAAGTATGACTCTCCTATTGCTGAACCCCCAAGGAGAAGAAAGAGTAACAGACTGCTTGCCAAATCTGTCTCAAAGAAGCAAGGAAAACACTCTACTGCAATCATTAAAGTTAGTGATGGTGAGCTTGACTCCAAGGGAAAAGATGCTGAAGAAGGCACTAATGATGAAAACCAGCATGAAGAATTCACTGATGAATCAGATGAAAGGAGTGAGCATGATTCAAGCTTAGAAGGTGAAGAAATGGGGAAAGATTTTATGTAAGACTCCGAATTTTATAAAATAAAAGTATTTAATTTTTCTTATAATTACTATTCAGTAAATGGTTAAATTGATAAAAGTTTAAAGTTATGGGTGAAATGTGAATTTTTTTTTCAAAATAAGCAAGTAGTTATAAAATAATCATTGTTGTCGGAGAATATTCGTTTGGTCATGGAATATTCTTTCTGTCGGAGAATATTAGTACGACGGCGCAACTATTTGTGGGCCCCATAACGAATAACTGTCGGATGAAGAAAATGATAAATTTGAGTTTTTATAAATAACGGCGTAGTTGTTACCGTTAATACTATTGAAATACCCGGTGGTTAAAATACAGTAATACGCGTTATTGCACAGTAGCACGCGGTATTGCACATTATTTTTGAAATTATTGATTCTTACGTAAGAAAGAACTACTCAATAATTGTTACAGTAATTACTGTTCAATATTTTATTTTATTGATTTAATAATTGCTACGTTGAAATTTTATATTATTGTTGTTCAAATTGTCACTGCATAGTATTTCCCATTATCAGATCAATAATTCATATTATTTGAATAATATTATTAGATAACATTATTGGCAATGTCTAGAAAGTTCTGTCTAAGGAGAGGTTTGGTCACCTAATTGCGCGCCAATAAGGATAAATCCTTATTGGAAAGCCCCCTCTTTCCTGGGAACGACCTGGTTGTCATAAATGTGATTCTGTAATATTATCTGTAAATAATTAATTATTGATTCATATGATAAGGAAATATTTATTTTATGTGGATATAAATGAGGGATATATTTTTGTGGTTAAAAATGAAGGAGTTAATGTTGAGGTGTTTTATCTGTATTTTTGTCGGAACGGAGGTATTGAAAATCAAATTAGAGTTTTTGAGATATTTTGCGAGGGTTATAATTTTTAATCCGACCGTTGGATCGTGGTAATATTTGGATATGTTATACATATATAAGTTGAGTATATGTCCACAAATTTTGAACCGTTAAAAATGAACGTATAATTTGTTATAAATTTTACGAGATGACTGGTTCAGAAATTGTTGAATTTTCGAAGTTAATCATTTTGGTAGAAAATTCTAGAATTGGTGGGCCCCACTCTTGGTTGGTGAAAAAATATGCTGAGATTTTTATTCAAATGTGGTGGGTGGGAATAGTAGCAGGTAAAGTCATCAGGTTGCAGGTTAAGTCTGCTTCGGCGTGCTAACATTTTCCTATAAATAGATAGCTAAGTTAGAATTGAAAATCACACCACAATTCATAAGTTTTCTCTCTTTCTCTCTCTAGATTATTGAGTGTATTTTGTGAGTATTTAGATACTTTATGAGTTTCTATTCATCAGTGTTAGTTTTCTTCAGCCTTATACCGATCAGAAGTACTGCTCTTTTGAGGTAAGGGATAGTAAGGGATTTAAAGAGTTGTTATATTTTTCAGTTTCGTAATTTTTCTGACCTTCAAAAATTCTAGAAAAATTTGAAATAATATTTTAATGAGTTTTCTTGATTGTGTCCAAAAATGGTGATTTTTGGATGTATAGATTAAGAGTTATGAATTTTATAAGAAAAGACTATTTTAAAAGTAACCGCTTATAACTTCTTGTGGTTAATTCCAAAATTGATGAAATTTTTATTGGGAGTACATGTATATGATAGGAGTATACTCTGTGAATTTCAGAATTTTTGGATAAAAGTATAATTTTTGATAAATGTGTAAATATTCGGCTGTTTTGGCCATATGAAAAATAGTAAATTACTTTTAAAAATTCTGAGAAAAATATATGTTCACTATGGGACTATATTGTGCTAAATCCCAGAAAAGAAATATTTTTGGAACTGATTTGGTATTTTTCATAAAAATGGTCTAGTTATGAGTAAATGAATTAAATATGTTATGTGAAGTAAGAAAATTGAAAAATAGGATTTTATGACTTGAGAATCCTATATGAGGTATATGCAGATTTTTGATGAGGGTTTGGTTATTGGTGATAAAATCTTATGAGTTTGGCATTTTGGAATGATTAAATGTATTATTTTTGTAAAGTATAAACAATTAAAATAAATTGTTTATAAATTTAAGAAATGTTATTCTTTCAATATCATTATACCGAAATATTGGTATGGATTTTATTGTGGAATTTCTACCTTTTTGAGTCGGGATTACTATTCACGAGTTACTATTCACGAGTTACTATTCATGACAAAATTGGTTTCTTTTTCTGACCAAATTATAGTTGAGTTATGAATATTACTCTTGAGATTAAATCTATATGTTGATTATATTATTTTTATTATCATATATAACATTTTTATAACCCTGATGTTGAATTTCTCTTTCACTTGAGTGTAAAGATGGGTAAATTATTGGTATGATCGTGACTGAAAAATGTCTTTGGCCTGTAGTGCAAAGATGAATTGTTAACTGGTATGATCATGACCATTGAATTTATAATTAAATATCTTTAGCTTAAGTGTAAAGATGAATTGATTAACATGATTATAATTATTGTTTATATAAATTCTGAAATGATTATATATTTCTTTGAGATATGAATATATTTGGCCTGTAGTGCAAATATGAACTGTTGATGAATATCTTTGGCCTGTAGCGCAAAGATAAATTATTGTTGAATATCTTTGGCCTGTAGTGCAAAGATGAATTATTGATGAATATCTTTGGCCTGTAGTACAAAGATGAATTGTTGATGAATATCTTTAGCCCGTAGTGCAAAGATGACATGTTGTTGAATATCTTTGGCCAGTAGTGCAAAGATGAACAGGTGTTGAGATGAACATGACCAACTGGTGATACAAATGAATATCTTTGGCCGTGCAAAGTTGAAGTTATTAGTATGATTATGAACAGGAAATGTGATTTGGTGTAACCATGATCTTTGATGTTTCAGGTAAAGATAGGTGATGAAAATTATCTTCGTCCTGGATGAGAAGAGGAATTTAGAACTACAGTTATGATTATGAGTTATTCATATGATTGTGGACCAGAATTGTTGATTGATGTTACAGGGATAAAATATTGTTGGTGGATTTTTAACATGGAGAAGATAATAGACTTTATAGTCTATTTGACTCTTCTAATAGATTGCTCGTTCCGCTGCAACTATGGTTGAAATTTTTATCATCTACCATATGTCCTAAATCTCTGATTTATTACTGATGAAGACTATTGATAATTTATTTATCTTTAGTCATGATATTCTTTACTGGGCTAGTTGTGCTCACCCTTTTGTTTCACAATTCCTTTCAGGTAATAAGAGTGTAGCTGGGTCGAGCGGGGGTAACAAGAGAATAGAACGGTGGTCATCATTTAGTAGTTATATTTGGTGAAGAAAATAGGGTGAGGCGAAACCAACGTTGGAAGGGTGTTTCGTCACTATCATACAAGATGTCTAATGACATACAACCTCGTGTCATCATAAGACAAGGTTGTGCTCATCCACTTGCTGAGTATATCTACGAGCACTACCTATATAATCTTGGTGTTTGTTTGAAGTATAATTCTCAATTAGAGACAGTGGAGATAATGATAAGTCAAGAGAAGACTCACCATTGGGAAGAATATGATAGTAATCTTCTCGTTTTTCTTTGGGGTCTATTGGGTCAACCAAGGATAATTCTGTGGCCATATGATATCTTTCATAACCTAGAAGCATGGCGTCCCATGTACGAAGGTTTCCTTGAGTACTTTCCAAAGATTCTAGTTTCTAAAACAGTTTTTGACTGTACCTTTATGTAAGGTACCTTTGTGACGTGCTGATACATGATGGTGTCCAATGTCACATATGGTATATATTTTTTTCCAAACTCACAGCATATGTGTTGTTGTATTTTGCACGACAATTGTTGTAATAAAGTTGTAGTTATTTTCTGTACCATGTATTTGACGACTCAGAATGGGTTGGGTGGAATGGACCTATTTTGGGGTCGTCACAGGTGGTATCAGAGCTTAGGGATATGATCTCTAGCGAAGATCGGGGAATACAACTAGGAGGGGAGAGATAAGTAAATCTTTCGCTAGTGTGTCCTACCTAAGCTTATTTGTTGGTCAGTCATAATATCGGGATATTATGTGCTATGTTAATTTGTTTAATTAACCCTTGTTTTATGGTAGTATTTGAGAATGGCAGCTGAGAATGCTAACAATGGAGTGAATGAGACTGTGGGGATACCTCTAATCACTAACAGTGATAATGTGATGTCAGACGAAGAAGGAATTAGAGATATCTATATGGTGAGTGAAGAATTGATAGTTGCACCCGAGATAGTCGCAGAGGTAACAGCTGAGACTGAGGAAGAAGAGGAAGAAGAAGTACCTGAGGAGAGTTTATTAGAAGTATTATATGATCAAAATGTAGAATTTCAAAATCGTATTCATGAGTTAGAAGAGCAGGCAGAAGAACGACAGGCGGTCGTGGAACAAAAGGATGCAACAATTCAAGCTTGTGTTACCCAATATGTGATGCTTGAACAGAAGCATTCTTTGGCAGAGTATAAGATGATAAAAATGGAATCTGAGCTGAAAGAAGAAAAAACTGAACGAGTGAGAATAAGTGATGCATGGGCAAAAGCCGCACGACACGTGGATATTGTGGAAAGAGATGTTCGATCTAAGAAGGCTAAAATAGATGATATGAATTTCTCTTTTTGGAAAGCAATTGGGAGAACACAACATCGAGTTTTGAATTACCCTGTACATAGCGGTCAACCTGAATCCGATATGGATCGAAGATTGATGATTCAGATCATGAATGAGGAGTACGAAGAGGAAGTTTAGGGAGGAATGTGTCCTATAGAAAAGTATATTCCAATAGTAATGATGATGCCAAATGCTGCTCCAGACAAGTCAAAGTCGAGTAGTTCGAGGGATGGCGGTTGTCATGACTTCCCAACAAATGAGGAACCCAATTGAAGTTATCATGGGAGATGAGCAATTGAGAAATCATGATGATCTGAGAGATAGAATCTGAAATGGAAGAAAGGTATTCTCAACTCTTCGAAATACCAGGTACGTAAATTTCGGGGACGAAATTTCATAAGGAGGGGAGATTGTAAGACCCCGAATTTTATGAAATAAAAGTATTTAATTTTTCTTATAATTACTATTCAGTAAATGGTTAAATTGATAAAAGTTTAAAGTTATGGGTGAAATGTGAATTTTTTTTTCAAAATAAGCAAGTGGTTATAAAATAATCATTGTTGTCGGGGAATATTCGTTTGGTCGTGGAATATTCTTTCTGTCGGGGAATATTCGTACGACGGCACAGCTATTTATGGGCCCCATAACGAATAACTGTCGGATGAAGAAAATGATAAATTTGAGTTTTTATAAATAACGGCGTAGTTGTTACCGTTAATACTATTGAAATACCCGGTGGTTAAAATACAGTAATACGCGTTATTGCACAGTAGCACACGGTATTGCACAGTATTTTTGAAATTATTGATTCTTACGTAAGAAGGCACTACTCAATAATTGTTACAGTAATTACTGTTCAATATTTTATTTTATTGATTCAATAATTGCTACGTTGAAATTTTATATTATTGTTGTTCAATAATTGTCACTGCATAGTATTTCCCATTATCAGATCAATAATTCATATTATTTGAATAATATTATTAGATAACATTATTGACAATGTCTAGAAAGTTCTGTCTAAGGAGAGGTTTGGTCACCTAATTGCGTGCCAATAAGGATAAATCCTTATTAAAAAAACCCCTCTTTCCTGGGAATGGCCTGGTTGTCATAATTGTGATTCTGTAATATTATCTGTGAATAATTAATTATTGATTCATATGATAAGAAAATATTTATTTTATGTAGATATAAATGAGGGATATATTTTTGTGGTTAAAAATGAAGGAGTTAATGTTGAGGTGTTTTATCTGTATTTTTGTCAAAACGGAGGTATTGAAAATCAAATTAGGGTTTTTGAGATATTTTGCGAGGGTTATAATTTTTAATCCGACCGTTGGATCGTGATAATATTTGGATATATTATACATATATAAGTTGAGTATATGTCCACAAATTTTGAACCGTTAAAAATGAACGTTTAATTTGTTATGAATTTTATGAGATGACTGGTTCAGAAATTGTTAAATTTTCGGAGTTAATCATTTTGATGGAAAATTCTAGAATTGGTTGTGACGCCCCCAAAATTAGGTATACGTCACTCATCTTGGGTCGTCAGATACATAGTACAGAATACAAATACAACTGATTAATACATCTGTCGTGTACAATACGACAAAACATAAACTGTGATCGCTGGGACTCAGCTTAATAAAATAATCCACATCATCGAATCACCCCTGCACTACGGCTAAGGATATTCGTATATTCATTAATGGTCATGATCATGCCAACAACTGTCCATCAATGCACTACGGGCCAATGAGGACTTTTACCACATCATTTGCAACATTACGGTCATGATTATACCGAATAATCCCTGGTCATAATCATACCAAGTCCATCTATGCACTACATGCCACAGATGACTTTCAACATTTTATAAACATGAGGATGATGACAATGATATAAGAATTCAATAAAACAAGTTCAAGAATTAATTTATCCAAGAATTTACAACGTCCAACTTGTCAACATGATACTGCTTTGTGGAGTAAAATTCAAGAATGATCAGGAGAATATTTTTATGAATAGATACTAGATGAAGCGCAAATATCAAGGATATTCCACACATTTCATGGAGTATAGAAGTCAAAACTTAACCAACTGAGTATAATAAAGAATGGAATAACAAAAGAAATCACCATGCATGCGATAGACCGCACGGACAGGTTATTCCAACAGAATAATAAATAATGGAACCAGGTCCGGCGTAAACGCCCAGACAGGATATTCCGACAGAATAATAAATAATGGAACCAGGTCCGGCGTAAACGCACAGACAGGATATTTCAACAGAATAATAAATAATGGAACCAGGTCCGGTGTAAAACACACAGACAGGATGTTCCAACAGAATAATAATAAAAACGAAACCAGGTCCGGTGTAAAACACACAGACAGGATGTTCCAACAGAATAATAGAAGAATGTCACCAAGTATAGGGTAGACCGCGTATACTGGTTATTCCAACAGAATAATAACGAATGGAATAACAGAAGTTCTCTTCATGAATATAAAAGAAATAATATTCCCTACCTTAAAAGAACTGGATATTGGAAAAGTGATGTAGCAGAATACTTTTAGTCTCTCTCTCTCTTATTCTCTCTATACTTTCTCTCTCTATAGCTTGAATGAATTCGTGAAAAATAATGAAGCCCTAGGCCTCTATTTATAGAAAAACTGAGGGTGGCTCTTGGTCTTAACGAAGGGTCAAATGAGTCTTGGTCTTAACGAAGGGTCAAATGACTCTTGGTAATATTGAAGGGACAACTACTATTGACGAAAGTAATTACTATTGACCAAGGTAAATACTATTGACGAAGGTAATTACTATTGACCAAGGTAAATACTATTGACCAAGGTAAATACTATTGACGAAGGTAATTACTATTGACCAAGGTAAATACTATTGACGACGGTAATTACTATTGACGACGGTAATTACTATTGACGACGGTAATTACTATTGACGAAGAGACTCTTAGATGATGACATATGGCCCCCCATAAAATAACCAAACTTACCACAACGTCTCAATAATATAACATATTATACAGATGATACTATGACAATAATTTAAGAGATATGATGCAACAATTACTGTAGCAATAATTGAGTATAGCTGAGTGACTTCTCACGTAAGCATCAATAATCAATATCGTGTGCTACTATGCAACCACGCGTATTACTGTACTTCTACTACCGAGTAGTTCAACAGTTTTAACGATTTTAACGGTAAAACCTCAGCTGTTATTTTTATAGAAAGATAATTCTGTCGTTTTCTCAATCCGACAATAATTCCGTTGTGGGGTCCACCAATGATTGTGCCGTCGTACGAATATTCCCCGACAAAAAGAATATTCCCCGACCAAACGAATATTTTATAACAACTTGCTTACTTTGTAAAATTTATAAATATTACCCACAACTATAACATTATATCAAATTAACTCCATAATATTCAAAAATGATATTTATAGAAAATTCATCTTTATTTATAAAAGTTGGGGTCTTACATTGGTGGGCCCCACTCTTGGTTGGTGAAGAAATGTGCTGAGATTTTTATTCAAATGTGGTGGGTGGAAATAGTAGCAGGTAAAGCCATCAGGTTGCAGGTTAAGTCTGCTTCGGCGTGCTAACATTTTCCTATAAATAGAGAGCTAAGTTAGAATTGAAAATCACACCAGAATTCATTAGTTTTCTCTCTTTCTCTCTAGATTATTGAGTGTATTTTGTAAGTATTTAGATACTTTGTGAGTTTCTATTCATCAGTGTAAGTTTTCTTCAGCCTTATACCGATCAGAAGTACTGCTCTTTTGAGGTAAGGGATAGTAAGAGATTTTAAGGGTTGTTATGTTTTTCAGTTTCGTAATTTTTCTGACCTTCAAAAATTTTGAAAAAATTTGAAATGATATTTTGATGAGTTTTCTTGATTGTGTCCAAAAATGGTGATTTTTGGATGTATAGATTAAGAGTTATGAATTTTATAAGAAAAGACTATTTTAAAAGTAACCGCTTATAAATTCTTGTGGTTAACTCCAAAATTGATGAAATTTTTATTGGGAGTACATGTATATGATAGGACTATACTCTGTGAATTTCAGAATTTTTGGACAAAAGTACAATTTTTGATAAATGTCTAAATATTCGGCTATTTTGGCCATATGAAAAATAGTAAATGACTTTTAAAAATTCTGAGAAAAATATATGTTCACTATGGGACTATATTATGCTAAATCCCAAAAAAGAAATATTTTTGGAACTGATTTGGTATTTTTCATGAAAATGGTCTAGTTATGAGTAAATGAATTAAATATGTTATATGAAGTAAGAAAATTGAAAAATAGGATTTTATGACTTGAGAATCTTATATGAGATATATGCAGATTTTTGATGAGGGTTTTGGTTATTGATGATGAAATCTTATGAGTTTGGTATTTTAGAATGATTAAATGCATTATTTTAGTAAAGTATAAACAATTAAAATAAATTGTTTATAAATTTAAGAAATGTTATTCATTCAATATCATTATACCGAAATATTGGTATTGATTTTATTGTAGAATTTCTATCTTTTTGAGTCGGGGTTACTGTGACGCCCCCAAAATTAGGTATACATCACCCATCTTGGGTCGTCAGATACATAGTACAGAATACAAATACAACTTAATAATATAACTGTCGTGTACAATACGACAAAACATAAACTGTGAGTTTGAATACAAATATTATCTTCTAGAGAGTATTCATACTCAAAAGGAGTCCTCATTACATTTATTAACACACCATTACATAGAATAGTGAGGACTACTAACTAATACTATCTTCGGACCATCACTCCGTTCCCCGACTTGCCCCAGCTACGTTCTCATTTCCTGAAGAGAACAGTGAAAGAAAGGGTGAGCTCAACTAGCCCAGTAAGAAATATTATGACTAAGATAATGCAGAATAAATTATCATTAGCCTTCAACAATGTTAAACTGATAAAATATAATAGACATCAAGTTTAACTGTAGCGGAACAAGCAATCCATTAAAAGAGTCAAGTAGAAAATAAACTCTACTATCTTTTATGATTTAAAAAGTTTTTCAACACTGTGATCGCTGAGACTCAGCTTAATAAAATAATCCACATCATCGAATCACCCCTGCACTACGGCCAAGGATATTCGTGTATTCATTAATGGTCATGATCATGCCAACAACTGTCCATCAATGCACTACGGGCCAATGAGGACTTTTACCACATCATTTGTAACATTACGGTCATGATTATACCGAATAATCCCTGGTCATAATCATACCAAGTCCATCTATGCACTACATGCCACAGATGACTTTCAACATTTTATAAACATGAGGATGATGACAATGATATAAGAATTCAATAAAACAAGTTCAAGAATTAATTTATCCAGGAATTAACAACGTCCAAATTGTCAACATGATACTGCATTGTGGAGTAAAATTCAAGAATGCTTAGAAGAATATTTTCTTGAAAAGATACTGGATGAAACGCAACTATCAAGGATATTCCACAAATTTCATGGAGTATAGAAGTCAAAACTTAACCAACTGAGTACAATAAAGAATGGAATAACAAAAGAAATCACCATGCATGCGATAGACCGCACAGACAGGTTATTCCAATAGAATAATAAATAATGGAACCAGGTCCGGCGTAAACGCACAGACAGGATATTCCGACAGAATAATAAATAATGGAACCAGGTCCGGTGTAAAACACACAGACAGGATATTCCAACAGAATAATAATAAAACGGAACCAGGTCCGGTGTAAAACACACAGACAGGATGTTCCAACAGAATAATAAACGGAACCAGGTCCGGTGTAAAACACACAGACAGGATGTTCCAACAGAATAATAGAAGAATGTCACCAAGTATAGGGTAGACCGCGTATACTGGTTATTCCAACAGAATAATAACAAATGGAATAACAGAAGTTCTCTTCATGAATATAAAAGAAATAATATTCCCTACCTTAAAAGAACTGGATATTGGAAAAGTGATGTAGCAGAATACTTTTATTCTCTCTCTCTTATTCTCTCTATACTTTCTCTCTCTATAGCTTGAATGAATTCGTGAAAAATAATGAAGCCCTAGGCCTCTATTTATAGAAAAACTGAGGGTGGCTCTTGGTCTTAACGAAGGGTCAAATGACTCTTGGTCTTAACGAAGGGTCAAATGACTCTTGGTAATATTGAAGGGACAACTACTATTGACGAAAGTAATTACTATTGACCAAGGTAAATACTATTGACGAAGGTAATTACTATTGACCAAGGTAAATACTATTGACCAAGGTAAATACTATTGACGAAGGTAATTACTATTGACCAAGGTAAATACTATTGACGAAGGTAATTACTATTGACCAAGGTAAATACTATTGACGACGGTAATTACTATTGACGACGGTAATTACTATTGACGAAGAGACTCTTAGATGATGACATATGGCCCCCCATAAAATAACCAAACTTACCACAACGTCTCAATAATATAACATATTATACAGATGATACTATGACAATAATTTAAGAGATATGATGCAGCAATTACTGTAGCAATAATTGAGTATAGCTGAGTGACTTCTCACGTAAGCATCAATAATCAATACCGTGTGCTACTATGCAACCACGCGTATTACTGTACTTTTACTACCGAGTAGTTCAACAGTTTTAACGATTTTAACGGTAACACCTCAGCTGTTATTTTTATAGAAAGATAATTCTGTCGTTTTCTCAATCCGACAATAATTCCGTTGTGGGGTCCACCAATGATTGTGCCGTCGTACGAATATTCCCGACAAAAAGAATATTCCCCGACCAAACGAATATTTTATAACAACTTGCTTACTTTGCAAAATTTATAAATATTACCCACAACTATAACATTATATCAAATTAACTCCATAATATTCAAAAATGATATTTATAGAAAATTCATCTTTATTTATAAAAGTTGGGGTCTTACAACCTCCCCTTCTTATGAAATTTCGCCCTCGAAATTAGGGTACGTACCTGGTATGTCGAAGAGGTAAGGATACCTTGATTTCATTTCTGATTCTAACTCCCAAGTCATTTCCTCAACATCGTGGTTTCTCCACAAAACTTTGACTTGAGGTATAACCTTGGAGCGTAGAATATGTTCCTTCTTATCCAAGATTTGAACAGGAACTTCTTCATACGTCAAATCCTCCGCTATTTCGTCCGGTTCTAACTCAATAATGTGGTTCGGGTCTTCCACATATTTGCGTAACATGGATATGTGGAAAACGTTATGAACACGAGACATACTTGGCGGTAAAGCGAGTCTATAAGCCACAGTTCCTACTCGATCGAGGATTAAAAATGGACCGATGAATCGAGGATTTAGCTTTCCTCTCTTTCCAAATCTCGTAACTCCTTTCCATGGAGCAACACGTAAGAACACATGATCTCCTACATCAAATTCCACGTCCTTTCGATGAAGATCAGCATAACTCTTTTGTCGATCTTGTGAGGTTTTTATACGTTGTCGGATCGTTTGAATCTTTTCTGTAGTCATACGTACCAACTCCGGTCCCAACAACGTTGCTTCGCCCACCTCATCCCAGCATACTGGAGAACGACATTTTCTTCCATACAATGCTTCGAATGGAGCCATGCCAATACTTGCTTGATAACTGTTGTTGTAGGAAAACTCCACCAATGGTAAGAACTTGTCCCAACTTCCCTTGAAGTCAAAGACACAGAGTCTTAATAGATCTTCAAGAGTTTGAATAGTCCTCTCTGATTGTCCGTCCGTCTGAGGATGATATGCTGAACTAAATCGTAACTCCGTGCCCATAGCTTTTTGTAAACTAACCCAAAATCGTGAAGTGAATCTTGGGTCTCGGTCAGAAACTATGGATACTGGCATACCATGCAGTCTTACAATCTCGTTTATGTACATACGAGCAAGACGTTCAAGTGTATAAGTTTCTCGTATCGGTAAGAAATGAGCAGACTTGGTCAATCTATCAACAATGACCCAAATCGCATCAATACCTTGAGAAACCCTAGGAAGACCGGTAACGAAATCCATGGTAATGTGCTCCCACTTCCATTCTGGAATTTCAAGTGGTTGCAATGGACCTTTTGGTACTTGATGCTCCGCTTTGACTCGTTGACAAGTTAGACACCTTGAGATAAACAACGCTATCTCTCTCTTCATATTGCTCCACCAAAATGTATGACGAAGATCATGATACATTTTGGTACTTCCAGGATGGATTGCAAACGGTGTGTTGTGCGCCTCCATCATGATTTCATACTTTAAATCAGGGTTGTTAGGAACACAAAGTCTGGAGTTGACTCGAAGTATTCCTTCTTCATCGATTCTTGCTTCCGGCATAGCACCTTCTTGCACTTTCTTCTTCATACGCATCAGCTCCAGGTCTGTAGCTTGAGCAGCTTTAACTTTATCGATTAAAGTCGGTTCTACTCGTATATTCGCCATCATCACATGGGTCCCTGGAGTCTTTAACTCTATCTCCATCCTTTGCAAGTCACACAAAATGGGTCTTTGTGTTGTTAATATTGCACTTGTACTTGCATATGATCTTCTACTCAATGCGTCAGCTACCACGTTCGCTTTTCCAGGATGGTATTGAATGGTATGATCATAATCTTTCAACAGTTCAAGCCAACGTCGTTGTCGCATGTTGAGTTCCTTTTGAGTGAAGAAATATTTGAGGCTTTTATGATCCGTAAAGATCTCCACTTTCTCCCCATACAAGTAATGCCTCCAAATTTTAAGTGCAAAGACAACAGCTGCCAACTCTAGATCATGAGTAGGATAATTCCTCTCATATTCCTTGAGTTGTCTTGATGCATAGGCTATGACTTTTCCATGTTGCATGAGAACGCATCCCAACCCTTTGCTCGAAGCATCACTGTAGATGACAAATCCCTCCGAGCCAGATGGTATTGTTAGAACAGGTGCTGAAATGAGTCTCCTCTTGAGTTCTTGAAAACTCTGCTCACATTCTTCGCTCCAACCGAACTTTGTATCTTTCCGAGTCAGCTGAGTTAATGGAGTAGCGATTCGAGAAAATCCTTCCACGAATCTCCGATAATAACCAGCTAAACCAAGAAAGCTACGTACTTCGGTCACTGATTTAGGTTGCTCCCAGCTTTGAATAGCTTCAATCTTTGCCGGGTCAACCGATATTCCACGACTTGATACTACGTGCCCAAGGAATGCTACCTCTTCCAGCCAGAACTCGCATTTCTTCAACTTGGCATAAAGTTTGTATTCACGAAGCTTTTGGAGTACCAGCCTCAAGTGTTGCTCATGATCTTCACGGCTTTTGGAATAAATAAGGATGTCATCAATAAAGACGACCACAAAGTGATCCAAATATTCCTTGAATACCCTGTTCATCATATCCATGAAGGCAGCAGGAGCATTAGTCAATCCAAAAGACATAACTAAGAATTCATAATGCCCGTACCGAGTTCTAAAAGCCGTCTTTGGAATATCCTCAGTTCTAACCTTCAGCTGATGATATCCAGAACGAAGATCGATCTTTGAAAAGAATTGTGCTCCTTGCAACTGGTCAAACAGGTCATCAATACGTGGCAATGGGTACCTGTTTTTGATGGTGACATGATTCAACTCCCGATAATCAATACAAAGTCGCATACTTCCATCTTTCTTCTTCACGAATAGAACAGGAGCACCCCAAGGAGAAGTACTAGGACGAATAAAGCCAATGTCTAACAATTCCTGCAGTTGGATCTTTAACTCCTGAAGTTCAATAGGAGCCATTCGATATGGGGCTTTGGAAATGGGTTTTGTACCGGGTTCAAGATCGATACAAAATTCAATTTCACGCTCTGGGGGTAGGCCAGGAAGTTCTTCAGGGAATACGTCAGGGAATTTATTAACAATAGAAATATCATTCAAAACTGACGTATTTTTGTTTAGATCTGTGACATGAGCTAAGAAAGCTTGACATCCGTTTTTCAATAAACGAATAGTTTTATGGCTTGAGATGACAGCGATTGATTTTAATGGTTTGGTTGCTTGAATTCGCATAATAGGTCGATTAGGAATATGAAAGCTAACAACCTTACGAAAACAATCAATTTTTGCATAATGAGTAGTTAACCAATCAATCCCTAGAATCACGTCAAATGCAAGTATTTTTAATGAAATCAGATCGATAGGTAATGTGTGGGTACCAACTTGAACCAAACAAGACTTATAAACAGTGGAGGTAATGAAGGTTTCTCCCAACGGAGTTTCCACAGATAAGTCAAAGTCTAATTTCTCCGGAATCAAATTTAATCGATGAGCGCAAGTAGGAGAAATAAAAGAATGGGTTGAACCGGTATCAAATAAAGTATAAACTTCTTTAGAGTTTATAATAAGCTTACCCGTGATGACCTCATTCGGGTTCCTTGCTCTCTGGGAGTTCACAACAAACGCTCTCCCTTGCACAACCGGTTTTGACTTTTCTGGGACGGCTTTTGGTGCCTCCATCCTAGCTGAATTTGTCTTCGGTAAACGACAAAATCGGGCTAAATGACCTTCTCTTCCACAATTATAACATGCTTTGGACGGCATCGCGCAGTTTGGACTGATGTGCCCCTCCCCTCCGCATTTGAAACATATGATAGGTGGTCGTTCTCCTTCCTTAACGACAGGTGCTGGTGCTGACGTCTTTCCATCATTGTTGAATCTCCTCTTCTTGAAATGTCCATTCTTATTGTTTTGGCCCTGATTACCACCGAAGTGGTTACCATTTCTGGCCTGTTGATTCCCTCCACGCTTGTTGTCACCGCTTCGATGACTGCTCTCACTGGTATTATCATTTTGCCGGCTGCTCTCTTTTGGTTGCGTTGTCTCGTTATCGCGCTCCACCAACTGAGCCCTATTTACAACATCTGAATACAAACACAGTTTATGAGAAACAAGATGTTGACGTATCTCCGGCTTCAAACCTCTTAAAAACATCCGCGTCATTCTTTCTTCATTATCCACCAGGTGGGACGCAAACCGGGATAACTCCGCAAATTTTGCCTCGTACTGCGACACGGTCATATTATTCTGCTCCAATTTGATGAACTCCACCTCCTTCATGTGACGAATACTCTCGGGAAAGTATTTGTCGTTAAACAGCTCTTGGAACTTCTCCCAGGACATCTTCAGTGCGGCAGGTTGAGTACGCTTTATCGATTCCCACCAGTAATCTGCCTCTCCTCGCAACATAAAGGCGGCAAAGGGAACCTTTTGCTCCTCGGAGCAACCCAAGACATCAAATATCTTGGTGATCTGCTTTATCCATGTTTCAGCTACAAGTGGTTTGGGTTCTCCCTTAAACTCCGGTGGTCCCAGCTCCTTAAACTGTTTAGCGGTGACCGCCTGAGAGTTTCCAGTATTTCCACCTACGTTGTGGACAGGAGCCGCTTTCACCTGTTGTTGCATGAATTGCATAAAGCCTCTGAACATTTGATCATTCATCATTTGGTCAGTGTTGTTGTTTGCATGAGGATTGACACCTTCCTGATGCACATTATCCTGATTATTGATATGTGGTGAATCAACAGTCGTCTGTGCTCCATTGCTATTCTCAACATTCTCAGATGCCATTTTCAGATACTGCCACAAAATAAAAATTAATTGATATGTCATATATTATCCTTATATTATGACCGACCAATTAAATACCATGCAAATAAACTTAGGTATGTCATACTAGCGAAGGAATTCCCCGTCTCTCCCCTCCTAGTTCTATTCTCACATCTTAGCCAGGGATCATATCCCTAAGCTCTGATACCAACTGTGACGCCCCCAAAATTAGGTATACATCACCCATCTTGGGTCGTCAGATACATAGTACAGAATACAAATACAACTTAATAATACAACTGTCGTGTACAATACGACAAAACATAAACTGTGAGTTTGAATACAAATATTATCTTCTAGAGAGTATTCATACTCAAAAGGAGTCCTCATTACATTTATTAACACACCATTACATAGAATAGTGAGGACTACTAACTAATACTATCATTCGGACCATCACTCCGTTCCCCGACTTGCCCCAGCTACGTTCTCATTTCCTGAAGAGAACAGTGAAAGAAAGGGTGAGCTCAACTAGCCCAGTAAGAAATATTATGACTAAGATAATGCAGAATAAATTATCATTAGCCTTCAACAATGTTAAACTGATAAAATATAATAGACATCAAGTTTAACTGTAGCGGAACAAGCAATCCATTAAAAGAGTCAAGTAGAAAATAAACTCTACTATCTTTTATGATTTAAAAAGTTTTTCAACACTGTGATCGCTGGACTCAGCTTAATAAAATAATCCACATCATCGAATCACCCCTGCACTACGGCCAAGGATATTCGTATATTCATTAATGGTCATGATCATGCCAACAACTGTCCATCAATGCACTACGGGCCAATGAGGACTTTTACCACATCATTTGTAACATTACGGTCATGATTATACCGAATAATCCCTGGTCATAATCATACCAAGTCCATCTATGCACTACATGCCACAGATGACTTTCAACATTTTATAAACATGAGGATGATGACAATGATATAAGAATTCAATAAAACAAGTTCAAGAATTAATTTATCCAGGAATTAACAACGTCCAAATTGTCAACATGATACTGCATTGTGGAGTAAAATTCAAGAATGCTTAGAAGAATATTTTCTTGAAAAGATACTGGATGAAACGCAACTATCAAGGATATTCCACAAATTTCATGGAGTATAGAAGTCAAAACTTAACCAACTGAGTACAATAAAGAATGGAATAACAAAAGAAATCACCATGCATGCGATAGACCGCACAGACAGGTTATTCCAATAGAATAATAAATAATGGAACCAGGTCCGGCGTAAACGCACAGACAGGATATTCCGACAGAATAATAAATAATGGAACCAGGTCCGGTGTAAAACACACAGACAGGATATTCCAACAGAATAATAATAAAACGGAACCAGGTCCGGTGTAAAACACACAGACAGGATGTTCCAACAGAATAATAAACGGAACCAGGTCCGGTGTAAAACACACAGACAGGATGTTCCAACAGAATAATAGAAGAATGTCACCAAGTATAGGGTAGACCGCGTATACTGGTTATTCCAACAGAATAATAACAAATGGAATAACAGAAGTTCTCTTCATGAATATAAAAGAAATAATATTCCCTACCTTAAAAGAACTGGATATTGGAAAAGTGATGTAGCAGAATACTTTTATTCTCTCTCTCTTATTCTCTCTATACTTTCTCTCTCTATAGCTTGAATGAATTCGTGAAAAATAATGAAGCCCTAGGCCTCTATTTATAGAAAAACTGAGGGTGGCTCTTGGTCTTAACGAAGGGTCAAATGACTCTTGGTCTTAACGAAGGGTCAAATGACTCTTGGTAATATTGAAGGGACAACTACTATTGACGAAAGTAATTACTATTGACCAAGGTAAATACTATTGACGAAGGTAATTACTATTGACCAAGGTAAATACTATTGACCAAGGTAAATACTATTGACGAAGGTAATTACTATTGACCAAGGTAAATACTATTGACGAAGGTAATTACTATTGACCAAGGTAAATACTATTGACGACGGTAATTACTATTGACGACGGTAATTACTATTGACGAAGAGACTCTTAGATGATGACATATGGCCCCCCATAAAATAACCAAACTTACCACAACGTCTCAATAATATAACATATTATACAGATGATACTATGACAATAATTTAAGAGATATGATGCAGCAATTACTGTAGCAATAATTGAGTATAGCTGAGTGACTTCTCACGTAAGCATCAATAATCAATACCGTGTGCTACTATGCAACCACGCGTATTACTGTACTTTTACTACCAAGTAGTTCAACAGTTTTAACGATTTTAACGGTAACACCTCAGCTGTTATTTTTATAGAAAGATAATTCTGTCGTTTTCTCAATCCGACAATAATTCCGTTGTGGGGTCCACCAATGATTGTGCCGTCGTACGAATATTCCCCGACAAAAAGAATATTCCCCGACCAAACGAATATTTTATAACAACTTGCTTACTTTGTAAAATTTATAAATATTACCCACAACTATAACATTATATCAAATTAACTTCATAATATTCAAAAATGATATTTATAGAAAATTCATCTTTATTTATAAAAGTTGGGGTCTTACAGTTACTATTCACGAGTTACTATTCACGAATTACTATTCATGGGTTACTATTCACGAGTTACTATTCATGACAAAATTGATTTCTTTTTCTGACCAAATTATAGTTGAGTTATGAATATTACTCTTGAGATTAAATCTATATGTTGATTATATTATTTTTATTATCATATATAACATTTTTATAACCCTGATGTTGAATTTCTCTTTCACTTTAGTGTAAAGATGGGTAAATTATTGGTATGATCGTGACTGAAAAATGTCTTTGGCCTGTAGTGCAAAGATGAATTGTTAACTGGTATGATCATGACCATTGAATTTATAATTGAATATCTTTAGCTTAAGTGTAAAGATGAATTGATTAACATGATTATAATTATTGTTTATATAAATTCTGAAATGATTATATATTTCTTTGAGATATGAATATATTTGGCCTGTAGTGCAAATATGAACAGTTGATGAATATCTTTGGCCTGTAGCGCAAAGATAAATTATTGTTGAATATCTTTGGCCTGTAGTGCAAAGATGAATTATTGATGAATATCTTTGGCCTGTAGTACAAAGATGAATTGTTGATGAATATCTTTAGCCCGTAGTGCAAAGATGACATGTTGTTGAATATCTTTGGCCAGTAGTGCAAAGATGAACAGGTGTTGAGATGAACATGACCAACTGGTGATACAAATGAATATCTTTGGCCGTGGTGCAAAGTTGAAGTTATTAGTATGATTATGAACAGAAAATGTGATTTGGTGTAACCATGATCTTTGATGTTTCAGGTAAAGATAGGTGATGAAAATTATCTTCGTCCTGGATGAGAAGAGGAATTTAGAACTACAGTTATGATTATGAGTTATTCATATGATTGTGGACCAAAATTGTTGATTGATGTTACAGGGATAAAATATTGTTGGTGGATTTTTAACATGGAGAAGATAATAGACTTTATAGTCTATTTGACTCTTCTAATGGATTGCTCGTTCCGCTGCAACTATGGTTGAAATTTTTATCATCTACCATATGTCCTAAATCTCTGATTTATTACTGATGAAGACTATTGATAATTTATTTATCTTTAGTCATGATATTCTTTACTGGGCTAGTTGTGCTCACCCTTTTGTTTCACAATTCCTTTCAGGTAATAAGAATGTAGCTGGGTCGAGCGGGGGTAACAAGGGAATAGAACGGTGGTCATCATTTAGTAGTTATATTTGGTGAAGAAAATAGGGTGAGGCGAAACCAACGTTGGAAGGGTGTTTCGTCACTATCATACAAGATGTCTAATGACATACAACCTCGTGTCATCATAAGACAAGGTTGTGCTCATCCACTTGCTGAGTATATCTACGAGCACTACCTATATAATCTTAGTGTTTGTTTGAAGTATAATTCTCAATTAGAGACAGTGGAGATAATGATAAGTCAAGAGAAGACTCACCATTGGGAAGAATATGATAGTAATCTTCTCGTTTTTCTTTGGGGTCTATTGGGTCAACCAAGGATAATTCTTTGGCCATATGATATCTATCATAACCTAGAAGCATGGCGTCCCATGTACGAAGGTTTCCTTGAGCACTTTCCAAAGATTCTAGTTTCTAAAATAATTTTTGACTGTACCTTTATGTAAGGTACCTTTGTGAGGTGCTGATACATGATGGTGTCCAATGTCACATTTGGTATATATTTGTATCCAAACTCACAGCATATGTGTCGTTGTATTTTGCACAACAATTGTTGTAATAAAGTTATAGTTGTTTTCTGTACCATGTATTTGACGACTCAGAATGGGTTGGGTGGAATGGACCTATTTTGGGGTCGTCACATTTTTGTTCTGCAAATAAGGAATCAGAGGGAAGTCTACAAAGGTCTAACTCCAGTTCAGAACAGAGAGAAGGTGGAAGAGACTCTAGTTCTGCAGAAGAAGAACCAGAAGATTTTCACATTCCCCACCTTGTTCATCACACGAGAAGAATTGTAGTGGAAGTTGATGAAGAACCATTAGAAGTGCTTCTTGGAAGATGGATTAATCATGGAAATGAAAGGTTAAATGTGGTAATGATGACCTCAGAAAACTTGCTCAACAATCGTAGAGCCATGAAGCTAGACACTTCAACTGTGATATATGAGCCTGAAGCTAAGAATCATGCAATAAGATGGTTCTACTCTCACATGCCATGGGTAAAGGCATCCCTCACCAAAGACAACAACTATCTCACATGGGTCTTCTCTCACCTTCCCAATGTAGAGCTAGTGGCACAGAACTTCCTAAGAGTAAAGGAGTTTGCAACTCAGATGATAAAGGAACAGTCTCACTACAAAGTCTACCGACATGCTGGCAACCATTACATTCCCTATGATAGTAGAGTGGGTTCTGATGGCAGAAGGATCACGGCCAAGGAGATGATCGTAGAGTCCCTTCACTCTATCATTGAAAATGATCAAGTTCAGTTTGAGAAGCTTCCCTATACCCAAGCACAGTTGTCTAACATTAAGATTGGCACTCAAAGATTTATCAGATTCTCACTACTTTAGAAAATCTGTTCAAGAATGGAAATCGTGGAGTCCAGTTTAGTGCTCAACAAGAAGCTGGCTAATCAAATGACCAAACTCCTTTGGAGCAAGAGTTAGTGAAGAATTATGATGAATTGGTTGAAAAGATATCAATCATCACTAAAGGGTCAAAGATGTTGACAGAAGCAGGAGACAATGCAGCTCAAGATAAACTTCAAATCACTATGTCTGATATATCTTACAAAATCAAAAAGAGAGATCAACTATATCTGAAGGCTATAAATGATCAGAAGGCAGAAGTTCTACGAGCACAAAAGACAAATAAAGAGTAAATCATATCCCTCTCTGACAAGATTGACAATCTGAATCAGTCTCTCTCTCTTTGCAAATTGAGCTGAGCCAACAAAAACTTAAGATTGAGTTTGGTAACTCATCTTACCTGATGGAGCAACTAATGTCCAACATGGAGTAGCTTTCACAAGTGATTAATAACAAAAAGGGGGAGAAAAAGAGACATAGGAAGAAGCATTCAAGGAAGAGCAAGGAGAAAAGAAGCAAAGAAGACAAGAAGGCTATGAAGAAGGCAAAGAATAGGATAGCAGCAGCAGAAGCAGAATCATTATTTGAGGGGGAGCTAAAGGATGATAATCCTATGTATGCAGAGTTTGAGGGGGAGCCAAAAAAAGAAGAAGAGCATGAGTCCCAAGGGGAGCAGGAGCAAAGAGATCAAGCAGATCAGTAGCTGACTAACAGACATCCTGGAGACATATGGAGCCAAAAAGGTACATCTCTATCTAGTTAGGTATGTTTTTGATCCAGGATGTAAAGTGTCATAGTGTATGTAATTCCATTTTATTATCAATGACATTCATGATTATCTGCTTTAGAAATACAGTTGCTCACTGTATATAAGATTCATTTATATCATGCATGTAATACCTAAGAATTTTCACGTCTTATTAAACGAATATATTAATGGAAATGAATATTTATTTGGATATAAATGATTTTGTGTTACGAGATGAGTTACCTCAATTATATTAAATAATTGAATAATTCAGAATATATGGAATTGTGATGAACTTTTTGCCAGCCTTGTGTGGCACGATGATGGGAGATATTAATAATGATATTGATCGATGAAGGAATTATTAATTATTAAGTGAACAATTAATTTATATTAATTGTTAATTGTTATTGTAGAATATTAATTAATTTTTATTGGTAATTAATGTTGTGTGATTATTAATTGTTATTGTGAGTAAAGTAAATTGCATAATTAAAATAGTATTATTAATTAATGTGTGTGATATTATATAGTTCCTGCATTAAAAAGAAAATATGGTGTGGCACATTAATATATTGATGATTGGGTTATATACCCATAACTCGGATATACTTGGGTTTATTTTGTTGTAACTTCGAGTCATTTAGGAATATGTTTACTGCGTTTATGTGTTGTTTTGTAGATTTGGGAGCTGCAGGAGCGAACGGTGGAATTGAAGCTAAAAAGGGCAAAAAGGTAATTTTAGGAAGGCCAGCGCCGGGGCGCACATTCAGTACTAATCCTAGCGCTGGGGCGCTGGGTCGGGATTTCAGTTGACCGAGTTTGCGCATTGTGGAAGGGTTTGATTGTACAATGGGAGCTTATGTGAGAAGTTGTTTTGGACTAGGATTGGGGAGAGGCTATATAAGGTTTATGTGGCTAAATTGAGAAAGGAGAATTTGCTACACAATTAGGGATTTTTCGACAGAAGAGGGGATTGATCAAGGAGGAAGAGGAGATCTGAAGGCTTGAAACTAGGAGTTCTTCTTCTTCTTTATTCTTTTAAATTGTGTAACTCATTAAGGATGATTTATCAAGTATTTGTGGTTTTTATTTCCGTCATGGACTAATTCCTTTTATTAAGATTCCAATGGAACCTCTTATGGTTATGAATTGATTATCTAATTTATTCTAATTATTTATGTTAAAGTGAATTATTTGTCTTGTCTTGTATTTATTGATTAATTATCTGGCCAATAATTACCGTGTTACTCTAAAAGGAATTGAGAGAGGAATTTTAGAGTTAGAACTGGGCAGGGTGACATGTGACTTAGTTCTTTGCACAGTGAATAATTAGGTTTGTGAATAGAATGAGAATATCTATTTGCCGCATGTAACACATAAGGAATTGGGATTGTAGCGAGTTTAATTCAATTGATTTGCATAGAGATATAGCAAAATTAATCTGGGTTAAATAGAAGGCAATTGATCACTCGAGAGAGGGCTTTTGGCATTTGAGAATTCCTATTAACAATTCAGTGGACAGAATAATTGGGATAATTGGATAATTGATTTAATAATCATATTTGGAGAAATTGGAGTCTTATTTATCATTCATCTGCATTCAAATAATTCTTAATTTGTTCTTTGTTTTCTTTTATAGTAGTTTCTTGCTTTATTAAAATTAGTTTTCTTAAGTTAAAAAAAAGAATCACAATTTTTAGTTGTTTAAATAAAATTGAATTGATACAGTACTAGTAGTTGGAGTTTATTAATTGAAATTCTCTGAGGGATCGACACTCTAATTTATCACTGTATTACTTGTTGATCGTGTATACTTGCGCGTTTGCTTTGATTGTGAAATCAACCAACAAGTTTTTGGCGCCGTTGCCGGGGACTTCTTTGTTAGTATTAATTCCATATTAGTTATAATCAATTCGGTCTTAATTTAAACGTTACTTATTTTTCTTCTTGTCTTTGCAGGAATTCTTTGTAAGTGTATGCACACTAGATCAAAGGCGAGAAAGGAACTTTTTACTTATACAGACGAAATTGAAAGGAAGTTTCGGAAAGCGCAATCGACTAGTGCGGCACCACCCGAGGAAGAAAAACTGGCAGAACAAGAAATTCCAGTGAACATGGCAAGGAACGATCAGAAACCACTTCGGGACTATGCCATGCCGAATGTCACGGATATTCAGTCGAGTATTAGGAGGCCGGCAATCAATGCTAACACCTTTGAGATCAAATCATCAACCATTCAAATGCTTTAGAATCAATGTCAGTTTGGGGGTAGTTCATTAGATGATCCGAATGAGCATATCTTAAGTTTCTTGGAAGTTTACGACACCTTCAAATTCAACAACGTGTCCGAAGATGCTATAAGGTTGAGAATGTTCCCATTTACCCTGAAAGATAAAGCACGAAGTTGGTTACACTCTCAGCCTTCGGACTCAATCCTTACTTGGGACGATTTAGCTCAAAAATTTTTAGCTAAGTTTTTCCCACCAGCAAAGTCAGCAAAACTACAAAATGATATTCATACCTTCGCACAGTTTGATTCAGAATTGTTGTATGAGGCGTGGGAAAGGTTTAAGGATATGCTCCGCAAGTGCCCACACCATGGAATTCCACAGTGGATGCAATTGGGGATATTTTGTGATGGTTTACAAGCATCCACGAGGGCAAGTATTGATGCAGCAGCAGGAGGAGCGATTATGTCTAAAAATTTAGACGAGGCATATAAGTTGTTAGAAACGATGACCACCAACAACTATCAGAGGCCCATTACAAGAAATAATCCTCTGAAAACATCGGGAAAGTATGATGTGGATGCGATAACATCGTTACAAGTGCAAATGACCGCAATGGCTAAGCAGATAGAATTATTGCGTCCATAATCCACTCAGCAGGTAGCAATGGTTTGTGAAATATGTGTTGGGGGTCATACTACGGATCAATATGCCATAAATGTTGAAGCAGCACAGTATGTGGGGAGTTATAATCGGTCTACTCAGCCTTATCAGAATCAAAATGCATATAATCCGGGGTGGAGAAATCATTCGGGGTTTTCATGGAGTAACAACCAAGCTGAAGAACAAGCGCCGAAACAACAAAACAATTCCGGGTTTCAAAACCAGACACAACAACTTGTGCGGAAAGCAAGTTAGGAAGAAGCCTTGGAAAGATTTGTTAAAGTAACTGAAAAAAGGAGTGAGGAGAGTGACAAGAGATTTAGTCAAATGGAGCTAAGTATACAAAGTCAGAATGCGTCAATCAAAAATCTGGAAAATCAAATGGGACAAATAGCACATGCATTGAATAACCGACCACTTGGAACACTTCCGAGCGACACCGAGAAAAACCCGGGCAGAGATGAGCATTGTAAGGAGGTAACTCTACGAAGTGGAAAAGAACTACAAGAGTCAGTCAAGGATAGGGAAAAGGAGGACAAGGCATCAATTGAAACAGAGAAAGTGGTGGAGACCGAAAAGCATCAAGAGGAGACCTCACAGTAGAAAAATTCGAAACCAACCAGTACAATGCCCCCCATACCGTATCTGCAGAGATTTCAGAAATCCAAGTTAGATAAGCAGTTCTCGTGATTTTTGGATATCTTCAAGAAATTTCATATCAACATCCCCTTCGCCGAAGCCTTGGAACAAATGCCGAGTTACACGAAGTTTATGAAGGAGGTTTTGTCGAAGAAGAGGAAATTGGGTGAATTTGAAACAGTAGCATTGACGGAGGAATGCAGTGCTATCATTCAGAATAAATTACCGCCGAAGTTCAAGGATCCAGGTAGCTTTAATATTCCGTGCGAGATTGGAAATCAGTTTTTGGGACGAGCTTTATGTGATTTGGGGGCCAGTATAAATCTAATACCATTATCTGTCTACAGCCAGTTCAGACTTCAGGCTCCACGCCCAACAAATATCAGTTTACAGTTAGCAGATAGATCGATTACATATCCACGAGGTATTGTTGAAGATGTGCTAGTAAAAGTGGATAAATTAATCTTCCCTGCGGATTTGTTTATTCTGGATTGTGAAGTGGACAGTGAAATCCCGATCATTCTTGGGCGACCATTTTTGGCGACAGGAAGAACATTGATTGATGTTCAAAAAGGTGAATTGACAATGCGAGTTGAAGATCAACAGGTCACCTTTAACGTTTTCAAGTCAATGTCGTACCCAAAAGAAAAAGGTGAATGTATGCGGGTTGATATTTTGGAGGAATTGGTGAATCATAAATTCAGCACAATTTTTTCGGAGGACCCACTTGAATCTATTTTGCTCGGGGCAGACAAATATGGTATTGAAGAGGATATCGAATACGTCAAATGGCTAGACACACCATCAGTTTTTCGAAAAAGCACTCAATCCTTCGACACCATAGAAAGGCCCGAAACGGAAGCTAAAAAGTTCAAACCATCAATAGAAGAGCCACCGGTGCTAGAATTAAAGCCATTACCTCCCCATCTGCAATATGCTTACCTGGGAAAAGATGATACCCTACCAATTATTGTTTCGACAGAATTGACTGATACGCAAAAGGAGAAACTGCTACGTGTCTTGAGAGAATTCAAAACAGCAATTGGGTGGACTATAGCGGACATTCGAGGTATTAGCCCATCATTCTGTATGCATAAAATCTTAATGGAAGAAGGGGCAAAACCAACCATCGAGATGCAAAGAAGGCTAAACCCCATCATGAAGGAGGTGGTGAAAAAGGAGATTATAAAGTGGTTGGATGCTGCCATTATTTACCCGATCTCAGATAGTTCGTGGGTGAGTCATGTACAATGCGTACCAAAGAAAGGGGGTATGACAGTGGTGAAGAATGAGGCGAATGAGCTCATCCCTACTCGAACAGTTACAGGATGGAGAGTATGCATGGACTACCGCAAGCTAAACAAAGCCACATGCAAGGATCATTTCCCCTTGCCATTCATTAATCAGATGTTGGATAGGCTAGCTGGACATCAGTTCTATTGTCTCTTGGATGGTTATTCTGGATATAATCAAATTGCTATAGCACCGGAGGATCAAGAGAAAACGACATTCAAATGCCCATACGGTACGTTTGCATTTCGGCGTATGTCTTTTGGTTTATGCAATGCACTGGCAACCTTTTAACGGTGCATGATGGCAATCTTCTCCAATATGGTTGAGAAAAATTTGGAGGTATTTATGGATGACTTTTCTGTGTTCGGTGATAGCTTTGATCTTTGCCTGAAAAATCTGATTTTAGTGTTGGAACGTTGCGTGGAAACTAATCTGGTTCTCAATTGGGAAAAATGTCACGTTATGGTGAAAGAAGGAATTATTCTAGGACATAAGGTTTCTGCAGCAGGGTTAGAGGTGGATAAGGCGAAGATGGAGACTATTGAAAAATTACCTCCTCCATTATCAGTGAAGGGAGTCTGGAGCTTCTTGGGGCATGCAGGGTTCTATAGACGCTTCATCAAAGATTTTTCACAAATTTTAAAACCTTTATGTTCCCTGTTGGAGAAAGATGTCCCTTTCAAAATGGATCAGTCATGTATCGAGGCCTTCGAGATTTTAAAGAAGAAGTTGGTATCTGCTCCGATCATTGTGGCGCCCGATTGGTCTTTACCACTCGAATTGATGTGCGACGCCAACGATTATGAAGTGGAAGCAGTACTAGGACAACGTCACGACAAGATCTTTCACACAATTTACTACTCCAGCAAAACGTTGACAGACGCTCAGTTGAACTACACAACCACCGAAAAAGAACTACTTGCAGTTGTGTTTGCCTTCGAAAAATTCAGAGCATATCTCATTGGGACCAAGGTCATTGTCTACACAGATCACTCTGTAATCAAATATTTGATCGAAAAGAAGGATGCCAAACCGAGGTTAATACGGTGGGTGTTACTACTGCAAGAATTTGATTTGGAGATCCGGGATAGAAAGGGAACAGAAAACCAAGTGGCGGATCATCTTTCGTGGTTAGAAAATGTAGAGGTACAGAGCCAAGACAATACACTGATCAACGAGAAATTTCCGAACGAACAACTTCTCCGAGTAACCACAACACTGCCTTGGTATGCTTATTATGTGAACTATGTGGTTGCTAAGGTGTTACCACCAGATTTGAACTCGCAACAACGAAAGAAATTCCTCTATGACGTGAAGCAGTACTATTGGGATGAACCGTTCCTGTTTAAAGCCTGCGCAAATCAAATGATTCGACGTTGTGTGCCACATGAAGAGATAGACAGCATATTGGGTCATTGCCACTCCTCAGACTATGGAGGTCATTATTCCGGTGATCGAACTGCGGCCAAGGTGTTACAATCAGGATTTTACTGGCCTTCGTTATTCAAGGATGCGTATCTCTATGTACTAAAGCGTGATCGATGTCAACGCATAGGTAATATCTCCAAGTGAAATGAAATGCCACTCAACACTATATTGGAGGTAGAACTGTTTGACGTTTGGGGAATCGATTTCATGGGACCATTCCCCTCATCTTTTAATAATCAGTATATTTTGTTGGCAGTGGATTATGTTTCCAAATGGGTTGAAGCCACAGCTTTTCCCACCAATGATGCTAACGTCGTCCTTCGATTCTTAAAGAAAAATATCTTCACGCGATTTGGGACTCCGCGGGCAATAATAAGTGATTAGGGAACACATTTCTGTAACAAGCAGTTCACAAAATTGTTGATGAAGTATAGGGTTCGTCATAAAATCGGAGCTGCATATCATCCCCAAACCAATGGCCAAGCTGAGGTCTCGAATAGGGAGGTCAAGAGAATTTGGAAAAGGTGGTCAATCCGTCACAAAAAGATTGGTCTTTACGTCTTGACGATGCTCTATGGGCATATCGTACAGCATATAAGAATCCGATCGATATGTCACCTTATCGAATGGTTTACGAAAAGGCGTGTCACCTCCCAGTCGAGTTAAAACATAGCGCACACTGGGCCATTCGGAAGCTCAATTTTGATGAACAAGTAGCAGGTGAGAAAAGGTTACTGCAGTTGAACGTGATGGATGAATTCCGCTTCAACGCTTATGAAAACGTAAAACTCTATAAGGAAAAAGTCAAAGCGTGGCATGATAAGAAAATTCTCGATAGAACATTTGAACCGGACCAACAAGTCTTGCTTTTCAACTCGAGATTGCGTTTATTTCCTGGAAAACTAAAATCACGTTGGTCAGGTCCTTTTAAAGTTGTGTCTGTTGCACCACATGGTAACATCGAGATCGAAAAACCAAATTCAAATTGCACATTCAAGGTTAACGGCCAACGTCTGAAACATTATTGGAGTGGACCCATCGAACGTCAAGCTACGGTCATGTACCTCTCCGAACCAGTGGACAATTGAGCAACACCAACAAGTCGGGCTGACGACTATAAACCAAGCGCTATAGGGAGGCAACCCCAAGAGTTCTATTTTTATTTTATTTTTATTTATTTATTTATTTTATTTTATTTTATTTTATTTGATGTCATACACTTTTCTTGGGTTACAGCTGAGCAGGAATTTCAGCCAGACCAAGCGTGCTAGTATGTTCAGCACCCCGGCGCTCAACTATAAGCCTTTTTTCCCGGCGCTAAGGGGCAGAAGCTACAATTCAGGTCCAGCGCCCCGGCGCCCAATATACAAGGGATTCAGCGCCCTGACTCTGAGGTCCAGACTCGACTACTCAGGCCCAGCGCCCCGGCGCTACTCACAAGCCATGCCACAGTGCCCCGGCGCTGCAAGCCTCTTGAAGCCACTGACCTTCAACGCCCCGACGCTCTAGCTAGTACAAAAGCCAGCGCCCCGGCGCTGGCCCCAGAAATTTATCAATGACTTCCAAACGACAACGTGGCGAAGGTTCAGGCACCGCCTCAGCCCCGTCGAGATTTGATAGTCGCTGATTCGTCTCCGTCGAAGCATAAGAATGCTATAACCGCATGGCTACCCGCTCACTAGTCCCCGAACAGGGTCTACGTCCCGATCAAACTAAGGCTGGAGAAATAGCAGTGATGATTGCTGAACGAAACTGGTTCTCTCTCACCGAACAGCCGGATCCAGCAGTGATTGCAATTGTTAAGGAATTCTACGCTAATGTTTCAAAACACGATCACTACGGAGTATTTTTGAGGGGAAAGACTGTGGAAATTGGCGACGAAGATATCAATGGGTGATACCAACTGAATTTGGAAGATCTTAACAATGAGTATGCCGAGCTTCTAAGCCAAGGTCTAGATTATGAGAAGATAATACGCGAGCTGTGTCAACCGGGCACCACATGGACAGTGCATGAACGGGGTAGCATGACTTTCCCCCATTCTAACCTTAGTCTATAGGGGAAGGCGTGGTATGCTTTTATTTGTGCCAAACTCATGCCATGCACACATGTGAGCCATGTCACTAAAGAACGAGCGGTGCTGTTATATTCAATTATCCAAGGCTTGCAAATAGATGTCGGTCACGTGATCCAGCAGTCCATTCTTCGAGCATCTCGAGTTGGAACCACATGAGGTTTACCACATCCGTCTCTCATCTGCGTTTTGTGTGCTAAGTTCGGAGTAAAATGGAAATCGGATGAGATGATCCAAACACATATGCCCGTGTTGGACCATAAGTTGATCAGCAAGTATAAAGTGTGGACAGGTGGGGCAAATCACCCTAGGGGATTGGGTTTTATAATTCCCCAAGTTGCACCTACACAAGCCCCACCGCCTCCGGCTCCACCTACTTATGGCCCATCTACAGCAGCTCATCGTGGAGTGGTTCCCGAAGCTGTCCAGCGGGAGATAGACGGCTGGTTCTACAACATGGAGTCCCAAAATGTACGCTTGTCCGAACGGCAAGACGTAATTTTCAAATTCTTAGTTGACCAATTTGCTGTACAGAATGCATTGACCGTCCAATCACATCCGGGCGTTCAACTTAGCCACTTCCCAACTGCTCCTGTTCTGCCAGTATTTCCCCCTTCCGATCAAGAGATGAGCGAGGATGATGATGCACCACCAGGAGAATAAGCTCGTCAGGGAAGTCCTCTGTTTTATTTTGTTGTAACTTTCGCATGAGGACATTGCTCTAGATAGTTTGGGGGTAGTTAAGTTTTATTTTCAAATTTGTAGTTTGTTATTAGTTTGTGGATTTGGATTGTTATTGTTAGTTAAATATTACATTTAGGATTGCATAATAATTCTGGCGTTTGTTAGTGCGTTTATTATTCGGGGGCCAATGATGAAATTAGAATTGCATGAACAAGTCTAGTAAGGATTGTTGAGTCAGTGATATGATTTTCTTGACATGATTTGAATCTTTATCTGTTTGACACTGATATTATAGGATAGCACTTGAAAGACGACCATGTTGGCTATGATAGTTTAAATGATTAGATAATAGAGTTCTAAAGGATGATTGCTAGTGAAATGAAGGGACAATTTGAATAGCTAGTGAAGACTGAATTTATACATAAACTCGAGTTTGGGGGAAAAATATTTGGAATATATATAAAAAAATAAAAATAAAAAAAATACCATGGCGTGCTTGTCTAGTTTTGTGATTTTTGTTACTTGAGCAAGTAAACCCGAGGGGACTGTCTCTACACCTACCGCCCTAAGGTCTTAATGGCTTAGGAGTCGTTGGTCGAAAGCTCGTTAAGGTAGAATTGAAAAGCCTAAGGGAATAAGATAATGCATAGTCATGAGAGAAAAAAAATTAATAATAATAATAAAGCAGGAAAAGTACAAAATGCCCCCGTCTGAAAAAAAAAATTTAATAAGCATAAGTATTTCATGTTGACCCCTGAATTTTGGTGATTGTTTAATTTTAGTTGAATCTAGTGTATTTGATTAACTCTTGAGTAGAACTGTATGAGCTTTTTATGACCTTTATTATCTTTCAGTTTTTTGCTTTTCATTAGTTAGCATGGTTGTTGAACACACATTCATAATATCAGTAATAACATATTTGGATTGATTGATTGTTGGACTATTATTGAGCTGCAAGTAACATGATGTATTAGCATGTTTTTGTGATTTTTCTGAGGCCTATGGATATACGTGAGCTATTGGATTGCTGGAATTAAGGTCATTTAGTTAGTTTGCATTTGCATGATGTTTATTTATTCGTATTGGTTGTGTTTTTTTGCTTGAGGACACGCAACGATTTAAGTTTGGGGGTATTTGATGATTGGGTTATATACCCATAACTCGGATATACTTGGGTTTATTTTGTTGTAACTTCGAGTCATTTAGGAATATGTTTACTTCGTTTATGTGTTGTTTTGTAGATTTGGGAGCTGCAGGAGCGAACGGTGGAATTGAAGCTAAAAAGGGCAAAAAGGTAATTTTAGGAAGGCCAGCGCCGTGGCGCTACATTCAGTACTAATCCCAGTGCCGGGGAGCTGGGTCGGGATTTCAGTTGACCGAGTTTGCGCGTTGACGAAGGGTTTGATTGTACAATGGGAGCTTATGTGAGAAGTTGTTTTGGACTAGGATTAGGGAGAGGCTATATAAGGTTTATGTGGCTAAATTGAGAAAGGAGAATTTGCTACACAATTAGGGATTTTTCGACAGAAGAGGGGATTGATCAAGGAGGAAGAGGAGATCTGAAGGCTTGAAACTAGGAGTTCTTCTTCTTCTTTATTCTTTTAAATTGTGTAACTCGTTAAGGATGATTTATCAAGTATTTGTGGTTTTTATTTCCGTCATGGACTAATTCCTTTTATTAAGATTCCAATGGAACCTCTTATGGTTATGAATTGATTATCTAATTTATTCCAATTATTTATGTTAAAGTGAATTATTTGTCTTGCCTTGTATTTATTGATTAATTATCTGGCCAATAATTACCGTGTTACTCTAGAAGGAATTGAGAGAGGAATTTTAGAGTTAGAACTGGGCAGGGTGACTTGTGACTTAGTTCTTTGCACAGTGAATAATTAGGTTTGTGAATAGAATGAGAATATCTATTTGCCGCATGTAACACATAAGGAATTGGGATTGTAGCGAGTTTAATTCAATTGATTTGCATAGAGATATAGCAAAATTAATCTGGGTTAAATAGAAGGCAATTGATCACTCGAGAGAGGGCTTTTGGCATTTGAGAATTCCTATTAACAATTCAGTGAACAGAATAATTGGATAATTGATTTAATAATCATATTTGGAGAAATTGGAGTCTTATTTATCATTCATCTGCATTCAAATAATTCTTAATTTGTTCTTTGTTTTCTTTTATAGTAGTTTCTTGCTTTATTAAAATTAGTTTTCTTAAGTTAAAAAAAAAAAGAATCACAATTTTTAGTTGTTTAAATAAAATTGAATTGATACAATACTAGTAGTTGGAGTTTATTAATTAGAATTCTCTGAGGGATCGACACTCTAATTTATCACTGTATTACTTGTTGATCGTGTATACTTGCGTGTTTGCTTTGATTGTGAAATCAACCAACATATATATAAACTATATAATAGAGTGTAGGGAATTATAAGCTACATAAACAATTGTTTAAGAGACAATAAGTATGTGTGAAAATATTAAAAGATGTATTCTGTCAAAGAATTTCAAACTATTCCAATAAGTGGGTATAACTGGAATAATAAAGTTTTACAGGGATATTAATTACTAGTGGGTAATTAAATAGAGTCCATACATATTATAAATAATAATTAGACTGGATTAATATACATGAATTATATGATGTGAGTACCTAAATAATCCTTAACTTTTCATTGTATAGTAGAATTAATACATTAAAATTATATTTTGGGATTTTAAGAGAACAAAGTAAGCCTTATAAACACAATTGCTGAGATTTAATATCTGTGTCCCATATTCAGTGTCCAAACCGTACTCAAATAGTAGCCTATATCTTCTTTGCGTGAAATTAGTTGCTACAAATCCATGGTGATGATGGCTATGGATTGGTAATTGGCCAACTCTCTTCTACCCATTGTTCTCTTCCATTATCCTGTGAATCAAGCCATGGAGCAATGCCATGAACTGGGCAATCCATTCTCTATATATAGCACCATTTCTATTCCATTTTATGTTGCTTAAAAATTGTCTGAGAAGTGCATTAGAGAGTGTGTGTTGCTGAGCTACTAGGGAGTATTATCAGAGGGGTGTGGGAATTCAATTTAAGCATCAAGGAGGTATAATCTCTAATTTTGTTCTTAGTTTGAGTTTTGTCTAAATTCTTATAATCCCATAAATTCTCTGTTAATTGATGAAGAATAGCATGTCATTGTGTTGTTTGGGTTTGTTTGCATGTCTAAGAGCTGTATAATGGTTGTAAACTCAGGCTTGATGTTGGTTATGTTGAAACTCTACCGAAACAGAGCCTTTATTTTTCATTCTGTTTGAAGTGGCGTGGCCGCGCCACTTCTACAGTACATGACCGCGCGGCCGCGCCTGCTGCCAGTCATGAGCATTAGTTTTGTGGTCTTGTATCATTATGAGCATGTTACTTTGGTTAGAATATGCATATAAATGACCCTAGCATGTGGTTAGATATTGTTTTGAACATAGTATGTTGTTTTAGCTTGATTTAAGTTGAGTTTTCAGGAAAACTTCAAGATTTGGAAAACTAGAAATGGTAAACTTAGAATAATGTATATTCTGATTTTGTGAGCATGTGTAAATAATCTAGGTATACACATACAAGAGTATAACATAAGGCATGAACTTGTTTGGGGTATAGTAGAGTTTTCTAGTTTGGTTTTAAAGGATTTCTAAAGGAAAACTTTAAGTTTTGCGAAACAAAGTATGATGAGCATTATGTTTCAAATTCTGATATTTTTAGCTTATGTAAATAACTTGAGTATGTGCACAAATGCGTACGAAAGTATGATTTGGACATTGTGTGCTAATCTTGCATGCTTAAATAAGTTTTACTAAAAAGACTTATAATTTCAAATATAAACTTGATAAACTATGTATACATTAAGTTGAGCTTGAAAGCATGCTATCATAATCTAAATCTATAAACATAAAAGCACGACATAGAGTACATGGACTTACTTGGTATGCGTAAAGTTTTGATGATTTACTAAGGGAGACTTAGGGTTTAAATACAAACTGGATGAATTATATATGAACTTGTGAGTATGATTATATGTTCTAATGTGTATATAGGAGGGCATGATTAATAGTAAATGATGGTACTTTGCATGCTTAATTGGTTAAACATGAAATTTTCAATAAAAATGTTGAAGTTGAAAACTAACTTTAAATTTGTTGGGGGATACCCTATTAGTATCCTGAACTTATGGATCATCATGCATCTAGACATGATTTACAAGCATGTTAACTAGTCATGAGAATTGTAAAGTAGTTGAGCATGGAATACTATAAGTCTAAGTAATGACTTCATACTTGAAATACATGATGTAACTAGCGAGCATGTATAGTTGAGGCAAAAGAACCCTTGACATGTTAATATATGTTATGTATGTAAGGATGGACAAGCTAGGCCAAGCAAGTGATTGCTCAGCCCTGGTTTGAACTGGGAGCCGCGCAGTCGCGCGTCTCCTTAGTACAAATCAGGCGCGGTCGAGCCATTCTGCAAACTTGGAAAGTGACTTCTGTGATTTTTGAAGTATGTAGCATGCTGGTATAAATTCATTATGCTTATTTCTATTCATGACACACTGATAGAGGTAGCCTTTCATGTTAACACCTATCTTAGCTTGAATTGACAAAGTGTTTTAAAATAATGAAGTCTAACGGTAGTTCCGAGCTACGTAATAACATAAGTCTAAGATTTCACGATTGAGTCATGTGTATACACCTGATCTATATATCAGGATTGTTTATCAAATATGTTTAACTAATGGGCATCCTATACTTGTAATACACTATAAATAGGATTGGAAAGTATTAATTTCTTAAACGTCGATAAACTACGTTTGAGGCAAGTATCTAAACTATCCTTTATATTATTCAAAGTATTCTTGCATTACTTTATTCGACGAATGTCGTAAGCAAACCTTATCTCTTTGAATGCAAGTTACCTTATTTACTCGTTCAAATGAGCTATTATGAAATTTCTTGAGAAAATTATTATTCATAAGTTGAACTTGGTATTGTTCTGGAATATTGTGAAAGGGTCTATGTCATTGATTCAGCTAGATTATGTGCATGTTTATAAAACTGTCCAAACCAATTGATTGGTGTGAAAATCTCAAAAACTGAGTTGAACAACCCTTATGGTAAGGGGAGTGTATGTTGTTAGAAATCCCAACACATGAGTAAATTATTACTGTGGTGTTATGCATAACATGTAGTATTGTAGATTGATCATCTATAGTGTGACGCCCCCAAAATAGGTCCACAAGACCCATTCTGAGTCGCCAGATATCACACTACAAAAATCAAATACAAACATCATTTATACAACTGTTGAACTGTTGTGCAGAGTACGACAACACATAAGCTGTGAGTTTTAATACAAATATATGTAACTCTCATGGCGCCTTGACCACAACACCTTACAATGGTAATTTACATAAAAGTACAGTCAATAACTGTTTTAGAAATTAAAATCTTTGGAAAATGCTCAAGGAAACCTTCGTATATGGGAGGTCATGCATCTAAGTTATAATAGATATCATATGTCCACAGAATTATCCTTGGTTGACCCAATAATCTCCAAAGGAAAATGAGAAGATTGATATCTTGTTCTTTCCAATGGTGAGTCTTCTCTTGACATATAATTATCTCCATTGTCTCCAATTGAGAATTATATTTCAACCAAACTCTAATTTTATATAGGTAGTGCTCATAGATATAATCAGCAAGTACATATGCACAACCTTGTCTTATGATAACACGAAGTCGTCTGTCATTAGGCATCTTGTATGATAGTGGCAAAACACCCTTCCAAAGTTGGGTTCACCTCACCCTATTCGGTTCACCAAAATCAACGGTTAAAAATGATTTATAAAATACGACACACTTATCTAAAATTCTCAATAAAATTATTTTCATACTGTTTTGGGGAAACCTCAATAGCTATAGACCATCGTTTTATCCCCCTGTTACCCACGCTCGACCCAGCTAAACTCTTATTACCTGAAAGGAATTGTGAAGCAAAAGGGTGAGCACAACTAGCCCAGTAAAGAATATCATGACTAAAGATAATTAAATTATCAATAGCCTTCGTCAGTAATAAATCAGAGATTTAGAACATATGGTAGATGATAAAACTTTTCAACCATAGTGGCAGCGGAATGAGCAATCCATTAGAAGAGTCAAATAGACCATAAAGTCTATTATCTTCTCTATGTTAAAAGTTCACCAATAATATTTAATCCCTGTAACATCAATCAACAGTTCCTATCCACAATCATGTGAATAACTCATAATCATAATTTTGGTTCTAAATTCCTCTTCGCACCCAGGACGAAGATAATTTTCATCACATGTCTTTACCTGAAACATCAAAGATCATGGTTATACCAAATCACAGTTCCTATTCATAATCATACTAATAAATTCATCATTGCACTACGAGCCAAAGATATTCATTAACAGTTCATCTTTGCATTGCAGGCCAAAGACATGCAACTGTATTTTAGAAGAGTCAAGTAGAGCATGATATCTGCTATCTTCTACGAATTAAAAGTTTATTATCAATATTTTATCGCTGAGACTCAGCTTAATAAATAATCCACATCATCGAATCATCCTTGCACTACGGCTAAGAATATTCATTAGTATCACGACCACAAATTATCCATGCACTACGGGCCAAGGATATTCGTGTTTTAACCAATAGTCTTGATTATACCGAATAATTTCTGGACATAATCATACCAACAACTGTCCATCAATGCACTACGGGCCAATGAGGACTTTTACCATATCATTTATAACATTACGGGTCATGATTATATTGAATGATCCCTGGTAATCATACCAATCAACAGTTCATCTTTGCACCCTTGGCCGAAGATGACTTTCATCACAATATAAGCATGAGAATGATGACAATGATATATGTAAGACCCCAAATTTTATGAAATAAAAGTATTCAATTTTTCTATTTAGTAAATGGTTAAATTGATAAAAAGTTAAAGTTAAGGGTGATATATGAATATTTTTCAAAATAAGTAAGTGGTTATAAAATATTCATTTTGTCGGGAAATATTCGTTTGGTCGTGGAATATTCTTTCTGTCGGGGAATATTCATACTACGGTGCAGCTATTTGTGGGCCCCATAACAGAAAGCGATTGGATGAAAAAAACGACAAAATTGAGTTTTTATAAATAACGGCGTAGTTGTTACCGTTAACACTGTTGGAATACCTGGTGGTTAAAATACAGTAATACGCGTAGTTGCACAGTAGCACACGGTATTGCACAGTATTTTTTTAAATTATTGATTCTTACGTAAGAAGGCACTACTCAATAATTGTTACAGTAATTACTGTTCAATATTTTATTTTATTGATTCAATAATTGCTACGTTAAAATTTTATATTATTGTTGTTCAATAATTGTCACTGCACAGTATTTCCCATTATCAGATCAATAATTCATATTATTTGAATAATATTATTAGATAGCATTATTGACAATATCTAGAAAGTTCTGTCTAAGGAGAGGTTTGGTCATCTAATTGCGCGCCAGTAAGGAGAAATTCTTATTGGAAAACCCCCTCTTTCCTGAGAACGGCCTGGTTGTCATAAATGTGATTCTGTAATATTATTTGTGAATAATTAATTATTGATTCATATAATAAGGAAATATTTATTTTATGTGGATATAAATGAGGGATATATTTTTGTGGTTAAAAATAAAGGAGTTAATGTTGAGGTTTTTATCAGTAGTTTTGTCGGAATGGAGGTATTAAAAATTAGGATTTTTGAGATATTTTGCGGGGGTTATAATTTTTAATCCGACCGTTGGATCGTGGTAATTTTTGGATATGTTATACATATATAAGTTGAGTATATGTTCACAAATTTTAAACCGTTAAAATTGAACGAATGATTTGTTATGAATTTTTAGAGGTGACTGATTCGGAAATTAGGTTTTGGTGGAAAATTCTAGAATTGAGTGGGCCCCACTTTTTGTTGTTTTGGAAGATGGCTAATTTTTGGTGGGTGGAATAGTAGCAGGTAAAGCCATCATATTGCAGGTCAAGTCTACTTTGGCGTGCTAATATTTTCCTATAAATAGAGGGCTAAGTTAGAATTGAAAATCACACCAGAATTCATAAGTTTTCTCTCTTTTTCTCTCTAGATTATTGAGTATATTTTATGAGTATTTAGATACTTGGTGAGTTGCTATTCATCAGTGCAAGTTTTCTTCAGCGTCATATCCGATATCCAGTCAGAAGTGCTGCTCTTTTGAGGTAAGGGATAGTAAAGGATTTTATGGGTTGTTATGTTTTTCAGTTTCGTAATTTTTTTGACCTTCAGAAAAATCTAGAAAAATTTGAAATGATATTTTGATGAGTTTTATTGATTGTGTCCAAAAATGGTGATTTTTGGATGTATAGATTAAGAGTTATGAATTTTACGGGAAAAGACTATTTTAAAAGTAACTGCTTATAACTCCTTGTGATTAACTCTAAAATTGATGAAATATTTATTGGGAGTACATGTATATGATAGGAGTGTACTCTGTGAATTTCGGAATTTTTGGATAAAAGTACAATTTATGATAAATGTCTAAATATTCGGCGATTTTGGCCATATGAAAAATAGTAAATGAGTTTTAAAAATTCTGAGAAAAATATATGTTCACTATGGGACTATATTATGATAAATCCCAGAAAAAAAATATTTTTGAAACTGATTTGGTATTTTTCATGAAAATGGACTAGTTATGAGAAAATGAATTAAATATGTTATGTGAAGTAAGAAAATTGAAAAATAGGATTTTATGGCTTGAGAATCCTATATGAGGTATATGCAGATTTTTTATGAGGGTTTTGGTTATTGATGATGAAATCTTAAGAGTTGACATTTTATGATGATTAAATGCATTAATTAGTAAAGTGTAAACAATTTAAATAAATTATTTATAAGCTTAAGAAATATTATTCTTTCAATATCATTATACCGAAATATTGGTATGTATATTATTGTGGAATTTCTACCTTTTTTTATGTCGGAGTTACTATTCATGAGTTACTATTCACGAGTTACTATTCACGAGTTACTATTCACAGTTACTATTCATGACAAAAATTGGTTTTTTTTTCTAACCAAATTATAGTTGATTTATGAATATTACTCTTGAGAATAAATTTATATGTTGATCATATTATTTTTATTATCATATATAGCATTTTTATAACCCTGATGTTGAAATTCTCTTTCACTTGAGTGTAAAGATGGTAGATTATTGGTATGATCAAGACTATGGGTTCTCTTTGGCCAGTAGTGCAAAGTTGAATTGTGACTGGTATGATCATAACCATTGAATTTATAATTGAATATCTTTAGCTTAAGTGCAAAAGTGAATTGATCAACATGGTTATAATTATTGTTTATATAAATTCTGAAATGATTATATATTTCTTTGAGATATGAATATCTTTGGCCCGTAGTGCAAAGATGACTTATTGATGAATATCTTTGGCCCGTAGTGCAAAGATGACCTGTTGTTGAATATCTTTGGCCTGTAGTGCAAAGATGACCTGTTGTTGAATATCTTTGGCATGTAGTGCAAAGATGAGTTGTTGATGAATATCTTTGGCCTGTAGTGCAAAGATGAATTATTGATGAATATCTTTGGGCCGTAGTGTAAAGATGAATTTATTAGTATGATTATGAACATGAACTGTGATTTGGTATAACCATGATCTTTGATGTTTCAGGTGATGAAAATTATCTTTGTCCTGGATGGGAAAAGTAATTTAGAACTATAATTACGATTATGAGTTATACACGTGATTGTGGACAGGAATTGTTGATTGATGTTACAGGGACAAAATATTATTGGTGGACTTTTAACGTGAAGAAGATAATAGACTTTATAGTCTATTTGACTCTTCTAATGGATTGCTCGTTCCGCTGTAACTATGGTTAAAAATTTTTATCATCTACCATATGTTCTAAATCTCTAATGAAGACTATTGATAATTTATTTATCTTTAGTCATGATATTCTTTACTGGGCTAGTTGTGCTCACCCTTCTGTTTCACAATTCTTTTCAGGTAATAAGAGTGTAACTGGGTCGAGCGGGGGTAACAGGTAAATAGAACGGTGGTCATCATTTAGGAGTTATATTTGGTGAATCATCTAGGGTGAAGCGAACCCAACGTTGGAAGGGTGTTTTGTCACTATCATACAAGATGTCTAATGACATACAACCTCGTATCATCATAAGACAGGGATGTGCTCATCCACTTGCTGAGTATATCTACGAGTACTACCTATATAATCTTGGTGTTTGTTTGAAGTATAATTCACGATTAAAGACAGTGGAGATAATGATAAGTCAAGAGAAGATTCACCATTGGGAAGAATATGATAGTAATCTTCTCGTTTTTCTTTGGGGTATATTGGGTCAACCAAGGATAATTCTGTGGCCATATGATATCTATCACAACCTAGAAGCATGGCCTCCCATGTACGAAGGTTTCCTTGAGCACTTCCCAAAGATTCTAATTTTTAAAATAGTTTTTGACTATACCTTTATGTAAGGTGTCATTGTGAGGTTCTGTCCACGGTTGGGACATGAGTCACATTTGGTATATATTTGTATCCAAACTCACAGCATATATGTTGTTGTATTTTGCACGATAATTGTTATAATAAAGTTGTAGTTGTTTTCTGTACCATGTATTTGGCGACTCAGAATAGGTTGGATGGAATGGACCTATTTTGGGTTCGTCACAATATAAGCATTAATCAAATTAAATCAAGAATAATTATTAAAGACTTTAAATTTATCCAGAGTTTAATAATATTCAAATTGTTAACATGATACTGCTTTGTTGAGTAAAATTCAAGAATAATATCCATGTATCAAAAATAATTTGGACAGAAAAGTAATAAAATTTTTGGGTGAATAATACCCCGTGAATAGTATTTCGGGAATAGTACCCCGTGAATAATACCCCAGCATGAAAAGTACCCCAAATATCCGAGTGAATAATATTTGAGTGAATAGTAATTGGGTGAATAATAACTCGTGAATAGTATCCCAGCATGAAAAGTGCCCCGAATATCCGAGTAAATAATATTCTAGTAAATAGTAACCCATGAATAGTACCCCGGGTGAAAATATTGATATTTAATAAGAAAGAACAGATCAATATTCCAATGAAACGATACTGGATGAAGTACAAAACTTCAAGGATATCCCACTAATTTTAGGGATTATAGAAGCAGTATTTACCATAGTAAGTTTAGATTTAAGAATATGAAAAGAAATAACATACGAAACTGCAAATGAATTTTTACTTGTCATACGATATGTAATCCACGTAGACAGGTTATTCTGACATATTAAAGGATGAATACGAAAAAATAGTATTCCTTATGAATACGAAAGAAATAATACCCCTTACGAATACAACAAATAATATCCCTTATAAATACAACAAATAATATCCCTTATGAATACAACAAATAATATCCCTTACGAATACAACAAATAATATCCCTTACGAGCATAACAAATAATATCCCTTACGAGTATAACAAATAATATCCCTTACGAATATAACAAATAATATCCCTTACCTTAGTAGAAGACTGGATACTACAATAGTGAAGCAGCAGAATACTCTTCTTGTTGCTCTCTATAGTTTCTCTCTCTATAATTTTTTTTGTGAGTCTCAGTGAATTGGTGAGAATGAAAGAAGAATTAAGCTTCTATTTATAGGAGAAATGACTAAATAGTAACTAATTCACGAACGTTTCAGATTGATTTACTATAAGAACGGACGGTCCAGATTGATTACTATTAAAACCACAACTGACGGTCTAGATTGATTTACTTTTAAAACCACCACCGACGGTCCAGATTGATTTACTATTAAAATCACCACCGACGGTCCAGATTGATTTACTATTAAAACCACCACCGACGGTCCAGACTGATTTACTATTAAAATCACCATCGACGGTCCAGATTGATTTACAATTAAAACAACTATCGACGGTCCAGATTGATTTACTATTAAAACCACCACCAATGGTCCAGATTGATTTATTATTAAAACCACCACCAATGGTCCAGATTGATTTAACTTATTACACGTAAGTACCCCTAAAGTTTTCCAAGTTTGCATTATTCCCCTCTAATTTTTGTAATTCACTTATCTTCAATAAACACATTCTTAATAATTCAATAATTATTCATCATTAATATTATAACTCACAATATTTAACAACCAGATCATTCCCAGGAAAGACATGGGTTTTCGATAAGAATTTCTCCCTATTGGCGCGCAATTAGGTGACCAAACCTCTCCTCAACAAAACTTTCTAGACATCGTCAATATTACAAATAATAATATGAATAACTTTGTTGTCTCAATTATTGATTTAATAATATAAAATATTATGCAGATGATATTGTGACAATAATTGAATCAAATAACGTGAGATACTATGCAACAATTACTGTAGTAATAATTTAGTAAATTGAGTGGCTTCTTACGTAAGCATCAATAATCAATACCGTTTGCTACTATGCAACCACGCGTATTACTGTATTTTTACCACCGGGTATTTCAACAGTTTAACGGTAAAACTTTCGCCGTTATTTTTATAAAAAGATATTTCCGTCGTTTTCTAACTTCGATAATTATTCTGTTGTGGGGTCCACCAATGATGGTGTCATCGTACGAATATTCCTTGTTAAAACAAATATTCTCCGACCAATCGAATATTCCCCGACACAATGAATATTTTATATCAACTTGCTTACTTTGTAAAATTTTCAAATATCACCCTTAATTTTAACCTTTTATCAATATAACCATTTACTAAATAAAATAATAATTATAAGAAAATTGAATACTTTTATTTCATAAAATTCGGAGTCTTACAATCTCCCCTCCTTATGAAATTTCGCCCTCAAAATTTACGTACCTGGTAGTTCGAAGAGATGAGAATACCTTGCTTTCTTTTCGGATTGTACCTTCCCGATTATTTCCTCTGTATCATGATTTTCCCATTGCTCATCTCTTGTATTTCAGATATCATTCTAGAATATATCTTCAAAACAAAGGTTAATTGACATATCACAATTTGTCAACTTATCAAGTAAAAATTTCAGTTTAGGTAAGTCACACACTAGCGAAGTATATTAGTTGTCTCTCCCCTCCTAGTTCTAGACTCATATCTCCACCAGCGACCATATCCCTAAGCTCTGATACCATTTGTGACGCCCCCAAAATAGGTCCACACGACCCATTTTGAGTCGCCAGATATCACACTACAGAAATCAAATACAAACTTCATTTATACAACTGTTGAACTGTTGTGCAGAGTACGACAACACATAAGCTGTGAGTTTTAATACAAATATATGTAACTCTCATGGCGTCTCGACCACAACACCTTACAATGGTACTTTACATAAAAGTACAGTCAATAACTATTTTAGAAATTAAAATATTTGGAAAATGTTCAAGGAAACCTTCGTACATGGGAGGCCATGCATCTAAGTTATAATAGATATCATATGTCCACAGAATTATCCTTGGTTGACCCAATAATCCCCAAAGGAAAACGAGAAGATTGCTATCTTGTTCTTTCCAATGGTGAGTCTTCTCTTGACATATAATTATCTCCATTGTGTCCAATTGAGAATTATATTTCAACCAAACTCCAAGATTATATAGGTAGTGCTCATAGATATAATCAGCAAGTACATGTACACAACCCTGTCTGATGATAACACGAAGTCGTCTGTCATTAGGCATCTTGTATGATAGTGGCAAAGCACCCTTCCAAAGTTGGGTTCACCTCACCCTATTCGGTTCACCAAAATCAACGGTTAAAAATGACGTATAAAATACGACACACTTATCTAAAATTCTCAATAAAATTATTTCTATATTGTTTTGGGGAAATCTCAACAGCTATAGACCATCGTTTTATTCTCCTGTTAGCCCCACTCGACCCAGCTACACTCTTATTACCTGAAAGGAATTGTGAAGCAAAAGGGTGAGCACAACTAGCCCAGTAAAGAATATCATGACTAAAGATAATTAAATTATCAATAGCCTTCGTCAGTAATAAATCAGAGATTTAGAACATATGGTAGATGATAAACTTTTCAACCATAGTGGCAGCGGAACAAGCAATCCATTAGAAGAGTCAAATAGACCATAAAGTCTATTATCTTCTCAATGTTAAAAGACCACCAATAATGTTTTATCCCTGTAACATCAATCAACAGTTCCTGTCCACAATCATGTGAATAACTCATAATCATAATTGTGGTTCTAAATTCCTCTTCACACCCAAGACGAAGATAATTTTCATCACTTGTCTTTACCTGAAATATCAAAGATCATGGTTATAGCAAATCACAGTTCCTATTCATAATCATACTAGTAAATTCATCTTTGCACTACGGGCCAAAGATATTCAATAACAGTTCATCTTTGCATTACATGCCAAAGGCATGTAACTGTATTTTAAAAGAGTCAAGTAGAGCATGATATCTGCTATCTTCTACGAATTAAAAGGTTATTATCAATATTTTATCGCTGAGACTCAACTTAATAAATAATCCACATCATCGAACCATCCTTGCACTACGGCTAAGGATATTCATTAGTATCACGACCACGAATTATCCATGCACTACGGGCCAAGGATATTCGTATTTTCACCAATGGTCTTGATTATACCGAATAATCCCTGGTCATAATCATACTAACAACTGTCCATCAATACACTACGGGCCAATGAGGCTTTTACCATATCATTTATAACATTACGGGTCATAATTATACTGAATAATCCTTGGTCATAATCATACCAATCAATAGTTCATCTTTGCACCCTTGGCCGAAGATAACTTGCATCATAATATAAGCATGAGGATGATAACAATGATATAAGCATTAATCAAATGAAATCAAGGATAATTATTAAAGACTTTAAATTTATCCAGAGTTTAATAATATCCAAATTGTTAACATGATATTGCTTTGTTGAGTAAAATTTAAGAATAATATCCATGTATCAAAAATAATTTGGACAGAAAAGAAATAAAATTTTCGGGTGAATAATATTCCGTGAATAGTACCCTGTAAATAGTACTTCGAGAATAGTACCCCGTGAATAATACCCCAGTAGGAAAAGTGCCCCGAATACCCGAGTGAATAATATTTGAGTGAATAGTAATTGGGTGAATAGTAACTCGTGAATAGTATCTCGGCATGAAAAGTGTCCCGAATACCAGAGTGAATAATATTCTAGTGAATAGTAACTGGGTGAATAGTAACCCATGAATAGTACCCCGTGTGAAAATATTGATATTTAATAAGAAAGATCAGATCAATATTCCAATGAAACGATACTGGATGAAGTGCAAAACTTCAAGGATATCCCACTAATTTCAGGGATTATAGAAACAATATTTACCATAGTAAGTTTAGATTTAAGAATATTAAAAGAAATAACATACGAAACTGCAAATGGATTTTCAGCTATCTTACGGTATGTAATCCGCGTAGATAGGTTATTCCGACATATTAAAGGATGAATACAAAAAAATAGTATTCCTTATGAATACGAAAGAAATAATACCCCTTACGAATACAATAAATAATATCACTTACGAATACAACAAATAATATCCCTTATGAATACAACAAATAATATCCCTTACGAATATAATAAATAATATCCCTTACCGTAGTAGAAGACTAAATACTGCAATAGTGAAGTAGCAGAATACTCTTCTTGTTACTCTCTATAGTTTCTCTCTCTATAATTTTTCTTGTGAGTCTCAGTGAATTGGTGAGAATGAAAGAAGAATTAAGCTTCTATTTATAGGAGAAATGACTAAATAGTAACTAATTCACGAACGGTTCAGATTGATTTACTATTAAAACGGACGGTCCAGATTGATTACTATTAAAACCAAAATCGACGGTCCAGATTGATTTACTTTTAAAACCACCACCGACGGTCCAGATTGATTTACTTTTAAAATCACCACCGACGGTCCAGATTGATTTACTATTAAAACCACCATCGACGGTCCAAATTAATTTACTATTAAAACCACTATCGGCGGTCCAGATTGATTTACTATTAAAACCACCACCAATGATCCAGATTGATTTATTATTAAAACCACCACCAATGGTCCAGAGTGATTTAACTTATTAAACTTTAGTACCCCTAAAGTTTTCCAAGTTTGCATTATTTCCCTCTAATTTTTGTAATTCACTTATCTTCAATAAACACATTCTTAATAATTCAATAATTATTCATCATTAATATTATAACTCACAATATTTAATAACCAGATCATTCCCAGAAAAGACGAGGCTTTTCGATAAGGATTTTTCTCTATTAACGCGCAATTAGGTGACCAAACTTCTCCTCGACAGAACTTTCTAAACATCGTCAATATTGCAAATAATAATATGAATAACTTTGTTGTCTCAATTATTGATTTAATAATATAAAATATTATGCAGATGATACTGTGACAATAATTAAATCAAATAACGTGAGATACTACACAACAATTACTGTAGCAATAATTTAGTAAACTGAGTGGCTTCTTACGTAAGCATCAATAATCAATACAGTGTACTACTATGCAACTAGGCGTATTACTGTATTTTTACCACCGGGTATTTCAACAGTTTAACGGTAAAACTTTTGCCGTTATTTTTATAAAAAGATATTTCCGTCGTTTTCTAACTCCGGTAATTATTCCGTTGTGGGGTCCACCAATGATGGTGTCGTCGTACGAATATTCCTTGTTAAAACGAATATTCCCTAACACAATGAATATTTTATATCAACTTGCTTACTTTACAAAATTTTCAAATATCACCCTTAACTTTAACCTTTTATCAATATAACCATTTACTAAATAGAATAATAATTATAAGAAAATTGAATACTTTCATTTCATAAAATTTGGAGTCTTATAATCTCCCCTCCTTATGAAATTTCGCCCTCAAAATTTACGTACCTGGTAGTTCGAAGAGATGAGAATATCTTGCTTTCTTTTCGGACTGTACCTTCTAGGTTATTTTTTATGTATCATGATTTTCCAATTGTTCATGTCCTGTATTTCAGATATCATTCTAGAATATATCTTCAAAACAAAGGTTAATTGACATATCACAATTTGTCAACTTATCAAGTAAAATTTTCAACTTAGGTAAGTCACACACTAGCGAAGTATATTACTCGTCTCTCCCCTCCTAGTTCTAGACTCATATCTCCGCCAGCGACCATATCCCTAAGCTTTGATACCATTTATGACGCCCCCAAAATAGGTCCACACGACCCATTTTGAGTCGCCATATATCACACAACAGAAATCAAATACAAACTTTATTTATACAACTGTTGAACTGTTGTGCAGAGTACGACAACACATAAGCTGTGAGTTTTAATACAAATATATGTAACTCTCATGGCGCCTCGACCACAACACCTTACAATGGTACTTTACATAAAAGTACAGTCAATAACTGTTTTAGAAATCAAAATCTTTGGAAAATGCTCAAGAAAACCTTCGTACATGGGAGGCCATGCATTTAAGTTATAATTGATATCATATGTCCACAGAATTATCCTTGGTTGACCCAATAATCCCTAAAGAAAAATAAGAAAATTGTTATCTTGTTCTTTCCGATGGTGAGTCTTCTCTTGACATATAATTATCTCCATTGTCTCCAATTGAGAATTATATTTCAACCAAACTCCAAGATTATATAGGTAGTGCTCATAGATATAATCAGCAAGTACATATGCACAACCCTGTCTTATAATAACACGAAGTCGTCTGTCATTAGGCATCTTGTATGATAGTGGCAAAACACCCTTCCAAAGTTGGGTTCACCTCACCCTATTCGGTTCACCAAAATCAACGGTTAAAAATGACGTATAAAATACGACACACTTATCTAAAATTCATAATAAAATTATTTCTATACTATTTTGGGAAAACCTCAACAGCTATAGACCATCGTTTTATTCCCCTATTACCCCCGCTCGACCCAGCTACACTTTTATTACCTGAAAGGAATTGTGAAGCAAAAGGGTGAGCACAACTAGCCCAGTAAAGAATATCATGACTAAAAATAATTGAATTATCAATAGCTTTCGTCAGTAATAAATCATTGATTTAGAACATACGGTAGATGATAAAACTTTTCAACCATAGTGGCAGCGGAATGAGCAATCCATTAGAAGAGTCAAATAGATCATAAAGTCTATTATCTTTTTCATGTTAAAAGTCCACCAACAATGTTTTATCCCTATAACATCAATCAACAGTTCATGTCCACAATCATGTGAATAACTCATAATCATAATTGTGGTTCTAAATTCCTCTTCGTACCCAGGACGAAGATAATTTTTATCATTTATCTTTACCTGAAACATCAAATATTATAGTTATACCAAATCACAGTTCCTGTTCATAATCATACTAATAAATTCATCTTTGCACTACGGGCCAATGATATTCATTAACAGTTCATCTTTGCATTACAGGCCAAAGACATGCAACTGTATTTTAGAAGAGTCAAGTAGAGCATGATATCTGCTATCTTCTACGAATTAAAAGTTTATTATCAATATTTTATCGCTGAAACTCAGCTTAATAAATAATCCACATCATCGAATCATCCTTGCACTACGGCTAAGGATATTCATTTGTATCACGACTACGAATTATTCATGCACTACGGGCCAAGGATATTCGTGTTTTTCCCAATGGTCTTGATTATACCGAATAATCCCTCGTCATAATCATACCAACAACTGTCCATCAATGCACTACGGGACAATGAGGACTTTTACCATATCATTTATAACATTACGGGTCATGATTATATTGAATGATCCCTAGTCATAATCATATCAATCAACAGTTCATCTTTGCACCCTTGGCCGAAGATGACTTTCATCACAATATAAGCATGAGGATGATGACAATGATATAAGCCTTAATCAAATGAAATCAAGGATAATTATTAAAGACTTTAAATTTATCCAGAGTTTAATAATATCCAAATTGTTAACATGATACTGCTTTGTTGAGTAAAATTCAAGAATAATATCCATGTATCAAAAATAATTTGGACAGAAAAGAAATAAAATTTTCGGGTTAATAATACCCTGTGAATAGTACTTCGGGAATAGTATCCCGGCATGAAAAGTGGCCCGAATACCCAAGTGAATAATATTTGAGTGAATAGTAATTAGATGAATAGTAACTCGTGAATAGTACCCCGGCATGAAAAGTGACCGAGTGAATAATATTCTAGTGAATAGTAACCGGGTGAATAGTAACCCGTAAATAGTAACCCATGAATAGTACCCCGGGTGAAAATATTGATATTTAATAAGAAAGATCATATCAATATTCTAATAAAACGATATTGGATGAAGCACAAAACTTCAAGGATATTCCAATAATTTCAGGGATTATAGAAGCAATACTTATCATAGTAAGTTTATATTTAAGAATATGAAAAGAAATAATATACGAAACTGTAAATAGATTTTCACCTGTCATACGATATGTAATCCGCATAGACAGGTTATTCCGACATATTAAAGGATGAATACGAAAAAATAGTATTCCTTATGAATACGAAAGAAATAATGCCCCTTACGAATACAACAAATAATATCCCTTACGAATATAATAAATAATATCCTTTACGAATACAACAAATAATATCCCTTACGAATACAACAAATAATATCCCTTATGAATACAATAAATAATATCCCTTACGAATATAACAAATAATATCCCTTACCTTAGTAGAAGACTGGATACTACAATAGTGAAATAGCAGAATACTCTTCTTGTTGCTCTCTATAGTTTCTCTCTCTATAGCTTCTCTTGTGAGTCTCAGTGAATTGGTGAGAATGAAAGAAGAATTAAGCTTCTATTTATAGGAGAAATGACTAAATAGTAACTAATTCACGAACGCTTCAGATTGATTTACTATTAGAACGGACGGTCCAGATTGATTACTATTAAAACCACAACCGACGGTCCAGATTGATTTACTTTTAAAACCACCACCGACGGTCTAAATTGATTTACTTTTAAACCACCACCGACGATCAAGATTGATTTACTATTAAAACCACCACCGACGGTCCAGATTGATTTACTATTAAAACACCATCGACGGTCCAGATTGATTTACTATTAAAACCATCATCGACGGTCCAGATTGATTTACTATTAAAACCACCACCAATGGTCCAGATTGATTTATTATTAAAACAACCACCAATGGTCCAGATTGATTTAACTTATTACACTTTAGTACCCCTAAAGTTTTCTAAGTTTGCATTATTCCCCTCTAATTTTTGTAATTCACTTATCTTCAATAAACACATTCTTAATAATTCAATAATTATTCATCATTAATATTATAACTCACAATATTTAACAACCAGATCATTCCCAAGAAAGACGGGGCTTTTCGATAAGGATTTCTCCCTATTGGCGCGCAATTAGGTGACCAAATCTCTCCTTAACAGAAATTTCTAGACATCGTCAATATTGCAAATAATAATATGAATAACTTTGTTGTCTCAATTATTGATTTAATAATATAAAATATTATGCAGATGGTATTGTGACAATAATTAAATCAAATAACGTGAGATACTATGCAACAATTACTGTAGCAATAATTTAGTAAACTGAGTGGCTTCTTACGTAAGCATCAATAATCAATATCGTGTGCTACTATGCAACCACGCGTATTACTGTATTTTTACCACCGGGTATTTCAACAGTTTAACGGTAAAACTTTCGCCGTTATTTTTATAAAAAGATATTTCCGTCGTTTTTTAACTCCGATAATTATTCCGTTGTGGGGTCCACCAATGATGGTGTCGTCATACGAATATTCCCTGTTAAAACGAATATTCCCTGACACAATGAATATTTTATATCAACTTGCTTACTTTGCAAAATTTTCAAATATCACCCTTAACTCTAACCTTTTATCAATTTAATCATTTACTAAATAGAATAATAATTATAAGAAAATTGAATACTTTCATTTCATAAAATTCGGGGTCTTACATATAGTACTTAATTTTGGGGTTATCAGTTTAATATTGATAATTCTAGTAGATGTTCAATTGTCCTTAGTGACTGCTCAGTATAAATTATTTATCCGGTTGGATACATTGATAGTCTTTGAATTCATATATATTTGTTGATTTATATTGAATTATCGTTCTTATTCTAAGAATTGTTGATATTCATTATTCATGATATTAATCTGAAACTCTAAACTATCTTAGAGATGATACTTCGATATTTCAAACTCGTGATATAACACTCTTTACCCTTGTTGTATCTTACTTGCTGGGTAATTTGTGCTCATCCTTGCTTATTTAAAACCTTTCAGTTAAGGCGGAACAGGGAAGTGTATCTGGGAAAGACAAGTATAAGGGCAAGGCTACCGACTAGCTTATCCCTTTATGTTTAAATCTATTATGTTGTATTAAGACTGCTTTCAGATTATACTTAAGCTTAAGTAGGATTATGTAATCAGTCTTTATTCGATATTAATATGTAATCTATTAAGCACGGTAGGTTACGAAACTTAGGGGAATAATTATAATAAATCATTGTATATTATTCTAAATTAGATCTTTCATTGTGAATGTGTAATTTTAGTTATTATGGTAATACCATGAGAACGTGACGAACCAAATTCGAGTGACCAAGTGGCGGTCCGAATTTGAGGGCGTCACAATGCATATGCACTTATTATTTTTGTCATAATCAAATAGGGGGAGATTGTCCGAAATAAGCATGTGAATGATATTCCTATTTATATATGATTTGATTATGATATATATGAATGAATATGCAAGTATGCTTGCATTAAGAAAAGCTGTAAAGTCCTTTGATAGATAATTAGAACATATGTACAAAAACTTAGAACGAATTGATCAAATATGTGAGGTTGATCCTACATAAGCAAAACAGCTTTGTAAAGTCCTTAAAAAGAAGTGATGTACAAGGACTATAAAGATAGAAAGATTAATCTTGTTAGGTTGATCTTATAATGTAATAGATAGGCTAGTCTGATCGTCGAGCACTGCACCAGAAATCGTTGTCTGCCAGGAGAGTCAAAGAAAACTCGAGAGCTATCAAGGCAGAATCGTAGTCTACAAGATAGTAGATCTCGGCGTTCGTAGACTGTCAGGAGAGACGAGGAAGGATCGTAGTTTGTCGAGGAGAATTTCCTCGAAGTCGTAGTCTGCTGAGAAAATCATGTTTAGAATCGTAGAGACAGCCTGTCTAAGAGCCAACCGAGCATATGCCAAAGCCAAGTCAAGAATCGTAGACCACACTTGGAGTCGTAAAGTCTACTGATCATATCAGAGGCAGAGATCGTAGTCGAGCAAGATCAGATGAAGACAACAAGCATAAAGACAGAAATCGTAGAGTGTCAAGATCTGATCTCGGAGTCGTAGTGTCTGCACAGCCGAAGCTGAATCGTAGAGTGCAGAAATAAGGCCTCAACAGAAGTGCTCACAATGCCAAGGTAGAATCGTAGAGCAAATGCGATTCTCAACAAATGAGCAACATCCAGATTGAGTTGTGAAGCCATTCAAGATGAAGTCTTCCACAAGTTGATTAGAAGAAGACTTCAGTAACTTACTAAGGAGGGTCAGTAAGTGCAGTTGCTGTCAAGAAAATAGAAGACAACAATCTTGGAAGCAACTAGGATCGTAGTGTTTGCCAAACAAAGAAGGAATTGATGGAGTGTACATAAAGATATTAGTCAGCCTATGAATAACAAGGCTAAAGTGATTAAGCACTGGGTCAGTCCATTGATGATAAGTGAACGGGAGATCAAAAGGAAAAAGCGAGCTGGGCATGCCACAAATCTGAAGTGTCTTGCTATTCAGAAGAGGCCAAAAAAAGGAGTCAAACCATCAGTGTCTGAGATCAGTCGAGGCAAACAGAAGTATTGAAGCACTGCACAAAAGAAAGAAGAGGTGTTCTATATTGAGGATCCAATAAACACTCTTCAAGATCGTAGTATTGTCTCTACCTGTCAATGAGTAACATTCAACAAGACACTACGATCAGGTCCAAGAAAATATGCATCAGAATAGTAGAGTTCGGTCATCTGAAGATTGAAACATTGGTAACGGTTCAATCTGAAGATTGATATTCGAACAAAGCTTATTAAGAGCATCGATGCAAAAGGACAACCTCTGATCGAGAAATCAGAAGGAGTAAATAAAGTCGACTACCTGTCCAAGACATCAAAGTGACATCGCTAACGGGGTAGGTGAAACACTAGACTGTAGTGTCAGAAAGTCATAAAGGAGATGTCATGTCACATCTGTAGTCTACCTCAAATAACTCGAGATCTGCGAAGCAATTCAAATAGCTCCCAACGGCTACATTCCAACGGGAAGGTTGTGAAAGAGCATAAATAAACAAGAGCTTCAAAGATCAAGAGATGTTGATGATTGCTAAGTTACAGAATCGTTGAGTTATTGGAATACTATTGTTGACTCTACGAGTTCTACCAGAACTAAATAGAGCAAGTCTCAGTGACAGTGAGATTACAAAGGTTGACGTGAAGCAGCTTTGAAGAAGGACTCAAACAGACTAAAGCTTCACTCAACAAAGATGAGAATGCCACTGAAGATGGCAGCTAAACTGAGAAACGAAAGGACAAGAAGATAGCATTCAGAAAAGTGGTAGAGCACAAAGAAGATCCAGAGAGCCACTCTACGAATCACCATGAACCTAAAGCAGAACCAGAACAAGTGCAGAACCATGTTTGCCAACCACTCAAGAAGGGTTCAAGGAATGCTAAGTGCCAGACGAAGTCTACCAAAAGCTCAAACACTTAGCAGACCCAAATGGTGATGGTGCATAGCTGACAGTAGATAAAGATGAGCAGAAAGGAATGAAGATCAGCTGCATCAAAGAAGATGTAGTCCAGACTCAAAGCAGAATGCCAAGAGGACTACGCCAAGCTGCTAAGTACTAAAGATGTTCAAGCTTAAAGACATCTTAACAGCAAGGCACCAACAACAATAACATCAACAACAACAATAAGCCAGGGCCTGAGGGGTCCTTGTCCGGAGGGACTAAATGAAGTTCCAAGCCTGCTGGGCTTGAAGAGTTCCTAGGAAACTAGAGGAGTTCCAAGGCTGCTGGCCTTGAAGAGTTCTTAGTGAACTGAAGTTCCAAGACTGCTGGCCTTGAAGGAATCTTAGTGATTCAGGGTGCTGCCCTTCCTTAGTGATAATCCAGCTAGTTGAAAGCAGAAGAGTGGATTAGGAGCTTGAGTCTCTGAACCACTTAAATTTCCTTGTGTTATTTACTTTATGTCATTTACATTATGTACTTAACTGCTACATCTGCTATGTATATATTAACTGCTTACCACTTAACTAACTCTAAGAACAATGTATGTATGATTATGAATATATCAATGAAGGAAATCTTTTAATTATTCTGTTGTGCTTGAAAAGATTCGTATGTTAGTCATATGTTAATTTATTAGCAATACAAAATAAAAGAGAAAAGTATTTAAAAATAAAAAACGGTATATTCAACCCCACTTCTAGATCTATTGTGTGCCTACTGGGAACTTACAAATTTATTTTCTTGACAGAACTTCTAGTTATTGTCAATAATTCTCATTGGTCTAATAATATAATATCAAATAATATGAGTTACTTTGTCATGACAAATATTATTTTAATAATATGAATATTGTGCAGATGTTATTGTAACAATTATTGAGCTAAAATACTATGCAATTGCTACTGTAACAATTATTGAATCAATAATATAAATATTTTACAATACTATGTGATACTATAGAGTACCGTGTGCTACTGTGGAGTACCGCGTGCTACTGTGAAGTAGTGCATGTTACTGTTCTTTTATTACCAAGTATTTCAACAGTTAAAAGTTAAAATACCATTGACAATTTTTTTTATTAAAAAGGTTATTTCTGTCGTTTTCGGTATCCGACAATTACGTCATTGTGGGGCCCACCAATTGGTTGCTTCGGCACCGTCGTACTTTACCGAATATTTTCTGACAAAACGAATATTCGCCGACACAACGAATATTCCCTGACATACTTTTATAATTTGCACATATAACCCTTAACTTTTAACCTTTTATCAATTTAACATTCTACGGTATAGAATAATAATCATAAAGAAAATTAAATTTTTATTTCATAAAAGTTAAGGTCTTACAACAGTCAATAAGATACCTGAAGAAGTGTTAAACAACTAGAAAAGCTCTTTGCATTGATGAGGGTTTCTTTGTGTAAATTATGGAACAAACAAGCTAAAATCGCAACTCCCTATGCATAATCACATACTTTATCAATATCTTGTATAAATATAAAATATCTAACATGCACAACATCACGATTTGATGAAGCAAATTATATCTTCCCAATAATAAACAAAATGTATGCTTTAGTGAGGTCACCACTGTTTTCATGTCTACATCTACTAGAAGTTTGCAAAATCTAGTTCCCAACTACGACATAATGCCCCATCAGTTATAAATCTTTTCATCCTCCACTACACATTTACTAAATTCACTTTGATCAGAAAATTATTTTGGATTTCTTATTAATGTACATGTAATAGGTTCCCCTATTATCGACAATCATAAAATAAATAAACATCTTCTAAAGTTATTGTCATCTCACTCGTGGGGAAGTGAAATGTATTAATCTCACTCTGTCAACGCTCCACCATTACTTCTATCAACGAAACATCTAATTGGTTACATACATTCGTGTTTGCAAATACTCCAAAATTTCATTCTTGTAATAATTATTTTTGAGCATCGGTTAATACCCAAATCTCCTTTTACTTGGTTACCTTTCTCTCAAATTCGCTATCTAGATGTCAGATGAAGAAGAAAGAACAACAACGTATCTAGTATAAATGTAAATCATCTTCTATAGTTTAGTTGTGCAGACGGAGATTTACCTTAAAACGCTATCGTTTGAAGATTATTAGGAATATACTTGGCGTCCGTAGTTTAGTTCTGCGGACGGGTGATATGAGCAAAACACCGTCGTGTTAATGATATTAACATCTAACATACATAGCATCCGCAGTTTAATTCAACGAATGGAGGAGGGGTATTTTAGACAAAATCCTTCCACAAATCTCCGAGTCAGCTGAGTTAACGGAGTAGCGATTCGAGAAAATCCTTCCACAAATCTCCGATAATAACCAGCTAAGACCAAAAAGCTACGTACTTCGGTTACCGACTTCGGTTGCTCCCAACTTTGTATGGCTTCAATCTTCGCCGGGTCGACAGATACTCCATGTTTTGACACCACGTGCCCAAGGAATGCTACTTCCTCAAGCCAGAACTCGCATTTCTTCAATTTGGCATATAGCTTATTTTCACGAAGCCTTTGCAGTACCAGCTTCAAATGGCGCTCATGATCTTCACGACTTTTGGAATAGATGAGGATGTCATCAATAAAGACAATAACGAACTGATCTAAATATTCTTTGAATACACAGTTTATCATATCTATGAAGGCAGCAGGAGCATTAGTTAATCCAAAAGACATGACTAAGAATTTATAATGCCCGTACCGAGTTCTGAAGGCAGTCTTTGGAATATCCTCAGTTTTAATCTTCAGCTGATGATATCCAGAACGAAGATCGATCTTTGAAAAGAATTGTGCTCCTTGCAACTGGTCAAACAGGTCATCAATGCGAGGTAGCGGATACCTATTCTTGATAGTGACATGATTCAATTCTCGATAGTCGATACAAAGTCGCATACTCCCGTCTTTCTTCTTTACGAATAAAACAGGAGCACCCCCAAGGAGATGTACTAGGACGAATAAAACCGATGTCCAACAACTCCTGTAGTTGGACTTTTAACTCCTGAAGTTCAATAGGAGCCATTCGATATGGGATTTTAGAAATGGGCTTTGTTTCGGGTTCAAGGTCAATAAAGAATTCAACTTCACGTTCTGGGGGTAGACCAGGAAGTTCTTCAGGAAATACATCGGGAAATTCTCTAACAATAGAAATATTATTCAAATCTGACTTGTCTTTGTTCAAATCCATAACATGGGCTAAGAAAGCTTGACATCCGTTTTTCAATAAACGAATAGCTTTGTGGCTTGATATGACAGTGACTAATTTTAGTGGTTTAGTAGTTTGAATTCGTATGACAGGTTGGTTAGGAATATGAAAACTAACAACCTTACGAAAATAATCAATTTTAGCATGATGAGTGGTTAACCAATCAATTCCTAAAATCACATCAAAAGCAAGTATCTTCAAAGAGATAAGATCAACAGGTAATTTGATAGTGCCAACTTGGATCATGCAAGATTTATAAACTGTAGATGTAACGAAGGTTTCACCCAACGGAGTTTCAACAGATAAGTTAACGTCCAATTTCTCCAGAGTCAAGTTTAAACGTTGAGCACAAGCAGGAGAGATAAAAGAATGGGTAGAACCGGTATCTAGTAAAGTATAAACTTCGCAAGAATTCAAGATTAGCTTACCTGTGATCACCTCGTTCGGGTTTCTCGCGTTTTGGCCAGTCACGACAAACGCCCTTCCAGGAACCGCTGATTTCGACTTATCCGGGACAACTTTTGGAGTCACCATCCCCGCTAAACTTAGTTTTACTACAGAACACTCTCGAGCTATATGACCCTCCTTTCCACAGTTATAACATACATTGGATTGTTGTGGGCAGTTTGGGCTGATATGTCCCTCTTTCCCACATTTGTAACATACGACCGGTGGTCGTTCTCCTCCCCTAGAAACAGTTGATGTTTGTGCTGACGTCTTCACGTTATCATTGTTGTACCTTCTCTTCTTGAAATCTCCTCCCGACTCGCTCCTTCTATTATCATGACCACGATTACCACCAGAGTGGTTACTGCTTTTGTTCGAATGTTTTCCTCCCTGCTGGTTTTCATTGCTTCGATGACTGCCGCCACCGATATGACCCTGGTTGTGGTCCCTCGGTTGCACATACTCATTATCTCGCTCTAATAATTGAGCCCTGTTTACAACATCTGAATATAAAGAAAATTTATGAGAGATAAGATATTGTCGAATCTCGGGTTTTAGACCTCTCAGAAACATCCTTGTCATTCGTTCCTCATTTTCAACCAAATGAGGTGCAAACCTGGATAACTCTGCAAACTTCGCCTCGTACTGGGACACCGTCATGTTATTTTGTTCCAGTCTGATAAACTCCACCTCCTTCATATGACGAATTCTTTCAGGAAAGTACTTGTCATTGAACAGTTTTTGAAATATTTCCCAGGACATGTTGAGTGCGTCAGGCTGGGTACGCTTCACAGACTCCCACCAGTAGTCTGCCTCACCGCGGAACATAAAAGTGGCGAATGGAACCTTCTGTTCCACCGTGCATCCCAAGACATTGAATATCTTGGTAATTTGCTTGACCCACGTTTCCGCCATGATCGGATCCGGCTTTCCCTTAAATTCTGGTGGTCCCAATTCTTTGAACTGCTTAGCTGTGACAAACCGCGCGTTGTTATCATTTCCACCCGTATTCTGCACACGAGTCTCCCTCGTCTGATTTTGCATGAACTGCAAAAAGCTCCTAAACATTCCATCATTCATCGTTTGCTCGGTAACGTTGTTTACAGGAGGAATATTGTCTTCCTGTTGTACGTTCCCCTGGGTGGTGATCAAAGGTGTGTCTACGGTCTGATTTACTCCATTATTAACGTTCTCAGCTGCCATTCTTAAATACTGCCATAAAACAAGGGTTAATAGTCATGTCATATATTATCCCTATACTCTGACCGACCAAATAAACACCAAATAAACTTAGTCAGGTCATACTAGCGAAGGAATTCCCCGTCTCTCCCCTCTTAGTTCTTGTCTCACATCTTAGCCAGGGATCATATCCCTAAGCTCTGATACCAACTGTGACGCCCCCAAAATAGGTATACAACACCCATTCTGAGTCGCCAAATAATGGTACAGAAAGCAAACTACAACTTCAATAATACAATTGTCGTGCAAAATACGACAACACATACTGTGAGTTTAAATACAAATATTGTCTTCTAGACAATATCCACACTCAAATAAGTCCTCAATACAATTATTCAAACACTATTTTACAGAAATAGTGAGGACTGCTAAAACATCTTTCTAGAACTATCACTCCATACCCCGACTAGATCCTGCTATGTTCTCACCTCCTGAGAAGAAAAATGGAACAAAAAGGAAAAGGGTGAGCTCAACTAGCCCAGTAAAGAATATTATGACTAAGATAATATACAACAAATTATCATTAGTATTCAACAGGGAAAAATCTGATAGAATATAATCGACAACAAGTTTTAGATCAACAACTGCAGCGGAAATAACAAACCATTAGAAGAGTCAAGTAGAGAATGAATTCTACTATCTTCTAAGATTTAAAAATCCATCATCAATATTTTATCCCTGTAACATCAATTAATAGTCATCTTTATCCAAATATTCATCTTTGTACTACAGGCCAAAGATATTCATTTGTATCACCTGTCAGTCATGTTCATCTCAACACCTGTTCATCTTTGCACTACAGGCCAAAGATATTCATCAAGTAATCATACATCTTTGCACTACAGGCCAAAGATATTCAGTAAAATCATCATTTAGGACTAAGGATGATGAAAAATATCATAAAGAGAACGAATCCAGTGAGACAGAAGGACAAATAGTAGGGATTCGTATAACAGTTTATCCAAGATCAATAATACTTCATAATAATCAATTGTGAAGCAGAATTCAAAAATAAAGATCAAAACATGGATAAAATCAAAGATAGTAACCATAATAGACATCTTGGACAAAAAGAAAAAATTTTATTTTTCGGTGAATAGTGTCGTATTCGTGAATAGTGCCGTATACGTGAATAGTAACGTATACGTGAATAGTAATCCCGACACAAAAAGTTCTAAATTTGATAAAAACTCATGTTAATATTTCAGCATAATGATATTGAAGAAAATAATATCATTTAAGAAGAAAATAATATCTCTTACCTCAAAATATCAGTACTTCTTGTCGGAATACCGGTATAAGGCTGAAAGAAACTTGCTCTGATGAATAGAAACTCTCAAAGTATCTAAATACTCACAAAATACACTCAATAATCTAGAGAGAGAAAGAGAGAAAACTTGTTTCTGGTGTGATTTTCAATTCTAACTTAGCCCTCTATTTATAGGAAAATGTTAGCACGCCGAAGCAGACTTAACCTGCAACCTGGTGGCTTTTTCTGCTACTATTCCCACCCACCACATTTGAATAAAAATCTCAGCACATTTCTTTACCAACCAAGAGTGAGGCCCACCAATTCTAGAATTTTTCATCAAAATGATAAACTCCAAAAATTCAACAATTTCTGAACCAGTCATCTCGTAAAATTCATAATAAATCATACGTTCATTTTTAACGGTTCAAAATTTGTGGACATATACTCAACTTATATCTGTATAACATATCCAAAAATTACCACGATCCAACGGTCGGATTAAAAATTATAACCCCCACAAAAAATCTCAAAAATCCTAATTTTTAATACCTCCATTCTGACAAAAATACTGATAAAAACCTCAACATTAACTCCTTCATTTTTAACCACAAAAATATATCCCTCATTTATATCCACATAAAATAAATATTTCCTTATTATATGAATCAATAATTAATTATTCACAAATAATATTACAGAATCACATTTATGACAACCAGGCCGTTCCCAGGAAAGAGGGGGCTTTCCAATAAGGATTTCTCCTTACTGGCGCGCAATTAGATGACCAAACCTCTCCTTAGACAGAACTTTCTAGACATTGCCAATAATGTTATCTAATAATATTATTCAAATAATATGAATTATTGATCTGATAATGGAAAATACTGTGCAGCAATAATTATTGAAACAACAATAATATAAAATATCAACGCAGCAATTATTGAATCAATAAAATAAAATATTGAGCAATAACAACTGTAACAATTATTGAGTAGTGCCTTCTTACGTAAGAATCAATAATTGGTGCAATGCCGTGTGCTACTGTATTTTAACCACCAGGTATTCCAACAGTATTAACGGTAACAACTACGCCGTTATTTATAAACAACTTATACTTGTCGTTTTCTTCATCCAATCGCTTTTCGTTATGGGGCCCACACAAGGCTGCGCCGTCGTACGAATATTTCCCGACAGCAAGAATATTCCAAACGAATATTCCCCGACAAAATGAATATTTTTTAACCACTTGCTTATTTTGAAAAATTTGCACATTTCACCCATAACCAAAGTATTATATCAAATTAACCCCTTATTATTCACAATAATATTTAGAGAAAATTTGATTTTATTCATTAATAAGTTGGGGTCTTACATGTGTATTACAAAATAGGACTATGGCGACTGGTTTTTTGGGCTATGGCGACGGTTCACCCGTCGCCATAGCCCAGAATAGTTATGACGACGGGTGAAACCGTCGCTATAACCCAAAAAACCGTCGCCATAGTCGACTGGTACTACATAGCTCTGTGTGTGTGTGTGTGTGTATATATATATATATATATATATATATATATATACGGAGAGTCTCTAAAGCGAACCTTAAAAAACGAACCAAAGAAGAACCGTCGTCTTTGGTGTCTATGGCGACGGTTCGACCCGTCGCCAAAGACTACATGGCTGTGGCGACGGATCGAACCGTCGCCATAGACACCAAATACGACGGTTCGTCTTTGATTCGCTCTTTAATGTTCGCTTTAGAGACGGACCGTATATATATATATCAGGCCGCTTCCTATGCAGGTGGTTCGCATGCGAACCACCTTTAGCACGGACAAAACCGTCGCTAAACCCGCCGCCATAGGGTTTGAATCGAACTATAGCGACGGTTCAGACCTTATGACGACTGGTTTAGCGACGATTTTGATTGTCGCTAAAAATGCTCCGTATGCAAACCACCCGCAAAGGAATCTCTATATATATATATATATATATATATATATATATATATATATATATATATATATATATATATATATATATATATCCATGTAATGTTCCTTGTAAACTTTGTAATATAAGGGATAAAGGTCAAAAATACCCCTGACTTTTACCCTGATATTTACCGAGCACCATATACTTTTTTTTTTCTTCAAAAATACCCTTAACGTTATATTTTTTGGGTCACCCGTGCCCCTGACGTTAACAGAAGACAAACGGGGTTAAAATTTCGATGACGTGGCTGACACATGGTGTGACTCCCCCAAAATAGGTATACATCACCCATTCTGAGTCGTCAAATACATGGTACATAAATAAATACAACTTTATTAATATAATTGTCGTGCAAAATACGACAACACTTAAACTGTGAGTTTAAAAAATACAAATATTATCTTCTAGACAATATCGACACTCAAATAAGTCCCCATTACAATTATTGATACTTTATTTTATAAAAATGGTGAGGACTACTAAAACATCTTTCTAGAACCATCATTCCATACCCCGACTAGTACTCGCTACATTCTCGCCTCCTGAGAAGAAAAATGGAACAAAAAGGAAAGGGTGAGCTCAACTAGCCCAGTAAAGAATATTATGACTAAGATAATATAGAACAAATTATCGTTAGTCCTCAACAGGAAAAAAATCTAATAGAATACAATAGACAACAAATTTTAATTCAATATTCGCAGTGGAAATAATAATTCATTAGAAGAGTTAAGTAGAGAATAAAATCTACTATCTTCTATATATGAATTTAAAAGTTCATCATCAATATTTTATCCCTGTAACATCAATCAATATATATCTGGAATCAACTATTCATCTTTGCACTACAGGCCAAAGATATTCATCAGTTGATCATGTTCATTTAAACACATGTACATCTTTGTACTACGACCAAAGATATTCATTAGAAAATCATTCATCTTTGCACTACATGGCAAAGATATTCAGTTATATCATCATTTAGGACTGAGGATGATGAAAAATATTTTAAAGAAAAAGAATCCAGTGAAATAAAAGAACAAATATTAAGGATTCGCACTTTAAACAATCCGAGTTCAAAAATACTTTACAAATAATCATAGTGGAGTAAAATTCAAGAATGATCAAAACATGGATACAATCAAAGCTAGTATCCATAATAGATATCTTGAAAAAAAAATGAAAATTAAATTTTTCGGTGAATAGTGCCGTATACGTGAATAGTAATTCTGACACTAAAAGTTCTAAATTTGATAAAAAATTCAGACCAGTATTTCGACATAATGATATTGAAAGAAATAATATCATTTACGAAAAAATAACATCTATTACCTCGAAAAGACAGTACTTCTGACTGGAATACTGGATCTAGTGCTGAAAAAACTTTAACCGTATAGTAACACTCAAAGTATCAAAATACTCACAAGAATACGCTCGATAATATAGAGAGAAAAGATTTCAGTTTCTTTTGTGATTTTCAATTCTAATCTAAGCACCCTATTTATAGAAAAATGCTTAGAACACCAAAGTAGAAAATTTATTAAAATATTAATATACTTTTCTTAATTTCCTTCGCACACCTCTTTGGACAAAAACATCAGCCACCGACCCACCTAATATCACAAAAACGTTTTTGTTAATAAAATCATTTAAAACTCCAAAAATCAATTATTCCGGAACTTCAATAATTCATAAAAAATAGCACTTTTATCAGAAAAATTCGAATCTTATGTCCATTTCATAGGAAATTTAATTTTTTACAACTTTGTAAGTTTAAATTTTTCCAAATTCCAAATAAAAATTGACCGAAATCCACATACGGACGATTTTACAGGCTATAATCACATTTCAGTCAAGAAATGGGGTCCACAAACATGAAAAACATGTTTTAAATATTTTTAGTAACCAAAATACTCTTCCTCCTCATTTATTCATATATCCCACATTCATTGTAAAAATATCACTATTATTATATTATTATAATATAATAATATATATAAATAAATTATTTTATCAGACAATATAAAATATCAATTTTCAACAATTGTCACATTAAAAATTTTCTCCATCTATATCCACATAAAATGAATATTTTTCGTATCATATAAATCAATAATTAATTATTCACAAATAATATTACAGAATCACAATACTGACAAACAGACCGTTCACAGGAAAGAGGGGGCTTTCCAATAAAGATTTTTCCTTACTAACGCGCAATTAGATAACCAAACCTCTCCTTAGACAGAACTTTCTAGACATTACCAATAATGTTATCTAATAATATTATTCAAATAATATGAATTATTGATCTGATAATAGAAAATAATGTGTAGTAACAATTATTGAAACAACAATAATATAAAATATCAACGTAGCAATTATTGAACCAATAAAATAAAATATTTAACAGTAATTACTGTAACAATTATTAAGTAGTGCCTTCTTACGTAAAAATTAATAATTGGTGCAATATCGTGTGCTACTATGCAACACCGCGTATTACTGTGTTTTAACCACCAGGTATTCCAACAGTGCTAGCGATAACAACTACGCCATTATTTATAAACAACTTATACTTGTCGTTTTTTTCATCCAATCGCTTTTCGTTATGGGGCCCACACAAGGCTGCGCCGTCGTACGAATATTCTCCAACAGTAAGAATATTCTACGACCAAGCGAATATTCTCCGACAACAATGAATATTTTATAACCACTTGCTAATTTAAAATATTTACGCATTTTACCCATAACTAACCACATTAATCAAATCAATCATTACTATTTCAAAATAATAAATAGAGAAAATTCAATTTCATTTATGAAAAGTTGGGGTCTTACACATGGAGGCTTAAATATAAAACATATTCTAAATAAAATAATATATATCATTTAATCAAAACAAAAAGATACTAAAATTCAAAATAAAAAAAAATATAACATATTTACATCATTTAATCAAAATACTAAAATTCAAATTATTTTGTTAACTAATCAAAACAACTAATTAAATAAAATAAGTTGTATAACATATTTACATCATTTAATTAAAATATTAAAATTCAAAACATAACATATTTACATCAAATACTAATTAAAAAATACTAAAATACTAAAATACTAATTAAAAAAATACTAAAATACTAAAAAATAATATTAAAAAAATACTAAAATTTAAATTATTTTGTTAATTAATCAAAACAACAAAAATTTAAATTACATCATTAAAATACTAAAATCATAATATTAAATACTAATTGATATAAAAATTTTAAAATACTAAATAATATTACTAAATTACGTTATCAATTTTTTATATCAATTAGTATTTTAAAAATAACGTTATTTAGTATTTTGAATTTTAAAAATATTATATCAATTAGTTAATATAACGTTATCAATTTTTTTTGTTGAAAGTATGTTATGATGTAAATATGATATGTTATACAACTAATTGATATATTAAAATACTAAATACTAAAATACTAAATAAATTCGTATTTTAGTAAAATATAATACTAAATATATTCGTATTTTAGTAAAAAAAAAATTAGTAATTGAAAAAAATTTAACGTTAAATTTTAGTACATTCATATTTTAGTAAAATATAATACTAAATATATTTATATTTTAGTAGTTGAAAAAAATTTAACGTTAAATTTTAGTAAATTCGTATTTTAGTAAAATATAATATTAAATATATTCGTATTTTAGTAAAAAAAAAATTTAGTAATTGAAAAAAAATTAACGTTAAATTTTAGTAAATTCGTATTTTAGTAAAATATAATACTAAATATTTAGTAAAATTTGATATGTTATACTAATATTTAGTCAAAAGTAAAAAGTATATAATACTAATATTTAGTAAAATTTGATATGTTATACAACTATGGTAAAATTTTAGTATTTTAATGATGTAAATTGAATTTTTTTTGTTTTGATTAATTAACAAAATAATTTAAATTTTAGTATTTTTTAAATTTGATTTTTTTTAGTATTTTAGTATTTTTTTAATTAGTATTTAGTATTTTTTTTAATTAGTATTTTTAGTATTTCCATGTTGCAGCCACGTAATCAATTTAGACAGATGTTAGTCTAGTTGGCAGATCTGTTAACGGCAGGGGCACGGACGACCCAAAAATTATAACGTTAAGTGTACTTTTGGACAAAAAAAATATAGAATACTCGGTAGACATCGCGACAAAAGTCAGGGATATTTTTGAACCTTTTCCCTAGAATATAATTACCCATTCAAAGTATTTCCCTAATTTTGTTGACTTTTTGTTGTACATAAAATGGGATTGGTGGCATCTCATTCCGATAGAATGTACTTTAAAAGACCATTTAGGAAATGTAGAAATAGCTTCACAACTTTGAAACCATTATTTACCTCTACAAATATTTCCTTTCTCCATATTAGGAAATTATTCATAGCAATTCCTAAACAATTCATTTTATTTAATCAAAAAATATGACTTAAATGGTAAAATAATTACTACTGCAATTGCTATAATGAAGTAATTCATTATCGTAAATTAAGTGATATTGACGAGTATTGACTTTAATTTTTGAAAGACTAATGACTCAATCATGTTTGGAAAAGAATATATTCATCAATTTCATATTTTATAGATACGTAATTGTACAAAATATAACAATTTACAACTATGTAACCTGTAAAAAAAGGATAATCAAGCACTATATGATAAATTTTTTGATTTGAATGAATAAATATCAAAATATAATTTTTTATGCAATTTAAATTTTATATATATATATATATATATATATATATATATATATATATATATTAATTGGGTCGATTTTGAGATTTTGGTGGTTAATGGTCAAAAAATGAAAACGAGACCATTTTCAAAACATTATTTTCACAAAAAATAAATAAATAAAATGTACAAGCTGTATCCAAAAAAAATATATTTTCGAAACTTAAAACATAATAGTTTGGGCTTCAACACTATATTAGAGTTGGCCCAGTTGAGTCCTTAAAATTTTTTTCGGCTTTGAAAATTACTTTTTTAGACCTATATCATTATATTAGTAATTGTTCGTGCCTGAAGATACTGCGTTACTGCGTAACAACATTCTCCCTCTATCTCCGTTTCAATAATTTCACTTTCATTTCATCTCTCTACTCTTTCCTCTCCCACCACCCTTTCCTCTGAAAATTAGAATGAATCTGAACCGTTCTTGTGATTTTCTACCAAACTCAATTAGAATGAATCTGAACCGTACTTATGTTTTTTCGCATAAATTCAAATTAGATTTTATCTTATATCATTATATATTTATATTTGTGATTTTATATATATAAAAAAGTGGGCCCTGATTGGGGGCTTAAAACGATCAACTCTTACGCCCGTAGTTAAGAACTGACCTTTTTTTCAAAAATATAAATTGCAAAACATAAAATAAAAAACATAAATCTATATAATAAAATAGAGCGGCTCAAATCCCAAGACTTCAATATCTAACGGTCTCAAATCAATCCCAAGGCTTCAACATCCAACGGCCTCAAATCATTTGGGGCTTTAACATCCAATGACCTAGAATTTATCTTTCAAAAATTCAAACTCACATCCATCATCTCACTCTCTCACTCTTTCACTTCCCAAAAAAATACCATTATTTAAACACACACACATTTATAATAGTTATAATATAAACTGGCTGCCTATTATGCCTGCCTATTCATAAACTTTTAAACCGGCTCAAGTTTGTTAATATCATTTGTCTTTATAAAATATAATCACAATAAATACACCTGATCAATGTGATGATGTGACGATATTTGAGACATTATTTGAAACTCATGCCATTGCACTTTGATAAAATATAATATTGTAGCTACTTTTTTAAATTAATTAATAAGTAACTCTGAAACGAAAGGCTTATTCTCCTAACCGATTAATTAGTGGGTCCAACTGTCCTCCTTAGTAAAAAATGGGTTTAAATTTTGTGATTAAGTTTTAGAAGCTTTTTCACATTATTTATATATAATGAAATGATTATCTATTTTATTAGATTTTTCGATTCTTTGTCATTAACAAGATCTTTTATTATTTGTCGTTACGGAAGAAATTTGATTAGTTTGAACAATCAATTAATTGCTTAAATAAGCCAAGTGATTTTGATTAATTTTCGATTTTCATATTATACATTAACTATGTTTTATTAATAAATTTTTAAAAAATCTTATTAAAAAAAATGTAATAAATAAGTATTTTTCTCATATTAAAAAAAAAAGAGGCGAAAAATGATTGTAATTCTCTCCATGGTAACATCATAGATACATTTTTTATAGTTAGTCTAAAATTAAAGATATAATTATGTACTCTCACTGTTAATAAAAAGAATTTTATTTATTAACCTTTCTGTCACATAAAAGAGTTTTTTTATATTTTTTGTTTTATTGATAGTAATATAAAGACAAATATTCTTAAATTTGTTATCTTAATTTTATTATCATTTTATCGTACCAATCAAATAACTAATTAATTATTATTTATAGGATAAAGATAGAAAAAACTATATCCTTAGGCTTTATTTGATTGTAAGGATTATACTTGAGATTTGATTATTAATCACAAATCTGTTATTTGATTTTTAAAATAGACATGTGACTATTAATCTGGGATAATAATAAGACCTGAAATGAGGAAGTATTTAGTACCATGTCCAACTATATATCTAGAACGGCTCAAATCCCAAGGCTTCAATATCAAACGACCTCAAATCAATTTAGGCTTCAACATCCGATCTAAAATTATTTGGGGCTTCAACATCCAACAGCCAAAAATGTATCTCTCAAAAATTCAAACTCACATTCATCATCTTACTCTATCACTCTCTCACTTTCTAAAAAATACCATTATTTGAACACACACACTTAAAATGAATCAGTTTTATAAAAAAAAATTAATCAACATTGAGAAAAGTGATACTTTAAAGTTAAAAGTTATTTTTTGTGAAACTTTGAAAGAGAGAGTTTTAACCCTTAATAGAAAATTGACAAGAGTGTATAATAAACTCTAAAATGACTGAAAATAAATTCACAAAAGTAGCATAAATTTTTTTATTATTCTTAAAAATAGGGAATTATATTTAAATATAAGGAATTATAAAATTAGTGTGAAAGTAACATTTTTCATAACTTAACTTACTATAATATAGGATGTATTCCAATGACGTACGTACAGTGTTTAAGACGGTGAATCCAATCTTCCATTATTCAATATTCCATATTCTATATTCCATATTCCATATTCCATATTCCATAGCCTTCCTAAGTTAGACGCGCAATTAGATAGAACAAGTCACTCGAATTTTAAATTTGATTATAATTTTTTATTTTAATATTACAACGTGGCATAAAATTCTTAACCTTTTTAGTGTATCACTGTGAGACCCCAGATTTTATGAATAAATATTTAATTTTTGTTGAAATAATTTTTTTTATATTATGGTGTGGATTTGATATAATAGTTATATAAATTTTTCAAAGTAAGCAAGTTGTTATAAAATATTCGTTTGGTCGGGGAATATTCTTTTTGTCGGGGAATATTCGTACGACGGCACAATCATTGGTGGACCCCACAACGGAATTATTGTCGGATTGAGAAAACGACAAAATTATCTTTCTATAAAAATAACGGCTGAGGTGTTACTGTTAAAACCGTTAAAACTGTTGAACTACTCGGTAGTAAAAGTACAGTAATACGCGTGGTTGCATAGTAGCACACGGTATTGATTATTGATGCTTACGTGAGAAGTCACTCAGCTATACTCAATTATTGCTACAGTAATTGCTGCATCATATCTCTTAAATTATTGTCATAATATGTTATATTATTGAGACGTTGTGGTAAGTTTGGTTATTTTATGGGGGGCCATATGTCATCATCTAAGAGTCTCTTCGTCAATAGTAATTACCGTCGTCAATAGTAATTACCGTCGTCAATAGTAATTACCGTCGTCAATAGTAATTACCGTCGTCAATAGTAATTACCGTCGTCAATAGTATTTACCTTGGTCAATAGTAATTACCTTCTTCAATAGTATTTACCTTGGTCAATAGTAATTACCTTCGTCAATAGTATTTACCTTGGTCAATAGTAATTACTTTCGTCAATAGTAGTTGTCCCTTCAATATTACTAAGAGTCATTTGACCCTTCGTTAAGACCAAGAGTCATTTGACCCTTCGTTAAGACCAAGAGCCACCCTCAGTTTTTCTATAAATAGAGGCCTAGGGCTTCATTATTTTTCACGAATTCATTCAAGCTATAGAGAGAGAAAATATAGAGAAAATAAGAGAGAGAGAATAAAAGTATTCTGCTACATCACTTTTCCAATATCCAGTTCTTTTAAGGTAGGGAATATTATTTCTTTTATATTCATGAAGAGAACTTCTGTTATTCCATTTGTTATTATTCTGTTGGAATAACCAGTATACGCGGTCTACCCTATACTTGGTGACATTCTTCTATTATTCTGTTGGAACATCCTGTATGTGTGTTTTACACCGGACCTGGTTCCGTTTATTATTCTGTTGGAACATCCTGTCTGTGTGTTTTACACCGGACCTGGTTCCGTTTATTATTCTGTTGGAACATCCTGTCTGTGTGTTTTACACCGGACCTGGTTCCGTTTTATTATTATTCTGTTGGAATATCCTGTCTGTGTGTTTTACACCGGACCTGGTTCCATTATTTATTATTCTGTCGGAATATCCTGTCTGTGCGTTTACGCCGGACCTGGTTCCATTATTTATTATTCTGTTGGAATAACCTGTTTGTGCGGTCTATCGCATGCATGGTGATTTCTTTTGTTATTCCATTCTTTATTGTACTCAGTTGGTTAAGTTTTGACTTCTATACTCCATGAAATTTGTGGAATATCCTTGATAGTTGCGTTTCATCCAGTATCTTTTCAAGAAAATATTCTCCTGATCATTCTTGAATTTTACTCCACAAAGCAGTATCATGTTGACAATTTGGACGTTGTTAATTCCTGGATAAATTAATTCTTGAACTTGTTTTATTGAATTCTTATATCATTGTCATCATCCTCATGTTTATAAAATGTTGAAAGTCATCTGTGGCCTGTAGTGCATAGATGGACTTGGTATGATTATGACCAGGGATTATTCGGTATAATCATGACCGTAATGTTACAAATGATGTGGTAAAAGTCCTCATTGGCCCGTAGTGCATTGATGGACAGTTGTTGGCATGATCATGACCATTAATGAATATACGAATATCCTTGGCCGTAGTGCATGGGTGATTCGATGATGTGGATTATTTTATTAAGCTGAGTCTCAGCGATCACAGTGTTGGAAAATCTTTTAAATCATAAAAGATAGTAGAGTTTATTTTCTACTTGACTCTTTTAATGGATTGCTTGTTCCGCTACAGTTAAACTTGATGTCTATTATATTTTATCAGTTTAACATTGTTGAAGGCTAACGATAATTTATTCTGCATTATCTTAGTCATAATATTTCTTACTGGGCTAGTTGAGCTCACCCTTTCTTTCACTGTTCTCTTCAGGAAATGAGAACGTAGCTGGGGCAAGTCGGGGAATGGAGTGATGGTCCGAATGATAGTATTAGTTAGTAGTCCTCACTATTCTATGTAATGGTGTGTTAATAAATGTAATGAGGACTCCTTTTGAGTATGAATACTCTCTAGAAGATAATATTGTATTCAAACTCACAGTTTATGTTTTGTCGTATTATACACGACAGTTGTATTAGTAAGTTGTATTCGTATTCTGTACTTTGTATCTGACGACCCAAGATGGGTGATGTATACCTAATTTTGGGGGCGTCACAGTTGGTATCAGAGCTTAGGGATATGATCCCTGGCTAGGATGTGAGAATAGAACTAGGAGGGGAGAGACGGGGAATTCCTTCGCTAGTATGACCTACCTAAGTTTATTTGGTATTTAATTGGTCGGTCAAAGTATATGGATAATATGTTATATGTTAATTAACCCTTGTTTTGTTGCAGTATTTACAAATGGCATCCGAAAATGTTGTGATAAACAATGAAGCACATGAGACTATTGAATCACCAATGATCAATGCTCAGGGTAATGTGCAACCAGAGGACAATAATCCTCATAAAAATAATAACACCGATGAAATGGTGAATGATGGGATGGTCAGAGACTTTATGCAATTCATGCAACAACAAAATAACTCTCGGACGGTCACCGCTAAGCAGTTCAAGGAGCAATTCATGCAACAACGGGCGAGAGCGGCTCCTATCCAAAATGAAGGAGGAAACAATGACAACTCACGGTTGGTCACCGCTAAGCAATTCAAGGAGCTAGGACCACCGGAGTTTTTGGGAAAGCCAGAACCACTTAAGGCGAAGACGTGGTTAAAGCAGATCACCAAGATATTAGATGTCTTGGGATGCTCCGAGGAGCAAAAGGTTCCCTTTGCCACCTTTATGTTGCGTGAAGAGGCAGATTACTGGTGGGAATCTGTAAAACGTACCCAGCCTGACGCACTCAAGATGTCTTGGGAGAAGTTCCAAGAACTGTTCAATGACAAGTACTTTCCCGAAAGTATTCGTCACATGAAGGAGGTGGAATTTATCAAGTTGGAGCAAAACAACATGACCGTGTCGCAGTACGAAGCCAAGTTTGCCGAATTGTCCCGGTTTGCGTCCCACTTGGTGGATAATGAAGAAAGAATGACGCGGATGTTTTTAAGAGGTTTGAAACCGGAGATACGTCAATATCTTATTTCTCATAAACTGTGTTTATATTCAGATGTTGTGAATAGGGCTCAGTTAGTGGAGCGCGATAACGAGTCAACGCAACCAAAAGAGAGCAGCCGAAAAAATGATAATACTGGTGATAACAGTTATCAAAGCGGTGACAATAAGCATGGAGGGAATCAACATGCCAGAAATGGTAACCACTTCAATGGTAATCATGGTCAAAATAATAAGAATGGTCATTTCAAGAAGAGAAAATTCAACAATGATGGAAAGACGTCAGCACCAGCACCCGTTGTTAAGGAAGGAGAACGACCACCTATCATATGCTTCAAATGCGGAGGGGAGGGACACATCAGTCCAAACTGCGCGATGCCATCCAAAGCATGCTATAATTGTGGAAGAGAAGGTCACTTAGCCCGATTTTGTCGTTCACAGAAGACAAGTTCAGATAGGATGGAGGCACCAAAGATCGTCCCAGAAAAGCCAAAGCCAGTAGTTTAAGAGAGAGCGTTTTTTTCGTGACGAGGAACCTGAATAAAATTATCACGGGTATGTTAGTCATAAACTCTTGCGAAGTCTATACCGTGTTAGATACCGGTTCTACTCACTCTTTTATTTCACCTAGTTGTGTTCAATATTTGAACTTAACTCTGGAGAAATTAGACTTTGATTTCTCTGTTGAAATTTCGTTGGGAGAAACCTTTGTTACCTCCACTATTTATAAATCTTGTTCAAATCAACACTTTCACGTTACCTATTGATCTTATCTCTTTGAAAATACTTGCATTGATGTAATTTTTGGAAACGATTGGTTAACTGCTCATCATGCTTTTCGTAAGGTTGTTAGCTTTCATATTCCTAACCAACCTATTATGCGAATTCAAGTAACCAAATCACTAAAGTCAATCACTGTCATATCAAGCCATAAGTAAGAATCTCCGTTCCTTTCGTTGTTGACTTCCTGGTGTGGAATGCACCGAAGCTAGACTTTCCGTAGGAGACGTTGTAAATGACGATGGCAAGTTGATAGGTATCAATGTGACGTGTTATCCAAGTCTTGGATAAGGGTCACAGTTTTGAACGATATTTCTATTGTTAATAAATTTCTTGACGTATTCTTGAAGACTTCTTAGCCTACCCCAGAGCGTAAAATTGAATTTTATATTGACCCCAGCACAAAACCCATTTCTTAAACCCTCAAATATTTCTTCAACTAAAACGAACGTATTATGCGCCAAAGACGTTGGCTCGAACTGTTGAAGATTACGATCATACCATTCAATAACATCGTGGAAAAGCGAACGTGGTAGCTGACGCGTTGTGTAGATGATCGTATACGGTTATAAGTGCGAATATACGAACCCACGTGAAGATAACGAATATACGATTAAAATCGACTTTAATCGATAAGTTAAAGCCGCTCAAGCTACATATTCAGAGCTGATAAATATGAAAAAGAAGGTTCAAGAGGGCGTTATTCTAGAAGCAAGAATCGACGAAGAGAGGAAATCTCAACTCTCGATTTAATTGGCCCATTTGAAATCCTCGATGAAGTAGGAACTGTGGCCTATAGACTCATTTTACCGCCAAGTATGTTGCGTGTTCAAAATATTTTTTACGTATCGATGTTACGTAAATATGTGGACGACCCGAACCACATTATTAATTTAGAACCGGACGAGATAGCGAAAGATTTAACATATGAGGAAATACGTGTTAACATCTTGGATAAGAAGGATCATATTCGATGCTTAAAGGTTATACCTCAAGAGTTAGAATTTGAAGTGAAGTCAAGGTATCCTCACATGTTCGGCATACCAAGTACGTACGTAAATTTCGAGGGCGAAATTCCATAAGGAGGGGAGATTGTGAGACCCCAGATTTTATGAATAAATATTTAATTTTTGTTGAAATAATTTTTTTTATATTATGGTGTGGATTTGATATAATAGTTATATAAATTTTTCAAAGTAAGCAAGTTGTTATAAAATATTCGTTTGGTCGGGGAATATTCTTTTTGTCGGGGAATATTCGTACGACGGCACAATCATTGGTGGACCCCACAACGGAATTATTGTCGGATTGAGAAAACGACAAAATTATCTTTCTATAAAAATAACGGCTGAGGTGTTACTGTTAAAACCGTTAAAACTGTTGAACTACTCGGTAGTAAAAGTACAGTAATACGCGTGGTTGCATAGTAGCACACGGTATTGATTATTGATGCTTACGTGAGAAGTCACTCAGCTATACTCAATTATTGCTACAGTAATTGCTGCATCATATCTCTTAAATTATTGTCATAATATGTTATATTATTGAGACGTTGTGGTAAGTTTGGTTATTTTATGGGGGGGCATATGTCATCATCTAAGAGTCTCTTCGTCAATAGTAATTACCGTCGTCAATAGTAATTACCGTCGTCAATAGTAATTACCGTCGTCAATAGTAATTACCGTCGTCAATAGTATTTACCTTGGTCAATAGTAATTACCTTCTTCAATAGTATTTACCTTGGTCAATAGTAATTACCTTCGTCAATAGTATTTACCTTGGTCAATAGTAATTACTTTCGTCAATAGTAGTTGTCCCTTCAATATTACTAAGAGTCATTTGACCCTTCGTTAAGACCAAGAGTCATTTGACCCTTCGTTAAGACCAAGAGCCACCCTCAGTTTTTCTATAAATAGAGGCCTAGGGCTTCATTATTTTTCACGAATTCATTCAAGCTATAGAGAGAGAAAATATAGAGAAAATAAGAGAGAGAGAATAAAAGTATTCTGCTACATCACTTTTCCAATATCCAGTTCTTTTAAGGTAGGGAATATTATTTCTTTTATATTCATGAAGAGAACTTCTGTTATTCCATTTGTTATTATTCTGTTGGAATAACCAGTATACGCGGTCTACCCTATACTTGGTGACATTCTTCTATTATTCTGTTGGAACATCCTGTCTGTGTGTTTTACACCGGACCTGGTTCCGTTTATTATTCTGTTGGAACATCCTGTCTGTGTGTTTTACACCGGACCTGGTTCCGTTTTATTATTATTCTGTTGGAATATCCTGTCTGTGTGTTTTACACCGGACCTGGTTCTATTATTTATTATTCTGTCGGAATATCCTGTCTGTGCGTTTACGCCGGACCTGGTTCCATTATTTATTATTCTGTTGGAATAACCTGTTTGTGCGGTCTATCGCATGCATGGTGATTTCTTTTGTTATTCCATTCTTTATTGTACTCAGTTGGTTAAGTTTTGACTTCTATACTCCATGAAATTTGTGGAATATCCTTGATAGTTGCGTTTCATCCAGTATCTTTTCAAGAAAATATTCTCCTGATCATTCTTGAATTTTACTCCACAAAGCAGTATCATGTTGACAATTTGGACGTTGTTAATTCCTGGATAAATTAATTCTTGAACTTGTTTTATTGAATTCTTATATCATTGTCATCATCCTCATGTTTATAAAATGTTGAAAGTCATCTGTGGCCTGTAGTGCATAGATGGACTTGGTATGATTATGACCAGGGATTATTCGGTATAATCATGACCGTAATGTTACAAATGATGTGGTAAAAGTCCTCATTGGCCCGTAGTGCATTGATGGACAGTTGTTGGCATGATCATGACCATTAATGAATATACGAATATCCTTGGCCGTAGTGCATGGGTGATTCGATGATGTGGATTATTTTATTAAGCTGAGTCTCAGCGATCACAGTGTTGGAAAATCTTTTAAATCATAAAAGATAGTAGAGTTTATTTTCTACTTGACTCTTTTAATGGATTGCTTGTTCCGCTACAGTTAAACTTGATGTCTATTATATTTTATCAGTTTAACATTGTTGAAGGCTAACGATAATTTATTCTGCATTATCTTAGTCATAATATTTCTTACTGGGCTAGTTGAGCTCACCCTTTCTTTCACTGTTCTCTTCAGGAAATGAGAACGTAGCTGGGGCAAGTCGGGGAATGGAGTGATGGTCCGAATGATAGTATTAGTTAGTAGTCCTCACTATTCTATGTAATGGTGTGTTAATAAATGTAATGAGGACTCCTTTTGAGTATGAATACTCTCTAGAAGATAATATTGTATTCAAACTCACAGTTTATGTTTTGTCGTATTATACACGACAGTTGTATTAGTAAGTTGTATTCGTATTCTGTACTTTGTATCTGACGACCCAAGATGGGTGATGTATACCTAATTTTGGGGGCGTCACAATCACATTATCATTATTAAAATTTTAATTAAAAAATATTATTTAAAATTTATCTTTAATTTTAAAATTAAATTTTAAAATGAAGAATTTTTTTTGCTAAACTACAACCAACTTTACACTACCTAATTTACTAAATTTCAATGTTAATATAAAATATTTGTGTGTTTATTATCTACAATAATTTATTTCTACCAAGTAATAATTAATTATTATTATTATAATAATTCAAATATCTTTGATATAATTATCATAAATTAATAAATATAGCACGTTGCCTGAAGGCACATTAATATATGTATTTAATTAGAAATTCCAATTGAAACTTTGGACTTGTTTGGTAATTGAGAAAGTAGAATAAACTAGCAGAAATTTGATTGAAAAGTTTTGAGTCCTTTCTTTTCCCCTTTTTAGTGGTTATGGTTTTTTGTTCAGTTTTCTTATTTTGATAAATGGATTTATGGGTTGTTCTTTATTTTTAAAACAATAAATAGAACTATATTGATTGTTGGGTGTAGTCATTATGTTGATTCTGACTTCCCAATAAAGAACGAAAAAAACAAAATCACAGCTTAGAGTCAAAAGGCTGTGTTATGCCTCCTTTGGTGGATGTATTGTTTTCTCTGGTGTCTCAAGGCATGAAAAAAATTTAAACTTTTTTATATTGTTATTACTTTTATTGCTCATATTCTTAAGCTAACAAAATTTATGTTTGCTTGATGTTCCTTATTTTACTGTTACTTCAATTATATCGAGTAATTGAGCCAGCTGGAATTTACCCATTTTTTTGAATTTGTTTGAATACATGTAATTTAAAATTATAAATTCTTGTTGTTTTCCATCTTCTGTATTTTTTGACCTGGATTGGAGGAGAACAATTGTTATTAAAATTCTTTGGCTTGAGATTGTTTGCTTTTATTGACATGTCCCTGTTAGAGCCCTTGTCATTTTGCTTAAATGGTCAAAGTAAGACTACAGGTTTACGTTCTCTCATCCTATTTCCTATTTCCCTTATTTCCTATTTCCCTTATTTGGAAAAGTTTTTTGTGGGTGACCTCATTTGTTGACCTCACTGTGTTCTCTTGTGCCTTCCTTTTGGATGAATGTGTTTTTTCTTTGGTTGTTTTAAAAAGTTTTGTTTCTGCATGTCCTTTTATAGTTGTTTACCATTATTTGATTGATCTAATGAAGGAAGCTACATGGGTCATCTATATATATATATGGATGAAAATTCATGAAGATTTGATCCTGCAATCTGTTACATTAGCAAGTTGTAAAATTGACCATATAACTTAACCATTAGTCATTCGTCACCTTATTTGTTTGACCTCTCTCTCTCTTATTTGTCTTGGTTCTTCATTTTTAAATTTCGTTGCTGAGCTAATCCTAAATTTATATAACGACCTGCAATCAGTTTTTGTATCAAGTTACGGCTCAGTGAAATTGTATACCCATCTACGTGCGACAAAAAAAAAGAGTTGTTATAACAAGCAAACAATAATTTTTAATTATCAAGTTACTATTTAAAAAGTTACAATCAATCAAAAAGGCTTATAAATAATAAAAAATAAATCTTGAAATATAGTTAAACTTATGAGAATTTGACTATTAAAGTTGGATATTCTTTATTTATTCATTGAAATTTGTCTTCATAAGAATTTTCATTTAAATGCTTTATAGAGTATGTATGAAAAGAGCGGGTGTGTTAAGAATTAATTTAGGCTTTTAATTTAATGTGTGTTCATATTCAGTACTTTATTTTTTTGTGTTCATGATTTATTTTTAAATTATACAGTGCCTTCAGGCACGGGTTATCGCTAGTTACATACACAAGTCTGGTGCCCGGTGGTAAGCATGCACAACAGGTCGACCTGGCCTGGTCTGGCCTGGGCTTGCCAGGCCTTGGGCTTGCCAGGCCTTGGGCTTTGACCTGGCCAGGCCAGGCCGCTGACTTTTGGCCTTCAGGCCAGGCCAGGCCTTGGTCGCTGGGCTGTGGCCTGACTAGGCCTGCAGGCCAGGCCAGACCCAAGGCCAGGCCAGGGCCAGGGCCTGGGCCTTGGCTGGTCTGGTCCATTTTTTTAATGTTACATATTAAATATTAAAAATATAAATAATAAAACATAAATTAATAAATTTTGTAAAATATTAATATTGTAGATTACTTAAATACTGTAGATTATACTTTTATTTTTTTAGTATAAAGTTAGTTTCGATTCTATTTTCTTATAGTACGTACTAGGATCGGTTGGACATATATTTTGTAAAGTTTAAACACACATATATCTTTTCATTTATGATCATTAAACTCTTACATGGTTATATCATTAAACTCTTACATGGTTATATCTAATTACTTTATGGAATTTTTATTTAAATTGGTACAACAAAATACCTAAAAATAACTAAAATCATAAATCCCCCCCAAGAATTTAGCATATCCAAATCAATGAAGAACTTGAGTATTTACAAGAAACTACCTTATTATTAATATTTAATATTAAAAATTAGTTTATTGATGTATTAATTAATGTTAATATTTAACATTAAAGTAACAAAGAATATTAATAAAATTTTATTATTAAATATTAGTACTTTAGTATTTACAATAAATTAACTTATTATTAATTTAATCAACTATGTAACTAACTTATTATTAATATTAAATATACTAACTAGTTATATTTATTGAAGATGTATATTAATTAAATGTATCAACAAGAAAATAAAAATGAATAACTAAAATTTTAAATTTTATTGATGTATTAATTAAAACTAATGTATTATAATTTATAAATTACAATAATGAATAAGTAAAAATTTATACTTTATTGTAGAATAATTATAAATTTAAAGTTTAAAAATTATAAATAATTGGATAAAAAATCATGTAAAGTCTCAGGCCAGGCCAGATCAGGCCTCATGCCAGGCCAGGTTAGACCCCAGGCCAGGCCTTTTTGCAGGCCAGGCCAGGCCAGATTTTTGTCTAAAAAAAATGGCATTTTCAAATTTTTCAGGCCAGGCTTGACCGGCCCAGGCCTTGACCGGGCCGGACTTTGACCAGGCTGGACCCAAGCCAGACCAAGACCAGTCTGCAGGCTTCGGGCCTTTTGTGCACCCCTACCCGGTGGTGACGGGGGCCAAACCAAAAGTATATTCAAAATTCAAAATTATTTTGACAACTAGGATCATCACGTGACTGTCACATGAGTTCAAAAATAATCAGGACAAATTGATCGGACGGTGGAGATACTCGCGTCAGGTTAAAGCTACTTGGGGGAAACTAAGTGAGAACCAAGATTTCCTGTTGCTCTTTATATATAAATAAATCTCTATCAAATACCAATTGCAAACCCTTCTCTTCTCTTTCTGCTGCTGCAGCGTTTTATTTTCTCTCTCTAAAACTGCTGCTTCATTTGTGATGGTAAGTTTATGGATCTTTGTTTATGTATGTGGATTTATATATTCTGTAATTAGTTGTGATTTATTTATCTTGTTTATTGGGGTTTTTGATTGGTGATGGTGTTGTGGTGATACAGGCTTTGCCGAATCAGCAAACCGTTGATTATCCAAGCTTCAAGCTTGTGATTGTTGGCGATGGTGGAACAGGTAATTTTTTTTGATTTATGTAAGATTTTATGTAACTTTTTTTTTATCTGGATGATCTATTTGGCTGCTGAGAAAATTGTAATTTTGATTAGTAATTATGTATCGACTGATAATGAGCTTGTTTTTCTTCTTGGCTATAGAAACTTGAAGGTTTTTTTTTGAAGCTGAAACTTTGAAATAAAGATTGTTAGTTCAAAATTTAAATTTTGTGTCTTTATAGTTAAGAGTAGGTTACTGATGAAATGAATGATTTGGTTTGTAATTGATTTGTTCAAAGAATGTTTGGAACAAAAACCGGGAAACTAATGGGGAAAGGAATATTTTTTTTATAGAATTAGTTGGATACACAGTATACCCTTCATTTTATCACTGCAAATGAGTTTAGGTTTTATTGAAGTATATGTAGTATGTATTATTTTTATTCCCCAAGTTGACGAACAGGGTGCTAGGTTTTTTATTTTGTAGAAATGATGGTATTCTGATTTGAGTATGTATAGCTAATTTCCCTGGCTGGATTAGGATTTCGATCATATTTACTGGATTTAGTTTCATTATTTTGTAAATGCTTTGTTATTGTTGTTGGATCTGGTTGATGATATGGAGTTAAAGGCATAAATAAATTTTACCCCTCTGAATTTAAAGTCTCACATTGTAGGAAAAACAACATTTGTGAAGAGACATCTTACCGGAGAATTTGAGAAGAAATATGAACGTAAGTCTGATACAAATATTCCTCTCTTTTTGTTTTTAATTTTTTTATATTTATTTTATGTTTACCAGTTGATATTCTGTGGGAGTGCTGTATTATTACAGCTGATAATGTTGTTCCTTTATTTTATATAGCAACCATTGGTGTGGAAGTTCATCCATTGGATTTCTTTACGAACTGTGGAAAAATTCGATTTTACTGCTGGGACACAGCTGGGCAAGAGAAATTTGGTGGGCTTAGGGATGGTTACTAGTAAGTGGATTTTTTTTGCTAATAAAGTTTTGGTTTAACTAGTAAAAATGCCTTTCATGCTCCTTTAAATTTGTTAATTCCAACACTCATTTTGTTGTTTTGGGCTTGAATGATTATTAGCTAGATTTTAAACTATTCCCTTGTTTCTATTGGTGTTTAAAAAGTTGTGTTATATATTCCATGTATAAGGTATATTCTATTACAAAAAGTGTAATTAAATACTCAATCAAGGAAATGCATTTACATGGGTTTGTTTTATGGGCTCTTCTAAATGTGGGAACTGTTCTCTATTACTTGGTAGTAGGCAAGTGAATCAATTTGCACTCAACATGTCTTGTTGAATATGCACCCAACAAATGTTTTATTGTATGCCTTGCTCGCATTCCATGTTAAGGGAAGTGTTAAAACATTTAGACTATCATTTAATCCTTGCATTTGGGTTTACATCGATCAAATGGTTAGAGTTACTGCCTACTGGATCCTGAATTGCAGTTGCACAAGAATTGTACTTGGGATGGAGAGAGTAATTGTTTCTCATTTCTGCTTTAGTAATTGCTTACCCTCTGCCGATTTCTTTTGTCAAGGTAGACTGCTAAGCCTGTTAGATCCAGTGTGCCTTTCGGCTCTTATATAACATATCACATTTTAATTGAATGAAAGATTTATTCTTTGAGGTGTCAAATTCCTAGTGGTGTTATGTATGCCAAAGTACAAATTTCTTTATCCTATTTGCCTGGAGTAGAATGTTGAGCCTGTATGCATGCCTAGAGTTACACACCTAGTCAACATACTAGTTGACATTTCTATATAAAATATCACATCTGCTTTCTTATACGCATGCGTATATTTAAATTGGAACATTTTATCTGTGGAATATTCTCTCTTTTTTCTTATTTTGATCAAGCAACGAGATGCTAAATTTACTTGCTCCATGCAGCATTCATGGACAGTGCGCCATCATCATGTTTGATGTTACTGCTAGGTTGACCTACAAAAATGTCCCAACGTGGCATCGAGATCTTTGCCGGTTTGTCAAGAAATCCTTATGTTCTCGTGTTGAAGTTCTATTATGATGAATTTTCTGTGGGCAGATTGTAATATATTGAACCTCGTGTTTTCTATCAGCGTCTGTGAGAATATCCCAATTGTACTTTGTGGAAACAAGGTTGATGTGAAGAACCGTCAAGTGAAGGCTAAGCAGGTTACTTTCCACAGGAAGAAGAATCTACAGTATTATGAGATATCCGCAAAGAGCAACTACAACTTTGAAAAGCCATTTCTCTATCTCGCTAGAAAACTTGCAGGGTAAAAATACAATCGCTAGAAAACTTCCTTGGTTTGTCAAGAATGCAAGTTTATATGTTCCAATATGAAATTTTGGTGTGGTTTGTGTAGGGATCCCAACTTACACTTTGTGGAGTCTCCAGCCCTTGCTCCCCCAGAAGTGCATATCGACATAGCTGCGCAGCAACAGTAAACTTTTTGATGCAACTTGCTACTGAGCACATTTCTCTGTCGTGTTTTAAATTGAAAATTTAAAAGTTCTACTGAAGAGTTCCAGAGCATTTTTGGTTCTCTTCTGTTGCCTCACTTTTTCTTGGCCTACCACACAAATTAGGAAAAAAATTTACAGGACTTTCCATACCTTGGTAGTTAATATATCAACTGTAGCGGCCATGCGGAAATGGTCTTAAAATATTTTTTTTCTCAATGTTTAGGTCTATCCTTCTGTAAATGTTGTTCCTTTGCGCGAGGTTGAGGTGGGGGGTATTAGGGTGGTTTGGCTAGTAATATTTTGTGGTTAGCTTTAGCCAAACCCGATGCCTCCTCTTGTCATTTCCTTTTGATGATTGTTTTTGGATTCCGACTTTGTGACGGGTGGTGCAAATCTTATTTTTGTAGGCACGAAGCAGAGCTCGCTGCAGCTGCAAGTCAGCCCCTCCCTGATGATGATGATGATGCTTTTGAATAGAAGATGGAGCTTAGCTGCTTATTGGATATTAGTTGTGTCCCAGTTTTTGTGTTAAACCCCATGGTATCCAAAAAAAAAATATATGCGGTGCAAGTTAAGTGATTAAATGTTTTGAGTGGCATGTAGGAGTTTCTGAAAAAATATTATTGGATCCATATTTTCTAATTTGAATCATCTTATGATCAGCCGTTTGAAACTTGATCGAACTTGATCATGGAGCTCTCATCTTATCTCTAGTTTTCATGCTTCGAGCTTCTGGTAGGCGTACGTACCACCAGAACTGAAGTTGGTGTTATTCTGTCACTTGGTTTTTTAGAGTAAAATCCGTCAGAACTGATGATGGTATAGGATTTGTGCTCTTTGGGTAAAGGATTGAGAAAGGGAAAGATGTTCCTATTAATGGTGGATTTGTGAAGGAGATTGCTTTGTACCACTTTAAATTACAGCGGGGTAAAAAATTAAGAGCTGCATAAATCATACTCCCTCCCCATTTTTGATATACAAAGTATATTTTTACGCATATTAAGAGAAGTATAAAAATAGAGTAATTTTTTTTAAAATATATCTTTAATGACTTTGATGGGTATTTTTATATACTAGTGGGTGTTACTAAATGACATTTTCTTTTTACTCTAAATAATTACTAGTAATTGTCTGTAACAAAATTCTTCACTCTTTTTCCGTTTTAACAATTTTATTTTTATTTCCTCTTTTTTGCTCCTTCTCCTACTACAATTTTTTGTCCAAATTAATTAGAATGAATTTGAATCGTTTTTGTATTTTTTTGCTTAAATAAATTAGAATAAATTTGAACCGTTTTTATGTTTTTTTGCCCAAATTTAAAATGGGTTCCATCTTATTAACATAAATTGTCACTCATTCGAGGATAGAAAAAAATTGTATTTTTGGCCATCTTTTAAGGGGAAGAGGGAGTAAGATGGCAAAATCTTATATATGTGAAAAAGGGAAATTATTAGTTTCATGATAATAAAATGACTTGTGACTATTTAATATTATATTCAAGTGAGCAGGTATTATAATTTTTATTATTTGGAATTAAAAATTTGTGTACAAAATTAACTTTTTAACTTTATTCAAAAAAATAGGTGTATTTTATTTTATTTATCTATACTTGAACTAATGAGAATATGATATCTTTGTTATTAGTGGTAATGGTATGATAGTCCAAAAATATAAATTTTTATCTAATCTTTTAAATAATTCTGGACAAAACAAACATAACATGAGATTATTTTAAGTTATCTCAAGAAGATTGAAAAAGATCAAGGGCTTACCCTTTGATCCTACATACCTTGCATACCTCCGTTACCGACGGACCGGGCGACGGTTCAGTCCGTCGCTATAGGTTTGGTTCGTTGCTAAAAGTTAAGATGACGGTTCTTTGATAGCGACGGACCGAACCGTTACCCAGTTCTTCGCTAAAGGGGTGAGCATGATATGTAAAATAAAGAGGTGAACCCTTAAAATGGACTGATCTCAAGAATAATCTCATAAAAAATAAACACGTGACTAAAATTATTTAATCTTAGAAGTAATAGTCTTGGGATTATAATTCATGGAAATATAATTCTGATATTATAATTTTTGCAAACAAACATGACCATAGGGTACTTAACTAGTATACTTCATAGGGTTAATACATCTATTTTTTAGAGGGGATGTTTAGATAAATCCAATCATGCATATTTAAAGAACATTTAAAAATATTTGAACATATAAATTTTCATATAATTTGGTGATGTCTATTATAAACTTTATGGTAATGAAAGTTCAATTAATCTTAGTCGTAAAAAAATATACTTATTTTATAATGCTACAATAATATTACTACACAAACTTAAATTAAATAAAAATTTACATTTACTCATATTTTTATATGATTTTTAAAGTTAAATTTTATTAAAAATTTGAGATAAACTCATTTTATAAATCTAAGGTATATAATTTATATACCTTATAGAGTATCTGTGACGCCCCCAAAATAGGTATACATCACCCATTCTGAGTCGCCAAATATATGGTACAGAAATCAAATACAAACTTCTTTTATACAATACGACAACAGCGTAGCTGAGAGTTTTTACACGAATATTTTCTCATAGACAGTATTCAAACTCAAATGAAGTCCTCAATACATTTATTATCACATTATTTCATAGAATAGTGAAGACTACTAATGCAAACATCTGGACTGTCATTCCGTTTCCCGACTAGTCCGGGCTACGTTCTTATTTCCTGAAGAGAATAATGAAAGCAAAAGGGTGAGCTCAACTAGCCCAGTAAGAAATATTATGACTAAGATAATGCAGAATAAATTATCGATAGCCTTCAACAGTGTTAAACTGATAAAATATAATAAACATCAAGTTTAACTGCAGCGAAACAAGCAATCCATTAGAAGAGTCAAGTAGAGTATGATATCTATTATCTTCTATGATTTAAAAAGTTTATAATCAATTTTATCGCTGAGACTCAACTTAATAAATAATTCATATCATCGAATCATCCTTGTACTACGGCCAATGATATTCATTCGTATTACGACCACAAATTATCCATGCACTACGTGCCAAGGATATTCCGGTTTTCACCAATGGTCATGATCATGTCAACCACTGTCCATCAATGCACTACAGGTCAATGAGGACTTTTACCACATTATTTGTAACATTACGGTCATGATTATACCGAATAATCCCTGATCATAATCATACCAAGTCCATCTATGCATTACGGCCACAAATGACTTTCATCATAATATAAGCATGAGGATGATGACAATGATATAAGAATTCAATTAAATAAAAGCAAAGAATAAATATTAAAGACTTTAACAATTTATTTTATTCAGAATTCAATAATGTCCAAATTGTCAACATGATACTACTTTATGGAGTAAAATTTAATAATAATATTGTACCAAAAATAATTTGGATAGAAAAGAAATCATTTTTTTTGTCATGAATAATACTCCGGGTGAAAATTATCTGAGTGAATAGTACCATGTGAATAGTACTCTATGAATAGTACCCCGTGGATAGTACTTTGTGAATAGTACTTTATGAATAGTACTTTATGAATAGTACATCGTAAATGGTACTTTGTGAATAGTACCCCGTGAACAGTATTCCGGCATAAAAAATTTAAAACTTAACAAGAATGTTCAAAAATATCCTTGTGAAACGATACTGGATGAAGCGCAAATTTTAAGGATATTCTACTAATTTCACGGAGTATAGAAGCAATACTTTAACATAATGAGTGTAGAATTAGGAATACGAAACAAAATAATATTACTCACATACTACAGAGTATGGAAGAAAATATTACTTCTTACGAATGCTGAAAAAATAATATCTCTTACCTCCGAAGAAGACTATATACTGGAATAGTGAAGTAGCAGACTTCTCTTCTTCTTTCTCTCTATAGCTTTGCTCTCTATAATTGCTCTTGTGAGTCTTAGTGAATTAGTGAGAATGAAAGAAGAATGAACTTCTATTTATAGAAAAATATAGTTTCGATAATTGCACGTTTTGAGGCTCGAAATATTATAGTATAATACCTTCATCTTTTTCTTCATTTTTAATTTAGTCCTGCAAGTATTATCAAACTTGCATCACCTTCCCTAATAGTACATGCATGTGAATCAATAATAGATTCATGTGAATCAATAGTTCTATACATGTAAAAAAAATAGTTACAATATAGTACCTTCATCTATACCTCTATTTTTAATTTAGTCATGTAAGTATTATCAATCTTGCATCACCTCTCCTAATAGTAAATGCATGTGAATCAATAGTGCATACATGTTAACAAATAGTTATAAGCATGTGAATTAATTACAAATAATTGCTCATTTATCCGATTAATTACCCGATTGGTCAATATAACCTGCAGAAGTCAATTATTATCAAAATAAATGTCAATTTCTACTAACACTAATAATCTCAACACAATAAAAATATCAATTTCGTCTTTAATCAACACGAACTTATTCATCATTAATATTATAACTCATAATATTTAACAACCAGATCATTCCCAGGAAAGATGTGGCTTTTCGATAAAGATTTCTCCCTATTGGCGCGTAATTAGGTGATCAAACCTCTACTCGACAGAACTTTCTAGACATTATCAATATTACAAATAATAATATGAATAACTTTGTCGTCTTAATTATTAATTTAATAATAATAAATATTATGCAGATGATACTGTGAAAATAATTGAATCAATAATATGAGAGATATTATACAGTAATTACTATAGCAATAATTCTGTATAACTGAGTGACTTCTCACGTAAGCATCAATAATCAATAATGTAAGACCCCAAATTATTAATAAATGAAATTTAATTTCCTCTATTTATTATTTTAAAATAGTAAGGGTTTATTTGATTAATGTGGTTAGTTATGGGTAAAATGCGCAAATATTTTTTAAATAAGCAGGTGGTTATAAAATATTCATTGTTGTCGGGGAATATTCGTTTGGTCGTGGAATATTCTTCCTGTCGGGAAATATTCGTACGACGGCGCAGTCTTTTGTGGGCCCCATAACGGAAAGCGATTGGATGAAGAAAATGACAAAAATAAGTTATTTATAAATAACGGCGTAGTTGTCACCGTTAATACTGTTGGAATACCCGGTGGTTAAAACACGGTAATACGCGTTGTTGCACAGTAGCACACGGTATTGCACTAATTATTGATTCTTATGTAAGAAGGCACTACTCAATAATGGTTACAGTAATTACTGTTCAATATTTTATTTTATTGATTAAATAATTGCTACGTTGATATTTTATTATTGTCACTACGCAGTATTTTCTATTATCGGAGCAATAATTCATATTATCTGAATAATATTATTAGATAACATTATTGGCAATGTCTAGAAAGTTCTGTCTAAGGAGAGGTTTGGTCATCTAATTGCGCGCCAGTAAGGAGAAATTCTTATTGGAAAGCCCCCTCTTTCCTAGGAACGGCCTGGTTGCCAGTACTGTGATTCTGTAATATTATTTGTGTATAATTAATTATTGATTTATATGATGAGAAAAATATTAATTTTATGTGGATATAGATGGAGAAAATTTTTAATGTGACAATTGTTGAAAATTAATATTTTATCTTTTTCTGATAAAATAATTTATTTAAATATATTATTTTAATAATATATTGATGGTGATATTTTTACAATGAATATGGGATATATGAGTATATGAGGAGGAAGAGTATTTTTGTTGCATTAAATGATTAACACATGTTTTGTGTGTTGGTGGACACAATTCTTGACCGAAAATTTATTATTGACTGTAAAATCGTCCGTTTGTGGATTTCGGTCAATTTCTATTTGGAATTTAGAAAAACTTTCTCCTGCAAAGTTGTAGAGAATTGAATTTCCTATAAAAACTAGCGAGATTTGAATTTTCTGATAAAAGGGCTATTTATTATGAATTATTGAAGTTGTGAAGTTCCGAAATAATTGATTTTTGGAAGTTTTATTTATTATTTTGGAAAAAAACATTTTTTGGCATTTAAGTGGGCTAACATGAGATATAAATGGGTTGAGATCAGATGTCTAGAGGTGGGCTAAGGAAAATTTGATAAATATATTATTATTATATTAAATTTTCTACTTTGGTGTTCTAAGCATTTTCCTATAAATAGGGTGCTTAGGTTAGAATTGAAAATCACACCAGAAACACAAGTTTCTCTCTATTTCTCTCTCTATATCGAGCGTATTCTTGTGAGTATTTGATACTTTGAGTGTTGCTATACGGTGCAAGTTTTCTTCAGCACTATATCTAGTATTCCAGTCAGAAGTACCGTCTTTCCGAGGTAAGGGATGTTATTTCTTCTTAAATGACATTATTTTCTTCAATATCATTATGCCGAAATATTGATCTGAACTTTTTATCAAATTTGGAACTTTTCATGTCGGGGTTACTATTCATAAGTTACTATTCACGAGTTACTATTCACCGAAAAATAAAATTTTTTTCTTTTTGTACAAAATATCTAGTCTGGATACTAGCTTTGATTGTATCCATGTTTTGATCATTCTTGAATTTTACTCCACTATGATTATTTATGAGGTATTTTTGGACATGGAATAGCTGAAATACGAATCCTTAATATTTATTCTTTTGTTTCACTGGATTCGTTTTCTTTAAAATATTTTTCATCATCCTCAGTCCTAAATGATGATATTACTAAATATCTTTGGCCTGTAGTGCAAAGATGAATGATTTCTCATGAATATCTTTGGCCCGTAGTGCAAAGATGAACAGGTGTTGAGATGAACATGACCAACTGATGAATATCTTTGGCCTGTAGTACAAAAATGACTATTTGATTCAAGATATTTATTGATTGATGTTATAAGGATAAAATGTTGATGATGGACTTTTAAATTCATAGATAATCGTAGATTTCATTCTCTACGTAACTCTTCTATGAATTATTATTTTTCGCTGCGAATATTGATTTAAAAGTTGTTGTCTATTGTATTCTATTAGATTTTTCCCTGTTGAAGACTAAGGATAATTTGTTGTATATTATCTTAGTCATAATATTCTTTACTGGGCTAGTTGAGCTCACCCTTTTCCTTGTTGTTCCATTTTTCTTCTCAGGAGGCCAGAATGTAGCGAGTACTAGTCGGGGTGTGGAATGATGGTTCAAGACAGTTGTTTTAGTAGTCCTCACTATTTTGTAAAATAGTGTATCAATAAGTATAATGAGGACTTAATTGAGTATGAATACTGTCTAGATGACAATATTTGTATTTAAATTCACAGTATATGTGTTGTCGTATTTTGCACGACAATTGTAATAATAAAGTTGTAGTTATTTTCTGTACCATGTTTTTGACGACTCAGAATGGGTTGGATGGATTGGACCTATTTTGGGGGAGTCACAAATACCGTGTGTTACTATGCAACCACGCGTATTACTGTACTTTTACTACCAGGTAGTTCAACAGTTTAACGATAAAACTTTCGCCGTTATTTTTATAAAAAGATATTTCTGTCGTTTTCTAACTACGACAATACTTCCGTTATAGGGTACACCAATGATTGTGCCGTCGTACGAATATTCCCTGTTAAAACGAATATTCTCCGACCAATCGAATATTTTATAATAACTTGTTTACTTTGCAAAATTTATAAATATTACCCACAACTATAATAATATAACAAATCCACACCATAATATTCAAAAATATATTTTGAAAAAAATTAATCTTTATTCATAAAAGTTGGGGCCTTACAACCTCTCCTTCTTATGAAATTTCGTCCTCGAAATTAGGGTACGTACCTGGTATGTCGAAGAGGTGAAGATACTTTGACTTCATCTCAGATTCTAACTCCCAGGTCATTTCCTCAACATCATAGTTTCTTCATAAAATTTTGACTTGAGGTATAACCTTAGAGCGTAGAATATGATCCTTCGTATCCAAGATTTTAACAGGTACCTCTTCATACGTTAAATCTTCCGCTATCTCGTCCGGTTCTAATTCAATAATGTGGTTCGGGTCTTTCACATATTTACGTAATATAGATATATGAAAAATGTTATGAACACGAGATATACTTGGCGGTAAAGCGAGTCTATAGGCCACAGTTCCTACTCGGTCAAGGATTATAAATGGGCCAATGAATAGAGGATTGAGTTTTTCTCTCTTTCTAAATCTAGTAACTCCTTTTCATGGAGCAACACGTAACAACACATGATCTTCAATATTGAATTCCATGTCCTTTCGATGAAGATCAACATAACTCTTTTGTCGATCTTGTGAGGTTTTTATACGTTGTCAGATCGTTTGAATCTTTTCCATAGTCATACGTACCAACTCCGGTCCCAACAACATTGCTTCATCCACCTCATCCCAGCATACTGGAGAACGACACTTTTTTCCATACAACGCCTTAAATGGAGCCATGCCAATACTTGCTTGATAACTGTTATTGTAGGAAAACTCCACCAATGGTAAGAACTTGTCCCAAATTCCCTTGAAGTCAAGGACACAGAGTCTTAATAGATCTTCAAGAGTTTGAATAGTCCTCTCCGACTACCCGTCCGTTTGATGATGATATGCCGAATTGAATCGTAAATTCATGCCCATAGCTTTTTGCAAACTAACCCAAAATCTTGAAGTGAATCTTAGGTCTCGATCAGAAACTATGGATACTGGCATACCATGCAATCTTACAATCTCGTTTATGTACATACGAGCAAGACGTTCAAGTGTATAAGTTTCTTGTATCGGTAAGAAATGACCATACTTGGTCAATCTATCAACAATGACCCAAATCGCATTTATGTCTTGAGAAACCTTGGGAAGACCAGTAACAAAATCCATGGTAATGTGCTCCTACTTCCATTCTAGAATTTCAAGTGGTTGCAATGGACCTTTTTGGCACTTGATGCTCCGCCTTGACTCGTTGACAAGTTAGACACCTTAAGATAAATCCCGTTATCTCTCTCTTCAAATTGCTCCACCAAAATGTATGTCGAAGATCACGATACATTTTGGTACTCCCAGGATGGATTGCAAACGGTGTGTTGTGCGTCTCCATCATGATTTTATACTTCAAGTCAGAATCTTTAGGAATACAAAGTCTGGAGTTGACTCGAAGTATTCCTTCTTCATCAATTCTTACTTCTGGAATAGCACTTTCTTGCACTCTCTTCCTCATACGCATCAGCTCCAGGTCTGCAGCTTGAGCAGCTTTAACTTTATCGATTAAAGTCGGTTCTACTCGTATATTCGCTATCATCACATGGGTTCTTGAAGTCTTTAACTCTATCTCTATCCTTTGTAAGTCATACAAAATGGGCCTTTGCGTTGACAATATCGCACTCATACCCGCATATGATTTTCTACTCAATGCGTCAGCTATTACGTTCGCTTTTCCATGATGGTATTGAATGGTATGATCATAATCTTTCAACAGCTCAAGACAACGTCGTTGCCGCATGTTGAGTTCCTTTTGAGTAAAGAAATATTTGAGGCTTTTATGATCCGTATAGATCTCCACTTTCTCTTCATACAGGTAATGCCTCTAAATTTTAAGCGCAAAAATGACTGCTGCCAACTCTAGATCATGAGTAGGATAATTTCTCTCATATTCTTTGAGTTGTCGTGAGGCATAGGCTATGACTTTTCCATGTTGCATGAGAACACATCCTAATCCTTTACCTGAAGCATCACTGTAGATGACAAATTCCTTCGAGCCAGATGGTATTATCAGAATAGGTGCTGAAATGAGTCTCCTCTTGAGTTCTTGAAAACTCTTCTCACATTCCTCGCTCCAACCGAATTTTATATCTTTCTGAGTCAGCTGAGTTAATAGAGTTGCGATTTAAGAAAACCCTTCTACGAATCTCCGATAATAACCAGCTAAGCCGAGAAAGCTACGTACGTCGGTCACTGACTTAGGTTGCTCCTAGCTTTGAATTGCTTCAATCTTTATCAGATCAACATATATTCCATGATTTGATATCACATGCCCAAGGAATGCTACTTCCTCAAGCCAGAACTCGCATTTTTTCAACTTGGCATATAGCTTGTTTTTACAAAGCTTTTAGAGTATCAGCCTCAAGTGTTACACATGATCTTCACGGCTTTTGAAGTATATGAGGATGTCATCAATAAAGACAACCACGAAATGATCCAAATATTCCTTGAATACTCAGTTCATCATATCCATGAAGGCAGCAGGAGCATTAGTCAATCCAAAGGACATGACTAGGAATTCATAATGCCCGTACCGAGTTCTGAAACCAGTTTTTAAAATATCATCAATTTTAATCTTTAACTGGTGATATTCGGAACGAAGATCGATCTTTGAAAAGAATTTAGCTCCTTGCAACTGGTCAAATAGGTCATCAATGCGAGACAACGGGTATCTATTTTTAATGGTGACATGATTCAACTCCCGATAATCAATACAAAATCGCATATTCCTATCTTTCTTCTTTACGAATAGAACAGGAGCACCCCAAGGAGACGTACTAGGACGAATGAAACCGATGTCTAACAACTCCTGCAGTTGGGTTTTTAACTCTTGAAATTCAATAGGAGCCATTCGATATGGGGCTTTAGAAATGGGTTTTGTACCGGATTTAAAATCGATAAAAAATTCGATTTCACGCTCTGAGGGTAGGCCAGGAAATTCTTCAGGGAATACGTTAGGAAATTTATTAATAATAGAAATATCATTCAAATCTGACGTATTTTTGTTTAAAACTGTGACATGGGCTAAGAAAGCTTGACATCCATTTTTCAATAAACGAATAGTTTTATGGCTTGATATGACAGTGATTGAATTTAGTGATTTGGTTGCTTAAATTCGCATAATAGGTTGGTTAGGAATATGAAAGCTAAAAACTTTACGAAAATAATCAATTTTAGCATGATGAGTAGTTAACCAATCAATCCCTAAAATCACATCAAACGCAAGTATTTTCAAAGAGGTAAGGTCGACAGGTAATGTGCGAGTGCCGATTTAGATCAAACAAGACTTATAAACAGTGGATGTAATGAAGGTTTCTCCCAATGGAGTTTCAACAGATAAGTCAAAGTCTAATTTCTCCGGAGTTAAATTTAAACGTTGAGCGCAAGTAGGAGAAAAAAAAGAATGGGTAGAACCGGTATCAAATAAGGTATAGAATTCGCTAAAGTTTATGATTAACTTACTTGTGATGACCTCTATCGACGTCAGGATTTTTATTTGTCCCTTTTCTGTTCTTGTTCTTTTGTATTCTCATTTTAGGTGAGATTTGTTTGAAAAAATAAGTTGTGAAAAGGTTCGACATGTATATGTCGACGATTGGACTATAAGAGTCGCCAGTTAATTTTTTAACTGGTTGTACCAACACAATCGAGAAAAAGTTTGCACATTGACCCAGTGATGTGACACTACTAAAGGGATCTGTGAAACCGAGATTCATTAGGGTCCGGGGGCTTGATTATGCGGAGGGAAGGTGTTAGGCACCCCTGACATCCGTGTTACCACGGTGACCGCCACTTTTTAAGAATCTGTTATATGAATATGTGTGTGTGTGTGTGTGGGTCAATGTGCAGTTATTTGGAAGTAGTGGGAGGCCTCGTTTGCACCTATATATACAGGGTTTGAATTTATGTAAAAATTCAGTTTTAAATAAGATATAGCAGTGAAGTTTTATAAAAGAGGTTTTTTCAAACCCTTATGCTCAATAGTAATTGAGACCTTTTACACTTCTATTTTATTAAATGTTCGGCTTGATTGTTTTTATTTTTGAGATGCGAAGCATCTTCGAGAAAATAATGTACAAAGCAGTGCCGAACTTCTCGTGGGCATGAAAACCATCTGAGAAAATCTAAATACCGTGAATAAATTTACAAGCTGCTTACAGCCGAAAATGTTCATCACGGGAACCGAATCTAGATTCATTAAACTGAATCTGTGATCACATGATTCCTAGGCTCACATGATGTCACAATTTATATGAAAACTGTAAGCATTTATAAATATAAAAGTTGTAAATATAAATATACAAACTTGATCAACCACCACGAAGCACCTCCATGGGGGATCGGAAATGTAAATATATATATATATATATATATATATATATATATATATATATATATATATAAAAGCAAATAAATGCTCCGGATGTAAATCCAGGCTCAATCGAGGCATAACTCGATAATGTTAGTTCATATATAAATATATATGTAAATATATATAATAATAAAAAAAATAAAAGCCACGGACCGAAGTCCGGGCAAACACACGTAACACGACTCTCAACGTGAAGAACGGTGTTTGCAAAGATGAAGAGAAAGGTTTTAAAGAGTGTAAGAAGGCTTACAGTGGGCTGCCAAAGAAGACTTCAATAACTTGAAAGGGATGAACACTCGGCTCCCATCGATAGAAAAGTAGCTATATATGATCTTACAAGTGTTTAAAATGAGAAAACACTTAGTTTAGGGTGTGTACAGAGCAAATTGGACAGGGTTTCCTCGCCTGTTTCTCTTGCAAAATGGCCACCCCAAGCCCTCTATTTATAGAGGAGGGAGCCGCAGGTACCTGCGGCTGCCCGGGGTGCCCCGGGCTCCGCGGGTTTAGCTGTCTCAAAGTACGTGCACGCGTGCAATATAATGTCCGCTCGAACTTTCAAAACTTTAATTCGAGCATCCGATCGAGGTGTATAAGACCTATTTCGGACCGCCATTGTCGAGAGCTACACAATGACATGGGATTAGAGGTTGTACGAAGTTAGGAAGATGGGACCATGCCCTATGTCTTCAAGCTTCAAATTCTATCCGGTGTGCTATCTTGTTCAGTAGTCACTCGGGATTGGACTTCCTTGGTTCTTGTGGGATATTGTTGTGTAGAATGTATGTATGTTGTTATTGAGAAGGTGTGATTGTGGCATTTGGATGGCAAAATAACGGTCCTGCCCTTCACTGTGGTTATCTCCGGTTTGAGCTATATTAGCGGTCGTTGCTCAGGGTTATCTCTGAGATTGGACTACTGCAGGTGTTGACCATCCTTAGGGTTGTATCTGAGATGTGCCTGACTTCCCGGGGTTATCTTTGGGCTTGTGGAATGAGTGCCTCGGGGCTTTTGTCGAGTGTTCTGAAGCTGTTTGCATGGCTTTGAAATAAGCATTTTTGGGGTTATCTCCGAAACTGCAACTGTATGCCTCGGAATTATCTCCGAGGTTGATACTATCTTTCTCGGTGTTGTGCGGGGCTGAGGCTGAGTATCTCGAGGTTATCTCCGAGATGAAAATACTGAGTATCCAGGGTTATCTCCAAGATTGAACTTAGATGTCTTCCAGGGTTATCTCTGAAAGACGATTCTGCTCTCCTGCAATGTTAGTAACAGGTATGCAGAAAAATTTCGAGTGTCTACAGATGCCCCTCTTTATCATAGCCATGCAATGCAATGACATGGAGAGGATAAAGAATCTTAGACACTTGAAATGTAACAAGATAATCATGATGTAATGTACATCAGCATGATGCAAATGTATGTGGTTTGTTGGATTATTCTCCAACATGGTGGGATGATTGCCGGCTCCCTTTAACTTCTACCGGGATTAGATGTATCTCTTATGTACAAGAGATTCTGTGGGGATGCAATTTGTATATTGTTGATATGTATAACATATTCCATCATCAGTCCTCCCCGATGAGGATGTTCTGTTGGAGTTACTGCCAACATTCTGTGTTGTCAGGGTTGCCTGACCTTCACTGAATTGTACATCAACGGATGAAATTCCTACTGGGGATAAATGCCAAGGCTGCTTGACCTTTGTTGATGTGTGTATCAATTGATGCAATCATCGGATGGCTTCTGACGCGTCGTTGGGTTTATTTACCAATGGCTGAACTGATGTCAAGGTTGCTTGACCTTTGTTGATACATGAATCAACGGATGTAAATGCGTGATACCCTCGCCGGAGATATGTACTTCGACACATGAAAATACGTGATGCCCCCGCCGGGGAAACTGCTAGAAAATGCGTGTTGCCCCGGCCGGGGATGTGTACTGTAGAATTCGTGATGCCCCCGTCGGGGAATCTGTATTTGGACAGATGACCATGCGTGACACCCCCGCCGGGGATGTGTACTTCGCCACATATAAACGCGTGATACCCCCGCTGGGGATGTGTGCTTTGCCACATGTAAACGCGTGATTCCCCCGCCGGGGATGTGAAAGGATTAGGGTGACGACCCTGAATTGGAGGCATTGGACCTGCGTAAGGTATTGCCGAGTGTGACTTGTAACAACTGAGATCATCGGCATAGTGTACCCTGTGTTCGGGCGAACACCAATGAGTGATGTGTGGATCTACGGTTCGGTCTGAGACAACCAGGATTTCAAGCTATTCTGCTCAATCGCGTAGCATTTTTATTCCTGATTTGGCCTTTTCAGCTTGTGGGATCTCCTTTGCAACTTGAATTGGATCGAGTCGGAGGGGTGGGACCTACGTAGGGGTGCCGCAAGTACACCTGCAACAGCCGTAGGCGTACCTACGGCCAGCCATGGGGCTATTAAGGCTACAGGTTTGCCTTTTCAAGTCATATTTAAGTTGCGTCGCGAAGGAAATCTGAGAGCTCTTCTTCAGATCTGCTGAGTTCAGACGTCTTTCTGCAAATTCTGTCACCGTACAAGTGTTCTACACTGTCTTGGTAAAGTATGCATGTATTTTTTTCCAGTTTTTATCCGTTGGAAAATGACTTTTTATATGAAATACGTCTAAACACATAGTAGTGAATATGCATGCTCATATGACTTGATAAAAAATATTCAACATAGTAAATGTTAGTATTAAACCATACTGAACATAATGATATGGAAAAAATTAACTTTTGAAATAGTCAATTTGGCACCTTTTTTCCTGCTATTTCTTATTCTATTTGACAACAAATGCGCAAAGGTGGAAATGCAAAGTAATCCTGGTAATTAAACTACCATTATGGATTGATGACTTTGACATTTAGATGTATATAGTATGTATATGACTGTGGACATGTGTGTTACTGAATGGCCACCTAGTCATGCCTATGTGCATGTGGATAGTCCTATTTACAAAGGGGACTATGGCAAATTTTTTTTAAAATGTAGGCATTGAGTAGTCATGCATTTTTAACTCTACTATAGACGTATGTTAAAGTAATGCATGCATGTAGTCATAAAATGTATTTTAAAAAGCAAGCTCCAGGTTAAAAATTACCACACCCTTTCTGAGGTGATTTGGAGACTTTTGTCTTGATATTATGGATCCGGATCAATCGAGTAGTTCTCGTAGGACCACTTTTGGTGTACGAAAAAGGGCTTCTGAAGTGCCTCGACTCCGTTCTGTTAGACAGTCTCGTCGTTTGGTGGAGGCGGTGATACTTCCAGTCCGGGTTGATGTGCCGGACGTCGAGGATGAGGAGGAGGATGTTCCGATTGCGGACCCTGCTCCTGCTGCACACGTTCCCCGTAGGGATTTTTCAGGCATTCAGGTGTTGAACCCAGAGCTTCTAGGTGATTTGAGTTGACATCTTCAGTTTACCTGCACGCAAACGAGGTATAAAGTTAGATCTTAATATTCCTTCTTTCCTATTGATAAGGAGTAAAGGATTTTGATGTCGCTCTGCATTTCATGTAGGTTCCCGGCTTTACATAACCGAGAGGGAATTGGTTCAGCATTCACTCTATATACCAGGCTCTACATCCTGATTATAGAGCGATTGTGCATGATTGGGGATTTGGGGCGTTCTTTTCCATCCTTCCCCGTCGTTGTCTCTGGGGTTACCTCAGGGCATTATCTGAGTGCTGGTTTCACCAGACTCAGTCACTCCATTTGTTAGACTGTGAGGTGATGATGATGCCGATGGATTGGCGGTTTATCACAGGTATGGAGTTTGGAGGGGAACCAATGCCTTGTGCGGTGAATATTAGCCCTACTGCCGTTAGATCCTTGTTAGGAGTTCCAGCTGAGGCGCTCAAAGGCAGGACTATCCGTACGGGTCCTTTGAGCATAGATGCTATGAGTGGGCTATTGAGTGAGCCCATGTCTGTTGATGCCAGAGTCAGGGATCACATTCTTCGGCGATTGTTCCTGATGATCATTAGGGGTTGTTTCATAGCAGACAACTCTTCTATGGTGTTATTCGCTTTGATTAGCACCACACGTGAGGTGGACCGTATCGGAGAGTATGATTGGGGCACCTACACCTTTACCTATTTCCTCAGGGGGATGCGCATGCGTTCGCAGGGCTTGACCGAGGCTTGGCTAGGATTTTACCCATTTCTGCTGGTGAGTAATTCTTTTTTGACTTCCCATGTACAGGTTAAGAGTGTTAACTGATAGCAGATGTTTGCCTTTGTGTTGGCAGTTTTGGGCCTATGAGAGGCTCCCATGCTTGCGTTCAGTGAGCGTGTTAGGTTTAGATACCTTTCCACGAGGATGACGATGGCATCATTCCATACTGGCGGAGGTCCTTGTAGCTGAGGGTTTCACTCATTGCCGCCTACAGCTGGAGTTATTGACAACTGATGTCATCACATGGATTCCCTATTCTGGGGAGCACTTGGCCATTGGATTTGAGGATGGGTACCCGACTGGTATTGAGTACGTGATTTCCACCCGTAGGGTTCCTCTCTTTACTGATGGAGGATGGGAGCTCTATTTAGGAGAGCGTGCTATTAGGAGCACCACAGGAGAGATTTATATACCGATCTTGCCTCCTGCCAGGCGTTATTGGCATGTGTTGCAGTCACTCGTCATTGATATCCCATTGTTGGGTGTTGACGATTTTGCACTATCAGAGGGTCCCTACACTCAGGAGATATTCCAGCTTTGGTGGTCCCCTCGTACCATTGGAGCCCAGACCCGCGCCACTCAATTTATAGGGGATATGGTTTTAGGATCCGTGATGATGACGGATTAGCTAACATGTGTCCGAGATCCGACTCATTTGACACAGATTGACAGTTTGACCCAGCGACTGGACCGGACACATTTCTTTATCCGGCATTTGGACAGAGATCAGGCATAGGCAGATACTTTTGATCCTTCCAGCTCAGGCGCTGGCCCCTCAGATGACCCATTTGGCTTTGCCGGCGCAGATCCTCCATTGTATAGGCCTGACATCCCTGTTGATAGAGATCTAGTGGCTCAGGAGGAGTTACATCAGGTGGACAAGATTAATGATGTAGATATTGACACCATTGTCTTCTTCTGACGTGTATTCTCGTTATCTCTTTTGATAGGCCTCTGTTAGATATTGGGTGGTTGTGCCCCATTCTCGCTATATCTTTTGATAGGCCTTTGTTAGTACTAGGGCGTCTGTGCCCCATTTCCCTGTATTTTTAGCTGTACAGAGATGATGTGTTAGATGATGATATATTTAGGAATGTATGTAAAGTTTTTCATTCCCTATATCATATTGCCATCTATTATCTGTAATGTATGTATCATGTTATGCATATGTATGTATGTCCAGAGATATTCAGCATTGACCCCTGGATGGTCTTATGATACGGCCTATACAGATGTCTTCTTCGACAGTCAGCCGCATATATCACACCCCACCAGTGTTGGTGGCATCCCGTCTGAGATCCTGGTATGATAGTATGTCACCCCCAGATAGGGTGATCGTAGATCATCTATTACGGCATTCCATGACCCTCTTGATGTTTCAAGTTCCTGCAGGCTTTATAGAGGACATGCTGGAGCATTGGATACCGGAGAGGCAGATTTTTCGATTTGGCATCCATAAGTTGACTCCTACCTTAGAGGAGTACGCACGGTTTACGGCGCTGCCATTGGACAGACCTTGCGTGCGGATGGCTATCGGCGATATGAGTCGACAGTTTATGACTCTCACCGGGCTGCGGCGTAGAGTCGTGCAGGATGAGCTCACATCCGGCCACGTGATATCCCAGTGTTTTCTGATGGACAGATTTGGCTCAGAGGATAGTTATTCATGGTATTCCGGGGATTTCACCACACCGGAGGATCAGTGGCATTTGGCCAGAGTGGATGTACTCGTGATGTGCATAGTGGCGTATGTATACATGCCACGGTATATGAATGAGCTGGACATCAGTGTTATCATGGCAGGGAGAGCTCTCAGGGAGGGTCATACCATCATTTCGATGGTTGTAGCGGAGACGCTGAGGTCGGCCATATTTTGTAGCATTTATCCTACTGGGGTATTCACAGGCAGTTCGGTCATGTTGTACGTGTGGTTTATGTCACACTTGAGACCGATTGGCACATTCCATCGACATGGGTACTACTTTACCCATGATATAACTATGTCTTACTCATTTCAGCCATCAGAGTGTACAGATCCTGCGTCTTGGTCCGTTTTCCTTGCTGGGATCGGAGATCCATTTGCTATCTTGCCGTGTACAGGGCTTAGCTCACCCTACAGTTTTATTACTCATGCTCCGGGCATGGATTATCTCCCTCTGGCTGGTTTGAGGGGCATAACTACCTACCACCCACTGGTCGTGATGTGTCAGTTTGACCAGTATCAGGACTTTCATCCTTTTGATGGGGCGTTAGGCCAGCGTTTAGCTTCTCGCCACTTGTCAGCAGAGGACTGATCTCGAGTGTATGCATGTTGGGATTAGCATGAGATAGCTGCTTTTTCTGTTAGCCATCCGGGCTGTTCACCAGAGTATTCTGTATGGATGGAGACAAAGACTTTATCGGCTGTGGCAGTATCCACAGTGTCGGGTATTGATTCAGATGGTGGAGAGCCCATGGAAGACATTGATTCCCACATCGAGGAGGAGCCATTCACTGGGTTGCTAGCAGCTCTTTTAGATTCTCCCAGTATTAGTATTGTCGTGATCCAACATTCAGCACAATACTTTGAGCAGAATCTTCATTTGATGACCTTTGAGAGGGATCAGGCTAGAGCCCTGATGTTGACAGCTCTTGATGGGAGAGATGCCGCTCTATTAGAGAGAGAGAGACGATGCCTTAGCACATAGAGATGCCACTGTTGTTGAGTGGGACGAGGCCAGATCAGCCAGAGATGCAGTGATAGTCAAGAGGGATAGTGCCATATCTGTCCGGGATGTAGCCGTCACAGATAGTACCACAGTGAGGTCCCTCACCACTGGCATGATCGCAGAGATGAGCACGTATATTAACGAGCACCGTGTCACCATGCAGATGGCTGTAGATCTATTAGCTTGTGTGGATACCCTTGTACAGGAGACCACAACTTTACCTCTTTCTTCGGAGAGAGATGCCATATTGGGCTTGATAGCTCGTATATACACTGATTTATAGATGGGCTTGTATTTTCCTGCACAGACTAGCTTAGCCATTTTGTATATATCAAACAACATTATATATAACAGAGAAATATATTTTTGATCACTTCCCTTTTAGCTATGCCTTGTTGCTTGCTTCATATTTGCCTGCTTCTTCAGGGCTTGTGATCTTGATGTATTCTGAATTCTTCCTTGATGGATGGACATTGAAATGTCTCCGGATCTTTTAGAATGGATCGTTGACCTGTGTGTATTCCCTACCATCTTTGGTGTCTTAGGACTGGTTTCTGTATGGAAATATGGATAGGAATGTGGCTTTTCCTCTCTGAGGTTGACCGCACCACAGATGGTCGCCAGTACTCCTATTTAGAAGGAGCCTAATTAATTCCATCTCTTATGGATTGGTATTGCTTTTCGAGTAACAACCGTAGCTTAGATGGTCGCCGAGTCTCCTATTTACACGGGGATGTCAGGTAATTCCATCCTTTTGGTCTGAAGTCGAATGAAATGTGGTAGATTGAAGTTTGATCCCAGTACCAGATGACAAGTCTTTGTGTTTTGGTAGGGGACTAAACCGAACCATGAATGGCTACCTACGTACTCATTTTTAAATACTGCCACAAAACAAGGGTTAATTGACATGCAACATATTATCCCTATATTCTGACCGACCAATTAAACAAATAAACTTAGGTAGGTTATACTAGCGAAGAAATTATCCATCTCTCCCCTCCTAGTTCTAGTCTCACATCTCAGCTAGGGATCATATCCCTAAGCTTTGATACCAACTGTGACGCCCCCAAAATAAGTATACATCGCCCATTCTGAGCCGCCAAATACATGGTACAGAAATCAAATACAAACTTCTTTTATACAATACGACAACAGCGTAGCTGAGAGTTTTTATACGAATATTGTCTCATAGACAGTATTCAAACTCAAATGAAGTCTTCAATACATTTATTATCACACTATTTTATAGAATAGTGGGGACTACTAATGCAAATATCTGGACCGTCACTCCGTTTCTCGACTAGTTCCGGCTACGTTCTCATTTTCTGAATAGAGCAATGAAAGCAAAAGGGTGAGCTCAACTAGCCCAGTAAGAAATATTATGACTAAGATATTGCAGAATAAATTATCGTTAACCTTCAACAGTGTTAAACTGATAAAATATAATAAACATCAAGTTTAATTGCACCGGAACAAGCAATCCATTAGAAGAGTCAAGTAGAGCATGATATTTACTATCTTCTATGATTTAAAAAGTTTATCATCAATTTTATCGCTGAGACTCAACTTAATAAATAATTCACATCATCGAATCATCATTGCACTACAGCCAAGGATATTAATTAGTATCACGACCATAAATTATTCATGCACTACGGGCCAAGGATATTCGTGTTTTCACCAATGGTCATGATCATGCCAACCACTATCCATCAATGCATTACGGGTCAATGAGGACTTTTACCACATCATTTGTAACATTACGGTCATGATTATACCAAATAATCTCTGGTCATAATCATACCAAGTCCATCTATGCACTACGGCCACAGATGATTTTCATCATAATATAAGCATGATGATGATGGCAATGATATAAGAATTCAATTAAATGTAAACAAAGAATAAATATTAAAGACTTTAACAATTTAATTTATCCAGAATTCAATAATATCCAGATTGTCAACATGATACTACTTTGTGGAGTAAAATTCAAGAATAATATTGTATCAAAAATGATTTGGTCAGAAAAGAAATTAATTTTTGTCATGAATAGTACTCCGGGTGAATAGTACTTTGTGAATAGTACTCCGTGAATAGTATTTCGGGAATAGTACTTTGTGAATAATATCTCGTGAATAGTAAACTGTGAATAGTACTTTATAAATAGTATCCCGTGAATAGTACTTTGTGAATAGTACCCTGTGAACAATACTCCGGCATGAAAAGCTTAAAATTTAACAAGAATGTTCAAAAATATCCTTGTGAAATGATACTGAATGAAGCGTAAATTTCAAGGATATTCTACTAATTTCACGGAGTATAGAAGCGATACTTTATAACAGAATGAGTGTAGAATTAGGAATACAAAACGAAATAATATTACTCACATACTACAGAGTAAGAAAAAAAATGTTACTTCTTACGAATACTGAAAAAAATAATATCCCTTATCTCAAAAGAAGACTGGATACTGGAATAGTGAAGTAGCAGACTTCTCTTCTTCTTTCTCTCTATAGCTTCTCTCTCTATAATTGCTCTTGTGAGTTTTAGTGAATTGGTGAGAATGAAAGAAGAATGAGCTTCTATTTATAGAAAAATATAGTTTTCATAATTGCACGTTTTGGGGCTCAGAATATTACAATATAATACCTTCATCTTTTCTTTCATTTTTAATTTAGTCCTGCAAGTATTATCAAACTTGCAACACTTCCCCTAATAGTACATGCATGTGAATCAATAGTACATTCACGTGAATCAATAGTTCTATACATGTGAAAAAAATAGTTACAGTATAGTACCTTCATCTATACCTCCAGTTTTAATTTAGTCATGTAAGTATTATCAATCTTGCACCACCTCCCATAATAGTACATGCATGTTAATCAATAGTACATACATGTGAACAAATAATTATAAGCATGTGAATTAATAGCAATTAATTACTCATTTATCCGATTAATTTTTCGATTGGTTAATATAACCTCCATAAGTCAATTATTATCGAAATAAATGTCGATTTTTACTAACACTAATAATCCCAACACAATAGAAATATCAATTTTGTCTTTAATCAACACGAACTTATTCATCATTAATATTATAACTCACAATATTTAACAACTAAATCATTCCCAAGAAAGAGGAGAATTTTCGATAAGAATTTCTCCCTATTGGTGCGCAATTTGGTGACCAAACCTCTCATCGATAAAACTTTCTAGACATTGTCAATATTACAAATAATAATATGAATAACTTTGTCGTCTCAATTATTGATTTAATAATAATAAATATTATGCAGATGATATTGTGACAATAATTGAATCAATAATATGAGAGATATTATGTAGCAATTGCTGTAGCAATAATTAAGTATAACTGAGTGACTTTTCACGTAAGCATCAATAATCAATACCGTGTGCTATTATACAATCACGCGTATTACTGTACTTTTACTACCGGGTAGTTCAACGGTAAAACTTTCGCCGTTATTTTTATAAAAAGATATTTTTGTCATTTTTTAACTACGACAATACTTCTGTTGTGGGGTCTACCAATGATTGTGCCGTCGTACGAATATTTCTTGTTAAAACGAATATTCTCCGACCAATCGAATATTTTATAACAACTTGCTTACTTTGTAAAATTTATAAATATTATCCACAAGTATAACAATATAACAAATCCGCACCATAATATTCAAAAATATATTTCGAGAAAAATTAATCTTTATTCATAAAAGTTGGGGTCTTACAGTATCTCCCGCAAGCCATATATATATACAGAGAGGATCAAGTCCGAATTCCAGGACCTGATTAAAATACGGACCAATTTTATTTTTATTTTTTTTACTTTTTTTTTAAAACAACTAATTTTTTTTTAATATTTTATGGAACTAGAATTTTTTCATAATACAGTATTTTTTGTGTGATTTGGATACATATAACAAAACATGTCTGTATAGACTGTACATACATATTTTGTTATATGTATATAAATCACACCCAAAACACTGTATTATGAAAAAAATTCAATTCTATAAAATATTAATTTTTTTAGTTATTTTAAAAAAAATCCGTATTTTAAAAAAATACGGGAATCCGGATAAAAACCAGACCCTATATATATATATATATATATATATATATATATATATATATATAAGATTAAGAATTACAACGTTAAGAATTTTGGTACTATTCGTTCCCTAAAGAATGACTCAATAATAAATTTTACACAAATTAAGATAATTAAAAGAGGATAAATTAATTTCTATTTTGTCTTGTATTGATGCGTGTATTAATTATTTTAATTGACTCTTGGATTTGTGAAGCGATAGTGAATTAATTTGACTCATTCATTCATTCATTCTTGATGTGATTGATTTAGTTTTTGGTTAATATGTAATATGGTCAAAGATAAATCAGTCAATATAAAATTTAATTTGGTTGACTTGTGTAGTTTAACTATGCTTTTGAATTTTTTTTATTACTTTAGCAACCTTTTTAGATACTGAGGGAGTATATATGATAACTCTCTAAAATGAGATAACTGGAGTTTGTATTATTTTATTTTAAAAAAATAAAATAATATTAAAAAAAAGTGATCTTATTTATTTTCCTTTTATTTATAAAAATGCTATCCGAGAACCTATTTATTTTTTAAAAAATTTTTTAAAACGACGTAATTTTAATAAAAGTATATTATTTAAGAGTTATGCTTTAGATCTGTAATCATAATCATTAATTAAAAAATGGAATGGACAAAAAATTTAATAATCGAGACTTTTTTTTTTGTAAAGTGCATTTTATACAACTATCATTATCTTAATGTGCCTTCTGTCAACTTCTCTATATATTAGACCAACAAACTCTAGTCATAAGAATACATTTAATCAGTAGGGCGATACAATCATCAAAAGAAAAAAAAATTAGAGGAATTCATAGAAAATTAATTATTCAGAAACTTGCTTTAAATTCTTTTAGTTTGTTTTCCAATGAATACATTGGGAGGAATTGTCCAGCTACAATAGGGGTATTTATCGGTAAAAAATCGGACCGGTGTAATATTCAGTAAAAAAAAAGGAAAAAAAAGAAGATAAAAGATAAATATAATTAGATAATAGAAGTGCAACTAATAAGTATTTATACATATCTAAAACCTATAAGGATAAGAAAAGTCATTCAAGTTTAATAAACTTTTAATTTTAAAAAGGACTCTTTTACCTAGTAACCTATTTTGCAAAGGAATTACATATATTTAAACAACTAGAGAGAGAAGAACGTAAAAATTTATTTGACTTTAGAGTACTGCAGAATAGAAAAGAAGAATAGAAAAAAATTTAAAAAGGTAAATTTTGGTGCGTGTGTGTGTGTGTCAATATATATATATATACTTATGAATCATGGCTACGGTTATATACTAATAAGTATAACAGAATAATTCTAAACTAATAACATAAAATATTTATTTTAATTTTAAAGTTATAGTTTCAATATTGAATATTTAAGTAATTATAATTTAGAATTTTTTTTTATAATTTTAGGTATATTAACTAAATATAAATTGAGTTAAAAATAAATAAATAATGAAATAAAAATATGTTTGAGGTAGGATATTTTATCCTAATGATTTCTTTTTGTTCTAAATTTATATTTAGGATTTGTTCGGCTAATATTTTCGTATTCGTAATATCGAGGTAAGTGGGTTTCCGAACTATTTAGTGTTTTTAAGATTATCGTTACTTTTAAGTATGTCTTATTAATTGTTCGGATGCCTAAATGTACAGTTTCAAAATTCGTTATGTTTTACTTAAGGCTTCCATTTAAATTAAATTGTTATGTTCTTTTATTTCAAAATTCAGATCAAGTATTTATTTTCGAACTCTGAATGAGATTATATGATTTTGAACTGTGAAAAAGTATCGTTTATATTATCGATAATATTGAGAAAAGATTTTGAAATTCTCAGTCTAACTATGTATAGAACCCGTTATTGATTACGTTTAGTTTCAGAGCTAATATAAGACCTACTAAGGTGCACACCTTTTAGATACCATTCGAGGAGCGTGCATTTTTATAGATACCTTAGTAGGGTGCGTATCATAATGTTATCGAAATTTTGGACCGTGTTACAGGGCTATTGTAACCTTAGTCGCTAAGGCTGTGGATTAAAAGAGATATGATATAGGCTATGGATTAAAAGAGATATGTTATACATTGAAATTATTTTTGAATTGTTTTAATTTTGAAAGCTTTTGTACTATTGTTAATGAACAAAAAAGTTATTTCGAAAAAAGTATTTTACAAATTGTATTTGCTTCGGCTAGATAGAGAGGATTGCTACTTGCTGGGCTTCATCGCTCACCCCTTTACAGATTTTTACAGGTCCCATCGTTGAAAGCTGAGCCCTTATTTGATATGATTGGAATAGATGAAGTTTAATTTTAGATGTTTTTCTTTTGTATATAGATTTTGATAAAACTCTTAGTTAATTTCGAGGAGTTGCGTCTCCATTATTTGAATGTGGTATTTATTAGTATTTCATTTGGATTGATTTAAAATATATTTATTATTGGGTTTTAAGTTAAGATTATTGTTAAGTTATCTTGTTTGGGCTGTGCGTTATTGATATTATTGCCTTGCGGGCCTATGGGCTTGCGGTGTGTAGCACTTTGGGCCTATATTAGGTTCGGGGTGTTACAACCGGATCGGCCCGAACCGTACCGTACCGAATATCGATAGTAGCCAATTTCATGTACCGATACCGGTACCGGTTGGACCGGTATAACGAACAAACAGTACCGATTCGGTAGTACCAATTTGGTACTGATTTTTATCGAAAATTAATATAATTATTTTTTTTATTATTTTTTTATTTTTATTATTATTAGTATTATTTTTTTTATTAATATTATTATTATATTTATTAATATTATTTTTATTATTATAATCATTATATTATTATTATTATTATTATTATTATTATTATTATTAATAAAAAATTAGAAAACCGGTATATACCGGTCCGGTTCGGTAAAACTGAACCATAAAAACGTCGGGCCGAAACCAGTACCAAAAAATCGGTATATATCGATTTTTTTTATACCGAATCGGACCAGTTCTTTTTTATACTGAACCAACCGGTTCGGTCCGGTCCAAAAAACCGAAAAAATCGGTTAATTTGAACACCCCTAAGCCACAGTACTGCTATCAGACATAAATGGATCAACTGAATTCTCCTGTCTTGTACATATAATTTCATAATATATGACTATAAAAATAAGCAAACAATAGATTCTTCTGAAAATAAAAGTATACAGAAAGTAAGCTAACATGTTATTTAAATCAATTATCCTCGGGGGACCTGGAATTTTGATCGGTCTAGTGACCGGTTCAATTTTTTTTTTTATTTTGATTCTTAAAAAATGTATAGTATTTTTTTCAACTTGAATTTTTATAAAATTCAGTAATTTTGGTATATTTTGGATACATATAAAAAATAGTGTTGTACAGTCTGTGCAACACTACTTTTTATATGTATCCAAATTACACCTAAATCATTGAATTCTGTAAAAATTTTAGTTAAAAAAAATACTATATATTTTTTAGGAGTCAAAACAAAAAAAAATTAATAATTTTGGATCGATCGCTAGACCGATCGAAATTTCCCGATCAATTTAGAAGGATCGTATTTAAATCATAGTTCGATACCTAACGTAAACGAGAATAGAAAAAGTCACATTCCATTCTATGCTACAAAGTATGATAAGGGTAAGTTTTTTCTGGTCGTTTAGGTTGAAACACGTTTATTCGAAATGTGATACTTAGGATAATTTTTTTAAAAGACATAGTTAAATTAGTTATATTAGTTTTTGAAGTAATGTTATAGATAGGCTTTTTTAGCCTTGCATTTAATTTGATGCTAATCATTGTTTGAAAAATTTAGTGACTATATAAAAATGTCCATCATTAATGAAATCATAAAACATAATTGTAATCATTCTCGTGGAATAAAAGTTTTAATATCTTGTAGTAACATTCGTTTTTAAAATATTATTGCTTAAGGTTTTTGTACATAGATTAAGAAAGTCATTTAATACTATTATTTAACAATTAAAATTTATTTGAAATTACATCACTACCCATTTATGGGAAGTTAAATATTATTAATACAAATGAGAGAATTTCTTGGGACAATGAGAGAAGGTGGATATAGGAAAGTAAATAATTTATTCTCTTAGAAATTTATAAACGACAAATAAATTGGAACAATTTTTTTTTTAAAACGATAATATTTTAGGAACGGAGGGAGTAATAAAGAAGTTGGCTTTAAAAAAATTATAAGTTTTTTTTTTGAAGTGTTCATATTTTGAAATGTTCGTATCAAAATTTAGTTATATGTAAGAGTAAAATATACTAACACTGTTGGTAGATAATCATAATAATACTCACCACCCCTCTAATTTTTTAAGTAACAATCAGTACTCTTCTAGTAAACAATACGTAACATTCATTACCTCTAGTATGATTGACCAACTAATATTTAAAAATATTTTTAATATAATATCTAATACACTATTCAAGTTATAATGTTTAATATATCCACTAAATATTAATTTTTATATTATAATTTTTACTTAACTTGATCTAATTAATTAAATTATGAACTTGTGCAATAAATTATATAAATGTCAAAAAAATAATAAATATTTATTTTATCAAGAAAATAAAGTCATACTTTTTGCTAATTAAATTTCTTAAAGATTAAAATTTACGTAATATACATTCAAATATTTTTTTGAAATTAAAAAGTAAAATTTTAATAACCATAAAAAGTATAAATTAAAGCAAAAAATTATAATTATTTTTCTTAAATATTAAAATTTACGTAAAATAAACTTATTATTTATTACATAATGAATCTTATTATTCATATAAAAAGTATTAAAAATTATATTAATTATTTTTCTCAAATATTAAATTAAACATAAGTCAAACTTGGGCATAATTATTTACAGTAAAAATAACAAATGTTGTTACTCATAAAAAAGAAAAAATATATTGAAAGAAAAATATTTTTACAAGATAAAGGTAGTTATAAATATTATTATATATTTTTAATTCAACATCACATAAAACACAACACCAACTGTATAATAAAAAATGTAATCAAAATCATAAAAATTCTAAATTTTGACATATTCTTAAAAAAAATTAACATATAAAAATTATAATATGAAACTAAGAATTCAAATAATAATTTTTGTTGTTAAACACCAACAACTAAACTATATCAACATTCTCAATCACTCTAAATAGAACAACACAATTAATAATTTAATTTAAAATTCTTAATATTTGTATCACTTATCGAAAAATATGTGTTAATTAAACAAAATTAATTTTTTTATAAGTTACTAATAATTTGAATGAGATAGTCTTAATTACGAATAAAACTATAATTAAAATGAATTATATTAAAAGAGGATAATTAAACACACACACACACACACACATATATATAGCAAGGATTAAGTGCATACCCTTTATCTTACTCACCTGTGCTCACCCCCCTTTAGGCGACGATTTCGGTCATACAACCATCGTCTATAATTTTAGCGACGCTATATATTGTCCGTCGCTAAAAGTATAGACGACGGTTGTATGACCAAAACCGTCGCCTAAAGGGGGGTGAGCACATGTGAGTAAGATAAGGGGTATGCACTTAATCCGGACCGTATATATATATATATATATATATATATATATATATATATATATATATATATATATATATAGGGAAATGATCCGTGAAAAACGTTAGCTATTAACACTGTTTCAACTAACGCTAATCTAACCGTTAAATATTAGAGTTAATGGCTAAGATGAATGCCCAGCCACTAGAGAGAGTAGCGGCCAGCAATAAATATTAAAATCATCTTTGCTGGTCGCTAGAGGGAGTAGCGACCAGTCAAAATTTCGTCGTTTTGACTAGCCGCTACCGGCCAACAAAGAGGATTTTAAAAATCGTGGGAATTTGGCCCAGCCGCTAGAGGGAGTAGCGGCAAAAAAAATAAAATTGGCCCAATTACTGATTATCTTAATTATTCTCGTACATACTACTTATTAATTAGTAAAATAAAATAATAAAAACTTATAAGAATAATTATAAGGATAATCAATAATTATCTTTATACTTATCCTTATACTTATAAATTTGAGTAGGAATATAATATAAATTCAATAACTATTTCCTATTTATAATTAAAAATCATAAGACGATAATTATTAATTATCCTTATACATACTTATTTTATTAATACGTATAATTTTTTTTGTTGGCCGCTACTCCTTCTAGCGGCTGAGCCAAATTCCCAAAATCTTCTCTCCTGGCCGTTAGAGGGAGTAGCGGCTAGTCAAAACGAGGACGTTTTGACTGGCCGCTACTCTCTCTAGCGGCCAGCAGAGAGGATTTTAATATTTATTGCTGGCCGCTACTCCCTCTAGCGGCTGAGCATTCATCTCAGCCATTAACTCTAATATTGAACGGCTAGATTAGCGTTAGTTGAAACAGTGTTAATAGCTAACGTTTTTCACTGATCATTTCCCATATATTATTCTGAAATTAAAATTTGATATCATACAAGGATAAATATGTAATTTTATCTATTTAATCAATCCTAAAAAATTAAATGAGATATGAGTGTTATTATAATTATCTATAGAAGAGGTGTCACTGTATTTTACTCTAAGAACAAACGTATATATAAATAATACCAGCAGTTGAACCTTTGAAATCAAAGACAGCAGCACCAATAACCACCGTGACGGCAAACCTCTGCTTAAAGTTTACTGAAGATAGGCATATAGCCAGTTCAGCTGACCAGTTTCTTGATGCAAACAATCCTAATGCAAACAATCAGTTTTGTAAGCAAAAAATATTCATGGCCATTCCCTGGACACAGGTGCCAACAACAAATACTAGTAAGAATATTCTTACCCGCTTTTTTTAACGAATTTTTGTTAATTCATAAAATATTATTAGAATTACCTGTATGAAACAACAATTTGAGTAGTATGTATGTATACAAATTGGGTATTATGTATGATAATGAAATATCTTTAGACATAGAATATTAGTTTTATTTGTTGTTGTTCTTGTTTGTATTTTTTTTTACGAATTTTTGTTAATTCATTGGGTAACATTTATGATAATTTAGACTAATAATATAACATAATTGGTGCTTACGTACATACATTGAATGTATGATAATGAATATCTTTAGACATGAAATATTAGTTTTATTGTTGTTGCTAGTATTTTTTTAAATTTTTTTTATTAATTCATTGCTTAGTATGTATGATAATTTAGACTAATAATATATTATAATCGGTGCTTACATATATACATTGAATTGAATAGGTCATGCATATATTTAGACATTGAATATTAGTTTTATTGTTGTTGGTATTTTTAGATAAATATGGGCAATTGACTGCCTTGAACTCATTGACATCAATGTCCTTTATGACTATAGACCGGGATTGATAGGGGTACACTAATGTCGACCCAAACTACTACAATAACATATAACATGCATTTGGAGTAGATTAACCGGTTCAAAGTTGAAATTTGATGTCCTATTAGTGCTAGTTTAGTTGCTATGTGTTCTTCTCTCTTTCTTCTGCAGGAAACACAAACTATGAAACAACCTGATTAGATCTGGATTTTAACTAAACTGACCGCATGTCTTACTAGCGGCCCACCATTAGAACATGTGGCCAATTTGAAAAGTCAAAAAAAAAAATGAGGACATTATAATCATTAGCCTGACCACTAGTGGGAGTTGCACAAGTAACATATTCTACTAGCGGTCGGGCCCACACTTTATTTAATATCTCCCGTTAGATCTTACAATAGATGGCCAGAGATGCGGTTAAAGCAATTGGTTGTTATGGAGCATTCCCCTATATATATATATATATATATATATATATATATATAAATCATAAATTCCTTCAAAGTCTGCGCCTTCATGATCCTCTCCATGTTGGCTATCCAGCCATACTACCCAGTCACCAAACAACAGGGCGAGTCCACAACGCAATCAGACAAGAAAGCACGCTTATGCTTGTTCACTCATGAGACACTTCCTTAATGTTCTTTCTTTTTCTCAATTTCCTCTACCTTTCCGTCCTCATCCTCCTCCTTATCACTTTCTTTTTCAGTTGTTTTCTCAATCCACAAAGTGATAAGATAGCTGATGAACTCTGAATGCTTCTTGATCAGAACCTTGAGCCTGCACTCCTCAAGGTATTCTAGCTGGTCCTAGTTTTCATCATCGTTGTGCTTTATGGTGACGATGACTTTCTCAGCGACCAAAACTCTGAATGCTTCTTGATCAGAACCTTGAGCCTGCACTCCTCAAGGTATTCTAGCTGCTCCTAGTTTTCATCATCGTTGTGCTTTATGGTGACGATGACTTTCTCAGCGACCAAGTATGCAGAATGGAAACGAACGCCGAATAGTCCTATCATGCTGACATCAGCATCAGCATCAGCAGCAAGAGCTTCCATAAACTCTTAGTCCCAGACCTTGCAACGGTACTCAAATTGTTAAACCAAATCCGCACGTTAAAAAATTACTCTCATAAGCAAGACAAATCCACACAAAAACTTAACACTTAAACAAGCTACATGATTTCTTAGTACCACTACTTACCAGCCTTGGTCTTGCCAATTCCATTATCAACAATAGTCGAGGTATATTTAGCAAAAGAAACAATAATCAAGGCTGTACAATAAAATTTAAATTCAAGCACTGTACAATAGCATCAAAAATTAGTCCATACATAAGATTAATAATGATAGCTACGACATATCCACTTAAAGAAAGACTAAAATTTTAAGATAGATTGAGCAAACCTTTTTGCCTTGAAATCTTTCATGAGTTCCATAAAATGATAAAATTAATGTGTTTCTTACTATTAGTCCCAAATTCAGAATGGATATAATTGAGTGCATCAGACATTGATGGTGCGCATTCAACGCCACTCCCTCCACCTCTTATATGGCGACCATCAAGGAAAGGAACAAAAAACAAAAAGTTCCAATCATTCCCTTGTCCATCAATACTCAAAACCCACACACACAAATATATTATATATATACATGTTCTTGTGTTTGTTCTTCTATGTGTTTTTGGTAGTGTATTAGTGTGTATATTTGTATAAACTTATCATACCTTGGTGAGAGATAAGAAGAATAGCCGTCTGAGATGTCGTAGAAGGCGAAATAAGACGAAAGGGAGGCACTTGAAAAGAGAGAAACTCTTTGAATTTGGCATTGCAACATTGGGTCATCACCTGCTTGCATCTCTTTGTCTGAGAACATGAAGAGGTGTTTTCATCTCAACCAAACGATCAAAGGTTGGAGAGGTCAGAGCAGAGAGATTTTTGAGCCCCTGGATAAAAGTGATGAGAGGGGGAGATTGTATTGGAAAGGGTTTTTCCGTATTTCAAAGAGGGAGATGAAGAGCTACTGAACTCTAAACTATATTTAAAGAAAAAGTAAAGTGGAATGACCAAACGAAAAAAAAGCAACTGTCTTCTTAATTATAGTATAGATTTATACATCAAGCAAATAATTCTATTAAAGGTCATTCCAGAAAAAAGAAAGTATGGACTAACAAACTTGACTTTTTGGCAACAGATTTCTTTTTCAAATACAATTATATTAATGCCCAATACACGTAACAGAGAGAACTTAAATGATGATAATACTTCCACAATACTCCAAATTTAGATACGATTAATTCTCACAATAAGACATACGGAAATAAATGTGGATTCTAGAAGTTGTCTCATGGGGCCTACTTAAGGGTAGAATCATCTTCAATTTATAGTAGCTAAAAAGTAACTCTAAAGAATCTGATCCTCTTGCAGGCCCATTATACACCATTGACCATTGTAAGGCACCATATCAACTTCTTATTCATAATCTGTGTATATTCGTATATATATGTACAAACTTGTGGTCCTTCCATCAGATAAGTATTTTATTAAGTTAAAAAGAGAACGAAAGAAAATATATTAATCAAGAAAAACACTTTATGAACGTAAACTTGTAGATTATAGATCCAAGGACTACTACACTCCTATAGAAAGGATACTATGCCAGATGCCTCATATACACATTTTAACCTATATTAACGTCATCACTTCCCTCAAATATATCGTCATTACAACATATGGAAATAATTATCACCAAATCAAGGGAGTTGGATCCTCTCCATCTAGATTATCCATTTATGTTCCATTCGCCTTTAATAGCAATAACAATCATAATTTGAGAGGAACCTACCAAAATGTTCAAGTCCACTTAACATTCATGATTCCACTCGAATTAATGATTTTTATTAGTAGTAAAGTCTAAATCCTTTTGCAAGATATCTGCCTAATATTTACACCAATTGCAGTTCATCGTCTCTGAAACAAGAATTTCATATAACCAGAGTTATTTGGGAACTTGTTTTCTTGCCCATCTTGTTCTTTTGTCTTTTTATATCATAACTTTTGTTTTTATCTTTGCAATCTACAATACTTTGGCAAAAAACCAAGATTTCTCATTCAACAAACATTGTTTCAATATGACAATAACTAGTGCAAGATAAAAGAGTACATGTGTACCACTTTCGGTAATTTGAACTTCAGTCATGGTATAAAATAAATAGGGTGCTAGTCTAATCAGCTCAAGTCCAGGTATGATCAGCATGTGGAATGGACCTTCTCCTAATATACATTTCTAACCTATTTAGAGAAACACAAAATACTGAAAACTCCATGCAAAATTTATTTAACATTAAGTACTTGAACTATTAATCAGCATATGACAATACAAGTAAACCAAAATATAACTTAAACCAGGCACTTCCATAAGTTCCTAGCTTACTGAATTAAATTCATAACAAAATAAGCAAGAATCCTTATGGTTCCTGCAGTATTATTGATTCTCACATCACCAAATCAAAACCAATGCAAATAACAATAACTACATTCAACGATGAAACAATGAGAAGAATAAGAACAGAGAACAAGCAAACAGATTCATGATATAAAAAATCTGAGTAAAAATTTAACAAGAAACCTTTAGTATCAAGATAGTCATGGCAGAAATTTATTTTGGTTTGCTACCTTTAGCAGAAGACATGTTGACAGACTGAGGCTGGCCTGAAATGAAATATAATAAAATTAGATTAAATGACAATATCATTGGCTGGCCATGAATTGTCTTATCTGTAGGGTAGTAGATGCCCCCATTGTTTTTGCCAAAAGAAAGGCGGCAAAGCCCAGCATCATCGCCAGACCTTTGGAAGCAAGGATTGCATGCCTCCAACTTTGGCCCTGGAAAATGCAGGGGATATATCAATAGTATCCTCAAAAGGAAACTCCACAAGCTTCGAACTTGTATGATGGAAATTAAAGATATCCTTAATTTGATTCAATATAATTGTATCAACACGACGAAAACAGAATATATAAATACTAATCAAGCTATAGACACATCAATGTTATGAACTCCATGTAATAAATAAGCAGTCGGAAATAGTAAACACGTTTTCAATCAACTTTGAACATGTACAGCATAATATACCGAGTTCATTGACTTCATTCCATGAACTACGCCATTGAGCAACCTTAAGTTAACATATTCTTCAACAAATTACCACACTTAATCAAAATAAAGCCATTCTGAATAAAAAGAAATAGTTATAACAGATTAATATAAATGTCTGTTGATCAAATAGTTATCTGCAGTTTATTATATGCAGCCACATGTAGAATGCACTATATTATAGACTTCGAACTATCATATCAATAGGAGTGTTCATCAAACGTAAAGACATATACATCAAGAACCAAGTTCCAAAACATGATTAGAGAGAGTTAAGTAGTAGGCTACCTGGCACAAAATGGAAATACAAGTAATTTCTGTATCACTCGCATGTGTCACATGCATGGACACATTGGGTTTTGAGAAAATACAGACCGTTTCTTTCTACCGTAACCTATACATGGTGCACCAAACTTGTGTTTACAACTTAAGAGATACTCAGATCTTCATTACAAATTTTGACACAATATTACACAAAATGTAAAATTAAAAGTGAAGGACTGAATACATTCATTACTTTGTACGAATTTGTTACATTGATTATGAAATTTACAAAATTGAACTGTCTGTAGGTTTGAGAAAGAGACATTAGCTACGAAATGTAACATTTCATTTTACTTCTTACAAATTTGTTGGTCATTAGAGACAAGAAACCAGATCCTACAATAGAAAGAAAACAGAAAACGCCCTCCATTGACTGACTATAAACTAACATTACCAGTTCCAGCAGATATTAGATTCTTCAGCTCCACTAAATGTTCATCATTAGAAATGTGGAGTGAAATACGTAGATTTGTCAATAATGCTTCTTTTTCCCAACTCAAGGGACCAGAAGCATATAATGCCTCCAGAGTGCAGCGGTAAGCATGCAACTCTAACCTATGTATACTTGCTGCAACTTCCTCTTGTGGAGGAAGGGAACAACTCTCCTCTTCCCCTGAAACATGAAACGATTCTGCATTACTAGAAAGGCTATCTGTCTTCTGACACGAAACTGCTACCAAATGGGTGGAAAACTTAGTTGGACTCTTAGTAATAACACCACAACTACCAACAGAGCATGCATCACTATCAGAATCATTATTTTCTGAGCCTCTTGAAATAGAACATCCAATTAAACCATTTAGTTTTCCTCTCTCCAGTTCATTATATCCATTTGTTCTATTGTTAAAGGAAGCATGCATGTATTTTTCACCCAGATTTTTTCTTGGGTAAGCAACAGCATCTACCTTTTCCAGAACTGTGGCAGGAACAACTCGTTGCCTTCGAGCTTCGTTCTCAATTGCCCTGATTTTCCAAACGTTTCCAGTATGTTCTTTAAGAAGGGATGAGTCATAAGGTAACATTCTTTTCAGTGCCCTGGAAGTTGCTATATGAGACCCCTGCAATCCATTGTCGTTCTGAACTGCTAAAAGTTCATCTTTGTCTTGCATTTTGACAGTTTGATTAGCCCGCACCGCCTGGAAGCTCATCCTTTGGTAACAATTTGAAGTTGACAGCTTACTAAATTTCGAATCTCCAAAACTTCCGAGTCCCTGTATACAACATGTCAACGTATAATCAGATACGGTAAAAGTGAGTGTGTCTAGAACCTTCTTAAAACACATTAACGGGACATAAATAATATAAACTGAAACAAAGGCTATCAGAATGCATGATGAACTTGGGAGAAGTTTAAGGGTGCTAACAAAATAAAATACATGAGGACATTGATTATCCAAAAAGCCAAAAGAATATAGAAAACACAAAATCAGATTTTAAACCCATCATAGCCTAACAACCTCAAAAGGCATGGAAAACAAATATGCAATGCCACTGATAGACTTCCCTGTTACGTAAATATATAAATGCAAAATGGAAGCAATACAATTACTAAACACATAAAATTACCCTTCCCATCACAACCCACATGTCATCTTGCCAAGACTGCCGCACTCTGATGCTCAATTTGTTGACTCTGAGCTCGTGGGATAATCCAAGTAGCCTAACCATATAGTAGTCTCCACCATAAACTTGCAATACTGTAGCTATTTTCCATGAATCTTCATCAAATACCTCCACAACTTCTCCAGCCACCCAACCCTCCACACCCTCCACAGGAGGAGGACAAGGCCGAATAACCTTCCTAGATACCCTCTCCACAACTAACTCGCTTGTCGTTGGGGGATAACAATCGTATCTCACACTGTAAGTATGCCCATTACCAGAAATAATTTCAGCACCGTGCCATGCTGTCAACGCCTCCTGTTTGTTCATCACCTCCACTTTGCTCCCTTTTTTGAATCTCATGGTGGGAACGAAACAAGTTATTCAAAAGTCAAAATCTGTCACAAACAGGAAATTAGAATTGTTTCCAATAAAGAAAAGACCCAAATCATTGAATACAATCAAAAAAAAAATAAAAAACTGAACATCTAAAACTTTACATAGCAGAATATTAAGAACTTGTATGAAGTTGTACTTGAAAATTAAAATCTGCTTTGAGCAAATCCCCTTTAAGAAAAAATATCTAGGGTATCAAGGTCAAAGTAGCCTTAAATTCAAGGATCCAGAAAATCAACTAGTAACCTTTCCATAAGGTATAAACCATTCAAATCTATTTCTATCCATAAAGATCTGTGTAGAAAAACCCACAATCCCAAAAGTACAGGAAATAAACAAAATATATGGAAAATACATTAATACCATAAACTGATTAGCAAACAAGCCACTAATTATCCTCCAGAAAACTATACAAAATGAATTATAGAAAATATTAGCATAATAAATAATTATAACACCAAAACCCCTTTCAAATACTTTCCTGTAGCACAAAAACTGATCAATCAAACAGTCAAGCTATTTAATTATATAAGATTATTTAAATTTTAAAAAGCCCCAAACTGATATAGCATATAACAAACAAAAACAAAAGTACATAAAATAAAATCCACAATAATTGGATTTTTTTTTATAAATTTCGAAAACATTAGGATGAAAATCACAGAAAAAATAAACAAAAAAAATTACAAATTCCACAAATAAAAGATGCTTCACCACAAATAAAGAAGAACAATTGAGGATTCAAAACCCAAAATTGAGACCTATAAATCAGAAATCACTCACCTTTTCCTTGAAATTTGTGCAAAATTTTGGTATCAGCTAGCAATTTCTTTGTTCTTATGATCTCTGTTTCCTCTCACAAACAACTTTGAATTTGTATTTTGTGTTTTAGGGTTAGTTTTGTGTAAGAAAATAAATGGTCACAAAAATAAAACCGTAAATATATACTTCTGTGAGGGTATTATCGACAAATCATTAGTTTGGTTAAATTTTAATCCACTAGATATAAAGTTGCGTGATGCGCGTACCCCATTGTTACAGAACACCTAATTTGTGTTGGAGATGGGAGTTTTGCAGATATGATGATATTTCACGAGCGTAATGGAGCGTTACGACACGCTCAGGTTGTTTGAAATTTGTTGTTATACGGTATTCTTTTTTAGTAATGTTACATAAATAAATTATTTTATAAATATTTTATAAATTATTAATATGATATATTTTATCTCAGTATATTGTGTGGGGCCGAAGATTATATTGAAATAATTTGTTAATTAATATACTGAGGTAGAGTATAACACATCAACCGTTTATAAAATATTTGTAAAATAGTTTGTGTCTCTAGTATTATTATTTTTCTTTTTTTTATGTTATATTTGACTGAAATTAAAATCTATGCATCCAAGACTTGTGAATAATTTTTTTACCATTGAACCATGATGGGTTTGGTGTCATTCTTGATTGCTTTATGCCTTTATTTTAGGGGAAAAAAAGGAATATCTAATTTTCTATTTAGTTATTCAAACTTTAAGAGTATATTTAAATATTATATATATATATATATATATATATATATATATATATATATATATATATTTGTTTTTTTTACATATATTCAATTGTTATATTATTAACTATATTATGTATTTTTGAAAATATAATATTAAAATATATTTTTGAGACATTTTAAAATCTATGCCACATAAAATAAAAAAGAAATATTACAATTGATATAAAACGAATGTAGTGCTAACAATATTTCAATCCTAATGATAACTTGGGGTAAGGGATAACAAGTCAAGAGAGGAGTTGAAAGGAAGCCGTACGGGAAACTTATTTATGTTATGCTTCCCCTTTTTGTATAGTAAAAAATAAATTTTATCACTAAACTATCATATTTTTTAAAAAATATTAACATTAAAGTGTGGGTAGTTTTTGTGTGGCAATGAATGATTTTTTTTAAAAATAAAATTAATTTGATTTTTATTATGTACTAACCTATGGTCCTCCTTTCGGTCTATGAGGTAGGGTATAAAAATTTGTGAAGTTAGCATATAGAATTACTTACATGTCATGGCAAAGATTCTTGAAAGACTTCTCACATGGTTTCACCTTTTAAGCACAGGGAATTGATATTTTTTCATATATTTTTGATACTTTCACATAATTTTATAAATAAATATTTATTTGCAGTTAAGAATGATAAAAAGATCATGAACATAAAATAGAATGCATAAACTAGATTTTTTTACTTATCTTTTATTTGTAGTTGTAAAGACTTTTCTAATACGAACAATTAAATCATGTAACCGAACGATCTATTAATGATATTATTTATTATCATGAAATAGTGTCATGTCTTTACTTTGATATAACTCAAAGTGGTTAAAGATCTATTAATCTGAATGAAGATATTAGTAATATGAACTAATCATGTTATTGCCCATACTTTGAATTTCAATTAGATAGTAAAAATTAATACTGTATGGATAAAGAATTATATATCTGAATGAGGATATTGAATAACATTGTGAGTGCTGTAAAAACAGAGATCTAGCACCGATGAAGAAACCAAATTCATCGCAAGGTTCCTCTGTTCCAAGTGCAAGTGTGTTGTTAATATTGTTAATTTTAATACGAAGAGATATCTTTATAATTATATGTATCTAAGTGAGGGTATTGAATGATATTGGGAGTTCTATAAGTACTGAGGTTACACTAATGAGCGCTGGTAAAATGCCAAAATTATCGAAATGTGCCTCTCTGTTGCTAAGAACAATCTATGTTATTAGTACTGTGATATATAGAAGTATAAAATGTCTGAATCTTAAGGTAAATAATTGAATGGTTTATATGGTGTTATCAATGTATACGGGTATGATCTACAGGTTGATATTTATAGAAAGGATGGGATTGAGATTAAGTTACAATCCAAGGATTAAGTAAAATAAAATTTTAAATATTTGTCTATAATAAACTAGTTCAACCAATTATATGATTATGAGATCATTGATTAAATTATGAAAGAATGTTATGCACGATAACACATAAAGTTTGTTGTGGTATGCACTCAGATGTTTGGATTTGTAGATTGAATTATCATAGAATAAGAGAAGTTATATGAGAAAATAACTTCACTTAAACCTTAAAAGATACGTGCTAACTTTATACATAACATGTATTCTGATACACTAGATAATTTCTTTAAAAGGACATTAATGGTTCGGTGTTACAAGGACAATATGAGTATTTAGGCTATAAAGTGAATTGGAGTTGGAATAGGAGTAGTAGCTATATATACTTTCTATTGTAAAACCTTATGGAACTCAGTAAATAATGAAAGGAACGTCGCTCCCGTGGACTACCCAAATTGGGGAACCACGTAAATCTCTGTGTTAATTCTTTACTATCATGTGCGTGTGTGTGATCTAATTCTAACAAATTGGTATCAGAGCTCGGGATGGATTGAACAAACGAAGAACGATGGCATCGAGTTCGTCCGTTACAAAGTTCGATGAGATGAAGTTTGACGGGACTGAAAATTTCAGACTATGGCAACAGAGGGTAAAGGATTTGTTAGTGCAACAGAGATTGGTGAAGGCGTTGAACAAGAAACTAGTGGCCATGTCAATTGATGTCTGGGATGAACTCCAGGCGAAGGCGATGAGTACAATTCGTTTGTGTCTTGCAGACAAGGTTATATATCACGTGATTAGTAATGAATCGCCATCGGGTGTAAGGAGTAAACTGAAATCCAGGTATATGTCAAAGTCGTTCACAAACAAACTATTTCTGAAGTAGAAGTTGTTTGGGTTAAAGATGATCGAGGGTTCCGAACTGATTTAACATATTCATACCTTCAATCAGATTATCAGTGATTTGCTAAGGATTGAGGTAAAATTCGAAGAGGAAGATTGGTCATTGATGTTGTTGTGTTCTTTACCAGGTTCTATGGAGAATCTTGTTACAACCCTCCTATGGGGAAAAGAGACTCTAAAATTGGAGGAAGTCACTTTTGCTTTACTGCTATTTAATCAGCGCAGGCAATAAATCGAGGGTGTTTCGGGTGAAAGGCTGGTGGCAAAAGGGGGAGAGCAACGTGGCAGAAAATTAGAAAGGGGAAAATCAGGAGCGCATGGGAAATTGAAGTCAAGGGGAAAGACTCCTAAGCCAAAGGAGTTTAAGTGTTTCAAGTGTCAAGAGACAGGACACTATAAGAAATATTGTCCGTACAGGAAGAAGAATGAGGGAACGAGAACATGGAAGAAAACAGAATCAACAAAATCTGCAAACGTTGTGGAAGAGTCATCGGATGATGGGGATATGTTGTCGGTTTCAACAAACACAGACGTGGCAGACTCTTGGATTCTGGATTCAGCATGTTCTTTTCATATGTCACCTAACAGGGAGTGGTTCGACACGTACAGATTTGTGAATTGTGATACTGTTCTAATGGGTAATGATGCTTCATGCAATGTCATTTGAATATGCACAGTGAAGATTACGATATTTGATGGTGTTGTGAGAACTCTTGCCGAGGTGAGGCATGTTCCAGGTTTTAGGAAGAAACTGATTTCATTGGGAACGCTAGACTCTAATGGCTATGAGTATAAAACAGGTGGTGGAGCCATGAGAGTAACGAAGGGTGCTCTGGTGATTATGAAAGGTTCTAAGGTTAGTGGAAATATCTATCGTTTGATAGGGAGTACAGTTGTAGGTGGAGTTACTGCCACTACAACTAATGATATTGATGATACTTCGTTGTGGCATATGTGGTTAGGGCATATGAGGGAACGTGGGATGCTGGAATTACACAAAAGAAATTTGTTGAAAGGGGTGAAATCGCGTAAGCTTAATTTCTGCAAGTTCTGTATTATGGGAAAACAGTGTAAGGTGCAGTTTAGGCGTGCAGTGAACAAAACTAAGAGAATACTTGACTACGTGCATTATGATGTTTGGGGGCCAATGAGGGTAGCTTCAAAAGCAGGATCTCTGTATTTCGTTACATTTATCGATGACTTTTTTAGGAATGTTTGGGTGTACTTCATGCGATACAAGTATGAGGTATTTTAGAAATTCAGAGTATGGAAAGCTTGTAATATCCGAGAATTTTATAAATAATATTAATAATTGTATTAATAAAGAGTTGAGTATTTAATTAAATATAAATATATATTGTTGTGACAAGGGATATAGTAATTCAATTAAATTAAGTTAAGTATGTGACAACTATGTGTTATGTTGAAATTGATGAGAAGCTTAATGCTTATGAGAATTGTCCAGTGCGACATAATGAAAGACTAAGAAATTCATTAAGTGGATTAATAAAAGAATGATTTAATAATGATATAGATTGGTATTATTATATTAAATTAATGAATAAGTAATTCAATAAGATGATAGACCAATTTCTATTATTATTAATTATTGACTATGAGTAATAGTATGTAATGTGTAGTAACATATAAAAGAGTTGCTACATCCATTTAATATAAAATAAGGTGTGACATTGATATGTGAATAAATGTTATACAAAACTATATAATAAAAGTATGATGAATTAAATAATTTTACTAAGTTACATAAAGGAGCTTATGTGACATCATGATGTGCGGTGGGACAGCTAAATGTGTATTTTAAATATATGGGAGAAAATGAATTTAAGTAAATAAATATTTATTATTAAATATTTATTTTAACATTTATGTGGATTTTAAATAATAAAGTTTTATGGAAATTATGGGTTGATAGTACTCATCTAAATTATATTTTAGTATTATCTGAACTAATCCAATGTACACGTATTATATGATTTTGTATATATATATATATACCCCCAACTTATCACAACGTAATAATATTATCTCATTAAAGTTACATTTGTAAACCCAAAGGGAATTAAAACCTAAGTAAACATGTATCATTTTGTAAATGATGAGTATTAAGAGAAGTGTCCAATTTTGAGTGTCACTTTCTTTCATTCATGTAAATAGCCAATGGTCTATGCTACTCCTATAATACCAATCTCAGAGTTTGCAAATGATAGTGATGATGGCAAGGGGAGTGGGTTGATGGGGGTGGTTGGCCACTATTCCACCAAACCTCCATTAACCGTCATCATCCTCTTCTTTGTAACAATCCGATATTTTCTATATAAATAAATCAGAAATTTTGCGTATATTTTTTTTATTTATTTTAAGGATGAGAATTTGTACAAGATAAGGTGTATATGTATTTATGTGATAAATAAAAATATATTTATTACATGAATATTTACAAATAATTTTATTTTAGAATTATTGATTATTATAGAGTATAATCTTATAATAATTAATTTTATAATAGAAATATTTTTATTAATTATTTTTCATGAAAATATAGTTATATATTATTTAAATAATATATGAAATGATTTTCTTAGAATAATTATAATAATTATTTTATTATATGAATTTTTATACAGATTATTAAGTTAATTATTTTACCTTAATTATTAAGGTTAAATATGGGAGAATAAATTAGATATGGAATCCAAATCCTAATTTTGGATTTTTATCAAAGAATGAGAATAATAATATAATATTAATTATATTTTGATTTTTCAGTGCTATAGATATGTACTGTATGTACGTATTGATGATGGTTGGTCAATTATGGTGCATAATGTCAAAATCCTAGCATTAATTTGTAAAACCCTAATTTTTGAAATTAGAAACCCTAATTTAAAACCTAAACTGGAGTTTGTGATCAGTCAGAAATTGTGTTAATGTGATTAATATCATGTATAGTAGATTTTATTGCTAATTATGAAAAATCTAATTAGTATTTTTAAAACCGTAATTAACATTTTGAAATATTAATATTAAGAAACCCTAATTTCTATATTAGGTAACCCTAATTAGTAATTATAAAATTTAATTACAACTTGTAAACCCTAATTGCTAAATTAGTAAGGTTAACAATAATTATTAAATAATTAATACCCTAATGTGCATGCATAATATAATTAGAAACCCTAATTATAAATAGTTAACCCTAATTATTAAATTATTAACCCTAATTACTAAATAGGAACCCTAATCGCTAATTAAACAAGCTTAATGTTAATTAGTGAATACCTAAACCTAATTTTTAATTTTTTTTAGAAACTAAAGTTTTATTTATTTATCTATTTTTGCTTAATTAGAAATTCTACAAATTAATTGTGCAAGACCTTAGGGTTAAACCCTAAGATCAAACCCTAAGGGTTTGGGACAAGTTTACACAAATGCCATTAAAATTCTAAGCCAATTGACCAAAATACCCCTTGCATTATTGAAGCTAATTTATAGGTTTTGACCTTAGGTTTAGTTGGTGAACTACTTCAACCACTCCATGTGACACAAAACCTCCAGCACATTAATCTAAATCAGCCAAATACATGTATCATAGACTTGTATTTATAGATTGGGAGAGAGAGAATGTCATTTTGCTAGCTCATTTTGCACCAAACACTCAAACATTTTCTCTCAATCCAAACCCACGAAAATTTGCAAGTATATCAATCCCAAATAAAAGCCCCACTAACATCACTATCAAATCAGTAGCCAAGAAATCAGATTTGCTCATTTAAAGGTATAAACCCTAGCCATGAAATCTGATCTTGATCTGTTGTTAGATGTTATGATTGAGTGTTAAAATATGTTGATAGTAGTGTATTATGATGATCTGGGTTGCTAGATGTTAGATCTATAACATCTAGAGGCTCGGATTTGAAGATTTACAAAATCTGGAAAAAAATATTTTTTGTGTCTGACAGTAAATGTCAGGCCTTGTAGATCTCTGTCTCTGTCGTGTTTGATTTTTATGTTTTAAGTGTTGGATATTGTAGTCTGATATGTGGTCTTTAATCTGGATCAAGAATCAGGCCTAGATCAGTTTTAGATTGCAAGATATTCGTGGTCAAACCACTTTGACTGGCATTGACTGGTTGAAATCTGGGCAGCCATGAACTTTCCTAGAAAGCTCTGACAGCAAGTTCACGAGCCCAGATGTGACGCCCCCAAAATAGGTCCAATCCACAACCTATTCTGAGTCGCCAAAATACATGGTAGAGAAATAACTACAACTTTATTATTACAATTGTCGTGCAAAATACGACAACACATATAATGTGAGTTTAAATACAAATATTGTCATCTAGACAGTATTTATACTCAATTAAGTCTTCATTATACTTATTGATACACTATTTTACAAAATAGTGAGGACTACTAAAACAACTGTTTTGAACCATCATTCCACACCCCGACTAGTACTCGCTACATTCTCGCCTCCTGAGAAAAAAAATAGAACAACAAGGAAAAGGGTGAGCTCAACTAGCCCAGTAAAGAATATTATGACTAAGATAATATACAACAAATTATCCTTAGTCTTCAACAGGGAAAAATTTAATAGAATACAATAGACAACAAGTTTTAAATCAATATTCGCAGCGGAAAATAATAATCATTAGAAGAGTAGTTTAGTAGAGAATGAAATCTACTATCTTCTATATATGAATTTAAAAGTTCATCGTCTATCTTTTATCCCTGTAACATCAATCAATATATATCTGGAATCAATCATTCATCTTTGCACTACAGGCCAAAGATATTCATCAGTTGGTCATGTTCATCTAAACACCTGTTCATCTTTGCACTACGGGCCAAAGATATTCATCTGAAATCATTCATCTTTGCACTGCAGGCCAAAGATATTCAGTAACATCATCATTTAGGACTGAGGATGATGAAAAATATTTTAAAGAAAACGAATCCAGTGAAGCAAAAGAACAAATATTAGGGATTCGTATTACAGTTTATCCATGTCCAAAAATACCTCATAAACAATCATAGTGAAGTAAAACTCAAGAATGATCAAAACATGGATACAATCAAAGCTAGTATCCATAATAGATATTTTGGACAAAAAGAAGAAAATTTTATTTTTCGGTGAATAGTGCCGTATTCGTGAATAGTGACGTATACGTGAATAGTGCCGTATACGTGAATAGTAACCCCGACACAAAAAGATAGAAATTTCACAAAAACATCATCATGCTTTATGAATAGTACTCATGAATAGTAACTCGTGAATAGTAACTCATGAATAGTAAATCGTGAATAGTAACTCATGAATAGTAACCCCGACATGAAAAGACAAGAATTTCAGGAGAAAAATCTTACCAATATTTCAGCATAATGATATTGAAAGAATAATATCATTTATAAAAGAAAATAACATCCCTTACCTCGTAAATACAGTACTTCTAGTTGAAACACCGGATATAGGCTATGACTTGAACTTGCACCGTATAGCAATACTCAAAGTATTAAAATACTCACAAGAATATGCTCAATATATTGAGAGAGAAAGAGAGAGAAATCTGTAGTTTCTGGTGTGATTTTCAATTCTAATCTAAGCACCCTATTTATAGTAAAATGCTTAGAACACCAAAGCAGAAAATTTAATATAATATTAATATATATAATCAAATTTCCTACGCCCACCATCAATAACTCAATTTAGCTGATTTCAACAACCAATGGGGCTCACCAAACATATCAAAAACGTTTTTCTAACTATAAATATTTTAAACTTCCAAAAATCAATTATTCTGGAATTTTGGAACTTCGATAATTCATAATAAATAGTCCTTTTATCAGAAAATTCGAATATCGCATTTTTTATAAAAAATTCAATTTTCTACAACTTTACAGAAGAACGTTTTTCCAAATTCTAAACAGAAATTGACTGAAATCCACAAACGGACGATTTTACAGGCTATAATCATATTTCAGTCAAGAAATGGGTCCACCGACACACAAAACATGTGTTAATTATTTAATACAACAAAAATACTCTTTCTCCTCATATACTCATATATCCCACATTAATTGTAAAAATATCACCATTAATATATTATTAAAATAATATATTTAAATGAATTATTTTATCAGAAAAAGATAAAATATTAATTTTCAACAATTGTCATATTTAAAAATTTTCCCCATCTATATCCACATAAAATCAATATTTTTCTCATCATATAAATCAATAATTAATTATTCATAAATAATATTACAGAATCACAATACTGACAACCAGGCAGTTCCCAGGAAAGAGGGGTCTTTCCAATAAGGATCTCTCCTTACTGGCGCGCAATTAGATGACCAAACCTCTCCTTAGACAGAACTTTCTAGACATTGCCAATAATGTTATCTAATAATATTATTCAGATAATATGAATTATTGCTTCGATAATAGAAAATACTGTGTAGTGACAATTATTAAAACAACAGTAATATAAAATATCAACGCAGCAATTATTGAATCAATAAAATAAAATACTGAACAGTAATTACTATAACAATTATTGAGTAATGCCTTCTTACGTAAAAATTAATAATTGGTGCAATACCGTGTGCTACTGTGCAACAACGCGTATTACTGTGTTTTAACCACCAGGTATTCCAACAGTATTAACGGTAACAACTACGCCGTTATTTATAAACAACTTGTTTTTGTCATTTTCTTCATCCAATCGCTTTCCGTTATGGGGCCCACAAAAGACTGCGTCGTCGTACGAATATTCTCCAACAGCAAGAATATTCCACGACCAAACGAATATTCTCCGACAACAATAAATATTTTATAACCACCTGCTTAGTTGAAATATTTACGTATTTTACCCATAACTAACCACATTAGTCAATTCAACCCTTACTATTTCAAAATAATAAATAGAGGAAATTTAAATTTCATTTATTAATAATTTGGGGTCTTACAACCTCCCCTCCTTATGAAATTTCATCCTCGAAATTGACGTACGTACCTGGTGTTTCGAAAAGATGAGGATACCTCGCTTTTATTTCCATTTCTAACTCCCAGGTCATTTCCTCAATAGCATGGTTTCTCCACAAAACTTTAACTTGTGGTATAACCTTCGTGCGTAGGACATGCTCCTTCCTATCCAAGATCTTGACAGATACCTCTTCGTACGTTAAGTCTTCGACTATCTCGTCCGGTTCTAACTCAATAACGTGGTTTGGGTCTTTCACATATTTACGTAGCACATATATATGAAAAATATTATGAACACGAGACATACTTGGAGGTAACGTGAGTCTATAGGCCACATTTCCTACTCGGTCAAGAATCTGAAATGGACCAATAAATCGTGGATTGAGCTTTCCTCTCTTCCCAAATCTTGTAACTCCTTTCCATGGAGCCACACGCAACAATACATGATCCCTAATGTCAAATTCCACGTCCTTTCGATGAAGATCCGCATAACTCTTTTGTCGATCCTGTGCCGTTTGTATACGTTGTCGAATCGTTTGGATCTTTTCCGTAGTCATACGTACCAACTCGGATCCCAACAACGTTGCTTCTCCCACCTCATCCCAACATATTGGAGAGCGACACTTTCGTCCATATAATGCTTCAAATGGAGCCACACCTATACTTGCCTGATAACTGTTGTTGTAGGAGAATTCCACCAATGGTAAATACTTATCCCAACTGCTTTGAAGTCTAGGACACAGAGTCTTAATAGATCTTTAAGAGTTTGAATAGTCCTCTCTGATTGTCCGTCCGTTTGAGGATGGTAAGCCGAACTAAATCGTAAATCCGTGCCCATAGCTTTTTGCAAGCTTACCCAAAATCTTGAAGTGAATCTTGGGTCACGATCCGAAACTATGGATACTGGCATACCATGCAACCTCACAATCTCATTCACGTACATACTAGCAAGACGTTCAAGGGAATAAGTCTCCCGTATCGGTAAGAAATGAGCAGACTTGGTTAATCTATCAACAATAACCCAAATAACATTTATGCCTTGAGAAACCGTGGGAAGACCCGTAACGAAATCTATGGTAATGTGTTCCCACTTCCATTTCGGAATCTCAAGTGGTTGCAATGGACTCTTTGGCACTTGATGCTCCGCCTTTACACGTTGACAAGTTGAACACCTCGAAATAAACTTTGCAATCTCTCTCTTCATATTGTTCCACCAAAATGTATGTCGAAGATCACGATACATTTTGGTACTTCTAGGATGGATTGAAAATGGTGTATTGTGTGCCTTCATCATGATCTTGTACTTCAAATCAGAATCGTTAGGAACACAAAGTCTGGAGTGGACTCGAAGTATTCCTTCTTTATCGATTCTTACTTCTGGCATATCACCTTCTTGCACTTTCTTCTTCATACGCATCAGCTCCGGGTCTGTGGCTTGAGCAACTTTAACTTTATCGATTAAAGTTGATTCTACGTGTATACTTGACATCATCGCACTCGTTCTTGTATATGATCTTCTGCTCAATGCGTCAGCTACCACGTTTGCTTTTCTAGGATGGTATCGGATGGTATGATCGAAATCTTTCAATAGCTCGAGCCAACGTCGGTGTCGCATGTTGAATTCTTGGAAGCTCTTCTCGCATTCCTCGGTCCATTTGAAGTTTGTATCTTTTTGAGTCAGCTGAGTTAATGGAGTAGCAATTCGAGAAAATCCTTTTACGAATCTCCGATAATAACCAGAAAGCTACGTATTTCGATTACTGAATTAGGTTGCTATCAACTGTGACTCATATCCCAATCTTGGATAGCACGTCACAATGACACCTATCAATTTACTACCGCATGAATATGGCGTCCCCTACGGAGAGTCTGGCTTCAGTGCATTCCACAAAGGAAGTCACCAGATAAAGGCTCGGGTACAAACTTCTACAGTTAGGTTTTTAACTCCTGAAGTTCAATAGGAGCCATGAGATTTTAGAAGTGAGTTTCGTACCAGATTCAAAGATGATACAAAATTCAATATCACGCGTAGGCCAAGAAATTCTTCAGGAAATACGTCAGGGATTTACTAACAATAGAAATATCATTCAAATCTGACGTATTTTTGTTCAAGTCCATAACATAGCTAAGAAAGCTTGACATCCATTTTTTAATAAACGAATGACTTTACGGCTTGATATGAAAGAGTTTGACTTCAATGGTTTGGTTGCTTGAATTCGAATAACAGGTTGCTTAGGAATATGAAAACTAACAACCTTACGAAAATAATCAATTTTGGCATGATGAGTAGTTAACCAATCAATTCCTAAAATCACATCAAAAGCAAGTATCTTTAAAGAGATAGGGTCAACAGGTAATGTGATGGTGCCAACTTGGATCAAACAAGATTTATAAACAGTGGATGTAACGAAAGTTTCTCCTAACAGAGTTTCCACAGATAGGTCAAAGTCTAACTTCTCCGGAATCAAGTTTAATCGTTGAGCACAAGCAGGAGAGATAAATGAATGGGTAGAACCGGTATCTAATAAGGTATAGACTTCGCAAAAATTTATAATTAACTAACCCGTGCTAACTTCGTTCGGGTTCATCGCATTCTGACCAGTAACGAAAAACACTCTTCCAAGAACTGTTGACTTTGACTTTTCTGGGACAACTTTTTGAGTCACCATCCCCGTTGGACTTGGTTTTTCTACAGTGCAATCTCGAGCGATATGTCCTTTCTTTTCACAGTTATAATATACCTTAAACTGTTGTGGGCAGTTTGGGCTGATATGTCCTTCTTTTCCGCACTTGTAGCATATGACCGGTGGTCGCTCTCCTCCCTTGGAACCAGTTGCTGCTGGTGCTGACGTCTTCGTATTGTCATTGTTGAATCTCCTCTTTTTAAAATCTCCTCCCAACTCGCTTCTTCTATTTTCATGGCCACGATTACCACCAGAGTGGTTGCCGTTCTTGTCTGTATTTTTCTTTCTCCGCTGGTTATAATTGTTCTGATGACTGCTGTCACTGGTATGATCCTGGTTGTGGTCCCTCGATTGACACACAAAATATGTGTTAATCATTTAATGCAACAAAAATACTCTTTCTCCTCATATACTCATATATCTCACATTAATTGTAAAAATATCACCATTAATATATTATTAAAATAATATATTTAAATGAATTATTTTATCAGAAAAAGATAAATTATTAATTTTCAACAATTGTCACATTTAAAAATTTTCTCCATCTATATCCACATAAAATCAATATTTTTCTCATCATATAAATCAATAATTAATTATTCACAAATAATATTACAGAATCACAATACTGACAACCAGACAGTTCCCAGGAAAGAGGGGTTTTTCCAATAAGGATCTCTCCTTACTGGTGCGCAATTAGATGACCAAACCTCTCCTTAGACAGAACTTTCTAGACATTGCCAATAATGTTATCTAATAATATTATTCAGATAATATGAATTATTGCTCCGATAATAGAAAATACTGTGTAGTGACAATTATTAAAACAACAGTAATATAAAATATCAACGCAACAATTATTGAATCAATAAAATAAAATACTGAACAGCAATTACTGTAACAATTATTGAGTAATGCCTTCTTACGTAAAAATTAATAATTGGCGCAATACCGTGTGCTACTGTGCAACAACGCGTATTACTGTGTTTTAACCACCGGGTATTCCAACAGTATTAACGGTAACAACTACGTAGTTATTTATAAACAACTTGTTTTTGTCATTTTCTTCATCCAATCGCTTTCCGTTATGGGGCCCACAAAATACTGCGCCGTCGTACGAATATTCTCCGACCAGCTTAGATGATCACGGATTTGGTTTTCTGAAATTTCCAAAAAATCAAGAACATGATTTCTGACAATGGTTGACCGGAATGGATCTTGATTTTGTGATGTTTTTATATAAATATTATGTATCAGATATGTTGTCTTGCATATGGTCTACAAACTGAAACCATTAGAACATCAAATCATTACCAGGACTGTAAGTTGTGGAAGCCCAAAGTAGACCCCACGAACTGTTCTTCATTTCTGGCTTATATCTTCTGATTGTGATGTTGTTTGATCGTGTTTCTTGTTGGGTCTTGTAGTGTTACATTTGTGCTACACGATTTGACCAGAAACATGCCCTCAAACATCATGATTAGATTAGTGTGCATGGTCAAACTCACCCACTCGGTAACTGACAGGCATTTTCTGGGTTTGGCCAAGAACGCGAAGAACACCTATAGCGACGATTTTGTCGCTATAGGCAGTCTTTAGCGACAGACAATGTAATTTTAATTATTTTAATTTCTGAAAATTATTTAAAAATAGTAATTAAATTCTGAAAATTACAAAAATTATTTTAAAAATTATTTTAAGTTATAAAAATTAACTTTTAATAATTTAAAATATTTTTTTTCATAAATATTAGTATTTATTTAAATATTATTGATAATTAATTTATTTATTAAATACATTAATTAAAAATAATTTTATTATATTAAAAATTATTTTAAATGATAATAAGTTATTTAAAAATATTTTAAGTTATAAAATATAACTTTTAATATTTTAAAGTAAATTTCATTAATTATTTAATATTAATGATATTAGATTTATTTAACAATTAAATTAAATAAATAAATTAAAATTATTTTAATATTATAAAAATTATTTTAAATGAAAATAAATAGTTTAAAAATATTTTAAGTTATAAAATATAACTTTTAATATTTAAAGATAAATTTCATTAATTGATTTTTATTAATGATATTAAAGTTATTTAGTAATTATATTAAATAAATTAGTTTAAAAATAATTTTAATAATATAACAATCATTTTAAATAAAAATAAAGTGTTTAAAGATATTTTAAGTTATAAAATATAACTTTTAATATTTAAAGGATAATTTCATTAATAATTTAATATTAATGATTATTAATTTAGTATTAATGATATTAAATTTATTTAATAATTATATTAAATAAATAGTTTAAAAATGGTTTTACTAATTTAAAAATTATTTAAAAATGGTATAAATGAATTAAAAATATTTTAAGTTATACTTAATGACTTTTAATATTTTGATAAATAAAATATTATTACTTTAATATTAATGATAATTATTTAAAAATGATTTTAAATGTTTTAAAAATAATTTAAGAGTAAAATAAATACTTTAAAAGTATTTTAAGTTATTATAAATAACTTTAATATTTTAGCAATGGTTTCATAAATAGTTTAATATTAATTAAATATTAATGATAATAGAATTGTTTAATATTTAAATCATTTAATAATGATTCGGTGTTTGAAAAATCATGATAAATTATAATAATTAGTTTAAAATTATTATAAGTCATTTAAAAGTAATATGATTGATAATTACAGTTATTGAACTTCGGGATAGAGTCTTAGACTCGATAAATACCCGATAAAGTCGTCGATACACCGACATGTTTCAGAAATTAATTTGGACTTAGATAGGTTGACTTGATAAGTGTTTATTTATGATTCAATGGTTGTTAAACATGTGTGACAATGTGATTAGGTAATGTGATGACTGCAATAAGCAGTGCTATGTGTTATAATATGTTATTCTAATCAGTAAAATGATTTTATTACTGATAGGTGTTATATAAAAGATAAAACTAAGTTGTGAATTGTAAGCATCGTATCAGGCAAGTATCTTACCTTTAAATTTTCTTTATACAATGGACATGAGTAATAATGTTTCTGAATTATATTATTACTGTACAGATTATTAACCCTATATTATATACGCTCATTGTTTATCAAAATGTTAGTATAGGGTAATTCAGATATATATTCTGTTCGTTAATTAATTTCTATAAATGGTTATACAAGTGTCTTCAGTTGGATAATCATTGTATTTAATCACATGTTGATACACATTTGTTAATTAACCGTATATATATGTTGAATTATATATTATTGTTGAACAAGATAAAATCTTACTATTATCCAACTGAATTGCTTTAGTTTGGAACCCAGACAAGTATGAACATCCCGATCAAGGGAAAACTTTTATTCGCCCAAGGCGGACAGAGTGAACGATACCATCGTTCTTGCATGTAGTGTTAATCAATACAGGGTACAACGGGCTGATCACCCCCGTGCCCGTAAGTTATGACGGTTTACAGATGAAGTTCTGTTTAACCTTTTCAAAAATGAAAATAATGTTCATAGTATGTCACCTTAACCTTAGTTATAGTCAATGCGTAGTTTTAAAAATTTGAAAAAGGGTTGTTATGTTATTATTATCGGTTCAGATTACTTCACAACTATTGATTTGTTATAGAAAGGTAGTATAAAGAAAATATTTAAATTCTTTCAGCTTATATATATATATATATACATATATATATATAATTACTATTACTTGCTAGGCACTCAAATGCTCATCCTTGCTTAATTTAAATGTTTTCAGCTAAGTGTGAACAACCTAAAGGCTCTGCCAAGAACAAAGGGAAAGGGAAGATCACTGAATGAATAATAATGCTATCTTTTGTAATAACTAGACTTTATTAGGATAATGATGATATATATTAATTATCATGTAATGTAACGAATGTTTAAAGGTCTCGTACCTGGGGATTAGACTCTGATGATATGTAAATTAAGTTGATCTTTATATTATTGTTATTATTATTAGTATTATTCCGCTCATAGAAATGGTATCGTGAAGCATCGAGTTCAGGTTTCAAATACCTGGATTTGGGGGCTTTACAGGTTGGTATCAGAGCTTAGGGTTAAAAACCTTAGCTGGGCTAGACCTTAGGCTATAACATTAGAACAGAGGAAAACGTTGAAAATATAAATAACTCATATAGAGTTTAAAAAGAGGTGAATTGAATAAATTCATCGTCAAACAAAATAAAAGATAACTTATATAAAACTATTATTTGCTGTGTGTATATACTATATGCTGATCAAGATAATTTATGTGTGTAGATGTCTGGTGGAAAGGGCTTGTTATATGCATATAGCATGAAGAAGGATCAAATTCATACACCCGAGCTAATATCGAAGCCAATAGCTAAAATAGAAGCTCACGATGAAAACAACTCAGACGAAGTGGTTATTTTAGAAAACGTAATACCAGATCCGGAGATGGTGGAGCTGAGAGATAGTGATTCAGACACTAAAATTGAAGCTGATCAAGCATCAACGGAGGTGCAGGATCTGAGGAACAAGGTTTCTTCTCTGGAAAGGCTGTGAGAGATAGAAAAGCTGTTAAATAGTCAATTGCGTTACGCGTTAATAGAAACAATGGAAGAACAAGATAAGCTTAAAATCCAAATTGATCAGATGGGAGCCACAAGCAACACATCGTGTACAGCTCCGAGCAAGAAGAGGAAAAGAAAGATAGAAGACTAGGACTTAGGAAAATCCGACAAGAAGAAAGGGAAAATAATATGTTATCTTTGCGGTTATGAAAGACATACTACTCTGTATTGTCCCGACTACATACCAGGAGCATATTTTATCTGTGGGATAGAAGGTCATCAGGCTAAAGGTTGTCAAAGAAAAAGGTGTAATAAATAGGTAGTATATGTTCTGTTGTGTAGGTGTGTTTAATGTAATATGTATGATAAGTATGTCTGTGTAATGTATTATTCTAAGAACTTTTGTACAAGTGGTAGAAGCGAATCCCGACTTTTATAGTCACAAAGGGATAGCAGATGTTTAAAGCAGTATGTGTTATGCTATGTAAAATATTCGTTAAATGAATATGAATCTAAGTTTGAGAAATGAAACAAGTTTAATATATTAAACTTATGCGATAAGGTTTAGAATGTAAGTTAAATTTATGGTTTTATTTAATCAGATAATGCCACCAAGACGTCGAACTCGCAATCAAAGGGCAGAAGAATCTATCAATAATGCTGAGGGACAACAACAAGCAGACCCGATGCAGAACTTTTGCAAACATGGTAGCTCAGGCTATGCAACAGGGAATACCGGCCGCAGGGAACCAGCTGGACAGCCGCTTGGCGAACTTTAAAGATTTCAAGGCTGTGGGACCGCCGAAATTCAAAGGTACAACTGACCCCGTTGAAGCCCAGACTTGGGTTAAAGAGATTGAAAAAGCATTCGTGATAGCTAGTGTAGCTGAGGGGCAGAAGACTGCTTTTGCCACCTACATGATGAAGGGATAGGTTCAAAACTTTGTTCTTCGAGAATTATTTTTCATCCAGTATGCAGGCTAGGATGGAGGTAAAATTTTTAGAGTTAAAACAGGAAAATATGACGGTGTCAGAATACGCCGCTAGGTTTAATGAGTTGGCTAGGTTTGCCCCGTGTCAAGTTGATACGGAGGCTAGAAAAGTAAAAAGGTTTGAGCTGGAATTAAAACCCTGGCTCTATAACAAGGTGGCAGTGTTGCAGATTTCTACATTTACAGAACTCATGGAGAAAGCTATTATTGCTGAGGAAGGAAGTGAGGCCATAAGCCTCTACAACAAGGAAAGAAAGAGCAAAAGTAAGGTCGAAGGAGCTGAGAAGGTGGAAATTAATAGTGGGAGTAGGGGTGGTAGTAGCAAGAGGAAGGGGAGCAATTTTAGGAAGTGTGCAGGTAAAACAAGAAGGTGCGAAGAAACAGATGGTTCCGTGTAAGACTTGTGGAAAAAACCACTCTAGGGAGTGTTTGAAGGGGAAATTTGTATGCTATAAGTGCTGGCAGTAGGGCCATATCTCTCCCAACTGCCCCAATCCTAGGATGAATAGTGGGTGTTTTCTCTACGACAGAGCACAAGGTGAAGGATTGTTCGAAGAGGAGGGCGGATGCAGGAAGTGTGAATACTGGCAAGGGCAGCAGGACTTTAGCAATTACGAGACCTACGTCATCGATCAAGACAAAAAAATCTACTGCGATAGTCTACAACATGACGGTCCAGGATACCATAGCAGCTGGTGGTGCAACTTCAGGTATTATTCGTATAACTTTTATTTTCTTATACATGATTTTTTTATATATAGTAAATTATTATATAAAGAAATTTTGAAGGAGGAATTTGAGTTCTTTTAGAAATCAAATTTTCGTTTAATTAGATAGACAAGCTTTATGTGAATAGTTAAAGATCGGTTCTATTAAAGTTGATCGAGATCTAATTGAAATGATTATGTATGCTATGTACCCTGGTATGTATAGGTTTTAAAATGGTGATTCAGGAGACGGAATCTTTATAAGGGAGGGTGAATGTAACAACCAAATATTTTCTATATAAATAAATTAGAAATTTTGCGTATAATTTTTTTTTAAGGATGAGGATTTGTACAAGATAAGGTGTATATGTATTTATGTGATAAATAAAAATATATTTATTACATGAATATTTACAAATAATTTTATTTTAGAATTATTGATTATTATAAAGTATAATCTTATAATAATTAATTTTATAGTAGAAATATTTTTATTAATTATTTTTCATGAAAATATAGTTATATATTATTTAAATAATATATGAAATGATTTTCTTAGAATAATTATAATAATTATTTTATTATATGAATTTTTGTACAGATTATTAAGTTAATTATTTTACCTTAATTATTAAGGTTAAATATGGGAGAATAAATCATATATGGAATCCAAACCCTAATTTTGGATTTTTATCAAAGAATGAGAATAATAATATAATATTAATTATATTTTGATTTTTCAGTGCTATAGATATGTACTGTATGTACGTATTGATGATGGTTTGTCAATTATGGTGCATAATGTCAAAACCCTAGCATTAATTTGTAAAACCCTAATTTCTGAAATTAGAAACCCTAATTTAAAACCTAAACTGGAGTTTGTGATCAGTCAGAAATTGTGTTAATGTGATTAATATCATGTATAGTAGGTTTTATTGCTAATTATGGAAAGTCTAATTAGTATTTTTAAAACCCTAATTAACATTTTAAAATATTAATATTTAGAAACCCTAATTTCTATATCAGGTAACCCTAATTAGTAATTATAAAATTTAATTACAACTTGTAAACCCTAATTGCTAAATTAGCAAGGTTAGCAATAATTATTAAATAATTAATACCCTAATGTGCATGTATAATGTAATTAAAAACCCTAATTACATATGGTTAACCCTAATTATTAAATTATTAACCCTAATTGCTAAATAGGAACCCTAATCGCTAATTAAACAAGCTTAATGTTAATTGGTGAATACCTAAACCTAATTTTTAAGTTTATGTAATTAGGAAACCTAAACTAAATAAGTAAACCTAATTTGTAATTTTTTTTAGAAACTAAAATTTTATTTATTTTTCTATTTTTGCTTAATTAGAAATTCTACAAATTAATTGTGCAAGACCTTAGGGATAAACCCTAAGGGTTTGGGACAAGTTTACACAAATGCCATTAAAATTCTAAGCCAATTGACCAAAATACCCCTAGCATTATTGAAGCTAATTTATAGGTTTTGACCTCAGGTTTAGTTGGTGAACTACTTCAACCACTCCATGTGACACAAAACCTCCAGCACATTAATCTAAATCAGCCAAATACATGTATCATAGACTTGTATTTATAGATTGGGAGAGAGAGAATGTCATTTTGCTAGCTCATTTTGCACCAAACACTCAAACATTTTCTCTCAATCCAAACCCACGAAAATTTGCAAGTATATCAATCCCAAATAAAAGCCCCACTAACATCACTATCAAATCAGTAGCCAAGAAATCAGATTTGCTCATTTAAAGGTATAAACCCTAGCCATGAAATCTGATCTTGATCTGTTGTTAGATGTTATGATTGAGTGTTAAAATATGTTGATAGTAGTGTATTATGATGATCTGGGTTGCTAGATGTTAGATCTATAACATCTAGAGGCTCGGATTTGAAGATTTATAAAATTTGGAAAAAAATATTTTTTGTGTTTGACAGTGAATGTCAGGCCTTGTAGATCTCTGTCTGTGTTTGATTTTTGTGTTGTAAGTGTTGGATATTGTAGTCTGATATGTGGTCTTTAATCTGGATCAAGAATCAGGCCTAAATCAGTTTTAGATTGCAAGATATTCGTGGTCAAACCACGTTGACCGGCATTGACTGGTTGAAATCTGGGCAGCCATGAACTTGCTCAGACAGCTCTGACAGCAAGTTCATGGGCCCAAATCTTTCTATTGTTAGTTGTTTTGTTTCTGTTGTTGTAACAATGTTGTGGTATGGTATATGGACTTCAAGTTAAGACTTTTAGATCCTTGAAATCATCAACAGATTGAACACTATGGATGGTCAAACCAGCTTAGATGATCACGGATTTGGTTTTCTGGAATTTCCAGAAAATCAAGAACATGGTTTCTGACAATGGTTGACTGGAATGGATCTTGATTTTGTGATGTTTTTATATAAATATTATGTATCAGATCTGTTGTCTTGCATATAGTCTACAAACTGAAACCATTAGAACATCAAATCATTACCAGGACTGTATGTTGTGGAAGCCCAAAGTAGGCCTCACGAACTGTTCTTCATTTCTGGGAAACCCAGAAATGAAGAACAGGTCTGACAACCACTTTGCAGGCTCATATCTTCTGATTGTGATGTTGTTTGATCGCGTTTCTTGTTGGGTCTTGTAGTGTTACATTTGTGCTACACGATTTGACCAGAAACATGCCATCAAACATCATGATCTGATTAGTGTGTTTGGTCAAACTCACCCACTCGGTAACTGACATGCATTTTATGGGTTTGGCCAAGAACGCGAAGAACACCTATAGCGACAGTTTTGTCGCTATAGGCAGTCTTTAGCGACAGACAGTGTAATTTTAATTATTTTAATTTTTGAAAATTATTTAAAAATTGTAATTAAATTCCAAAAATTACAAAAATAATTTTAAAAATTATAATTTAAAATTATAATTTTAAAAGTTATAAAAATTAACTTTTAATAATTTAAAATATTTTTTTTCATAAATATTAGTATTTATTTAAATATTATTGATAATTAATTTATTTATTAAATATATTAAATAAATTAATTAAAAATGATTTTATTATATTAAAAATCATTTTAAATGATAATAAGTTATTTAAATATATTTTAAGTTATAAAATATAACTTTTAATAGTTTAAAGTAAATTTCATTAATTATTTAATATTAATGATATTAGATTTATTTAACAATTAAATTAAATAAATTAATTAAAAATGATATTAATATTATAAAAATCATTTTAAATAAAAATAAATAGTTTAAAAATATTTTAAGTTATAAAATATAACTTTTAATATTTAAAGATAAATTTTATTAATTGATTTTTACTAATAATATTAAAGTTATTTAATAATTATATTAAATAAATTAGTTTAAAAATTATTTTAATAATATAATAATCATTTTAAATAAAAATAAAGTGTTTAAAGACATTTTAAGTTATAAAATATAACTTTTAATATTTAAAGGATAATTTCATTAATAATTTAATATTAATGATTATTAATTTAGTATTAATGATATTAAATTTATTTAATAATTATATTAAATAAATAGTTTAAAAATGGTTTTATTAATTTAAAAATTATTTAAAAAGGATATAAATAAATTAAAAATATTTTAAGTTATACTTAATGACTTTTTATATTTTGATAAATAAATCATTAATACTTTAATATTAATGATAATTATTTAAAAATAATTTTAAATGTTTTAAAAATCATTTAAGAGTAAAATAAATACTTTAAAAGTATTTTAAGTTATTATAAATAACTTTAATATTTTGGCAATGGTTTCATTAACAGTTTAATATTAATTAAATATTAATTATAATAGAATTATTTAACATTTAAATCATTTAATAATGATTTTTGTGTTTAAAAAATCATAATAAATTATAATAATTAGTTTAAAATTATTATAAGTCATTTAAAAATAATATGATTGATAATTACAGTTATTGAACTTCGGGATAGAGTCTTAGACTCGATAAATACCCGATAAAGCCGTCGATACACCGACATGTTTCAGAAATTGATTTGGACTTAGATAGGTTGACTTGATAAGTGTTTATTTGTGATTCAATGGTTGTTAAACATATGTGACAATGTGATTAGGTAATGTGCAATAAGCAGTGCTATGTGTTATAATATGTTATTCTAATCAGTAAAATGATCTTATTACTGATAGGTGTTATATAAAAGATAAAACTAAGTTACGAATTGTAAGCATCGTATCAGGCAAGTATCTTACCTTTGCATTTTCTTTATGTAATGGACATGAGTAAGAATGTTTCTGAATTATATTATTACTGTACAGATTATTAACCCTATATTATATACGCTCATTGTTTATCAACATGTTAGTATATGGTAATTTAGATATATATTCTGTTCGTTAATTTCTATAAATGGTTATACAAGTGTCCTCACTTGGATAATCATTGTATTTAATCACATGTTGATACACCTTTGTTAATTAACCGTGTATATATATATATATATATATATATATATATATATATATATATATATATATATATATATATATATGTTGAATTATAGATTATTGTTGAACAAGATAAAACCTTACTATTATCCAACTGAATTGCTTTGGTTTGGAACCCAGACAAGTATGAACATCCCGATCAAGGGAAAACTTTTATGCGCCCAAGGCGGACAGAGTGAACGATACCCTCGTTCTTGCATGTAGTGTTGATCAATACAGCGTACAACGGGCTGATCACCCCCGTGCCCGTAAGTTATGACGGTTTACAGATGAAGTTCTGTTTAACCTTTTCAAAAATAAAAACAATGTTCATAGTATGTCACCTTAACCTTAGTTATAGTCAATACGTAGTTTCAAAAATTTGAAAGAGGGTTGTTATGTTATTATTATCGATTCAGATTACTTTACAACTATTGATTTGTTGTAGAAGGGTAGTATAAAGAAAACATTTAAATTCTTTCAGCTTATATATATATAATTTTCATTACTTGCTGGGCACTCAAATGCTCATCCTTGCTTAATTTAAATATTTTCAGCTATGTGTGAACAACCTGAAGGCTCTACCAAGAACAAAGGGAAAGGGAAGATCGCTAAATGAATAATAATGCTATCTTTTGTTATCATGTAATGTAACGAATGTTTAAAGGTCTCGTACCTGGGGATTAGACTCTGATGATATGTAAATTAAGTTGATCTTTATATTATTGTTATTATTATTAGTATTATTCCGCTTATAGAAATGATATTGTTAAGGACCGAGTTCGGGTTTCAAGTACCTGAATTTGGGGGTTTTACATTCTTTCCATCAGTTAAAATCAATGGGTAAAGACTTGGCATGGTCACTAAAATTTCTATAAATTTAAGTTCCTTTTCTTCTCAATTAAAATTGCTGAGTTTCTTTTAAGTTAAAATAGAGAGTGAGTATTGTGAGTTCTGAGATTGGGAGGATTTCATTCTAAAGCTTTAACATATGTAATATTTCCTTAAATGTGTTCTTGATTCCAAGATAGTAAATTGCTAGAATTTCCATGAATTTCATATGGATTAGGTTATGAATTGATACCAATGTATTAACTGAGTATATATATATATATATATATATATATATATATATATATATATATATATATATATATATATATATATGGAATTTATATGATTTGTCTGAGCATGTTGAATTGTGAAGAAATTAGAATAAGGGTTGAGTTCTGCAGTTTCAGAGTTCTTCCTGGTGTTATCCAAGAAGGGCGCAGCTGCGCCCAACCGGCAGCTTAAACCAGCGCAGTTGCGCCGTGCACCAGTCAGAAATTCTAACTTCTATTGTAATATGATAATTTCTAACATGATTAATATGACTTAGACATGCATGAAAATAGGTTTAGCATGTAGTGTAAGGTTCCTTTGCATAACATGAGTATTCTAGCTTGCATTAGTATGCGTTTTATAAAGAAAACTTAGAGTTTTGAAAGTGAACTTCGACGAAACTTGTAACATCTTATGTTCTGACCTTGTTAACATATATACGTAGCCTAACTATGCATGACATAAGATTCAAAGTTACTTCACATATGTTCAATTGTTTGGTCTTGGTTTAAAACGACTTTTAAAGGAAAACTCTAACTTTAGAGAATGAACTTGATAAAAACTATGTATCTTAGATTCTAACCATGTTAGCTTATGTATATAGCATGAAATGTGATTCAAATTGATATGTATGTGTTAAATTACCTTAGCTTGGGTTAAAATGACTTCTGGAGGCAAACTTGGATGTTTTACAAACTAAGTACTATAAACGTTGTGTTGGTCATATTCTAAACTTTAGAACATGCATGGTAATACTCTTTATGTCCCTAAGACATGACCTATGTGTTTGTATAACGAACTAGACGCAAAGTAAGTATTCAAGCATGAATTTAAACGAATTTCCAAGTAATGAACTAATGTAGCTATACATAAATGATGAGAACACATGAGCATATTGATAAGTAGGTTTTATACCAACTTATCCGGTGTTTATTACTTGAATTAGTTGCTTGAACCTATGTTTCGTAGTTACTTTTCATGCATTTTGTGTTCATTTTGTAGATCTTATGATTGGGAATGGTGTGAGCGCCTATTGGTATGAAAAAGCAAGGAAAAGTAATCCAGACATCGTTTGGGCTTTCATGTTCATTTCATTTTCTTGGCTTGGAACTTGGATTATATTGTAGAGCTTCTTCTCAGCTTTTCGGTACATCTTGAATCATCCCAATCGGAGTTCGGATGCAAGAGTTATGACCTTTGAACCAACGGACGTTGAACTTCAATGTTTTGGGTGGCCATTTGCACAGCAATCACTTCATACCCAATTTTGACCTTCATCCGTCCATTATTTCTCAATTCTTAAAAAATGAAAGTTGTAGAACTCGTCGAGATCTTTGATTTGATAGGTGGAAAGCCCCGTAACTCCTCATGGATCAAAAGTTATGACTGTTTTACCAGAGGACACTGCAGCAGAAAATCAATGGCGCGGGCGCGCCAATTTTTAGTGCATTTTGAGCACGGTCGCCCCGTTCCCTGGACCTAAAAAATGCCATCTGCTACTTGAGAGCGGCTGCGCCCAACTCCAAGCTATTTCCAGCGCGGCCGCACTACTTCGGAAGTTGACCAGAGTTGACTTTTTCATTAAACAGTGCAATTGGAGCGTAACTTGGGGAAGAAGTCAATTATGGCTTATATATAGAAGACATATCAGTATGCAAAGAGGCATTCCACCCTTGGGGATCATTTAGATTACATATGCTCTTTTATGTTCTTTAATTTCCTTATTAGATTAGATTAGATTAGAATCCTAAATTAGCTAAGATTTAGGGATTGAAGCAATTAAAGATCTTAGAAAGTTCAGAAGTGAAACAAGAGAAGAAACTCAGATTTGCTATTCTTAATCCCTAATTCTCTTTACTTCTATTGTATCTTTCAATGTATACTCAATTGTGAATCATGGATTTTAGTTTAATTATGAATTAAACTCTATTTTGAGATTATTATGGATCTTGTTGTGTAGTTTATTTTAATATACTTCCTTGTTAGTCTTATTAATTGTTATTGGATTGTCTATTATGATTTGTGTTGAATTGCTTAATTGCCTAGCTATCAACTACCATGATAATCCATATGAAATTGAGAGAAGAATTATAGGTTTAGATATGATCATAGTAGCGTGTGTTTGTGTCTTCTATATGGAGATGAAATTCATGATTCGTGCCTAGGATAGAGATATACCTATGCACCGCATGTAGTCAATTGAGAACTTGAGCTTCAACCCTTTTTAATTATAATTCGCATAGAGATATAGTGGGTTAGTTAATTAGGGTGTTCACTTTCATTCTATCAATTGTGGATTTAGTGTGATATGGGTATGGTACATCGAGAGATTGCTATATTTTACTTTCGTGTTCTCGACTAACAATTTGGTATAATTAATTTGGCTTAACAAGAAGTGTGTCGATTTAAATGATTTAATAGGTGAAATTGTAATCTCAAGTCTTCATTATCTAGTCTCATTCTAGGGGCAGTTAGTATTAGTTAATTACATAGTTTAAATATAAAAGATCAAATCAACCGTTTAAATAAGATTGAGTTGGTTACGGGTTAGTGCTTTGTAAGCTTTATTAGTAATTCCTCATGGGAATGATACTCTACTTACTCTTTATTACTTGTTGACCGTGTATACTTGCACACATATATTGATCGGGATTACGACCAACAAGTTTTTGGCGCCGTTGTCGGGGAATTAGTTTAATAATTTTTGCCAACTTTAATTTCAATCAAATTAGTCTTAATTTAAACATTTTATTGTATTTTAATTCTCTTCCTATATTTCTCTCTTTTCAGGTACCATGGATGACTTAGCTTATTAATGGCCATATACGAATATGACTCAACCAAGGGACACATGAATTGATGGACTCAATGCCTTTTTTGCATTGTCAGCACAAATTAAAACACTTTCGAAGAGATTGGATGTTCTTGCAGCCCAATGTATTCGAAAGATCGCAGTAGTTTGTAATTATTGTACTGGCAATCATCTGAGTCATCAATGCATCGTCAGATTTAGACCAGTACAGTATGGGGGTGATTACCTCAACAACTATGCTTATCCCAATTATCATCAAGGTTAGGGGTATCACCCAGATTCTTCATGGAGCTATAACTATCAAGACCAATACTACACCCCAAGTCCAACATATCCACCGGAATTCTTATATCCACCTCCAATGCAACAAGAAGAAAATTCAAAGTTGAAGGAATTCATGTCAAAGATCATAGCAGACCAAGAAGAGATGATGATGAGACGAGAGTTATCAAGCCAAAATCTTAATAAACAGATGGAACAACTTATTAATTCCTCAATGAATGATCTTCATTACATGGATTCTGAGACTGAAATAGATAATTCAAGACTAAAGGATTTGTGGTTCAAGTTTGTAGCGTCAACTGATGAGAAGATGATTGAGCAAGAGATGTCAATTCAAAATATTTAGAATTAGATAGATCAAATGTTTGAAGCCTTGAACAATTGTCCTCAAAACAAATGGTGCTATGACATGAATTCTGAGACTGATGGAGAGTTCGAGTTAAATATGCAACTGGATAAATCAAAAAAGTTTGAAAAAGGAGAGACAAATGGGGATAAAGAGTATAAGGTCATCAAATATCTATCTTTAAGTTCTAATGATGATGACCCTAATCTATTAGTGCCCCAAGTGCCTTCTCCATTAAGGTTCAAGAATCCAGTCAGTTTTGCAAAACCCTGCCCATTGGGGAGTCACGTCGTCGGCAAAGCTCTTTATGACATGAGAGCTAGCACAACTTTGAAGCCATGATGGGCTGTTGGCCGATTTTGCTATTGCTAAATCGCGCGCAAGCATACACGATCCACAAGTAATATATGATAAGTTGAGTGTCGAACCCACGAGGACAAAGTCTTAAGAGATAAACAACTATTAAGGTAAAGTCTTTACTACCTTATCTAAACAAGTGAAATAAGATAGTTGGTTAAGCTATATGGTTAAAATTGTAAGAATAAGAGAAGTAGTTGTGGTAGGAAGTCAAGATAGGATTACAATACCCCTAATGCAATGCCTAATCTCCTAACTCTCCAAATTATAAACGAATCGAGGAATGGTCAACCGAGAACAGTAAATACGCATAAGCTTCAGTCGAAGGTCAAATGCACATCCCTAGCCAGATAAATCACAATACGTCTATTGGTGAAAATAGCTAGGCCAAGGTCATTAAGCAAAGTCTCAAGGCTGCACAAGGCAAATAGAGATATGTCTATCCTATTAGCAGTTTATGCACACATTCCATTGGCATGGTCATAACAGGTGTTGTTGTACTTAAAGATAGATACTAACATCCATTTGTCAATTTCTATTATTATCAATAGCAATTTCTCTATCAAGCAATTAGTCATTAAATAAGAAATACAACATCCCATTCCAAAATGATTCATTATATAAAATTGGAGAGAAAGTTAATTAAGCTAAACAAAAGGTTACATTGCAATCCTAAAAATAGAATTTGTTCATATCCATGGTACTAAAACACATTTTCAATACATTCCACATTTTTAGTAATACACAAATAAATGGGAGATTCGGAATAAGAAAACTCCTGTTTTGAAGTGTTCTTCCTCCAAATATTCTCTTCACTGCGTAGCTACTGAGCTTCTATCGGATGCAATAACTGTTCCTCCTTTTTAGCATAGCTTCTTTCTCTTCTAAGAATTTAAGACTGTAATAACTATTCTAGTCCGTACTCTCTGTCTGAGATCTATTGCAGGTGGCTAAGTGTTAAGTCTCTATTTCTCTCTCTCTTTAGGTCATTTGAAGCCCTTTACTGCCTGGACACCGGAGCTCGCGCTGCGGTGCCATCATTGTACTAGCAAGTGGCGCTGTAGCGCCACGTAGGGTTAAAAACATCGGAGGTCACACTGCGGCGCGACTCCATGAAGAAGCCTCGGCGCTGCGGCGCGAGGATCATTAAAGGCATGGCGTTGGGGCGCCGAGTATGGCGCTGGGGGCGCCAGTTTACAGTGTGTTCCACCATGGCCCAGCGCTGCGGTGGAGATTCTAGATATATCTCTGGCGCTGCGGCGCCAGTACAGCAAAACATAACCATTATGCCCTTGAAAGCTAGAAAAGATCTGTAAAGCCCTGCATGATAGAAATTAAGCACAATAACAACAAAATATATATAAATAAAAGCTAACTAGATAACAGAAAACAGGTAACATCTTAAGCCACAAAGGATCTGATTCGCAGGAATAAATCCTACTCATCAAATACCCCAAACTTAAGCTATTGCTTGTCCTCAAGCAAACTATGAGACGTCCATACCCCATTACTGCAAGATACGAATGAAGACTAATCCTATAGGCTAATAAAATGGCCTCTAAGCACAATCATAAACACCCTCGGAGAATAGGACTAAATGCATACGAAGAAGGGCTTAATGCCTATTAATAAACATGAGACTGTAATCGATCCATTCTGTGTGTATGTGCAGACTAAACATCTTAACTAGCCATAACCCAAATTAAGATCACACAGTCGACTGTGATAACCAATAAGCTTACTATGCAACCCACATAAATAACAAGTATTAAGAACAAGATGCAAAAATAAGAAAGGAACAAAAAGTTCTAGTATAATGAAGTAAACTCCGACTCAGACATTACTTGATTACTTTTAGGCAAAACAGAGCACCCATTAGCAAACTTTCGGTCAATGACTCCTAAGCCAGATGACTTTAGGGCATTAAGTGTAGAACACCCCTATGAATCTAATAACTCAAGCAACAAAGGCCACGTAATCAACATAAGTCCAAAATAGATTTTACTAGCCTGCGTTAATGGGCGAGTGAGTTTCCACGTTCCATCTCAACCCACCGTAGGACTGTTATTATAAATATATATTTTTTTAGAACTATAGATCCGAAAGTGTAAAAGCCTCTAAGTCTTTTATTCTTGAAATCAACAGAGTTTTAACAGCGTACAATATTTTTAACACAGTAAACATACAACCTAATTCTGGACACATAACTAGAAAAAATAATTGGTCAGTGCTCACTACAAGGATGGATCCAAAACAGTCTCGACTTATCAAATTAACACGCCCCTAGTTCACATAAATTTGACATTACTCTACGAAAATGATATAATTACTTGGTGCTCGTCATAGGCCACAATCAAAACTTAAGTGCTATAATACCCTAACCCAACGTACAAACAGATACTGACCAGGGGTTAAAGTTAATCAAAATGTAAACGGCAAAAACTATAAAATATAAAGTACCCCAGAAAAAATAGGGTAAAGCCATAACACATGCATTAAGTATACCAATAATCAGTGTAAACCCCAAAAATAATGGCTATCCAAAAAATAATATCTTACTTAGTTGAGCTATCCCCAACTAACACGTGGCAACTACACAATCCCAACATGATAATAATTAAAAACAAAAGATAAACAACCAAAAACATGCATTCATATATAAATTAAAATACTACTATGCAAAATATGCATCCAAAATAAACCAATCACAATATAAAACCATCAACCGCAATAATAATAATAACATTAGATAAAACATATTTAAACAAGTAGTCTAGGGCTATTCAGCCCAAGTGATTCACTCAAGTCCTCACACCATAAACATAAATAAACATAGCAGTTCAAATATTAATAGACTAACACAATTCATATATGATATAAATAAAAGGAAATCTCCCCTCAAACTTGCAATTTGGCCAGTGTTCTCAGTGACCTCTGAACTTCATCATCATACATTCGGATCATCGCCACCTTCATCACCTTCCATATCAAGATCATCATCATCACCGACCACCTCAAGATCATCTTCATCACCATCATCCTCCACGTTCACTGGTTCATCAGCACGGGCCCCCTCAGTAGGCAGAAATTGTGGCGGATAAGGAGCATAAATTGGAGGTACTGGAAATGGAAAGGACATGAAATCAGCATCGTCTCCTCCCTGAGCAGCATGAATATTGGAGAGTGTGTTGGCGAACTCTGCATAGAAATGGTGGAATTGATTCTGCCATTGGGCGACCGTGTCTATCTTGGAGTGTAGGAAGTTCAGACTGTTCAGAATTTTCGTGAGGGTCCCAGAATGAACGGTCTCAGATGATAGAGGCTCAGGCATATGAGTGGAGGTACTTGCTTCATTGGATGGCGGCGGTTCACTGGATGACGGCGGTGGCTAAGGCGCTAGCAAAAATCCTTCTCCTCGGGGGTGCGATGGTGCTCCCTCCCAGACTCCATAGCGACCTATGAGATGATGATCAATAACAGAAATGGGTGGCAGGGTGACATCTTCCTTATCCCACTGAACACCCCCCCTTTTGCAAAGACGAGAATTAGAGAAGGGTGTGGGAGGCCTGCCATAACATTGTTCTTTATTTCCTTCTTAATGGACTCGTTAATCAGTACCCCTACATCAACTTTTAAACCCGTAACAATGGCATAGAGCAGAATTGCCCTTTCCCGAGTTACATCACTAAAGTGACGCGTAGGCATGATATTAGCACATATAAACGAGTACCAAGCCTTACCGTAACGGCTTAAGGCCTGTTGGGGGAACGACGTCTTTTCACCATGGAATTCATTAGTTTTCCATACAGTTCCAAGCTTGTAGAGTTTACTAATAATGTCGTCTGTGCTGTAACTCCGTAGCCCAACCTCCCGATAATCATGACCAGCATAGTCAGGAGTCCCATAAACTGCATTGATAGCCTAGTTATCAAATTGGATTAACTTTCCCCACACTGGCACTGCCGGAGGGCCATCAGGAATGACATTAGCATAAAATTCTTTCACCACCGCGACAACTGCTGATTCAGGTGGCTTGGTAAAATGCACCCATTTCATTTTGACAATCATGGCCATCATCTGACCGTCCAATTTGTCATCAGGCCTAAGCCCTTGCTCAGGCACCAAACTACGATATATGAAATTTTGAGTATACCGCTTATAGGCTTCTTTCGTTGGAAATTTTACTGCATCCCAAGTCGAAGCACGAGATCGGGAAGAGGATGGAGGAGGGGGCCAATACTTGTTCTTGGACGCTTAAAAGCCATACTTAGTTTGCAAAAATAATCTAAATGCTCTGCAAGTAATTTTCCACACCAACAGTATAACACAGAAGCGTACCTCGCTTAGCTTTTAAAGAGGGAATCCGTTGGTGAGGAACGAACAAACTAATTAACTGAACGGTGGTTGGCGTCCGAACGGTCAGAATTGGAGGGTCGCGATGGTCTAACTGCTTGAGAGGCAGAATATGCAGTAAGTTTTTTGCTTTTTGGAAGGAGAAGGAGTGGTGTAAAACAACTGAACAGATGCCTTTAAAAACAAAATTTCGCTTATGGCGCTGCGGCGCGAAGGCAACCCACTCTGGCGCTGAGGCACGGATAATGGCGACGGGGCGTGAGCTCCTGTGGAAGACTGTGGCCCTGCGGCGCAGGGAAGAGAGTGCTAGATGGCGTTGCGGCGCGAGTTTCTAGTGTGCACCCACTTAAGATGGCGCTGCGGCGTGAAGTGTTGCTTATTAACTGGCACTACGACGTGGATTTACAGTAAGTACTCCTTTGGTCCGGCGTTGCAGCGCGAATTGAAAGGCTGCAGCGTGAAGCTGGCGCTGCGGCGCGAGAATATAATATAACACCGGCGCCGCGACGCTACTTTTGAATTACTGAGGCCCAAATTCCTTCACAAGCCAATCCTTATATCAGTAATCAACACATAAAAAGACAGCAAACACTGTAATCACAAGTTCTAACTACTGCAGGCCCTTAAACACATACTAATATACATGCACTATACAGACGACAGGCTATATTAAGAACAACAGATAGTAACTAAGGACAACCAAAATAAGATTGAAGATTGAAGTTAATAAAAAAAAATAAAAGCAATTTGGTTGATACTGAGATGGGGATGCCTCCCATCAAGCGCTTGATTTAGAGTCGTCGGCTTGACTGTTATCCCGTCTTACACCGGGTCTCCCAATATGATAGAGGTGTTCTGTCCGTCGACCTTGCCGCCCCAATAGTACTTTATGTCAGGAATAAACATGTGAATGATATTCCTATTTAATATATGATTTGATTATGATATATATATATATATATATATATATATATATATATATATATATATATATATATATATATATATATATATATATATATGAATGAATATGCATGTATGCTTGCATGAAAAAAAGCTGTAAAGTCCTTTGATAGATAATAGAAATATATGTACAAGGACTTAGAATGAATTGATCAAATATGTTAGGTTGATCCTACATAAGCAAAACAGCTTTGTTAAGTCCTTAGAAAAGAAATGATGTACAAGGACTATAAATATAGAAAGATCAAGCTTGTTAGGTTGATCTTATGTTGTAATATATAGGCTTGTCTGATCGTCGAGCACTGCACCAGAAGTCATAGTCTGCCAGGAGAGTCAGAGTTAACTCGGGAGCTATCGAGGCAGAATAGGAGTATGCAAGATAGTGAGATCTCGGAGTTCGTAGACTTCCAGAGGAAACGAAGAAGGATCGTAGTGTGTCGAGAAGAGCTTTCTAGGGATCGTAGTGTGCTGAGGAAGTCACGTTCAGAATCGTAGAGACAACCTGTCTATAAGCCGAACGACCATCTGCCGAAGCCAAGTATGAAACGAAGACTATGGTCAGAGTCGTAGAGTCTAGCGATGCCAAGACAAGGATCGTAGACTACACTCTGAGATCGTAGAGTTTACTGAATGAATGCAGAGATCGTAGTCGGTAAAGATCAGATGAGGACAACAAGCACAAGGCAGAAATCGTAGAGTGTCAAGATCTAATCTCGGGATCGTAGTGTCTGCAAAGCCAAAGCTGAATCGTAGAGTGCAGGACTACATCTCGGGATCGTAGTGTCTGTAAAGCCAAAGCTGAATCGTAGAGTGCAGGACTGCGACTCCAACAGAAGTGCTCACAATGCTAAGTCTGAATCGTAGAGTAGATACAATTCTCAACGAATGAGCACTCCCAGAATATCCAAAGATACGAAGCCTCTGGTTGGCACTGCATAGATGTATTCCACAGTAAGGGAACCAGAGAGCACTCAACGAATGGCATGAAGGCTAACAAAAGAACTAAGCACCAACCCAACCATCATCAAGGTTGAGCTGTAAGGCCATTCGTGATGAAGTCTTCCACAAGGAGATCCAAATAAGACTTCAGAAGTTGACTAAGGAAAGTCAGCTTGTGCAGTAGCTGTCAAGAGTACAGCAGACAACGATCTTGGAAGCAACCAAGATCATAGTGTTTGCTAAACAAAGAAGGAACTGATGGAAGGTGAACCGAGATACTGGTCAGCCTCTGAAGAGCAAGGCTAAAGTGATTAAGTGTGGGTCAGATCATTGATGATAAGTGAGCGGAAGATCACTAGGAGAAAGCAAGCTGGACGCGCCACAAATCTGAAGTGTCTTTATATTCAGAAGGGAACCAGAGCAAGGAATTAGGCCATCAGTATCTGAGAACTGTCAAAGCAAACAGAAGTATTGAAGCACTGCATAATACAATGAAGAGGTGTTCTACATTGAAGATCCAATCAACACTCTTCCAGATCGTAGTGTTAACTCTACCAGTTAACGAGCAACACTCAACAAGACACTACGATCAGGTCCTTAAAGACATGCATCATAATCGTAGTGATAGTGAGTCCAGAGGCTCACTCTACGATCCACCAAGAATACTCAAAAGTCAGATCAAGCAAGAAGTAGAAGTGTGAGTTCTACTATGTAGAAGTGAGAGATCTACTACATAAAGAGTGTTCTAAACTGCCGAGAGAAAGAAGAGCATCATGCCATATGGATGTCCATTATGGGAAGGCTCTAAGTACAATAGAGAAGAGCTTACGGTCATCTTAGCAAGTCCATCATGGGAAGGCATCGAGTAGCTAGAAGGAAGATCACAAAAGCCATCTTGGGGTCAAGCATGAGAAAGCTTCTAAGTACCTTGCAGAAGAGCTTACAGTCATCTTAGAAGTCTCTCATGTGCAGCCATCAAGTACCAAGGAGAATGATCTTCAAGGCAGTTCATCAAGGGGTCATCCGGAGTAGTTGAGCAACCTAAGAAGCTGAGCATCATGCAACACTCAACTGCTCTTCAAGGATGATCAAGCCAAACTGCTAAAGATAGAAGATGTTCAGAGCATGAAGACATCTTAGCAGCTCAGCACCGACTCCAACAACAACAAACAATCAACTCAACGAAGCCAGGGCCTGAAGGGTCCTTGTCCGGAGGGACTAAATGAAGCAGGGCCAAAGGGTCCTTGTCCGGAGGGACTAAACAAAGTAGGGCCAAAGGATCCATGTCCAGAGGGACTAAACGAAGTTCCAAGCCTGCTGGGCTTGAAGAGTTCCTAGGGAACTAGAGGAGTCCCAAGGCTGCTGGCCTTGAAGAGTTCTTAGTGAACTGAAGTTCCAAGGCTGCTGGCCTTGAAGGAATCGTAGAGATTCAGGGTGCTGCCCTTCCTTAGTGGAAATCTTGCTAGTTGAAAGCAGAAGAGTGGATTAGGTGCTTGAGTCTCTGAACCACTTAAAACCTCTTGTGTCTTTTACATTATGTCATTTACATTATGTCTATAACTGCTATAACTGCTATGTATGTTTTAACTGCTTACAACTAAACTAAACCAATGAACAATGTATGTATGATTATGAATATATCAATGAAGGGGAATCTTTTACTTATTCCGCTGTGCTTGAAAAGATTCTATGTTTGTCATATACTCTAATATGAACAATACATCATAAACCAGAAAAGTATTTTGAAAAGAAAAAGGATCTATTCAACCCCCCCTTCGAGATCTATTGTGCCCTCTGGGAACTAACAATTGGTATCAGAGCAGGTTCTCATGCTACATTCAAAAACTAATCGCTTTGAGTCTGATCCCTGGCACTAACATTGTTCTAAACTTAGTTTAGTAGTAAGTAACTTGTTATATGCAGAAGAGCTCACAAGTTGAAAATATTGTGTATAGGTAAAAATGTGTTTACACCTGAAGCTGCTCAGATTGGTTCATATCCTCGATTGCTATATCAACAAGACCAATCCTAGCAAGCAGTCAATCTTGTAGTCTGAAGATCAAACAAGAGAAAGAGAGAAATAGACATCAGAGACAAGGAGTAAAGCATCCATCAGTCTGAAAGATAAAGAGGTCGCGTACGAAGAAATGCTGATCGAAAAGAGATAGAAGATCCTCTCAATCTTATGAGTGACCAACCAACAACTGAGTGTTGTCTCTGAAAACTCAAAGATGCCAAAGATCTTAATGCCACGATTCTCTTGATCTACATCTTCAAGACCATGACTGATTGATGAAAGGCCAACAAGAGCATTAAGCTGGAAGAAGCAAAAGTAAAAGCTATGCACATCAATACCTGAACTCAGTATATCTAAGGTAAATGACTATTGAGTAACTGACAGTAAAAAGGTACAGTTCCTCACCATCATTAATGTTACATCATAGTTGCACCATCTTATGAACTATGACAGTATTCTGTCGAGAAGTCATAATCTACCTAAAAAGGTAAAGAGAGAAAGTAATCTGAAGATGGCTTTCTCTTTAACCAAGTTTTAGGCTGAAGATGACTTCTTGAAGAAAATCTGAAATAGAGCACAAGAGTATCACAGACCAAATGAACTTTATGTTAAGTAATCATTACTGATGTGCTAGTATATTTGTACAAGCCTATGTTCTAAGTGTTTAACAACACATAGAGAATGATCAGTTATACAAGAGGATCTTGCTGATTTGTAGAAACTAATCACCTCCATGAATCAACCAAACACTCATAAATCGTAGAGTTGATTCTCACTCTGTGAACAATTAAACACTGTGAACATAACCAAGTGAATGATGAAACCTTTATAGATAATGAGTGTGTCATGTATTGATAAATCCTTCACACACTCACCATCATGCATCTCAAAAATGTATTATCTCAAGATAGTTGCATGCATGAATATGTCTGTTGGTGATAAACATGATGATTATCCTGTTAAAAGGAATAGGGGTTTAGAAAACTAACCTAGCAGGACCCATTCAACAATGGGGACCAAAAGTAGAAACTACTTAAACCTGCAGGTACTTGGTCAATCTGACCACACTAAGGAATGCTGAAGCAAAAGACTTCACTCATTAGGACTCAACCAGCAGAAGGCTAAGGACGATTCAGAGATGAATCTGATAAGGTTCCTATATGTCCAAGCATGTCCTTGAAGACCCTCTGAGCTAACCTGAATGGAGCTCACATGGCTACAAATCTGTATATGGGAGCATGCCATGCAGCAGAAGATAAAAGAGGATTCTATGTGACCTTATCAAGAGAGATATGCTTTATGAAAAGGATCCTCAAGGGAAGCTCACAACAGAAGATCATTGAGCTTAAGACTAAAGGAGTTCTCTATGAAGCAGAACTTCTCAAAACTAAGGACTGTCAAAGAAGACTACGTTTGTAGTGCTGTCAAATAATCGTAGAGTGATCAATCCTGAAAATACTCATCTCTACGATACAAGGAAATATAAGCAATGATGATGATTCCAGTCAGAAGGAAAAGTGCTGAGCAGCCTTCAAATGATCATGAAGAAGGAATCACATCTATCTGAGATGACAGCATCAACAATGGGGGAGCAGTGAACTGTTAAGGAATAACAGCACTATTAAATCTGGGAGAGATGTACCAGCTGCAGAGTCCCAAAACTTTGTGGCTGATGAACCAAATGAAGATCCATAGTCAGTAGGAACATCTCAAAACGTACTACTGATAACCCTTCAGCCACCTAATCCATAATCGTGAAGTGTCTACGATCAAACATATGATCGTAGAGTAAGAGCAGGAGGACACCACAACTTCAGCAAGGCAGATACTTAAAGTTGATAGAAGATCTTCCCATCAAAAAAGGTCTAATGAGATGTCACTGCAAACCACTGCCATAGTATTTCATCTGGAAAGCGCCTCAGGGACAAACCTGACCCTTAGCTCTCTCTGAGAGGTTGGCCCTTCTTGAGCTACCTTATCCCAGAAGGAATACTTGAACTAGTTCATCTCAGAAGAATCAAGTCAGTAAGCGATCGTAGAGTTGAGTTTGACAAGGACTAAACGATCGTAGTGCAATTGCAGCGATTGTAGAAGACAACTCAACGATCATAGTTCTACCCAAGGGTACTCCAGTTCACAAGGAGCATGAAGAATGAGACATCTGCTAAGTCATTCAAGTTAAGGAGATAAGTTCGAATACATCAGTGATTGAGCTATGCTGCATCGTAGTAAGAAGGAAAGACGAAGCCACCCACTGCAGCATCTCTCAGAAATTGATCGTTGAGTCAACAAATGAAATCGTAGAGTCTATAGCTATCTCACCATGTTACTCTACGAATCAAAAGGTCAACGGTCAAAGCCACGTCAATTAAACGTCCACTCCTCTAACAACTGAAAAGTTATGGGGAGTTACTGCTCATTACTGGGTAACGTGCAACTAATGGACAGTTGACACATCACTGAGTATGCAGAGTTAGAAGGTACTGCCATAAAGACAAGTTCAAATATGCAGACAGTTACAAAAAAGATATCGAACCTTTCTCCCTCCTTTTTTTTTAAACCCTAGAAAGCTTTTCAAGAGCAAAATCAGTTATCCTCCAGAGCCTTACCAACCAGGCAGCCATCTCGCATAAATCTCTCTATATCTCATACCCACATTCTTCAAACTCTCAAAATGGAAAACTGGCAAGTGGTCTCTGGTATTCAGCTTGGAACCAATTCTTTTGAGAAATGTGAAAAGAAGTTCAGGGATATTATCGAGCTTGTGAAGAAGGCTAGATTTTCAGAATGCCTTGAGGCAAATACTCGTATCTACTGTAACTTGATTAAAGAATTCTACTCAAACGTCTCTATAGATTCGGATACCCTTATCACCAAGGTTAAAGGTCAGTCTCTCAAGTTAAAATCCTCTGACCTCAATCAATGCCTAGATTTTCCTATCCAAGGGCTAAAGAACCTTGATAATGTCAACACTGAACTGGCAAAAGAAGTTATGGGGTATCAAAAAAACCCTAGTTTCAAGGACATGAAGAAGAAAGAGTTTCCTGAGCAACATGAATTCCTCGTTGAAATTGTTGGGAAGTGCATACTATGTAAGAACACTGCACATGACACAGTTATCGACCAGCAGTTGAAAATCATGGCAGCAATAGTTTTGAAGAAATAAATCAATTTTGGAGCAATCTTGGTTGATCAGATCTCCAAGTGGGTAGAAAAGGCTGAAAAGAAACCACTGACCAAAGTGTTTCATGGAAGGTTGCTGAGTATCATTTTGAAGAAAAAGCTAGGAGGAAGAATCAAGGAAGATGAAGGAGAAACCTTGAATGTGCACAAGGTGATGTCTCCACAATTATTTGAAAATTGGAAGAAAAATCCAAAGGAGAACAAAAGGCTGACAGTTGGGAGCAGCAGCAGAGCCTTTGATAAGAAGAGGAAGACAATAAAGGTGGAGAGCTCTGAGTCTAGTGACTCTGCAGCAGCTGAGATCACTCCAGCTAGGAAGAAATCAAAGGTGGTGAAGAAAGCTGGAAATGTGAAGAAATCCCAGGCCCCATCAAGGAGAGTCTCCTTCTTGAACAAGAATAAAGAAGAAAAGGCCCAAACTGCTGAGACAACAAAAAGGAGAAGCAGTAGGTTGCTTCAAGGGCCAATCAGTAAGAAAGCTAAGGTGGAGGACAAACCAGCCTTAGCTTCTCAAGTCAATACATCTGCTAATGAAAGGGACGTAGAGTCAGCAGAGGAGAAAGAGACTGAAGATGTAGTCCAGTCTTCACAGTCAGCATCCAGCAATGAGAATGAAGCTGATGTGTTGAAAGAAAGTGCAGCAATTGCTAATGAAGAAGAAAAGTGCTCAAGCCCCATATCCAACTCTCAGAGCAGTCACTCTGATGAGGAAAAAGATAGTGAAAATGATCGAAGTGCATCCCCAAGTGCAACTGCCCCAACCAGCCCAGTAAATGGGTCAGAAAATGCTATCCAAGAAGAAGAAGAAGAACGTATCCCCTCAATCCAAGAGAGCTTTCATGATGGCTCAAAAAGTGATGAGGACAAGGAAGAAGAATCTGCCCCTGCCAGTGCTGATCTTCAAAGAAATGTATCTGATGAGCAAATGGAGTCAGAGACTGAAAAAGAAGAAGAGCCTATCTCTCCAATAGTTCAACCTCTACGAAGAAGAAAGAGCTACAGGCTGCAAGCTCAGTTTACCTCCAAAAGGAACAGGAACCAATTAAATGACATCATTGAATTAAGTGATGATGAATCTGTATCCCCAGGAAAAGATGCTGAAGAAGAAGCCAGCAGTGGAGAAGAAAAATCTAAGGAAAGACTTGCTGAAGAAAGATCAGATGATGAAATTCAGCAAGAAGGTTTTTCTGTTGAAGATGCTCAAGAAGAGTTTGAACATGAAATGCAACAAGAAGACCTCTCTGCTGAAGCTGATCTAAATGGTTCCGGCTCAGAAAAGGAAGAAGCAAGAAATGATTCCAACCCTGAAGATCAGGAATCAGAAAACTCAGAACTCAACCCTATTCTCTCACCTGCAAGATTTATCAGGAGAATAGTAGTAGAAGTCCCCAATGAACCATCAGAGACTCCTCTTGACAGATGGTTAAACCATGGAGGTGAACAGATCAGAATAGTAAGAATGACCTCTTTTGACTTGGTCAAGAACTGGAACAATATGGACATGGATCACACAACCATTCTCTATAACCCTGATGATTTGCTAATGAGATGGTTCTTCCAGTGGATGCCATGGTTAAAAGCTCTTACTGAAAAGGATGGAAGCTACTCCAGCTGGTGTTATAAGACCTTTCCAAGCATGGAACTGGTGGCTCAGAACTTTCTAAGGGTGAAGAAGTTTTCCACCAAGCTGATCACAAACCAGCCCCACTTCAAGATCTATAGACAAGATGGAAATCTCTATATTCCCTTCGATCGTAGAGTAGATTCTGAAGGAAGAAGGGTTATGGCCAAGGAACTAATTGTAGAGTCTGTTCACTCTACGACTGACGATATTCAAGCCCAATCTCAGAAGTCTCCTTATGATCAAGCATTGATATCAGTCACTCCATCATCCTCCACAGGTGATTGGTACTCCACGATTGTTCAGCTTATCCATACCTTTGCAAATCTATCCAAAGATGATGATCGTAGAGTCCAATCCATTGCCCATACTGAAGCTACCACTCAAGAGGATCAAACTACTTTGGAGCAGGGACTACAACAAAGCTCTGTTGATTTAAGCAAGAAAATATCTATGCTCGCTGAAGAATCATAGAAGCAGACAGCAGCAGGAGATGACTCTTACCAACACAAGATTCAAGCTATCTTGGCTGATGTATCTCTCAAACTTCAAGAGAGAGATAGCATCTATCAGAAGGCCATTCAAGATCAGAAGGAAGAAGCTCTACAAATTCAGAAGGCCAACACAGAACAGATAGAAGCTCTCTCTGATAAGATTGATGATATGAAGCAGTCCTTCAATGTGCAACTTGAGCTCGGACAGCAAGAGCTAAAGTTTGAAATTGCCAACTCCTCCTACCTGATGGAGCAGCTTATGTCCAACATGGAGCAGCTCTCTAAAGTGATTGATGACAAAAAGGGGGAGAAAAAGAGGCAGAGAAAGAAAAGGAGCAAGAGGCATTAAAAGAAGGGCAAAGGGTTAAGAGAGAAGAAGTCGAAGAAGAAGACAGCAGCAGCAGAAAAAGGATCATCATCTGAGGGGGAGCCTAAAGATGATGATCCCATGAAAGCAAGATCTGAGGGGGAGCCAAATAAGAAAGATGATGAAGGCAAGCCAAGCAAAGATGAAAGACCGTCATCTGAGGGGGAGCAAGAGCAAGAAGCAAAATCAGATGAGTAGCTGATTAACAAGCATCCTGGAAACACACATGGAACCAAGGAGGTACATCTCTAGTCTGATAGTATGTTCTGGATCCAAGATGTAGAATGTCTGTATATATAATTGCCATATTCATAAATGACATTCATGATTAACTGTTTAGAAATACAGCTGCTCACTATATCTAAGATTCATTCATAACATGCATATGCACTTATTGTTTTTGTCATAATCAAATAGGGGGAGATTGTCAGGAATAAACATGTGAATGATATTTCTATTTAATATATGATTTGATTATGATATATATATATATATATATATATATATATATATATATATATATATATATATATATATATATATGAATGAATATGCAAGTATGCTTGCATGAAAAAAAGCTGTAAAGTCCTTTGATAGATAATAGAAATATATGTACAAGGACTTAGAATGAATTGATCAAATATGTTAGGTTGATCCTACATAAGCAAAACAGCTTTGTAAAGTCCTTAGAAAAGAAATGATGTACAAGGACTATAAATATAGAAAGATCAAGCTTGTTAGGTTGATCTTATGTTGTAATATATAGGCTTGTCTGATCGTCGAGCACTGCACCAGAAGTCGTAGTCTTCCAGGAGAGTCAGAGTTAACTCGGGAGCTATCGAGGCAGAATAGGAGTATGCAAGATAGTGAGATCTCGGAGTTCGTAGACTTCCAGAGGAAACAAAGAAGGATCGTAGTGTGTCGAGAAGAGCTTTCTCGGGATCGTAGTGTGCTGAGGAAGTCACGTTCAGAATCATAGAGACAGCCTGTCTATAAGCCGAACGACCATCTGCCGAAGCCAAGTATGAAATGAAGACTATGGTCAGAGTCGTAGAGTCTAGCGATGCCAAGACAAGGATCGTAGACTACACTCTGAGATCGTAGAGTCTACTGAATGAATGCAGAGATCGTAGTCGGGCAAGATCAGATGAAGACAACAAGCACAAGGCAGAAATCGTAGAGTGTCAAGATCTAATCTCGGGATCGTAGTGTCTGCAAAGCCAAAGCTAAATCGTAGAGTGCAGGACTACGACTCCAACAGAAGTGCTCATAATGCTAAGTCTGAATCATAGAGTAGATACGATTCTCAACGAATGAGCACTCCCAGAATATCCAAATATACGAAGCCTCTGGTTGGCACTGCATAGATGTATTCCACAGTAAGGGAACCAGAGAGCACTCAACAAATGGCATGAAGGCTAACAAAAGAACTAAGCACCAACCCAACCATCATCAAGGTTGAGCTGTAAGGCCATTCGTGATGAAGTATTCCACAAGGAGATCCAAATAAGACTTCAGAAGTTGACTAAGGAAAGTCAGCTTGTGCAGTAGCTGTCAAGAGTACAGAAGACAACGATCTTGGAAGCAACCAAGATCGTAGTGTTTGGTAAACAAAGAAGGAACTGATGAAAGGTGAACCGAGATACTGGTCAGCCTCTGAAGAGCAAGGCTAAAGTGATTAAGTGTGGGTCAGATTATTGATGATAAGTGAGCGGAAGATCACTAGGAGAAAGCAAGCTGGACGCGCCATAAATCTGAAGTGTTTTTATATTCAGAAGGGAACCAGAGCAAGGAATTAGGCCATCAGTATCTGATAACTATCAAAGCAAACAGAAGTATTGAAGCACTGCATAATATAATGAAGAGGTGTTCTACATTGAAGATCCAATCAACACTCTTCCAGATCGTAGTGTTAACTCTACCAGTCAACGAGCAACACTCAACAAGACACTACGATCAGGTCCTTGAAGACATGCATCAGAATCGTAGAGTTTGAATACCTGAAGACTGAAGCATTGGCATCGGTTCAATCTGAAGGGTAATATTCGAACAAGTGCTAAGTGAGAGCATCGATGCAAAAGGACAACCTCTGATTTAGAAATCAGGAGTAATAAAGTCTTCAATTTGCTCAAGACAGTAAAGTGATAAATCTAACAAGGCAGGTGAAACTGTAGACTGCAGTGTCAGAAAAAATATGACATGTCACATCAAGCAGTCTACCTCAGGCAACTCGAGATCTGTGAAGACATTTGAATAGCTTCCAACGGCTACTTTCCAACGGAAGGATTGGGAAGATGTATAAATGTAGAAGAGCTTCAAAGATCAAAGGTTGCTGGAGTTGTGAGTTTTGGATAGAAGGTGGACTGATCAAATCAAGTGATAGTGAGTCCAGAGGCTCACTCTACGATCCACCAAGAACACTCAAAAGTCAGATCAAGTAAGAAGTAGAAGTGTGAGTTCTACTATGTAGAAGTGAGAGATCTACTACATAAAGAGTGTTCTGAACTGCCGAGAGAAAGAAGAGCATCATGCCATCTGGATGTCCATCATGGGAAGGCTCTAAGTACAATAGACAAGAGCTTACGGTCATCTTAGCAAGTCCATCATGGGAAGGCATCGAGTAGCTAGAAGGGAGATCACAAAAGCCATCTTGGGGTCAAGCATGAGAAAGCTTCTAAGTACCTTGCAGAAGAGCTTACAGTCATCTTAGAAGTCTCTCATGTGCAGCCATCAAGTACCAAGGAGAATGATCTTCAAGGCAGTTCATCAAGGGGTCATCCGGAGTAGTTGAGCAACCTAAGAAGCTGAGCATCATGCAACACTCAACTGCTCTTCAAGGATGATCAAGCCAAGCTGCTAAAGATAGAAGATGTTCAGAGCATGAAGACATCTTAGCAGCTCAGCACCGACTCCAACAACAACAAACAATCAACTCAACGAGGCCAGGGCCTGAAGGGTCCTTGTCCGGAGGGACTAAATGAAGCAGGGCCAAAGGGTCCTTGTCCGGAGGGACTAAACAAAGTAGGGCCAAAGGATCCATGTCCAGAGGGACTAAACGAAGTTCCAAGTCTGCTGGGCTTGAAGAGTTCCTAGGAAACTAGAGGAGTCCCAAGGCTGCTGGCCTTGAAGAGTTCTTAGTGAACTGAAGTTCCAAGGCTGCTGGCCTTGAAGGAATCGTAGAGATTCAGGGTGCTGCCCTTCCTTAGTGGAAATCTTGCTAGTTAAAAGCAGAAGAGTGGATTAGGAGCTTGAGTCTCTGAACCACTTAAAACCTCTTGTGTCTTTTACATTATGTCATTTACATTATGTCTATAACTGCTATAACTGCTATGTATGTTTTAACTGCTTACAATTAAACTAAACCAATGAACAATGTATGTATGATTATGAATATATCAATGAAGGGGAATCTTTTACTTATTCCGCTGTGCTTGAAAAGATTCTATGTTTGTCATATACTCTAATATGAACAATACATCATAAACCAAAAAAGTATTTTGAAAAGAAAAAGGATCTATTCAACCCCCCCTTCTAGATCTATTGTGCCCTCTGGAAACTAACACTTTAATCTCTGCCCATTAACCTTGAAGGTTTTATCTAACTGTGGGTCTTTAACCTCAATTTCCCCATACGGATACACCTTAGCAACCGTGAACGTCCCCGACCATCGGGACTTCAACTTCCTGGGAAATAATTTCAGACGGGAGTTGAAAAGAAGAACCTTCTGGCCTGGCTCGAAATTTCTTTCGACTATCTTCTTGTCGTTCCACCTCTTCGTCTTTTCCTTATACAACTTAGCATTTTCATACGCTTGCAGACGAAACTCGTCTAATTCATTGAGTTGTAGAAGTCTCTGTTCACCGGCTACTTCAAAATCAAAGTTTAGCTTCCTAATAGCCCAATAGGCATTATGCTCTAACTCCACTGGAAGATGACACGCCTTACCATAGATAAGCCTGTACGGAGACATTCTGATAGATATTTTGTAAGCTGTGCGGTAAGCCCACAAGGCATCGTCAAGCTTCTTTGACCAGTCCTTGTGATTGGGATTCACAATCTTCTCTAAGATTTGTTTTACCTCTCGATTAGAAATTTTAGCTTGGCCACTAGTCTGTGGATGATACGCAGTGGCTATCTTATGGGTCACCCCATACTTAGCTAGAAGGGGTTTGAAGTATTTGTTACAAAAATGCTACCATTCATCACTGATAATAGCCCGAGGCGTGCCAAAACAAGTGAAAATGTTTTTCTTAAGGAAATTAAGCACTACCTTCGCATCATTAGTCGACAAGGCAACTGCTTTAACCCACTTGGAGACATAATCTACCGCCACAAGAATATAGAGATTGTTGTAGGAGGACGGGAATGGACACATGAAGGTGATACCCCATACATCAAATATTTCAACTACGAGGATATTTTGTAAAGGAAATTCATGCCTTCTCGAAATAGTTCCCACCCTTTGGCATCTATCGCAGTGCAACACATATGTGTGTGCATCTTTGAATAGGGTGGGCCAGTAAAATCCAGACTGAAGCACTTTAGCTGCAGTTCTTTGACCCCCAAAATGACCTCCCTAATTTGAGGAATGGTAGTGATGGAGCACACCTTCAATTTCCTTATCCAGCAAGCATCTCCGTAGAACTTGATCAGAACACTGCTTGAACAAGAAGGGCTCATCCCACAAATATTGTTTGACATCTTTTAGGAATTTCTTCCTCTGTTGATAGCTCAGGTTTGGAGGAAGCACTTGGCAAGTGATATAATTAGCAAAGTCTGTATACCACGGGGCTTTGCTTTGAACGACAAAAAGTTGTTCATCCGGGAAGAAATTATTGATGGCTTTTTCAGCATCTCCCGAATGTGGGGTGCTTTCCAACCTTGATAAGTGATCCGCTACCTAGTTTTTTGTCCCCTTTTTGTCTCGAATTTCTAGATCGAACTCCTGGAGAAGCAGAACCCACCTTATCAATCTCGGCTTAGCATCTTTCTTCTTAATCAAATATTTGATTGCCGAGTGATCAGTGTATACGATCACCTTCGTTCCAATGAGGTAGGAACGAAACTTATCAAATGCATAGACCACTGCCAGTAATTCCTTCTCAGTGGTGGTGTAATTCAACTGAGCATCAGTTAAAGTTTTACTGTCATAGTATATTGTGTGGAAGACCTTATCCCTTCTTTGGCCTAGCACCGCCCCAATAGCAAAATCGCTTGTGTCGCACATTAGCTCAAAAGGAAAGGTCCAGTCTGGGGATACCACAATAGGAGCCGAAATAAGTTTTTTCTTTAAGAGATCAAAAGCTCTCAGGCAGGCTCCGTTAAATTGAAAAGGCATGTCCTTTTCCAACAGTGTACACAACGGTTGGTTATCCGTGAGAAATCCTGGATAAACCTCCTGTAGAACCCCACATGTCCAAGGAAACTTCTTACCCCTTTTACTGATGTAGGCGGTGGAAGGTTATTAATTACATCAATTTTTGCCTTATCAACCTCAATGCCGCCAACAGAAACCCGGTGGCCCAGAATAATGCCCTCTTCAACCATAAAGTGACATTTCTCCCAATTGAAGATAAGGTTAGTCGTAACACATCTGTGGAGAACGATAATCAAATTTCTCAGGCAATTATCAAATGAGCTCCCGTATACCGAAAAGTCATCCATGAAGACTTCTAAGGTCTTTTCAACGATATCAGAGAAAATTGACATTATACACCGCTGAAATGTTGCGGGAGCATTACATAGCCCGAAAGATATTTTTTGGAAGGCAAAGGTCCTATACGGGCATGTGAACGTCGTCTTTTCCTGATCTTCGGGAGCAATTGAAATCTAATTATACCTCGAGTAACCATCAAGCAGACAATAATATTCATGCCCAGCTAACCTATCAAGCATCTGATCAATAAATGGAAGAGGGAAGTGATCCTTACAGGTGGATTTGTTCAATTTTCTGTAATCCATACACACCCTCCAACCAGTCATCGTTCTGGTGGGAATCAACTCGTTGTTTTCATTGGGGACTATAGTCATGCCGCCCTTCTTTGGTACGCACTGAATAGGGCTGACCCAAGGACTATCCGAGATGGGGTAGATAATGCCTGCATCTAACAATTTAATGATATCCTTTCGGACCACCTCTTTCATAATGGGATTCAACCGCCTCTGATGCTCAATGGATGGCTTAGACCCTTCTTCTAGTAAGATTTTGTGCATGCATAGAGTTGGACTAATCCCTATAATATCAGCAATTGACCACCCCAGGGCCGTTTTGTATTGCTTGAGCACTAGCAGCAACTTTTCTTCCTGACACTTAGTTAAAGAAGCAGAAATTATCACAGGTAAAGTGGATGAGCTCCCTAAGTAAGCATACCTCAGGTGATTGGGCAAAGGCTTTAATTATAAGATAGGAGGTTCCATGATCGACGGCTGAGCCTTGTAAGTTGATGCCTCATCATCATTTAGCAACTCAAACTGTCTTTGAAACTGTTTGGATCTTTGGGGTGCATCTAGCCACTTGGAAAATTCCACACGTGTGGGCTCTTTCGTAGTACTGACCCCTGTCAAGGTGACTTCTAAAGGATCAGTAATGCAGGTTTCTGAGAACACCTCCCTAACTGAATTATCAATTGCATTAATCTGGAAGCAGTCCTCAGGAGTATTAGGATATTTCATCGATCTGAAGACATTGAACGTTACTTCTTGATCCTGAACCCTCATTGTCAACTCCCCTTTCTATACATCAATTAGGGTCCTCCCCATCGCTAAGAAGGGCCTGCCCAATATTATAGGGACCTCCCTGTCTTCTTCAAAATCTAGGGAAATAAAGTCAGCTGGAAAAATGAACTTGTCAACCTTGACAAACACATCCTCTACTATCTCCTTCGGACACGTAAGAGATCTAACAGCCAATTGTAAAGTGACACTCGTAGGTTTGGCTTCATTTAGGCCCAGCTTCTTATATATAGATAGAGGCATCAAGTTGATGCTAGGCCCTAGATCACACAAAGCCTTGCTAATGAATTGGTCCCCGATAGTGCAAGGAATTGTGAAGCTTCCTAGATCTTTTAGCTTCGGCGGAAGCTTGTTTTGTAGGATGGCACTGCACTCCTCTGTCAGTGCCAATGTTTCATAATCCCCCATTTTCCGCTTCTTAGATAATATGTCCTTCATAAACTTGACATAACTTGGCATTCCCTCCAATGCCTCCGCAAATGGGATGTTTATGTGAAGCCTCTTGAACACCTCTAAGAATTTAGAAAACTGCTTGTCTAGCTTTTGTTTCTGCAGACGCTTGGGGAAAGGCAACTGAGGGAGAGGAGGATTGACTTTATTCATTGGAGGGGTTGGTGTTGTAGGGCTAACTTGAGTACTTTCCTCACCCCCAAATTCATCATTGTTCTTTTCCACTATAGGTTCCTTTTCAGTAACTTCTTCTTCCACTAGAGAACTCCCTCCACCTTGTTCATTAGTGGTCCTCCCACTTCTGAGTGTCACCGCCTTGTATTGGTCTTTGCCTTCCCGTTTAGGGTTGACATCAGTGTCACTAGGCAATGTGCCTTGTGGGGACTGTTTAAATCAGTGGCCAATTGTCCCATTTGAACTTCGAGATTCCGAATGGAGGCTTCTTGATTGTTACTCCTTGTTTCATTTTGGGCAATGTACCTCGACAGGAGATCCTCCAAACTAGGCTTTCTCTCCTGTTGAGGTAGTGAATAGTGGAACTAATTTTGAGAGCTCTGCGGTTGTGGATTGTACTAATTCTGAGATTGAAAACCCAGAGGGTTAGAAAAATACGGCTTGGTGGATGAAGGTTGTGCTTAATTGGTGTTGTTGTTGCCCCAAGAGAAGTTGAGATGATTTCTCAAGCCCGGGTGGTAATGAGTGGGAAGATTAGCATTTTGTTGCCACCCGTAGTTGGAAACAAATTAAACTGACTCAGGGCTTATTGCACACTGATCAGTAGGGTGGCTCCCTTGACACAATTTACACTGGACTGCGACACTATGCACTGCTGACACTCCCATGGTGTCTAGCCGTTTTATTAGCGCTGCAACCTGAGCCGCTAATGATGTGAATGAGTCAACCTCATATACCCCCGCTACTCTTCTAGAGGCTTGCCTATCATTCGGCCATTGATAATTATTGGCCACCATTGTTTCCACTAGTTCATACCCTGCTGTGTGATGTTTAGCCATGAATGCCCCTCCAAACGCGACATCAATACTCGAACGAGTAGATTCGGATAGCCCATTGTAAACGGTCTGGATAGGAAGCCATTCTGGAAATCCATGGTGGGGGCATTTTCTCAGAAGATCCTTAAATCGCTCCCACGAGTCTTACAAAGATTCTAATTTGAACTGGACAAAAAAAGTGATATCATGCCTGAGCCTGGCAGTTTTTGCGGGCGGGAAAAACTTCACCACAAACTTTTGTGCCAAATCAGCCCATGTGGTAATGGAGCCTGACAGGAGTGAGTGCAGCCAGCTCTTTGCCTTATCCTTCAAGGTGAATGGAAACCATCGGAGTCTGATGGAATCGTCAGACACTCCATTGCTTTTAAACGTATCGCAAATCTCCACAAAGTTTATCAAGTGATCATTGGGATCATCATTCGGTAGTCCCCCAAACTGAATATTGGTGCACATTTGAATGGTGCCCGACTTGATTTCAAAATTATTAGCTTGGATGGCGGGCCTGAGAATGCTCGCCTGGAGATCGTCGATATGAGGCATAGCATACTCCCTTAAAGATTTTTGAAGTTCCTCAGCCATTTTGATAGGAGTATGTATGTCCTTAGATTTTTCTCTCTGGCGCTGCGGTGCCAGTACAGCAAAAAATGATCATTATGCCCCTGAAAGCTAGAAAAGATCTGTAAAGCCCTACAAGATAAAAATTAAGCACAATAACAACAAAATATAAATAAAAGCTAACTAGATAACAGAAAATAGGCAACATCTTAAGCCACAAAGGATCTAATTCGCAGGAAAAAATCCTACTCATCATGGGCCGAGGAAGAGAAGATAGAAGAAGAGCCCTTTGTGCTTGACAAGCCCCAATCTTATCACAGACACAACGAAGAAAAAAGCACCTAGTTATTCAACATTCTCAATTAGGCACTTATCTAAATAGAGCAAACTAGGTGACTGTAATTCAATAGCTATCACTGTGGGGAACCTACCAAAAGCTATATTGCTCCTGATGGATGGAGGGTTCCTCAATTATCGAAGAGGAATTGGATAACATTGACAAAAAGAAGTCCGACTGAACGACTATAAACTAAGCGCTCGATGGGAGGCACCCCATCCAATCTTTCTCCCTCCTTGTTTAATTCTTATTTACATTTCCAATTACTTCTTCTTTTATGTTCAATTCTTCATACTTTCCCTATTTAGTAGATGTTTGATAGTTGTAAGTCTTAATAATAGTTTGATTGTTTCTCCTCTCAGGTTCAATCCAATTGATATAAGCATTCAGGATCAAACAGAAGTAAAAAAAAAACTGAAGCTACTAAGGTACAGGGTAGCGCGACCGCGCCCAACTACAAGCCAAACACAGCGCGACCGCGCCATCTCTCAGTCATAGAAAACAAACACTGCTCAATTTTTAGAATTTCTGACTCAAGCATTCAGATAGTTAGAAGTCCACACTCAGTTTCTAACTTTAGATTATCTCAAACTTATCCATCGCCTAATATACCATCAGATCATGAGGAGGCGAACGGAGATGACATTGCCACTTAGGGGAATATTCTTTCACTTTTAATTAAAAATGAGGGTATTATTCGTTTTAAGTTTGGGGGATTGTTCTTATTGTTTAGGATTGCATATTTAGTATAATCATGTTGATTGCATATAATTAGTATTATTGCTTTAGTTTAGTGTTTATTGCATATGTTAGCATGTTATTTAGCTTATCTTAAAAAAATTATTTTAAATTGTTTCATTTAGTGCAGATAGATTATATTGCATGAACCCAAGTTTTTAGTTGGTTTGAAATTCTTTTGGGCCTATGATAAGATTGGAATTACATGATTTTTAAACTGTTTTGATGACTTAGGCCTGATTGTATTGTCATAGCATGATGTAAATATTTATCTGTTTGAATCTGATGTAACCGGATTGCACTTTAGAGTAATCATTATGATTTGCACAATGTGAATGGTCACATAATTGTCTTCTAGTGGGAAATGTGTGTTTTAATGAAAGAGATTTAGTAAATAGTTAGTAATGACTAGGATTGCGCAAAAGCTTAAGTTTGGGAGAATTCATTGGGTATGCATGCTAAAAAAAATAAAAAAAAATAGAAAATCCAAAAAAAGAAAAAAAATATTATATGAATAAATACTTTGGCTAGTTTAGTTCTGTGGCCTTTGATACTTGAGTAAGTACGCCCTAGGGGATGTCTCTACACCTAGCGCCCTAAAGCCTGACGGTTTGGGAGTCATTGGTTGAAAGCTCGCTAAGGGGTATCACTGAAAGCCTAAGAGGACTAAACATTGCATAGTCGAGTGTAACCACGGGAAAGTACGAATATCGCCCTCGTGAGTGAATAAAAGCATAATAAACCCCTTGTTGACTCTTAGCTTAGTTGTTGCGTAGTCTTGTTAGAACTTAATTTGTTTACTGCTTTTCTTGAGTTGAAACTGTATTTTTCCTCTAAGAAGCATATTATGTGAAGTATTTGTTCTGTAGCAAGTTTAATGGTTTCTAAGCACCCACACACTACATCAGTGATGACAAGTTTTGATTTGAAAAATAATATGGATTATGGCCTTATTTTTGGTTGGATTCTTTGTTTAAAAACTCTGTAGATTCTCTGAGACAATTCTTGTGAATTTTAATCTGGCTGATATTTAGATTCGTTAGCATGTTAGATTAGATGACATTTTGTTTAGTTTATTGCATTGCATTATGTTGTGTTGCTTGGGGACAAGCAGTAGTTTAAGTTTGGGGGTATTTGATAAGTAGGTTTTATTCCTACTTATCCGGTATCTATTACTTGAATTAGTTGCTTGAACCTATGTTTCGTAGTTACTTTTCATGCATTTTGTGTTCATTTTTTAGATCTTATGCTTGGGAAAGGTGTGAGCGACTATTAGTATGAAAAAGCAAGGAAAAGCAATCCGGACATCTTTTGGACTTTCATGTTCAATTCATGTTCTTAGCTTGGAACTTGGATTATATTGTAGAGCTTCTTCTTAGCTTTTCGGAACATCTTGAATCATCCCAATCTAAGTTCGGATGCAAGAGTTATGACATTTGTACCAACGGACATTGAACTTCAATGTTTTGGGTGGTCATTTGCACAACAGTCACTTCAAACCTAATTTTGACCTTCATTCGTCCATTATTTCTCAATTTTTAAAGAATGAAAGTTGTAGAACTCGTTGAGATCTTCGATTTGATAGGTGGCAGGCCCCATAACTCCTCACAGATAAAAAGTTATGACTATTTTACCAGAGGACACTGCAGCAGAAAATCTATGCCGCGGGCGCTCCAATTTTTAGTGAATTTTGAGCGAGGCCGCGCCCAACTCCAGGCTATTTCCAGCGCGGCTGCACCATTTTAGAAGTTGACCAGAGTTGACTTTTTCATTAAACAGTGCAATTGGAGCGTAACTTGGGGAAGAGGTCAATTATGGCTTATATATAGAAGACATATCAGTATGCAAAGAGGCATTCCACCCTTGGGGATCATTTAGATTACATATGCTCTTTTCTTTTCTTTAATTTCCTTATTAGATTAGATTAGAACCATAGATTATCTAAGATTTAGGGATTGAAGCAATTGAAGATCCTTGAAAGTTCAGAAGTGAAACAAGAGAAAAAACTCAGATTTGCTATTCTTAATCCCTAATTCTCTTTACTTCTATTTGTATCTTTCAATGTATACTCAATTGCGAATCATGGATTCTAGTTCAATCATGAATTAAACTCTATTTTGAGATTATTATGGATCTTGTTGTGTAGTTTATTTTAATATACTTCCTTGTTAGTTGTAAGACCACAACTTTTTATAAATAAAAATCGAATTTCCTCTAATTATTATTGTGAATAATAAGGTGTTAATTTGATATAATGTTTTGGTTATGGGTGAAATATGCAAATTTTGGAAAATAAACAAGTGATTATAAAATATTCATTGTTAGAATATTCGTTTGGTCGTGGAATATTCTTGATGTCGGGGAATATTCGTACAATGGCGCAGCCAATTATGGGCCCCATAACGAAAAATGGTCGGATGAAAAAAATGACAAGTTTGAGTTTTTATTAATAACGGCGTAGTTGTTACCATTAACACTGTTGGAATACCCGGTGGTTAAAATACAGTAATACGCGTGGTTGCACAGTAGCACACGGTATTGCACAGTATTTTTAAATTATTGATTCTTACGTAAGAAGGCACTAATCAATAATTATTACAGTAATTACTGTTCAATATTTTATTTTATTGATTCAATAATTGCTACGTTGATATTTTATATTATTATTGTTTTAATAATTGTCACTACACAGTATTTCCCATTATTAGATCAATAATTCATATTATTTGAATAATATTATTGGATAACATTATTAGAAATGTCTAAGAAAGTTCTATCTAAGGAGAGGTTTGGCCACCTAATTGCGTGCCAGTAAGAAAAAATCCTTATTAGAAATCCCCCTCTTTTCTGGGAACGACCTGGTTGTCATAATTGTGATTCTGTAATATTATTTGCGAATAATTAATTATTAATTTATATGATAAGAAAATATTTATTTTATGTGGATGGATAGAAAAATATTTATTTTGTGTGAATATAAATGAAGGAATTAATGTTAAGGTGTTTTATCAGTATTTTGTCAGAATGAAAGTATTAAAAATCATCCGTATGTGGATTTCAGATATTTTCTTATTGGAATTTGGAAAAACTTTCTTCTACAAAATTGTAGAGAATTAAAATTCCTTTGAAATAGACATGAGATTCAAATTTTTCTGATAAAACGGCTATTTATTATAAATTATTGAAGTTGCTAATTATTGTTTAAATTTAAAATATTTTGGAAATTTTTTAGAATGGGTGGGCCCCACTTTTGGTTGGTGAGAAATGTGCTAAAATTTTATTTCAAAAGTGGTGTGCATGAATACTAGCAGGTAAAGCCATCAGATAGCAGGTTAAGTCTGCTTTGGCGTTCTAGCATTTTCTTATAGATAGGATGCTAAGTTAGAATTGAAAATCATACCAGAATTAGAAATTTTCTTTTTTCTCTCGCTATAATATCGAGTGTATTTTGTGAGTATTTAGATACTTTGAGAGTTGTTATTTAGTGCAAATTTTTTGTAGCATTATATCCGATATTCCAGTCAGAAGTACTGTTCTTTTGAGGTAAGGGATGTTATTTTCTTCTTAAATGATGTTATTCTTTCAATATCATTATACTAAAATATTGGTATAAATTTTATTGTGAAATTTTTATCTCTTCGTGTCGGGGTTACTATTCAAGTATACGATACTATTCACGAATATGACACTATTCACCGAAAAATACATTTTTCTCTTCTTTGTCCAAGATGTCTATTTTTGTTACTATCTTTGATTGTATCCATGTTTTGATCTTCATTCTTAAATTTTACTCCACTATGGTTTATTATGGAGCATTTTTAAACTTGGATTATCTAAAGTACGAATCCCTAATCTTTGTCCTTTTATCTCACTAGATTCATTTTTTAAAAATATTTTTCATCATCCTCAGTCCTAAATGATGATATAACTGTATATCTTTGACATGTAGTGCAAAGATGAATGATTACCTGATGAATATCTTTGGCCCGTAGTGCAAAGATGAACAGGTGTTGAGATAAACATGACCAACTGGTGATACAAATGAATATTTTTTGTCCGTAGTGCAAATATGAATATTTGATGCAAGATGTATATTGATTGATATTATAGAGATAAATTATTGACGATGGACTTTTAAATTCATATATGATAGTAGATTTCATTCTCTACTTAACTCTTCTAATGAATTGTTATTTTCACTGTAAATATTGATCAAAAACTGGTTGTCAATTATATTTTATTTGATTTGTTGAAGGCTAACGATAATTTGTTGTTCATTATCTTAGTCATAATATTATTACTGGGCTAGTTGAGCTCATCCTTTTCCTTTTTGTTCCATTTTTTTTCTCAGGAGGAGAGAATATAGCGGGAACTAGTCGGAGTATGGAATGATGGATCAAGATAGTTGTTTAGCAGTCCTCACTATTTTATAAAATAGTGTATTAATAATTATAATGAGGACTTATTTGAGTTTGAATACTGTCTAGAAGATAATATTTGTATTTAAACTCACAGTATATGTGTTGTCGTATTTTGCACGATAATTGTAATAATGAAGTATAGTTGTTTCTGTACTATGTATTTGGTGACTCAGAATGAGTGATGTATACCTATTTTGGGGGCGTCACAGTTGGTATCAGAGCTTAGGGGTATGGTCTCTGGCCGAGATCAGAAAATAGAACTAGGAGGGGAGAGATGAGTAAATCCTTCGCTAGTGTGTTCTACCTAAGGTTATTTGTTGGCTGGTCATAATATAAGGGGTATTATGTGGTATGTCAATTTCTTTAATTAACCCTTATTTTATGGCAGTATTTGAGAATGACAGCTAAGAATGTTAACAATAGAGTGAATGAGACCGTGGAGACACCTTTAATCCCCAACCAGGGGAAATTGCAATTGGAAGGTAATATTCCTCCTGTAAACAACACTACCGAACAAACAATGAATGATGGAATGTTTAGAAGCTTTTTGTAGTTCATGCAAAATCAGACGAGAGAGACTCGTGTACAAAATAAGGGTGGAAATGATAGCAACGTGTGGCTTGTCACAACCAAGCAATTCAAAGAGTTGGGACCACCAGAATTTGTGGGAAAGCCGGATCCGATCAAGGCGAAAACGTGGGTTAAGCAAATTACCAAGAAATTTGATGTCTTGGGATGCACGGAAGAACAGAAGGTTCCATTCGCCACCTTTATGTTTCGTGGTGAGGCAGATTACTGGTGAGAATCTGTGAAGCGTACCCAGCCTGCCACACTTAATATGTCTTGGGAAACGTTTCAAAAACTGTTTAATGACAAGTACTTTTCTGAAAGTATTCGTCATATGAAGGAGGTAGAGTTTATTAGACTGGAACAAAACAACATGACGGTGTTCCAATACGAAGTGAAGTTCTCGGAGTTATCCAGGTTTGTACCTCATTTAGTAGAGAATGAGGAATGTATGACGCGGATGTTTCTGAGAGGTTTAAAACCTGAAATTCGACAATATCTTATCTCTCATAAATTTTTTCTTTATTCAGATGTTGTAAATAGGGCTCAATTATTAGAGCGAGATAATGAGTATGTTCAACCGAGGGACCACAACCAGGGTCATATCGGTGGCAGCAGTCATCGGAGCAATGACAACCAGCGGGGAGGAAAACATTCGGACAAAAGCGGTAACCACTCTGGTGGTAATCGTGGCCATGATAATAGAAGAAGCGAGTCGGGGGGAGATTTCAAAAGGAGAAGGTATAACAATGATAACGTGAAGACGTCAGCACCAGCATCAACTGTTTCTAGGGGAGGAGAACGATCGCTGGTCGTTTGTTACAAATGCGGGAAAGAGGGACATATCAGCCCAAACAGCCCACAACAATCCAAGGTGTGTTATAACTGTGGAAAGGAAGGTCATATAGCTAGAGATTGTCTTGTAGCAAAACCAAGTCCAACGGAGATGGTGACTGTAAAGGCTGTCCCGGACAAGTCAAAGACGGTGGTTCCTGAAAGGGCATTTGTCGTGATTGACCAAAACGCAAGGAACCCGAACGAGGTGATCACGGGTAAGCTAATCATATACTCTTGCGAAGTTTATACCTTATTAGATACCAATTCTACCCATTCTTTTATCTCTCCTACTTGTGCTCAACGTTTGAACTTGACTCCGGAGAAATTAGACTTTGACTTATCTGTTGAGACTCCGTTAGGAGAAACTTTCATTACATCTACTGTTTATAAATCTTGCTTGATCCAAGTTGGTACCATCACATTACCTGTCGATCTTATTTCTTTGAAAATACTTGCATTTGATGTGATTTTAGGGATTGATTGGTTAACTATTCATCATGCCAAAATTGATTATTTTCATAAGGTTGTTAGTTTTCATATTCCTAACCAACCTGTTATGCAAATTCAAGCAACCAAACCACTAAAGTCAATCATTGTCATATCAAGCCATAAAGCTATTCGTTTATTGAAAAACAAATGTCAAGATTTCTTAGCCCATGTCACGGACTTGAACAAAAATACGTCAGATTTGAATAATATTTCTGTTGTTAGTGAATTTCCTGACGTATTTCCTAAAGAACTTCCCGGTCTACCCCCAGAACGTGAAGTTAAATTCTTTATTGACCTTGAACCTGGTACAAAGCCCATTTCTAAAACCCCATATCGAATGGCCCTATTGAACTTCAGGAGTTAAAGGTCCAACTACAGGAGTTGTTAGACATCAGTTTCATTCGTCCTAGTACATCTCCTAGGGGTGCTCCTGTTTTATTCGTAAAGAAGAAAGATGGGAGTATGTGATTTTGTATTGACTATCGGGAATTGAACCATGTCGCCATCAAGAATAGGTATCCGCTACCTCGCATTGATGACATGTTCGACCAGTTGCAAGGAGCAAAATTCTTTTCAAAGATCGATCTTCGTTCTGGATAACATCAGCTGAAGATTAAAACTGAGGATATTCCGAAGATTGCCTTCAGAACTCGGTACGGGCATTATGAATTCTTAGTCATGTCTTTTGGATTGACTAATGCTCTTGCTGCTTTCATGGATATGATGAACCGTGTGTTTAAAGAATATTTGGATTAGTTCGTTGTTGTCTTTATTGATGACATCCTCATCTATTCCAAAAGCCGTGAAGATCATGAGCACCATTTAAAGCTGGTACTGCAAAGGCTTCATGACAACAAGCTATATGCTAAACTAAAGATATGCGAGTTCTGACTTGAGAAAATAACATTCCTTGGGCACGTGGTGTCAAAACATGGAGTATCTGTTGACCCGACGAAGATTGAAGCAATACAAAGTTGGGAGCAACCGAAGTCGGTAACCGAAGTACGTAGCTTTTTGGGCTTAGCTGGTTATTATCCGAGATTTGTGGAATTATTTTCTCAAATCGCTACTCCGTTAACTCAGCTGACTCGGAAAGATACAAAATTCGTATAGAGCGAGGAATGCGAGATGAGTTTCCAAGAGCTCAAGAGGAGACTCATTTCGGCACCTGTTCTGACAATACCATTTGGTTCTGATGGATTTGTTATCTACAGCGATGCTTCAGGCAAAGGGTTAGGAAGTGTTCTCATGCAACATGGAAAAGTCATAGCCTATGCCTCGCTATACCTCAAAGAATATGAGAGAAATTATCCTACTCATGATCTGGAGTTGGCAGCAGTCGTTTCCGCGTTGAAGATCTAGAGACACTATCTGTATAGGGAGAAAGTGGAGATCTATACAGATCATAAAAGCCTCAAATATTTCTTCACCCAAAAGGAACTTAACATGTGACAACGACGTTGGCTCGAGCTGTTGAAAGATTACGATCATACCATCCAATACCATCCTGGAAAAGCGAACGTAGTAGTTGACGCATTGAGTAGAAGATCATATGCGGGTACGAGTGCGATATTGTCAACACAAATGTCCATTTTGTATGACTTGCGAAGGATGGAGATAGAGTTAAAGGCTTCAAGTACCCACGTGATGATATCAAATATATGAGTAGAACCGACTTTAATCGATAAGGTTAAAGCTGCTCAAGCTACGAACCTGGAGGTGATGCATATGAAGAAGAAAGTGCAAGAAGGTGCTGTTCCAGAAGTAAGAATCTATGAAGAAGGAATACTTCGAGTCAACTCCAGACTTTGTGTTCCTAACGATTCTGACTTGAAGCATAGAAACATGATGGAGGCACACAACACACCGTTTGCAATCCATCCTGAGAGTACCAAAATGTATCATTATCTTCGATATACATTTTGGTGGAGCAATATGAAGAAAGAGATCGCAGAGTTTATCTCGAGGTGTTTAACTTGTCAACGTGTAAAGGCGGAGCATCAAGTGCCAAAGGGTCCATTACAACCACTTGAGATTCCAAAATGGAAGTGAGAACACATTACTATGGATTTCATTACGGGTCTTCTCAAGATTTCTCAAGGCATAGATGCTATTTGGGTTATTGTTAATAGATTAACCAAGTCTTCTCATTTCTTGCATATACGGGAGACTTATTCCCTTGAACGTCTTGCTCGTGTGTATGTGAATGAGATTGTGAGATTGAATGGCATGCCAGTATCCATAGTTTCAGATCGTGACCCAAGATTCACTTCACGATTTTGGGTTTGCTTGCAGAAAGCTATGGGCACGGATTTGCGATTCAGTTCGACATACCATCCTCAAATGGATGGGCAATCAGAAAGGACTATTCAAACTCTTAAAGATCTATTAAGACTCTGTGTCCTAGATTTCAAAAGGAAGTTGGGATAAATACTTGCCGTTGGTGGAATTCTCCTACAACAACAATTATCAAGCAAGTATAGGTATGGCTCCATTCGAGGAGTTGTATGGAAGAAAATGTCGTTCTCCAGTATGCTGGAATAAGGTGGGTGAAGCAACGTTGTTAGGGCAAGAATTGGTATGCATAACTACAGAAAAGATCCAAACGATTCGACAACGTATACAAACAACACAAGATCGACAAAAGAGTTATGGGGATCTTCATCGAAAGAACGTGGAATTTAATATTGAGGATCATGTATTATTACGTATTGCTCCATGGAAGGGAGTTACAAGATTTGGGAAGAGAGGAAAGCTCAATCCACGATTTATTGGTCCATTTGAGATTCTTGACCGAATAGGAAATGTGGCCTATAAACTCACATTACCTCCAAGTATGTCTCGAGTTCATAATGTTTTTCACATATCTGTACTTCGTAAATACGTGGAAGACCCAAACCACATTATTGAGTTAAAACCAGATGAGATAGCCGAAGATTTAACGTACGAGGAGGTACCTGTTAAGATCTTGGATAGGAAAGAGCATATCCTACGCACAAAGGTTATATCTTAAGTCAAAGTTTTGTGGAGGAACCATGCTATTGAGGAAATGACCTGGGAGTTAGAATCGGAAATGAAAACAAGGTATCCTCACCTTTTCAAAATACCAGGTACGTACGTCAATTTCGAGGAAGAAATTTCATAAAGAGGGAAGGTTGTAAGACACTAACTTTTTATAAATAAAAATTGAATTTCCTTTAATTATTATTGTAAATAATAAGGTGTTAATTTGATATAATACTTTAGTTATGGGTGAAATGTGCAAATTTTGCAAAATAAGCAAGTTGTTATAAAATATTCATTGTTGTCGGGGAATATTCGTTTGGTCGTGGAATATTCTTGCTGTCGAGAAATATTCGTACGATGGCGTAGCCAATTGTGGGCCCCATAACAAAAAAAAGTCAGATGAAGCAAACGACACGTTTGAATTTTTATAAATAACGGCGTAGTTGTTACCGTTAACACTGTTGAAATACCCGGTGGTTAAAATACAGTAATACGCGTGGTTGCATAGTAGCACACGGTATTGCACAGTATTTTTGAATTATTGATTCTTACGTAAGAAGGCACTACTCAATAATTGTTACAGTAATTACAGTTCAATATTTTATTTTATTGACTCAACAATTGCTACGTTGATATTTTATATTATTGTTGTTTCAATAATTATCATTGCACAGTATTTTCCATTATCAGATCAATAATTCATATTATTTGAATAATATTATTAGATAACATTATTGGTAATGTCTAAGGAAGTTCTGTCTAAGGAGAGGTTTGGTCATCTAATTGCGTGCCAGTAAGGAGAAATCCTTATCGGAAAGCCCCCACTTTTCTAGGAATGATCTGGTTGTCATAATTGTGATTCTGTAATATTATTTGTGAATAATTAATTATTGATTTATATGATAAGAAAATATTTATTTTATGTGGATGGATAGGAAAATATTTATTTTGTGTGAATAGAAATGAAGGAATTAATGTTGAGGTGTTTTATTAGTATTTTGTCAGAATGAAAGTATTAAAAATCATCCGTATGTGGATTTCGGATATTTTCTGATTGGAATTTGGAAAAACTTTCTTCTACAAAATTGTTGAGAATTAAATTTCCTATGAAATAGACATGAGATCCAAATTTTTCTGATAAAAGGGCTATTTATTATAAATTATTGAAGTTGATGATTATTGTTTAAATTTAAAATATTTTGAAAATTTTCTAGAATGGGTGGGCCCCACTTTTGGTTGGTGAGAAATATGCTAATTTTTTTTTTCAAAAGTGGTGTGCATGAATAGTAGCAGGTAAAGCCATTAGGTAACATGTTAAGTCTGCTTTGGCGTTCTAGTATTTTCCTATAAATAGGATGCTAAGTTAGAATTGGAAATACACCAGAATCAAAAGTTTTCTCTCTGTTTCTCTCTCTATAATATCGAGTGTATTTTATGAGTATTTAGATACTTTGAGAGTTGCTATTTATTATAAATTTTCTGCAGCACTATATTCGATATTCCAGTCAGAAGTACTGTTCTTTTGAGGTAAGAGACGTTATTTTCTTCTTAAATGATGTTATTTTTTCAATATCATTATACTGAAATATTGGTATAAATTTTATTGTAAAATTTTTATCTTTTCGTGTCGGGGTTACTATTCACATATACAGCACTATTCACGAATACGACACTATTCACCGAAAAAATAAAATTTTCTCTTCTTTGTCCAAGATGTCTATTTTTGTTACTATCTTTGATTGTATCCATGTTTTGATCTTTATTTTTGAATTTTACTCCACTATGGTTTATTATGGAGCGTTTTTGAACTTGGATTATCTAAAGTACGAATCCCTAATCTTTGTCCTTTTATCTCACTGGATTCGTTTTTTTAAAATATTTTTCATCATCCTCAGTCCTAAATGATGATATAACTGTATATCTTTGGCCTGTAGTGCAAATATGAATGATTACCTGATGAATACCTTTGGCCCATAGTGCAAAGATGAACAGGTGTTGAGATGAACATGACCAACTAGTGATACAAATGAATATCTTTGGCCTGTAGTGCAAAGATGAATTGTTGATTCCAGATATATATTGATTGATGTTGCAGGGATAAAATATTGATAATGAACTTTTAAATTCATAGATGATAGTAGATTTCATTCTCTACTTAACTCTTCTAATCAATTGTTATTTTCGCTACAAATATTGATCTAAAACTGGTTGTCCATTATATTTTATCTGATTTGTTAAAGGCTAATGATAATTTGTTGTTCATTATGTTAGTCATAACATTATTACTGGGCTAGTTGAGCTCAGCATTTTCCTTTTTGTTCCATTTTTCTTCTCAGGAGGAGAGAGTATAGCGGGAACTAGTCGGAGTATGGAATGATGGATCAAGATAGTTGTTTAGCAGTCCTCACTATTTTGTAAAATAGTGTATCAATAATTGTAATGAGGACTTATTTGAGTTTGAATATTGTCCAGAAGATAATATTTGTATTTAAACTCACAGTATATGTGTTGTCGTATTTTTCATGACAATTGTAATAATGAAGTGTAGTTGTTTCTGTACCATATATTTGATGACTTATAATGGGTGATGTATACCTATTTTGGGGGCGCCACGTTAGTCTTATTAATTGTTATTGGATTGTCTATTATGATATGTGTTGAATTGCTTAATTGCCTAGCTATCAATTACCGTGATAATCCATATGAAATTGAGAGACGGATTATGGGTTTAGATCTGATCATAGTAGCATGTGTTTGTGACTTCTATATGGAGATAAAATTCGTGATTCGTGCCTAGGATAGAGATATACCTATGCACCGCATGTAGTAAATTGAGAACTTGAACTTCAACCCTCTTTAATTGTAATTCGCATAGAGATATAGTGGGTTAGTTAATTAGGGTGTTCACATTCATTCTATCATCTGCGGATTTAGTGTGATATGGGTATGGTACATCGAGAGGTGGCTATATTTTACTTTCGTGTTCTCGACTAACAATCTGGTATAATTAATTTGTCTTAACAGGAAGTGTGTCGATTTAAATGATTCAATAGGTGAAATTATAATATCAAGTCTTCATTATCTAGTCTCATTCTAGGGGTAGTTAGTATTAGTTAATTACATAGTTTAAATATAAAATATAAAATCAACCGTTTAAATAAGATTGAGTTTGTTACGGGTTAGTGCTTGGTAAGCTTTATTAGTAATTCCTCGCTGATTATCTGATCAATGATATCCATCCGAAAGCAATCTTCTTCATCCATAGGAAATTTCATGGCCTTGAAAATATTGAATTTCACTTCTTGATCTTGGACCCTCATCGTTAGTTCTCCTTTTTGTACGTCGATGAGTGTCCTACCCGTAGCCAAAAACGGTCTCCCGAGGATGATTGGGATGTTCTTATCTTCCTCAAAATCTAGAATAATGAAATCAGCGGGGAATATGAACTTGTCTACCTTAATCAATATGTCTTCCACAATGCCTCTCGGGTATGTGACCGACCTATCCGCCAACTGTAAAGAGATGTTCGTAGGCTTTGGAGCTGGCAAACCCAATTCTGTATAAACTAATAACGACATAAGGTTCACACTTGCCCCCAAATCATACAAGCACTTGTTGAATGACATGTTCCCAATCGTGCATGGAATGGTGAAACTCCCCGGATCTTTCAACTTTGGTGGCAACTTTCGCTGTAAAACCACGCTACACTTCTCTGTTAATGCCATTGTTTCAATGTTTTCCAATTTCTTTTTCCTTGACAAAATCACTTTCATGAATTTCGCATAACTTGGCATCTGCTCTAAGGCTTCAGCAAACGGGATATTAATCTGAAGTTTCTTAAAAACTTCTAAAAATTTTGCAAACTGCTTGTCTAGTTTCTGCTTTTGAACTCTTTGCTGAAAAGGTGGGGGAGGATACACAATTGACTTGTCATCTAACTTTGTTATCTCAATTTGCATATCCTCACCCTGTTTTCCTTCAACCACTTTGTTGTCATCAACTTTGTCATCCGATATAGCTGAATTTTGTGCACCTTTTCCATCCAAATATTTTCCACTTCTCAAAGATTCTTTTCACCTCCCTATTCAAAACCTCAGTTTGCCCACAGGTTTGGGTATGATACGCAGTAGCGACCTTATGGTACTTTGCCAAAATAGCTGTAAATGATTTGTTGCAGAAGTGACAACCTTCATCACTTATAATGACTCTCGGCGTGCCGAACCGCGTAAAAATATTTTTCTGCAAGAATTTGAGAACCACTTTGGCATCGTTAGTCGGGAGTGCTACTTCTTCAACCAACTTTGATACATAGTCCACCGCAAGAAAAATGTACTAATTGGTAAATGAGGAAGGGAATGGCCCCATGAAATCTATGCCCCATACATCGAAAATCTCAACTTCTAAAATACTTTGAAGTGGCATCTCATTCCTTTTCGATATGTTGCCCACCCATTGACATCTATCACAAGTTTTAACAAATTGGTGGGCGTCTTTAAATAATGTAGGCCAATAAAACACGGCTTGAAGCACTTTTGCCGCTGTTCTCTCACTACCATAGTGTCCCCCATACGTCGATGAGTGACATTCATGTAGTATGTTCCTCACTTCACTATGGGGCACATATCTTCTGATAATCTTGTCGGCGCATTGCTTAAATAAGTAAAGCTTATCCCACATATACCACTTGACGTCATAAATAAACTTCTTTTCCTGTTGTCGTGTAAGATTAGGGGGAAGAACGTTGCTCACTAGATAATTCGCGAAGTCTGCGTACCATGGAAATTCTGTAGTTATCCCAAATAGTTGCTCATCCTGGAATGACTCATTGATTACACATTTGTCCTCTTCCTTTTTACCCTGATTTTCAAGCCTAGACAAATGATCGGCGACTTGGTTCTCCGTCCTCTTCCTATCCTTTATTTCTAAATCAAACTCTTATAAAAGGAGAATCCATCGGATAAGGTGTGGCTTAGCATCTTTTTTTGAAATTAAGTACCAAATGGCCAAGTGATCTGTATAAACTACTACCTTTGTCCCGATCAAGTACGCCCGAAATTTATCGAACGCATACACCACTGTAAGCAATTCCTTTTCCGTAATTTTGTAGTTCATTTGAGTCTCCATGAGTGTCTTACTTGCATAATATATGGCGTGAAATACCTTCTCTCGGCGTTGACCCAAAACAGCCCCAATCGCATAGTCGCTCGCATCACACATTAACTCGAAGGGCATGGTCTAATCCGGTGCAACGATCACGGGAGTTGTGGTTAATTTCTTCTTCAATAACTCAAATGTCAATTTACACTCTTTATCCAACTTGAACACCGAATCCTTCTCTAAATGACTGCATAGAGGTTTTGTAATTTTAGAGAAGTCCTTTATGAATCTCCTGTAGAACCCAGCATGTCTCAGAAAACTTGTAATTCCCTTAACTGAACTCGGTGGAGGAAGCTTTTCAATTGTTTCCAACTTTGCTTTATCAACTTCTAATCCTTGAGTCGAGACCTTGTGTCCCAAAATTATGCCTTCTTCAACCATGAACTGACACTTTTCCTAGTAAAGGACCAAATTCGTGTCAGTGCATCTTTGTAAGACCATTACCAAATTCTCTAGACATGCATCAAAATCATCCCCATAGATAGAGAAGTCCTCTATGAAGACTTCCATATTTTTCTCCACCATGTCCGAGAAGATGGCCATCATACACCTCTAGAAGGTAGCGAGTGCATTACACAAGCCGAACGACATTCTCCTGAATGTGAATGTGCCATATGGGCACGTGAATGTCGTTTTCTCTTGATCTTCAGGAGCGATGACGATCTGATTATTACCTAAATATCCATCTAGTAGGAAATAATACTTATGTCCTGCTAATCTGTCCAGCATCTGATCGATAAAGGGCTAAGGAAAGTGATCTTTGCGGGTTTCCTTATTCAACTTCTTGTAGTCCATGCAAACCCTCCAACCAGTTACTGTCCTTGTCAGAATTAGCTCGTTGTCATCATTCTGAACCACTATCATTCCTCCCTTTTTCGGTATACATTGCACCGGACTGACCCACTTACTGTCTAAAATCGAGTAAATAATACCCGCATCCAACCATTTCAGGATTTCTTTCTTGACCACTTCTTTCATGATTGGGTTAAGCCGTCTCTGTTGCTCCACTGTCGGTCTTGCATCGTCTTCCATCAAAATTTTATGTATGCAAAAGGATGGACTGATTCCTTTGATATCCGCGATTGTCCATCCTATAGCCGATTTGAAGTCCCTAAGCACTCTCAGCAACTTTTCTTCCTGCAATTCGTTAAGTGCAGTAGAAATAATAACAGGTAAAGACTTAGAATTGCCTAAGTATGCATACCTGAGGTATTTAGGGAGTGGCTTAAGTTCAAGAGTCGGTCGTTCTTCCAATGACGGTTTCATCCTTGATGTAGCTTTTTTATCCGTGTGCAATGGTTCAAATGGTGCTCTAAATCGGCTAACCCGTGGCAGAGAGTCTAGCATCTGCAAGTAGTCCACAAATTCCGGATCATCTGATTCTTCATCTCCTAATAATGTCGTTTCCAATGGATCGTTAACCAAACTGTCTTCGTTGATTATCTGATCAATGATATCCATCCGAAAATAATCTTCTTCATCCGTAGGAAATTTCATGGCCTTGAAAACGTTGAATTTCTCTTCTTGATCTTGGACCCTCATCGTTAGTTCTCTTTTTTTACGTCGATGAGTGTCCTACCCGTAGCCAAAAATGGTCTCCCGAGGATGATTGGGATGCTCTTATCTTTCTCAAAATCCAGAATAATGAAATCAGCGGGGAATATAAACTTGTCTACCTTAACCAATATGTCTTCCACAATGCCTCTTGGGTATGTGACCGACCTATCCGCCAACTGTAAAGAGATGTTCGTAGACTTTGGAGCTGGCAAACCCAATTCTGTATAAACTGATTACGGCATAAGGTTCACGCTTGCCCCCAAATCACACAAGCACTTGTTGAATGACATGTTCCCAATCGTGCATGGAATGGTGAAACTCCCCGGATCTTTCAACTTTGATGGCAACTTTCACTGTAAAATCGCACTACACTTTTCTGTTAATGCCATTATTTCAAAGTCTTCCAATTTCTTTTTCCTTGACAAAATCCCTTTCATGAATTTCGCATAACTTGGCATCTGCTCTAAGGCTTCTGCAAACGGGATATTTATCTGAAGTAACTTAAAAACTTCCAAAAATTTTGCAAACTGCTTGTCTAGTTTCTGCTTTTAAACTCTTTGCTGAAAAGATGTGGGAGGATACACAACTGGCTTGTCATCTAACTTTGTTTTCTCAATTTGCTTATCCTCACCCTGTATTTCTTCAACCACTTTGTTGTCATCAACTTTGTCATCCGATATAGCTAAATTTTCTGCACCTTTTCCATCCAAATGTTTTCCACTTCTCAAGGTGATTACCCGACACTGTTCCTGATTTCCCTTCGGATTTCTTTCGGTGTCACTTGGTAGAGTCCTATTTGGTTTGTTTTTCAATGCCAATGCAATTTGTCCCATCTGATTTTCTAAATTCTTGATGGCTATTTATTGTGATTTCATTGTCATTGCTTGATTATTCATTGCGACCTCATTGCTCGTTATATGCTTTGATAGTAACTCCTCTAAATCTGATTTCCTCTCTTGGCGTTGCACTGGTTGTTGCTGATTCTGAAATCCTGGGGGATACGATGGTCGTGGAGCTTGCTGATTCTGATTTTTATTCCATGAAAAATTCGGATGGTTCCTATTCCTCTGATTATATGCATTCTGGTACGTATTATGTGGAATCCTGTTGTAGGTGCTCAAACATTGTACTGATTCTGGGTTGATTACGCATTTATCCGTAGGATGTTCACCCGCGCACAATCCACAAATAACTGCAACTTGATGTGTATGTCCCCCTGACCAAGCGTCGAACTTTTTGGCGAGTGCTGAAATTTGCGCTGTTATTGCCGTCACTCCGTCTACCTCTAACACTCCAGTGACTGTAGGTTGTGTCATTCTTGTCATGGGCCACTGATAGTTGTTAGCAGTCATTGTCTCTATCAACTGATATGCGTCCTCATAATTCTTTGCCATAAAAGCTCCCCCCAACGCTGCATCAATACTGGTCCAGAGATTCCCATGTAGTTCGTTGTAAAATGTGTTCATTTGCAACCACTTAGGCAATCCGTGATGTGGGCATTTTCTGACCAATTCTTTGTATCTCTCCCATGCCTCGTACAATGACTCCCCATGTTGCTGATCAAATATGGTAATCTCATTCCTCATCTTTGCAGTCTTCGCTGGCGGGAAGAATTTTGCTAGAAATGTCTGAGCCAGGTCATCCCATGTCGTTATCAAACCCGCTGGTTGAGAGTGTAACCAACTCTTCGCCTTGTCCCATAGAGTGAATGGGAACAAGCAAAGTCTAACTGCTTCATCCGACACCCCAATGTACTTGAAAGTGTCGCATATTTCCAGAAAACTGATCAAATGCTCGTTAGGATCGTCATTTGCAAGTCCCCCAAACTGAACCGAATTTTGAATCATTTGAATCGTCCCAGGCTTGATTTCAAATGTATTCGCAGCTATTGCAGGCCTGGTGATACTCGACTGCAGCTCAGTCACCTTGGGTGTAGCAAAATCCCTCAATGCTTTCTGGTCTTCGGCAACCATTGCTTCTTCTTTATCAGAATTTTCGAAGTCTTCCTTTGTTTCCTTGATCCACTTACTTAACCTCTGAAATCTTCTCTTAATGTCATCCCCAAAAGGAAGTAAGTCTGGATTTTTGGATCGAGTTTGCATAAACCAACTTTAAAAACCTGAAATAAGATTAACAAAAAAAAGTGTTCAAGTAAAACTGGACTAATTAAACTGATATTGCAAAATAATAAATCTATACTAAAGTCCCCGGCAACGGCGCCAAAAACTTGTTGAGTAAAATCTAATTACGCACATCACGCAAGTATACGTGTTCAACAAGTAATATAATAGTAAGTAGAGTATCGTTCCTTCAGAGACTTAGTAAGAATTTAAACCTCGCAATTACCAATTTCCTATTAATCCTAATTTTATTAAACTAATCAATTTCCAGTTTATAACTAAAAATATTAAGAAAATTAAAATCACCAAACAATCAACAAACCCTAAAAATTGAAATTTCAAACAAATAATGGAGAATTAGGCTTCCGACTTCACTTTAAGCATCACTCTGATTATTATACATTTATTCCAGTTTAATTCACTATCCCAGTTTATTAATCAAGAACACGTCCGTAGAACTAGCCACCTCTCGATGCACTAATACCGTATTAACTTCAATCCACAACTAAGATAGAATCAAGTTAAATACCTTAATTAAATAACTCACGATATCTCTATGTAAATTACAATCAAAGAAGGTTTAAGTTCAAGTTCTTTATCCGATTACATGCAATGTCAAGCATATCTCTACCCTAACATTCATCAAGATTCTGTTCATTCACATAAATCAAGAACACATGATATATCAACTATGTCTAGACTGTATTTCATCTCTCGAGTTCATACACGTCCACAAAGAATCGTTGATCAGGCAATTCATAAATTCATGCTCAAATTAATATAGATAAACCGGATAATAGCTTATTAAACTGAAATCAAAGATTACATAATCATCGTTCCACTTAAAGATTCATCTTAAGCCTAAAAAATAATTAGTTCATAATAAATGAAATAATAACCGAATAAATTAAAGATAACATCTCCTCAATTACAGAAATAAAACTAAAGAAGAAGAATAACACAGAACACCCTTCACTCTAGCTTTAATTCGCAATTGATATGATCGTTCTTCAAAATATTCACTCCGTTGCTCGCTATGAATTTATGTCCTTAGTCGCTCTTAATTGCTTTTTATCCTCCTGATTTTGTTGTTTTTCCAGCAACATATATTCAACTCTGAGTTCTAGTCAAAGTCCCTCAACAAATAGAGTCCAAATAATATCCAAATGCTCAAATCGACATCCAAGTAGAGTTCGAAGCAAGCTAGGAGAGTTCAGTTTCGGCACCCCCCGCCCCGGCGGGGTAGTAACATGCAAAGAGCCGCCCCGGCGGGCTAGCCTCCTATTATCTGATGTTGAAGACCCCCCGCCCCGGTGGGGGTGTAAAGCCAAAATGGACCCGCCCCGACGAGCTAGCCTTCTGTAAACCGACTTCGGATAATCTCTTAACTTGCTCAAATTTAGCTCCAATGCCTCTCTTTTTCAATCACATGCCACACCAACCACCCTACACACAAAATAACAAGACACAAGTCAAAATGAACATAAAATCAAGGAATTAACAACAAATAAGCTTGAGCTATAAATCAACTCGTGGATATAAAATCCACATATCAAAATCCCCCAAACTTAAACTGTGCTAGTCCTCGAGCACAAAACAAACTACATGCTATGCAATGCAATGCAATGAGATGTAATGCATCTAATTATATGTCTACTAATCCAATAGTATTACAGAATCAAATTTATTCCTTCGGCCTCAGAAAAATCAAGCAAACATTATAACACTTTATATGAAAACCAATCAATAACTTCTTATCAATCCTTGAATCTTATATTGTCATCACTGATATAGTGTGTGTGTGCAACATCCATGACAACTGTTACAGACTCAAATTTAATACATAACCAACGTCTTAAAAGGAATCATACCGAGCAAACTCAGAAATTTCAAAAGCAGATGAGTTCCAACTAAAATTAAACACTTACCACTATCAAGGGTTCACATAGGGTACTAATACTATATATATATATATATATATATATATATATATATATATATATATATATTAACATAACTGTGCAATGTCTCATTCCATTAGGCTAACAGTGCTACCCCTTAGCGAGCTTTCAACCAACGACTCCTAGACCATAAAAGACCTTAGGGCGCTAGGTGTTAAGACACCCCTACGGGCGTACTTGCTCAAGTAACAAAGGCTCCGAAACAAGACTAGTCACGACATATTTATTATATTTTTTTATAAATCTTATGTACCCCACATTTATCCCCCCAAACTTAGGTTCTTTCCCATTCTTCGTCTTCACTGCCTATCCTTGTCCTTTTCTCGTTCACACTAGCATTATCCTTTAGAAACTCTTTATGTATCAATTTGAACTAACCAGTCGATACAAATGTTATTATCGTGCTAACCGTTTTATATCAGTTTCAAACAAGAACAAGATTCAATTCATAACAGAAACTACATCAGAGTTCTAATAATGGGTACTGTATTTGTTTACTTACCCCTAATTTCATCATTGGCCACAACAAAATGAACTACAACACTGCTGGATATATGCAAAACAACACAATTCTAACTAATTTAATTAATTTTTTTTTAATATGGGCAAACATAACATGAATGCAAACATAAAACAAACATGAATAAAAACTAAATATGCACCTAAGCTACTATGCAACTATATGATTACATGAATGCTTAAAACTAATATGCAAAACTAAAGTGCAATACGAAATGCAAACCTAACTAATGACATTATGCATGCAAACATAAAATGCAAAATACAATCTAACTCCCCTAAACTTAAAAATTAAAATGCCCTCATTATATAGATATAGCAGTTAAAATATGAGGACTTCCCTGTAAGCACTTTAAGCCTCGGGTGGTGGTGTGTTGTGTTCTTCTTCTTCCTCAGAATCACTTGGTGGAAATTGTGGCATTGGGCCGGGTTGCTAGTATGGAAATTGAACAGTGGGAATTAAGCTTTGGAGCGCCATGTTCAATGATGTGAATGACAGGTTCATTGCATTAAACATCTGATCCTGCCTAGCTGCGAGTCACCGCATCTCCCGTTGTGCTGCTTTGTTGTTCTCCTCCATTTGGCGTTGAAAAGTAAGAAATTGGGGGCTCGATATGGCATTGGATGGTGGTTCCATATCAGCTCCTTTCTCTCCCATAGTCTCATCCTCCGAGGTGTCTGCAGCGTCAACTTTGTCCTCCGAAGCTGATGGAAATAAAAATCCTAAGCCTCTAGGATGTGACTCACCTCCGGCCTACACTGAATACCGCGTGATCATTCTTGTGTCTAATTGCTGCAGCGGCATCAGAGTGGGCTCATCATCAGACCATCGAACACCTGCTTGGCGACACAACCCACAAATGAGTGATGGGTGTGGCAGGCCGCCTGAAAAATTCCCTCATAAGCACCGGTGAATGAAAAAATTGATTATGGCTCCGACGTCAATGATGAAGTCTTGCACAATCGCATATAAGAGTAGTGCCTTCTCTTTGGTCACGTCCGAGGTGTGCGTGGATGGAAACAATTTTGCACATAAGAAGGCATACCAAATCTTCCCATACCTGCTGAGATCCTTGTTGTGAAACACCGTGCCCCCTTTCCGTCCCTTGATCCATGTTGTTCCCGGCTTTGTCATTTCTTTGAGAACAGCCTCAAAGTCTGGATCGAAATCACGTAATTGAGCATATTGGCACTGACGAGGCACTCGTAACTGATAATAAGTATTGATAGCATCGGTACTGAATGGAACCAATCTACCCCGCACAAACGCGTTGAAAGGGGCTTTATCCTCGGCGTTAGTATAGAATTCTTTGACCACATTGATAGCAGCGGCCTCGGGTTCCTCAGTGAATTTGTTCCACCCTTTCTGATAAATCTGTTGCATCATTTCACCGTCTAGAGCATCCGGTGCCAACCCCCACTCCGGTGTAAGTGCCTTTGTGACCATATAGTCGTAACGGTCGGCGGCGGAGGAACTTTTGAACTTGCGTCTGTCGAAGGTTTGTGATGGTGGTGTTGGCCTTAAACTTTCTCCCCGTTGTCTTTTGGATGTAGGTTGAGACGCCATTAAATTCTGGATGTCTGAACACACTACTCTCTCCCCAAATTTTACTCACACACTTTATCGAACATTTGGTGTGCGCACTGATTTCTTCCCCCAAACTTGGTGGTTTTGTGGAAAATATGGTAGGAGAAGATGAAGAATTTAAAGTTGGGCTACTCACTCTCAAGTGCAAGATGAATTCCCATGATACGAACACTTTCTAAGTTAAAATTGAATGTAGGTGACAAACTTGGGTTGGGAGGTTGTGTTTATATAGAGATGGTGAATGGAGAAGAATAAGAGTGAGTGATGGAGGCAATGGGTTATTGGGTGAATGTGTTCGCAAAGTGGGAAGATGGAATTTAAGTTGCTAGAACGTGTGAGATAATTGATGGGAGTTGGAATAGTATGTGAGGAAGAAGTAGAGGTTTAACGAAGAAGTGGGGGAAGTGGGAAGTGTAATTGAAAGTAGAAGTAACTGCCGAGCATGTCTGTTCACATCCAGGACCCCCGCCCTGGCGGGGGATATAAGGCTAAAGAGGCCCGCCCCGGCGGGCATATGCCCTGTAAGTTGGACCTTAAGACCCCCGCCCCGGCGGGGGGTATAGTGCATAAAAGGCCCGCCCCTGTGGGGGTAGGTTCTGTTAACTGAGGATTTAGTGCATGTTTCTACCTTTCTACTCCAATCCTTATGCATGTTAGGTTCCTGCACAATCATGAAACATAAATATATGTAGATTTGAGCGATCCTAAGCATGGTAACGCAATTATCTAAAGATGACTTCAACTTTTAACTATTAATAATTGAATTGACATGAATTGAATTGAAACAAACTAACATTCTAATCTACAATCTAACTAGCATGGATAAAATATGAAAAATTAAAAGATGATTGGGTTGCCTCCCAATTAGCGCTTGATTTTAAGCCGTTCAGCCTGACTACTCCCTGTTTAAGGTGCGTCGGATAATGTGATTTCGATGACGTCCCAATTGGACTCTCCACCCCAATAGTGCTTCAACCGTTGACCGTTGACCCTGAAAGTATCCAATGGATTTCTACTATAGAGTTCAACGGCACCATGTGGGAAAACTGTTTTGATGGTGAATGGACCCGACCATCGTGATTTTTGCTTCCCAGGGAACAACCTCAACCTTGAGTTGAAAAGTAATACCGATTGTCCCGGCTCGAACGTTCGGTGCATGATTTTTCGATCGTGCCATTTCTTGACCTTTTCTTTGTATAACTTCGAGTTCTCGTAAGCATGAAGATGGAATTCATTGAGCTCGTTTAACTGAAGTAATCTCTTTTCCCCCACAACTGGTTGATCAAAGTTCAGTTTCTGAATATCCCAGTAGGCCTTGTGCTGTAAATCCACAGGCAAGTGACATGCTTTCTCGTATAGTAATTAGTATGGTGACATACCAATCGGTGTTTTATACGCAGTCCGGTAGGCCCATAGTGCATCGTCCAACCTGAGAGACCAATCCTTTCGAGTTGGGTTTACCACCTTCTCCAAGATTCTTTTCACCTCTCTGTTCGAAACCTCAGCTTGCCCACTGGTTTGGGGATGATACGCAGTAGCGACCTTATGGTTGACCCCATACTTTGCCAAGAGAGCTGTAAATGATTTGTTGCAGAAGTGACTACCTTCATCACTTATAATGGCTCTCGGCATGCCAAACCGCGTAAAAATATTTTTCTGTAAGAATTTGAGAACCACTTTGGCATCGTTAGTCGAGAGTGCTACTACTTCAACCCACTTTGATACATAGTCCACCGCAAGCAAAATATACTGATTGATAAATAAGGAAGGGAATGGCCCCATGAAATATATGCCCCATACATCGAAAATCTCAACTTCTAAAATAGTTTGAAGTGGCATCTCATTCCTTTTCGATATGTTGCCCACCTGTTGAAATCTATCACAAGTTTTAACAAATTGGTGGGCGTCTTTAAATAATGTAGGCCAACCCGGCTTGAAGCACTTTTGCTGCTGTTCTCTCACTACCATAGTGTCCCCCATCCGTCGATGAGTGACATTCATATAGTATGTTCCTCACATCATTGTGGGGCACATATCTTTTGATAATCTTATCGACGCATTGTTTGAATAAGTAAGGCTCATCCCACATATAACACTTGACGTCATAAAGAAACTTCTTTTTCTATTGTCGTGTAAGATTAGGGGGAAGAACGTTGCTCACTAGATAATTCGCGAAGTCTGCGTACCATGGAAATTCTGTAGTTATCCCAAACAGTTGCTCATCCGGGAATGACTCGTTGATTACACACTTGTCCTCTTCCTTTTTACTGTGATTTTCCAGCCTAGACAAATGATCAGCGACTTGGTTCTCCATCCCCTTCCTATCCTTTATTTCTAAATCAAACTCTTATAAAAGGAGAATCCATCGGATAAGGCTTGGCTTAGCATTTTTTTTCAAAATTAAGTACCGAATGGCCGAGTGATCTGTATAAACTACTACCTTTGTCCCGATCAAGTACGCCATGAATTTATCGAACGCATACACCACTGCAAGCAATTCCTTTTTCGTAGTTTTGTAGTTCATTTGAGTCTCCATGAGTGTCTTACTTGCATAATATATGGCGTGAAATACCTTCTCTCGGCGTTGACCCAAAACAGCCCCAACCACATAGTCGCTCGCATCACACATTAACTCGAAGGGCATGGTCCAATCCGGTGCAACGATCACGGGAGCTGTGGTTAATTTCTTCTTCAATAACTCAAATGCCAATTTACACTCTTCATCCAACTTGAACACCGAATCCTTCTCTAAATGACTGCATAGAGGTTTTGCAATTTTAGAGAAGTCCTTTATGAATCTCCTGTAGAACCCAACATGTCTCAGAAAACTTCTAATTCCCTTAACTGAACTCGGTGGAGGAAGCTTTTCAATTGTTTCCAACTTTGCTTTATCAACTTTTAATCCTTGAGTCGAGACCTTGTGTCCCAAAATTATGCCTTCTTCAACCATAAAGTGGCACTTTTCCCAGTTAAGGACCAAATTCGTGTCAATGCATCTTTGTAAGACCATTACCAAATTCTCCAGACATGCATCAAAATCATCCCCATAGATAGAGAAGTCGTCTATGAAGACTTCCACATTTTTCTCCACCATGTCTGAGAAGATGGCCATCATACACCTCTAGAAGGTAGCAGGAGCATTACACAAGCCGAACGACATTCTCCTGAATGTGAATGTGCCGTATGGGCACGTGAATGTCGTTTTCTCTTGATCTTCAGGAGCGATGACGATCTGATTATAACCTGAATATCCATCTAGTAGGCAATTATACTTATGTTTTGCTAATCTATCCAGCATCTGATCGATAAAGGGCTAAGGAAAGTGATCTTTGCGGGTTTCCTTATTCAACTTCTTGTAGTCCATGCAAACCCTCCAACCGATTACTGTCCTTGTCAGAATTAGCTCGTTGTCATCATTCTGAACCACTGCCATTCCTCCCTTTTTCGATATACATTGCACCGGACTGACCCACTTACTGTCTGAAATCAGGTAAATGATACCCGCATCCAACCATTTTAGGATTTCTTTCTTGACCACTTCTTTAATGATTGGGTTAAGCCGTCTCTGTTGCTCCACTGTCGGTCTTGCATTGTCTTCCATCAAAATTTTATGCATACAAAAGGATGGACTGATTTCTTTTATATCCGCGATTGTCCATCCTATAGCCAATTTGTAGTCCCTAAGCATTCTCAGCAACTTTTCTTCCTGTAATTCGTTAAGTGCAGCAGAAATAATAACAGGTAAAGACTTAGAATGGCCTAAGTATGCATACCTGAGGTATTTAGGGAGTGGCTTAAGTTTAAGAGTCGGTCGTTCTTCCAATGATGGTTTCATCCTTGATGTAGATTTTTCATCCGTGTGCAATGGTTCAAATGGTGCTCTAAATCGGCTAACCCGTGGCAGAGAGTCTAGCATCTGTAAGTAGTCCACAAATTTCGGATCATTTAATTCTTCATCTCCTAGTAATGTCGTTTCCAATGGATCGTTAACCAAACTATTTCCCATGTCTTCGCTAATTATCTGATCAATGATATCCATCCGGAAACAATCTTCTTCATCCGTAGGAAATTTCATGGCCTTGAAAACGTTGAATTTCACTTCTTGATCTTGGACCCTCATCGTTAGTTCTCCTTTTTGTACGTCGATGAGTGTCCTGCCCGTAGCCAAAAATGGTCTCCCGAGGATGATTGCGATGCTCTTATCTTCCTTAAAATCCAGAATAATGAAATCAGCGGGGAATATGAACTTGTCTACCTTAACCAATATGTCTTCCACAATGCCTTTCGGGTATGTGACCGACCTATCCGCCAACTGTAAAAAGATGTTCATTGGCTTTGGAGCTGGCAAACCCAATTCTGTATAAACTGATAACGGCATAAGGTTCACACTTGCCTCCAAATCACACAAGCACTTGTTGAATGACATGTTCCCAATCGTGTATGGAATGGTGAAACTCCCCGGATCTTTTAACTTTGGTGGCAACTTTCGCTGTAAAATCACACTACACTTCTCTGTTAATGCCATTATTTCAAAGTCTTCCAATTTCTTTTTCCTTGACAAAATCCCTTTCATGAATTTTGCATAACTTGGCATCTGCTCTAAGGCTTCTTCAAACGGGATATTTATCTGAAGTAACTTAAAAACTTCCAAAAAATTTATAAACTACTTGTCTAGTTTCTGCTTTTAAACTCTTTGCTGAAAAGATGTGGGAGGATACACAACTGGCTTGTCATCTAACTTTGTTTTCTCAATTTGCTTATCCTCACCCTGTTTTTCTTCAACCACTTCGTTATCATCAACTTTGTCATCCGATATAGCTAAATTTTCTGCTCCTTTTCCATCCAAATGTTTTCCACTTCTCAAGGTGATTGCCTGACACTGTTCCTGATTTCCCTTCGGATTTCTTTCGTTGTCACTTGGTAGAGTCCCTTTTGGTCTATTTTTCAATGCCAATGCAGTTTGTCCCATCTAATTTTCTAAATTCTTGATGGCTATTTATTGTGATTTCATTGTCATTGCTTGATTTTTTATTGCGACCTCGTTGCTCGTTATATACTTTGATAGTAACTCCTCTAAATCTGATTTCCTCTCTTCGCGTTGCACTGGTTGTTGCTGATTCTGAAATCCTAGGGGATACGATGGTCGTGGAGCTTGCTGATTCTGATTGTTATTCCATGAAAAATTCGGATGGTTCCTATTCCTCTGATTATATGCATTCTGGTACGTATTCTGTGGAATCCTATTGTAGGTGCTCAAACATTGTACTGATTCTGGGTTGATTACGCATTGATCCGTAGGATGTTCACCCACGCACAATCCATAAATAACTGCAACTTGATGTGTCTGTCCCCCTGACCAAGTGTCGAACTTTTTGGCGAGTGCTGAAATTTGCGCTGTTATTGCCGTCACTCCGTCTACCTCTAACACTCTAGTGACTGTAGGTTGTGTCATTCTTGTCGTGGACCACTGATAGTTGTTAGCAGTTATTGTCTCTATCAACTTATATGCGTCCTCATAATTCTTTGCCATAAAAGCTCCCCCCCAACTCTGCATCAATACTGGTCCAGAGATTCGCATGTAGTTCGTTGTAAAATGTGTTCATTTGCAACCACTTAGGTAATCCGTGATGTGGGCATTTTTTGACCAATTCTTTGTATCTCTCCCATGCCTCATACAATGACTCCCCATGTTGCTGATCAAACATGGTAATCTCATTCCTCATCTTTGCAGTCTTCGCTGGCGAGAAGAATTTTGCTAGAAATTTCAGAGCCAGTTCATCCCATGTCGTTATCAAACCCGCTGGTTGAGAGTGTAACCAACTCTTCGCCACGTCCCACAGAGTGAATGGGAACAAGCGAAGTCTAACTGCTTCATCCGAAACCCCATTGTACTTGAAAGTGTTGCATATTTCCAAAAAATTGATCATATGCTCGTTAGGATCGTCATTTACAAGTCCCCCAAACTGAACCGAGTTTTGAATCATTTGAATCGTCCCAGGCTTGATTTCAAATGTATTCGCAGCTATTGCTGGCCTGGAGATACTCGACTGCAGCTCAGTCACCTTGGGTGTAGCAAAATCCCTCAATGCTTTCTGGTCTTCGGCAACCATTGCTTCTTCTTTATCAGAATTTTCGAAGTCGTCCCTTGTTTCCTTGATCCGCTTACTTAACCTCTGAAATCTTCTCTCAAAGTCGTCCTCAAAAGGAAGTAAGTCTGGATTTTTGGATCGAGTTTGCATAAACCAACTTCAAAAACCTGAAATAAGATGAACAAAAACAAAAGTGTTTAAGTAAAACTGGACTAATTAAACTGATATTGCAAAATAATAAAATCTATACTAAAGTCCCCGGCAACGGTGCCAAAAACTTGTTGAGTAAAATCTAATTACGCACAGCACGTAAGTATACGTGGTCAAAAAGTAATATAATAGTAAGTAGAGTATCGTTCCCTCAGAGACTTAGTAAGAATTTAAACCTCACAATTCCCAATTTCCTATTAATCCTAATTTTATTAAACTAATCAATTTCCAGTTTATAACTAAAAGTATTAAGAATATTAAAATCACCAAACAATCAACAAACCCTAAAAACTGAAATTTCAAAAAAAATAATGGAGAATTAGGCTTCCGACTTCACTTTAAGCATCACTCTGATTATTACACCTTTATTCCAGTTTAATTCATTATCCCAATTTATTAATCAAGAACACGTTTGTAGATCTAGCCACCTCTCGATGCACTAATACCGTATTAACTTCAATCCACAACTAAGATAGAATAAAGTTAAACACCTTAATTAACTAACTCACGATATCTCTATATGAATTACAATCAAAGAAGGTTTAAGTTCAAGTTCTTTATCCGATTACATGCTATGTCAAGCATATCTCTACCCTAACATTCATCAAGATTTTGTTCATTCACATAAATCAAGAACACATGCTATATCAACTATGTCTAGACTGTATTTCATCTCTTGAGTTCATACACGTCCACAAAGAATCGTTGATCGGGCAACTCATAAATTCATGCTCAAATTAATATAGATAAACCGGATAATAGCTTATTAAACTGAAATCAAAGATTACATAATCATCGTTCCACTTAAAAATCCGTCTTAAGCCTAAAAAATAATTTGTTCATAATAAATGAAATAATGACCGAATAAATTAAAGATAACATCTCCTCAATTACAGAAATAAAACGAAAGAAGAAGAATAACACAGAACACCCTTCACTCTAGCTTCAGTTCGCAATTGATATGATCATTCTTCAAAATATTCACTCCGTTGCTCGCTATGAATTTATGTCCTTAGTCACTCTTAATTGCTTTTTATCCTCCTGATTTTGTTGTTTTTCCAGCAACATATATTCAACTCTGAGTTCTAGTCAAAGTCCCTCAACAAATAGAGTCCATATAATATCCAAATGCTCAAATCCACATCCAAGTAGAGTTCGAAGTAAGATAGGAGAGTTCAGTTTCGGCACCCCCCGCCCCGGCGGGGGTAGTTACATGCAGAGAGCCGCCCCGACGGGCTAGCCTCCTATTATCTGCTATTGAAGACCCCCCCCCCGCCCCGGCGGGGGTGTAAAGCCAAAATGGGCCCGCCCCGACGGGCTAGCCTTCTGCAAACCGACTTCGGATAATCTCTTAACTTGCTCGAATTTAGCTCCAATGCCTCTCTTTTTCAATCACATGCCACACCAACCACCCTACACACAAAATAACAAGACACAAGTCAAAATGAACATAAAATCAAGGAATTAACAACAAATAAGCTTGAACTAGAAATCAACTCGTGGATATAAAATCCACATATCAAAATCCCCCAAACTTAAACCGTGCTAGTCCTCGAGCACAAAACAAACTACATGCTATGCAATGCAATGCAATGAGATGTAATACATCTAATTATATGTCTACGAATCCAACAGTATTACAGAATCAAATTCATTCCTTCGGCCTCAGAAAAATCAAGTAAACATTACAACACTTTATATGAAAACCAATCAATAATTTCTTATCAATCCTTAAATTTTATACAATCATCACTGATATAGCGTGTGTGTGCAACATCCATGACAACTGTTACAGACTCAAATTTAATACATAACCAACTTCTTAAAAGGAATCATACCGAGCAAACTCAGAAATTTCAAAAGCAGACGAGTTCCAACTAAAATTAAACACTTACCACTATCAAGGGTTCACATAGGGTACTAATACTATATATATATATATATATATATATATATATATATATATATATATATATATATATATATATTATAACATGACTGTGCAATGCCTCATTACATTAGGCTAACAGTGCTACCCCTTAGCGAGCTTTCAACCAACGACTCCCAGACCATAAAAGACCTTAGGGCGCTAGATGTTAAGACACCCCTACGGGCGTACTTGCTCAAGTAACAAAGGCTCCGAAACAAGACTAGTCACGACATATTTATTATATTTTTTTATAAAGCTTATGTACCCCACATTTATCCCCCCAAACTTATGTTCTTGCCCATTCTTCGTCTTCACTGCCTATCCTTTTCCTTTTCTCATTCACACTAGCATTATCCTTTAGAAACTCTTTATGTATCAATTTGAACTAACCAGTCGACACAAATGTTATTAGCGTGCTAACCGTTTTATACCAGTTTCAAACAAGAACAAGATTTAATTCATAACAGAAACTACATCAGAGTTCTAATAATGGGTACTGTATTTGTTTACTTAACCCTAATTTCATCATTGGCCACAACAAAATGAACTATAACACTGCTGGATATATGCAAAACAACATAATTCTAACTAATTTTTTTTTTAATTTTTTTAATTTTTTTTAATATGGGCAAACATAACATGAATGCAAACATAAAACAAAAATGAATAAAAACTAAATATGCACATAAGCTACTATGCAACTATATGATTACATGAATGCTTAAAACTAATGTGCAAAACTAAAGTGCAATACGAAATGCAAACCTAACTAATGACATTTTGCATGCAAACATAAAATGCAAAATACAATCTAACTTCCCCAAACTTAAAAATTAAAATGCCCTCATTATATAGATATAGCAGTAAAAATAAGGACTTCCCTGTAAGAACTTTAAGCCTGGGGTGGTGGTGTGTTGTGCTCTTCTTCCTTAGAATCACTTGGTGGAAATTGTGGCATTGGGCCCGGTTGCTGGTATGGAAATTGAGGAGTGGGGTTGAAGCTTTGGAGTGTCGTGTTCAATGATGCGAACGACAGGTTCATTGCATCAAACATTGATCCAGCCTAGCTACGAGTCGCCGCATTTCTCGTCGTGTTGCTTTGTTGTGCTCCTCCATTTGGCGTTGAAAAGCAAGAAATTGAGGGCTCGATATGGCGTTGGATGGTGGTTCCGCCACTGCTCCTTGCTCTCCCATAGTCTCATCCTCATCCTCCGAGGTGTTTGCAGCGTCAACTTCATCCTCCGAAGCTGATGGAAATACAAATCCTAAGCCTCTAGGATATGACTCACCTCCGGCTCACACTGAATACCGTGCGATCATTCTTGTGTCTAGTAGGTACAGCGGCATCAGAGTGGGCTCATCATCGGACCATCGAACATCTTCTTGGCGACACCACCCACAAATGAGTGATGGGTGTGGCAGGCCGGCCGAAAAATTCCCTCGTAAGCACCGGCGAATGGAAAAATTGATTATGGCTCCGACGTCGATGATGAAGTCTTACACAATCGCATATAAGAGTAGTGCCTTCTCGTTGGTCACGTCCGAGGTGTGCATGGATGGAAACAGTTTCACACATAAGAAGGCATACCAAATCTTCCCATACCTGCTGAGATCCTTGCTGTGAAACACCGTGCCCCCTTTCCGTCCCTTGATCCATGTTGTTCCCGACTTTGTCATTTCTTTGAGAACAGCCTCAAAGTCCGGATCAAAATCACGTAATTGAGCATATTGGCACTAACGAGGCACTCGTAACTGATAATAAGTGTTGATAGCATCGGCACTGAATGGAACCATTCTACCCCGCACAAACGCATTGAAAGGGGCTTTATCCTAGGCGTTAGCATAGAATTCTTTGACCACGTTGACAACGGCAGTCTTGGGTTCCTCAGTGAATTTGTTCCACCCTTTCTGATAAATCTGTTGCATCATTTCACCGTCCAGAGAATCCGGTGCCAATCCCCACTCCGGTGTAAGTGCCTTTGTGACCATATAGTCGTAACGATCGGCGACGGAGGCACTTTTGAACTTGTGCCTGTCGAAGGTTCGTGATGGTGGTGTTGGCCTTAAACTTTCTCCCCGTTGTCTTTTGGATATAGGTTGAGACTCCATTGAATTTCGGATGTCTGATCACACTACTCTCTCCCCAAATTTCACTCACACACTTTATCGAACACTTGGTGTGCACACTGATTTCTTCCCCCAAACTTGGTGGTTTTGTGGAAAATATGGTGGGAGAAGATGAAGAATTTAAAGTTGGGCTACTCACTCTTAAGTGCAAGATGAATTCCCACGATACAAACACTTTCTAAGTTAAAATTGAATATAGGTGACGAACTTGGGTTGGGAGGTTATGTTTATATAGAGATGGTGAATGGAGAAGAATAAGAGTGAGTGATGGAGGTAATGGGTTAGTGGGTGAATGTGTTCGCGAAGTGGGAAGATGGAATTTAAGTTGCTAGAATGTGTGAGATAATTGATGGGAGTTGTAATAGTATATGAGGAAGAAGTAGAGGTTTAATGAAGAAGTGGGGGAAGTGGGAAGTGTAATTGAAGTAGAAGTAACTGCCGGGCATGTCTGTTCACATCCAGGACCCCCGCCCCGGCGGGCATACGCCCTGTAAGTTGGACCTCGAGACCCCCGCCCCGGCAGGGGTGGGTTCTGTTAACTAAGGATTTAGTGCATGTTTCTACCTTTCTACTCCAATCCTTATGCATGTTAGGTTCCTGCACAATCTTGAAACATAAATATAAGTAGATTTTGAGCAATCCTAAGTATGGTAACGCAATTATCTAAAGATGACTTCAATTATTCAGCACCCCCCGCCCCGGCGGGCTAGCCTCCTGTTATCTGGTGTTGAAGAACCCCCCCCCCCAGCGGGGGTGTAAAGCCAAAATGGTCCCGCCCTGGCGGGCTAGCCTTCTGCAAACCACCCTACACACAAAATAACAAGACACAAGTCAAAATGAACATAAAATCAAGGAATTAACAACAAATAAGCTTGAACTAGAAATCAACTCGTGGATATAAAATCCACTCATCAAAGTTCCCTAACTCTTATAACTTTGGATATTTTACAAATTCAAACTGTTGCTATATCAGCTATATTTACATCAAACAAATATCTATTATTGTACATATTGAAAATCAATTACATATCTTGATTCTTGTTGCGAGCATTGAATTTATTGTTCCTAAATATATTGTAAATATTGTCTAAGCTATTTGATTCGGCTAGACTAATATCATGTGTTAGAAAGCTATCCAAACCAATTGTCTTGGTGCGGACTCTTATAAATCTACTGAGATGAACAAGAAGGGTAAATTATATAACTGTTGAGGAACCAACGTGCGCACATACTAGCATGTTTAAATGTTATGCATAACGTAGGGTACTTTAGGCTGATCACATGTTGTACTTGTTTATATTGAATTTTCAGTATAATACTGTTAATTCTAGTAGGAGTTCTTAGTCCATAGCGACTACTCAGTTTCATTATTCTTGAACTTTGAAATGATTAAACCTTGGAATTCTTGATGATATCTTTCAGTCCATAGCGACTCTTATTTAGAAAAAAATTAATACTTCTTGTCATTCTTGAACTATCATTTATTGTTATACCCTTGAGATTTCAAACTTTATAACTGTTCACTCTTATTGTTATATTACTTGTTGGGCAAATTTGTTGCTCATTCTTGCTTTCCTAAAAACATTACAGTTAAGGCAGAGCAAGGAAGTACCTCAGGGAAGGACAAAGGAAAGGGCACGACTACAAAATAGCTTTAGTTCCTTAAGCTAGAAGAATTAATGTTATATTGTATTAAGAAGTAAGTAATCTATGTTTAGGTTATATTTAAACTTAATCTATGTAATATGCTAGTTATGGTTACGAGACTTTGGGACAAGAATAATTATAATAAATCAATGTAAATTATTATATTATTCTACTGTATGAGTTATTAGTGTATTATTATAATGAGATCAGGAAGCACCGAATTCGAGATATTAGTGTCTGAATTTGAGGGCGTCACAAAGCTTAAGTGGAAAATCAAACAAGGAGACGAATTAAGTGCCTCAGATCAGATAATGGGACAGATTATAAGTATGAGCCATTTCAAAAGTTTTATGAGGATCATGGAATTCAGCATCATTGGACTGTTAGGAAGACACCATAGCATAATGGGGTGGCAGAGAGAATGAACAGAACTATAGCAGAGAGAGCACGGTGTATCAGGTTGAATGCAGGGCTTCTGAAGGATTTTTGGGCAAAAACAGTAAGTATGGTAGTTTTTATAATAAATAGGCTGCCGAGTACTGCTCTGGATAGTAAGGTAGAACAGGAGGTGTGGATAGGCAAAGAGGTAGATTATTTAGGTATAAATATATTTGATTGTCCAACCTACGTTCATGTTCCCAGGGATGAAAGGTCAAAGCTTGATGCAAAGTCCAAATAGTGCATCTTTATTGGGTATAAGAAAAGAGTGAAGGGGTACAAGTTTTAAGATTTGAAATCAAAGAAAGTTGTGATTAGTAGGGATGTCGTTTTTGATGAAGCTTCTATAGTCAAGGCACATTAGAAAGTTCAGAAAACTAAGGCTGGAGAAGTCACCAGCAAATAGAAGCAGGATATACAGATTGAGTTGGAAAATTGTGACACTGGCAATCCACCGCTAGTGGAACAGGTTGATCAACAACAACAAAAGGAAAACATAGCCGCAAGGAGCCCCAGGCGCACTATCAAACCACCGGAGAGGTATAGGTTTGATGATATGGTTACATATGCATTATCTACCACTAGTAGGAATCCGTCTACTTTTCAGGATGTCATTGTTAGTCCTGAAAGGGACAGATGGATGAAGGTCATGGTGGAGGAGATGGAATTATTGAAGAAGAATAAGACTTGGGAATTGACAGAATTATCTGAGGGAAAGAAACCAGTGGGGTGAAAATGGGTATACAATAAGAAATAGGATGTATTAGAAAAGGAAAAGAAAAGGTTCAAGGCTCTATTAGTTGCAAAGAGATACTCACAGAGGAAAGGGATTGACTATGATGAGATATTTTCTCTAGTGGTGAGGCATACTTCAATTAGGATTATCTAGGCATTGGTGGATAGCTATGATCTAGAGTTAGAGCAGTTGGATGTGAAAACAGATTTTCTCCGTGGTGATTTGGAGGAAGTTATATTCATGGAGAGCCTGAGGGGTTCAAGGAACCAGAGACTGAGCGCACATAGTTTGCAGGTTGAAGAAATCACTATATGGGCTGAAGCAGTCTCTGAGACAATGGTACAAGAAGTTTGAATCATTCATGATCCAAATCAGATTCACTCGTTGTGAGTATGATTATTGTGTTTATATTAAGAGTCTTGAGGATGGTTCATATACTTTTCTGTTACTTTATGTGGATGATATGCTTATTGCTGCGAAAAGTATGGTTGAAGTCAACAAGTTGAAGGCCTTGTTGAGAAAGGAGTTTGACATGAAGGATTTGGGTGCTGCTAAGAAAATACTTGGGATGGAGATTCGCAAGGATATGTCAGCTGGTAAGTTGTGGTTGTCCCAAAAGAATTACGTGAAGAAAGTGTTGGAAAGGTTTAGTATGACTAATGCTAAAAAGGTCAGCACTTCATTAACGAGTCATTTTAGGTTGTCTACATCACAGTGTCCGGAGTCGACTGAAGAGATTCAGGATATGTGAAACGTGCCTTATACTAGTGCAGTTGGTTGTTTGATGTATACTATGGTATGTACAAGACCCGATTTGGCACATGTAGTCAGCACAATGAGAGCACTGGAAAGCGATTAAATGGATATTCAGATATTTGAAAGGTACTGCATATCATATGTAAGACTTCAACTTTTATGAATAAAGATTAATTTTTCTCAAAATATATTTTTGAATATTAAGGTGTGAATTTGTTATAATGTTATAGTTGTGGGTAATATTTACAAATTTTGCAAAGTAAGCAAGTTGTCATAAAATATTTTATTGGTCGGGGAATATTCGTTTTAACAGGAAATATTCGTACGACGACACAATCATTGGTGGACCCCACAACGAAATTATTATCGGAGTTAAAAAACGACAAAAATATCTTTTTATAAAAATAACGGCGAAAGTTTTACCGTTAACTGTTGAAATATCCGGTGATAAAAGTATAATAATATGTGTGGTTGCATAGTAGCACACGGTATTTGATGCTTACGTGATAAGTCACTCAGTTATACTCAATTATTGCTACAGTAATTGCTGCATAGTATCTCACATTATTGATTCAATTATTGTCACAGTATTATCTGCACAATATTTTATATTATTAAATCAATAATTGAGATGACAAGTTATTCATATTATTATTTGCATTATTGACAATGTCTAGAAAATTCTGTCGAGAAAAGTGGTTTGGCCACCTAATTGCATGCCAATAGGGAGAAATTCTTATCGAAAAGCCCCCTCTTTTCTGGGAATAATCTGGCTGTTAATATTGTAAGTTATATTATTGATGAATAAATGTTATTAAAAATATTTAGGGAATTTTTATGAAGTATTTGTTATAAATTTTGCTTATTATTTAGACCCCCCACTTATCTATTTTTTAAAACTGTCAGTAAATTTTTTTTTTTTTTATATACATATATATATATATATATAGAATATATATATACAGGAAAGTTCAAAAACATAAATTTTAAATAGCATAACTTCCTTTTAAGTAACATAACGATTTAAAGGACAAAACTCAGCCTACCTTCCGCGTCTTGTTTAAAAAACCCAAATCTGAGAATCGAGCTTCTCTCGCGACTCACAAGCCCTCGGTTCTGCGTTCTCTCTTCTCTCCAAATCGGACGCTAGCAGAGCTTATCTCATCTCTCTTCTCTCCAAATCGGACGTAAGCAGAGCCAAATCGGAAGCAAGTAGAGCCAAATCAGAACTAGGAACCCTAGCTTCTCTCTTCTCCCTTCTCTCCAAATCAGGCATGTGTATGTAACTACTTGAAGTTCTTTTTCCTTCTAATTTTTCTCGTGAAAAAGCTGTTGATTCTCTCCCGCTTTCTCAATTCGCTTTTCGGAGAGACCTAATCTAAAGGCAAGGCAAAATCTGTAAGCCCTTTTCTTTTTTATTTGTTGCTATAATGTAAAGGCAAGGTTTCTTTATTCTCTATTGCCTCTGTATTGATTAAGTTTTATTTTTATGGTTTTATTTCAGGGCCAATTGATTTGGAACAAGCTTTTATTTTTATACGATATTATCCAGAATATCAATGGTAATTCATGGTCCATGTGAGCTAAGTTTGAAGCTTTTCTAGTACTTTTAGGGCTTAATTTGGATACCCATTTAGTAATTTAAAAGAAAAGATTATCCTTTGTTATTCCTATCTTTCAAAAACCCTAACTTAAGGTATTCTGTATTGGGGCTTTTGCTTTGGTTCTGAAGGTATAATTAGATAGTGGGTTTTGGGCTTATTTTGTATTGTGTTTGTATCCTTTTGTAGGAGATTTTGGTAAATGGAGAAAGATAAATCACCGAACATTGGTGGAGGTGTTCTCCCTCCTTAAGCAATTTTTATGGTTGAGATTGATTACGCACAAGAGCACATTTTCTATCTTGGTAGATTGACAAAAAACCATCGATCGAGGACTTTCACCTGGGTGTTGGCGTTCCATTCTCTTTCCCAAAGTGTTCGTAGATATTTGAATGTATTATTTTGTTTATAATTAAAAACACAGCTACCATTTGTTCTGTAATTGCTCGTGCAATCAGTTGAAGTCTAATTTTAGTTCTTCCATCTCATCCTGACTCCTGAGTAGGTTTGAACATTGGTGATGTTTAGTTCCTACTTCCTAGGCATGAATTATCTTTCGAGTATAAGCTAGTAGTCCTGACTCCTGATTGCTCTTTGAATGCCGTTTGTGAGGATGAGTTTTTAAGCTTAATATTACTCGATCCTTTTCAAATTTATGCCCAGGCCCCGTTCTGACTTTTTTTTAAGTCATTGATCATTTTTAAAACTTAGTTTTATAACATTTTTACCAAAATATAGGTTGAATTTATATACAATTTATTACTAATTTTAAGAATAAATTTATATATGTTTAATTATTAATTCTAGAAATAATCAACTTGATTGAAAAAAAAATAAAAACTAGGGAGTAAATGGTTGTTTATACTCCGTACAATTTTGAGTAAAGTAAATTTTAGGACTCAAGACACTACTAGTTTTAACCAAAAAATAGATGGAGTGATGTGTGTTTATTTTGTTTCTTTTATTCAATACTATACCAAAACCAAATGATGGGAGTTGTGATTTGGTTAATTGGTAGAGTTGGTGAAGGCTTATGCACAGCATGAGGTTGGAGAAAACACCAATAAGAGTTCACGTGAACAAAATAACAAGTAAAAAGGGAGGAACCTGTGAACAAACGCAGAATATAGTAGTAATCAATTACAAGGAAAAAGCAAACAAGAGAGCTGCATTTCAGTTTCTTGTTTTGATTGTAATTATTTTATTTTAATTTCTTTTGAATAAGGACGAACACTAATGGCAATTTCATTGGAATGTATAATAATAATTTACATAAGGAATTATTATTTTCACAAGTAAAATTTGATATATGTATTAAAATTCAGTTGGGTTGGATTTGGACAAGGCCTTGGCGTTTTACCTGTAATCAAAGAATGCTTCAATGCTTGTAACAAAGAGCATACACGTGTGACTACTACATTTTGTGACTGACTAAATCTCTTGATGAAATATGTTATTTAAGCATAGAAAAAATGTTTAATACATTAGATGCAACTAATGATTTTGTGGTTGTTCTGATGCTCAAGAAAACCAACAAAGAGCTCTCCCCTACAAGCTTGATCCACTAATGGTGTCTTATTCTTGGAAGTATCAGTTACCAAAAGGCGAACATAATGTAGACATGTTTTTACATATGAAAATTTCAATGACAGAAAAAAACTATCAAGTAAAGCAATTGATTGAGTATAAAAAGGACATGCTCATAAACCAGATCAAGTTCAAACATCTCAAGGACCCATAATTTAACATTTCCCATGTAAATGGATGCACAAGGGGGCTCCCACATATAATTCATCCACCATTGCTCTTGCACTGGTACTATGTCCCACATCTTCAAAAGTATCAGTTGCATCTAGTACTATTTGAGAACTGCAAACTGAGAACTGCAAGAAACATAAAACAGTACTTATACTTTTAATCAAGAAAATCCTCAACAGAAAGTCACTCAACTGAATCATAAGACTGAATACAAACACATGCTTCAAACAAAAAACTTGAGGAGGTGCAGAAAACAAGAGAAAACAAGTGCCACCACTATATGCACATATTGGTCAAAGAACAAACTAAAAATAAAAGAGCCAATGATATGGAAGAAACAAAATTCCATGCCCAATATCCTGAGTACATAGGACTTGCCTTATCTTAGCATTCATTTCATACATGTTATGCATAGACAATGAGGAAACAAAAAAAAGCCAAAACAATATAAAACCTCCCAATTTCAGCTGCATTCCTCACCATACACTGCATTACTTCATGGGCTCTCTCCAAATTATCATTCTCAATTAAAGAATGAGCCAAAACAATATAAAATCTCAAAAAGTACCTATATTTAGCACACCTTGTTGTTCAACAGTACCAAACTAGTTTGAAGGCCAAAATTAGAAAAACAGGGCATCCTAGTAAAATTAGAAGGACCTTCAAGGATATCAGGTATCCCAAGCTCAATTGCACACCTGACTACAAACAATTCAGTAAACCCAAACACATATTTCCAGATTTCCACTTGGGCTTGAGCTGTTTCCATTTGTTAATTCTCTTTTTATTTTTTAGGCTTCAATTATGTACAAGAAAAAACATCCAGTGAGCATAAAAAAACAAGCGACTCTGTTAATGAATTTTATATTTGTAAACTGAGTTTAATTTCCAACAAGAAGTCCTGCCCAAGAATGTGGAAAAAACAATATCCGTGTAATAAATAAGTTTATGACTAGGGCCTGAAGCCATGTGAACATGTATGTACCCATGCTCTATTAATCAACTTTATATTTTCATCTGTGTCCACAATCAATTTCTGTCTCAATAATCTCGCAAACACATAAACACACACGTATAAACAGAGGAGCTGTACTATACATACCTGATTTGGAGAGAAGCAACAAGAGAAAAGCTTGGGATTCTCAAACACATACACACAATCGCGATTCTCAGTTTGCCTGAATCGCAAATTTGGGGAGAAGAGCTCGAGTAGGGCTTATTATTTGGGGGAGAGGAGAGAGATGAGAGAAGCTAGGATTTGGAGAAGAGCTCGACTAGGGAATTCTCAGTTTGCCTGAATCGCGAATTTGGGCCGAATTTGGGGAGAAGAGCTCGACTAGGGCTTTTTAAAAAAGACGCGGAACGAAGGAAGGAAGGCTGAGTTTTGTCCTTTAAATAGTTATGTTACTTAAGGAAGTTATACTATTTAAAACTTATGCTTTTGAACTGTACTATATATATATATATATATATATATATATATATATATATATCAGTCCTTCTACGTCTACCGGCGTTTTCCGACCGGGGTAGTGACCGGCCGGAAATTTTTGTTTTTGTTTTTTTTTTTTTGCTTTTGATTACAAAATAACTAATGTGATTTATTGGAACTGAAATTTTTATAAAATGCAGTGATTTAGGCGTCCGTTTGGATACACGTAACAAACAGGGTTGTACAGACTGTATAACATGTTTGTTACGTGTATCCAAACGGACGTCTAAATCACTGCATTTTATAAAAATTTCAGTTCCAATAAATCACATTAATTATTTTGTAATCAAAAGCAAAAAATAAAAAAATAAAAAATAAAAAATTTCCGGCCGGTCACTACCCCGGTCGGAAAAAATCGGTCCCCCTAGACTTTTTCTATATATATATATATAAAGATCAAAAGCAAAATTTTTAAATAGCAGAACGCCTTAAATAGCAAAATTTTATCAAAACGACGTCGTTTTGATAAGACGCGGTGGTATTTTTGTAAATATGCGGTGGCATGGTATTTACAAAAATGTCACCGCGTCCTTATAAAACGGCGTCGTTTGGATAAAATTATGCTACTTAAGACATTATGCTATTTAAGGATTATGCTCTTGATCCTTCCTGATATATATATATATATATATATATATATATATATATATATATATATATATATATATATGTCACAGGGGGAATAGTGGGGAAAATTTTTTGGACGGGAGGGAGTGTATTATTATTATTATTATTATTATAAATTTTGTTTTATATGAAAAATAGAATATATTATATTTTATTATACATAGTATTTGCATAGTGTCTGTATAGTATTTGTATAGTGACTGCATAATAAAATCAGAAAATCATCAGAAATTCGTGAATAAGTTAATGTGCAGTCCGTGATTTTTTTTCTTACTGTGCATCCAAATAGTATCATGTCATTCTCCTATAAATAAGATGCTTAGTTTAGAATTGAAAATCACACCAGAATCAGAAAATTCTTCTTCTATAATATTGAGCGTATTTCTTTAGAGTTTAAGGAAGCTTTGAGTGTAAAAAATAATACAAATTTTCTTCAAGAATATCCCCGCTCTACTAGTCAGAAGTACTCTCTTTTTAAGGTAAAGGATATTATTTTTGTTCAATATTCGTATGAAATAATATTTTCTTCCATACTCTGTAGTATGTAAGTAATATTATTTCGTTTCAGATTCCGAATTCTACACTTATTTTGTTAAGTATTACTTCTATACTCCTTGAAATTAGTAGAATATCCTTGAAATTTACGTTTCATCTAGTATCTTTTCACGGATATATTATTCTGAACATTCTTGATAATTTTTGATCTTTTCAAGTCGGGGTACTATTCCCGATGTACTATTCACTCGGGTACTATTCACTTGGGGTACTATTCATGATAAAAATTGATTTTTTTTCTTCCAAATTATTTTTGATACAATATTATTCTTAAATTTTACTCCATAAAGTAATTTCATGTTGATAATTTGGACATTATTGAATTATGGATAAATTAAATTATAAAATCTTTAAAATTTATCATTGCTCTCATTTAATTGAATTCTTATATCATTGTCATCATCCTCATGCTTATGATGTGGTAAAAGTCATATTTGGCCCGTAGTGCATAGATCGACTGTTGATTGGTATGATTATGACCAGGGATCATTCGATATAATCATGACCTATAATGTTACAAATGATGTGGTAAAAGTCCTCATTGGCCCGTAATGCATTGATGGACAGTTAGCATAATCATGACCATTGATGATAACACGGATATCCTTGTCCCGTAGTGCATGGATAATTCGTAGATGTGATACTAATGAATATCATTGGCCCATAATACATGGATTCGTGGATGTGATACTAATAAATATCATTAGCCCGTAGTGCATGGATAATTCAGTGATGTGGATTATTTATTAAGCTGAGTCTCAGCGATAAAATTGATGATAAATTTTTAAATCATAAAAAATAGTAGATATCATGTTCTACTTGACTCTTCTAATGATTTTTTTGTTCCGCTACAGTTAAACTTGTTTTTTATTGTATTCCATCAGTTTAACACTTTTGAAGACTAATAATAATTTATTCTGCATTATCTTAGTGATAATATTCTTTACTGGACTAGTTGAGCTCACCCTTTGCTTTCATTGTTCTCTTCAAGAAATGAGAATATAGCCGGGACTAGTCGAGAAATGGAGTGACGGTCCAGATAGTTGCTTTAGTAGTCCTCACTATTCTGTGAAATAGTGTGATAATAAATGTAATAAAGACTTCATTTGAGTTTGGATATTGTCTAGGAGACAATATTCGTGTAAAAACTCTCAGCTACATTTTTGTCGTATTGTATAAATGAAGTTTGTATTTAAATTCTGTACCATGTATTTGGCGACTCATAATGGGTGATGTATACCTATTTTGGGGGCGTTACATCATAGGAATATGTTTGCAAGGCAACAAGATCAGATATCAGTTGTCGGGTATGTAGATGCAAATTCTATTGGAAGTTTGGATGACTTGAGGTCTACAACAGGGTATCTATTTACACTAGCAGGTGGACCGATTTGTTAAAGATCCAAGGTACAATCTCTAGTGGCTCTATCTACTACTGAATCTGAGTATATGTCATTGACTGAGGCTGAGAAAGAAGCACTATGATTAAAGGGTTTTGTGAAGGAGTTGGGCATAAATCAAGGTGGAGTACAACTGCATTGTGATAGTCAGAGTGACATTTACTTGGTAAAGCATCAAGTGTATCATGCAAGGACCAAGCATATTGACGTAAGGTTTCATAAAGTGAGAGAGTTGATTGCTATGGGTGATGTGATATTGCAAAAGGTACATACTACTAAGAATGCAATTGATATGTTGACAAAGATTGTGACCGCAAACAAGTTCAAGCATTGCTTGGACTTGGTTAATGTCTCCAAATGTTAGAAAGAAGGATTCATCCCAAAATCAGTTGGAACAAGTGGCTTATCTCATGAATGGGCGAGGTTATTCGCCAAGGTGGAGTTTGTTGGGGACTTGTGACTCATAATTGAGAAGTTCCTGAAAAATGCCAAGTGCCACTACAAAGAAAACGACTATTTTAGACGGACTTAGCTTCGACGGACTACATTCTGTCGAAATAAGCTTAATTCCGAGGGAATAATACGTCGAATATAAGTCCCTCAAAAATAGCATAATTGTAAGACCCCAACTTTTTATGAATAAAGATTTAATTTTCTCTAAATATTATTTTGAATAATAAGGTGTGATTTGATATAATGCTATAGTTATGGGTGATATGTGCAAATTTTGCAAGTAAGCAAGTTGTTATAAAATATTCGTTTGGTCGGGGAATATTCTTTTTATCGGGAAATATTTGTACGACGGCACAATCATTGGTGGACCCCACAACGGAATAACTGTCGGATATAGAAAGTGACAAAAATAACTTTTTTATAAAAATAACGGCAAAACTTTTATCGTTAACTGTTGAGATATCCGGTGATAAAAGTACAGTAATACGCGTGGTTGCACAATAACACATGGTATTGTACAATATCTTTGATTATTGATGCTTACGTAAGAAGTCACTCAGTTTCATTTAATAATTCCACAGTAGTTGTTGCATAGTATCTCATATTATTGATTCAATTATTGTCACAGTATCATCTGCACAATATTTTATATTATTAAATCAATAATTAAGATGACACAATTATTCATATTATTATTTGTATTATTGACAATGTCTATAAAGTTCTGTCGAGGAAAGGGGTTAGGTTATTTAATTGTGCAGCAATAAGGAGAAGTCTTTAACGGAAAACCCCCTCTTTCCTGGGAATGATCTGGTTGTCAATATTGTGGGTTATAATATTAATAATGAATAATTATTAAAAGATTAAAAATGTGTTGATTAAAGATAGTGATTTGTGGTAAATATTTATTCAATTTTTGATATAAATAGAGGGGTTGTCATGAAGTATTTGTTGTAAGTTTGGCTTATTACATGGAGCCCCACTTACTAACTTTTTAAAATCGCCGGTAGAAAGTTATCTTAGTTTTATTTTATTATTATTATAATAGTAATAAAATAGAACTTTTTTATATAAAATAGAATACTTTTTATATTAAATATAAAGTTATTTGTTTTATTAGATTATAAATAGAATATATTATATTTTACATAAAATTTTTGTTTTATTAAAATATTTTATTGCATAGTGATGAATAGTAAAATTAAATTTTCAACGAATTCATCCGTGAACATTCGCCCGTGAATTTTTTTTCTGTGCGTCCGTGATTATACTTAAATAGTGCCCTGCCATTCTCCTATAAATAGGTTGCTTAGTTAAGAAATAAAAATCACACCAGAATCAGAGAATTCTTCTTCTATAATATTGTGTGTATTTCTTTCTAGTATAAGGATACTTAGAGTGTAACAAATAGTGTAAGTTTTCTTCAAGAATATCTCCGCTATACCAGTCAGATTTACTCTCCTACTAAGGTAAGTGGTATTATTTATTTCATATTCGTAAGAGATATTATTTTTCGTATTCTTAAGGAATATTATTTTCGTTCAATATTCATAAGGGATATTATCTTCGTTCAATATTCGCAAGTAATATTATTTTCGTTCAATATTCGTAAGAAATATTATTTTCGTTCAATATTCGTAAGAGATATTATTTTTGTTCAATATTCGTAAGGAATATTATTTTCTTCCATACTCTACAATATGTAAGTGATATTATTTCGTTTCATATTCCTAAATCTACACTTACTTTGATAAGTATTGCTTCTATAATCCCAAAAATTAGTAGAATATCCTTGAGTTTTGCGCTTCATCTAGTATCGTTTCATTGGAATGTTGGTCTGAACTTTCTTATTAAATTTTAATCTTTTTATGTCGGGATGCTATTCATGGGTACTATTTATACGGTACTATTCATGGGTACTATTCATACAGTACTATTCATGAGTACTGTTCACAACAGAATTTAATTTTTTTTATGTCCAAATTATTTTTGATACATTAATATCATTCTTGAATTTTACTCCACAATTAGTTATCGTGTTGACAATTTAGACATTCTTAAATTCTGGATAAATTGAATTATAAATCCCTAATATTTATCATTGATCTCACTTGATTGAATCCTTATATCATTGTCATCATCCTCATGTTTATATTGTGGTGAAAGTCATCTTTAGCCTGTAGTACATAGATGGACTGTTGATTGGTATGATTATGACCAAGAATTTGTGTATTGGTATAATCATGACCTGAAATGTTACAGACAAATGATGTGGTGAAAGTCCTCTTTGGTCCGTAGTGCATAGATGGATAGTTGTTTGGCATGACCATGACCACTGGTGATACTAACGAATATCCTTGGCCCGTAGTGCATGGATAATTCGTGGATGTGAAATATTTATTGATTGTTGTTACAAGGATAAAATATTAATGATAGTAGACTTTACGCTCTACTTGACTCTTCTAATGGATTGATTATTCCGCTGCAGTTGTTGATCTAAAACTTGTTGTCTATTGTATTCTATCAAATTTTTCCTTGTTGAGGACTAAGGATAATTTATTCTACATTATCTTAGTCATAATATTCTTTACTGGGCTAGTTGAGCTCACCCTTTTCTTTCATTATTCTCTTCAGGAAATGAGAATATAGTTGGGACTAGTCAGGGAATGGAGTGATGGTCCAAGATGGTTACTATAGTAGTCCTCACTATTCTATAAAATAGTGTGATAATAATTGTAATGAAGACTTTATTTGAGTTTTGATATTGTCTACGAGACAATATTTGTATTAAAACTCTCAGCTTATGTTCTGTCGTATTTTACACAATAGTTAATAGTTGTATAAATGAAGTTGTATTTGATTTCTGTACCATATATTTGGCGACTTAGAATGGGTTGTGTAAACCTATTTTGGGGACGTCACAATAATTCTGACGGAATTCCATCGGAACTAGAACTCTACAAGTGGCGCCAAGATTCCCACTAGCGCGAAAACTAATTTCGACGAACTAAAGTTATTTATGAGGGAAATTTCGTCGAATTTAAGTATGTTCTAAGGGAATTATTTTCGACGAAAATTCCTTCGGAATTAACAAATAAAATCTATTCAGCTTCTGTTGCACCTTTCATTTCAGTTCACACAATCACTCTCATTCCCTCTCTCGATCTCTCTCTCATTCTCTCTCTCACTCTCATTCTCTCTCTCATCCCCCCCCGCCCCCCACCCATCCGATCACCGGTCCCCCCCACCCCACCCCCTGCCACCGGTACCCCCTCCCCCTACCCCTCCCCCTTCCCCTGCCCCATCTCCCCCTAGTCTCACACCCACCATAGCCCCACCCCCTTCCTCTCCAGCCACCAATCCCCTTCCCCCCAGCCAGCAGTTCCCCCCCACCCTCACCCCTCCCCTCCCTTTCCCCCGGTTTCCCCCCACCCCTGATCCCCCCCACCCCCCTCCACAGCCACCCCCACCCCCACCCCCACCGTAGGCCTAGAGACTGCAGCCACATACCACTGCCCAGATTCTCCTCCTCGTTTAAGGTAAGTGCTTCCCAATTTTTTTTGAGGGTTTATATATACATTTGATAGTTTTTAGGGTTTATATATATGTGTAATTCAATGAGTATGTATACTGAAATTTGGATAATTTGTGAGTTGTTGATATAATTGTTGAAATTTGGATGAATTTGTGAGTTATTGATATAATTGTTGAAATTGGGTGTATACTTAAATTAGGAATTTAATTTTGTAGTTGTTGTTTTGTTGCTGAAATTAGGAAGGGTTTTGTTCTGCAAATTCGGATTACATATATATTTGATTTACGCAAATTGTTGTAAATTGATATTAAGTACTTTTGGGTTTTTTGTGTGCAATATTACAGCTTCTGTAAGTGTATATCATCTTATTTATTGTTTGAATTTGCTTTTTGTTATGCAATTCCAGCTTATAGTGTATTTCTTTAATTACTGGATGCTTGATATTTCCAACTGAATTTCGAATTTCCCACGGAAATTCTGTCAGAATTCTGGATATGCAAAATTTATGGGCCCTACAAACTATTTATATATATTTATATATATATATGTTACTTAATTTTCTAATACTAAAATTCAATAATTAATTAGCATTTACTTAATTAGTTTCCAACTAATAAAAAAAATGAACTAAGTATGTAAGGACCAAGAAATTTATACGATTATATATGTATATTTTTACGAATAATTATTTTTTTAAGCATATAAGTGAATATGTGAATTAAGTGAGTTAGTTAATTTAATTATTTTAAGCTAACTATAATGAATACTTAATCAATTTGATTAAGGAATAGTAAGATAAGTTATGTTGAGAATTAACATAACTTGAATGTTAACCTTGAATGTTAAATTAAAAAGATTTATAATCTTTAAGTGATTAAATTGATATGACTAATATAAAGTGATTATATGATTATGTAATAACTTATTAAGCCAATTAGTGCTAATTAAGTTTATGAATTAATGGAACAAACAGGAAAGCCCAGAAATAAGAATATCAAATTATTTATCAATATATTAAACATTTTGTAGCATATATTGAATAAATATGTGAGTAAACAAATATAATAATTATTTATCAATGATGATAAATATGTTATGACATATGTAGGAGATGTATGTGACTATATATGTATATATATATATATATATATATAGATGTGTATATATAATTATTTATTATATATAGTGAATTAAAAAGAAAGCTTTATAACCTAATATTATATATTAGGAATGTGGATTAAATAACCCAAGGGTTGTAGTATTGAATAATTTCAGTATTTAAAATATATACTAACCTAAGAGATTTATTTTATTATCTCAACTTATTATTTATTTTAAACATAATTAAAGAAAGTCTAATTGGGTTATAGAATTAAATATTCATGAGTAATTATATAAATTCCAAATGAGTGGAATAGAAACCCTAATTAAATAATTAGGGTAAGATAAAATTTTGGTATTGGACCCTTAGTATTTTATATGGCCCAAACAAATTAATTAGAGAGCCCAAAAGAAATTATGGATTGGCCCAAACTTGAGCCCAACTAAAATGGAATTTCTAGAAGATAAATTACACAATTTGGAAATTTAAATAAAAATAAAAAATTGGGCAATATTTGGGGGGGAAGTACCCGCCCACTTCAAGGGGAATTCACCACATGTTGTTTTATTTTTTTTTCCAAGTTAGGTAGCCAAGTGTCTCCATATCATTTAGTTTTAATATTTTGCCTAGATTATAAGTAAGCTAAGAGAGAGAATGAGAGATATGGAAAGATTGGCAAGGATTTGGTATATACATATATAAGTTATATGTATATTATTATTTAGCCTATAAATAGATATCTCCCCATTTACAAGTAAAATTTTTCATTAATTTCAAAAGTTAAAGAGAGAGAATCCGTGGGTAACAAGGAGGGAGAAAGAAGAAAATTTTCTTCATACCATCTAGCTTGGTAGGAGAAGGAGAGATCATCCAACCAAAAAGGTATAAAAATTTCTAAAACTAAAAATCTAGTTAGATTTAAATGTATTCCCTTGTGGTTATTTTTGGTAAGATCATGAGCTTATATTTCCAAACTCAAAAATCTTAGATTTACATGTTAATGAGTATTTTATGTTTAGATCTAATCATTTTGGGTGTTTTAATGCTGATCAAAAGGTATTAAAGAAAAATAGGTTTTCTAGCTTAGAAAACCCTAATCTTTCTCTACTTTAAAAATCCACCATTTGAAATCTACATCTTCTTTTTACAATCCGTCAAAAAGGGGTTCTAGATATGTAAGTTAACTATTAAACCCAAGTGGTAGCACTCAAAACTGTTGACTTTACAAGCCTTGACATCCATTTTAGTACAAACAGTCCAGATTTTTCAAAAAGGGGAAATAGACTGTTTTGGATCAGTTCATCCCAGGGGCAGTTTTGTCATTTTTTTTAACTTTAAAAATTCTGAGAAAATTTGGTATGTTAATATGATGAGTTATCTAGAACCTGTCCAAAGATGGCTATTTTTGGATGTGTAGAATGAGAGTTATGGATTTTACAAGAAATGACTATTTTAAAAGTAAACCAAAATAACGTTTTCTGTGTAACTCCAAAAATTGTGAAATTTTTACTGGAAGAACATATACATAATAGGAACATCTCCTGAAAATTTCGTAATTTTTGGACTTAAACACTATTCATGATAATTGTTACAACATCTAACTATTTTGGTCATTTTACAAATAGTAAATGAAATCCAAAAATTCCAAAAAACTTATATGTTCATCATGATACCATGTACTGATATTTTCCAGAAAATAAGAATTTTCAGAACTGTTTTAGTATTTTTTATGGATGTGTTTGAGTTATGAATAAATAAGAATAATAAGTTATGTGATGTCATAAATGGCAAAAATGTAATTTTATGATTTAGAGACCCTAAATATGACGTGTTTAGATTTTTGGAGGGTATTTTGGTCATTTTTGATGAGATTTTATATTTATGGCATATTAGGGTTGTTAAATAAAGTAATTAGTAAAGGGCAAACAATTAGAATAAATTGTTTATTAGTATAATAAATTATTAAAATATTATTAAGAGATTAATAATATTAGATTATGATATTATTAAGTAATTAATAATATTTAGATGAGAGTTAAATTAAAATATTATTAAATGATTAATAATATTAGATAATGATTTAAAATATTATTAAATGATTAATAATATTAGATTAAAGTTAAATTAAAATATTATTAAATGATTAATAATATTAGATAATGATTTAAAATATTATTAAATAATTAATAATATTAGATTAAAGTTAAATTAAAATATTATTAAATGATTAATAATATTAGATAATGATTTAAAATATTATTAAATGATTAATAATATTATTAATTGTTTAAAATATTATTAAATGGTTAATAATATTTATGAATGGTAAAAATATTAAATATTGATTAAAATATTATTAATTGATTAATAATATTAGTAATTGGTTAAGATGTGATTAATATACGAAATATTATTAAGTGACTAAAATATTATTAAATGATTAATAATATTAATAAGAGATTAAAATATTATTAAATGGTTAATAATATTAGAAAGTGAATAAAATATTATTAAATGATTAATAATATTAGACAAGAGTTTAAGACAATGGTTATATGGTAATAGTATTATCAAAGAATGATAATATTCCTAATGAGTAAGGTATTATTGAATGTTTGATTACATGTTAGATAATTTATTACAAGAATAGTAGTATTATGAGTTATAACATGTTATGTTAATTGAGAGATTAATATTATTAATGAAAGATCTTTCAAATTGTGTAACAGTAGTCAACGACCAAGGCAAGTTTTCTAACTCAACTTGAGTTATTAATTTCAAAGAATGATTAGTGGATAATTATTGTTGATTATTCACATCTATAATGAATATTGTTATTCGCACATAGTGCATTTGATTTCTTGTTCTATTAATTGAACTGTGAAATAATTTAAAGTTCCTTTATTCATGAATTGTTTATGAGCCATGTCTCAGCTATTCATTTCGGCTAGACTAATAATTGATGAATCGTTCTATTATTTGAACTAAGTTGTTATTGAAAGATTTATGTCATTTATTTCGGCTAGATCAATATTGATATTATGTGTTGAAATCATAACATTTCTTTGAAAGCAATCCAAATCATATTGTTGTGGTACGGACTCATGATGTAAGGCTGAGATGAACAACCCTTATAAAAAAGGGGAAGCTTTATTGTCGGACATCCGACCATTGCGCTATTTTTGAGTATTACGCATAATATAGAGTACAATGAGGCTGATCACTTCATGTACTCGCAGAAGAGTATGATTTAACCTTTATGGTTAACTGATACTCTTGAGGTAATTCAATATTAATTAACTGATAATTCCTCTATTTGTTCTTGATCCATTTGTGATCACTTAGCATGAAATCTGGGAATATCCCACTTTATTGAATATTGTTGCGTTATTGCTAATTGTTCCTAATCAAATAGATATTATTGAATCTTTGAATGAATTTAATTCTTTCATTCTTGAAATATTATTTATTCTAGAATTCAAGAAAATTCTTGTTATTGAAAATGATTTATTGTTCAGCTACTTCGAAATCTTTTGAACGTTGTTGACATTCTAGAAAGTTAGATTCTTCTATATCTTTTATTGTACGCTTTAACTTAATTGCTGAGCAAACTCGTTGCTCACCCTTGCTTAAATAAAACATTTCAGCTAGGGACGAGGTAGCCGAGGGGTCAAAGAAAGACAAGGGCAAAGACAAAGTTCAAGAGTAGTTATTGTGAACTTTACTTATTATGTTAGTGTATGTAAATTAATTATGTAAACCTTTTAAGTATCTAAGGGTATGTAAGTTATTTTAAGGTTAGTTAACCTGGGATGATGATAATATAATTATATTTTAAGTTATGTTTTTATTAAGGACATATGTAATGAATGAAGTATTTCATCAATGAATGTGTAGTTAGATGTGATATGTATGATGGATAGTGAGCACCAAACCCGAGGATAGGGAACCCGAATTTGGGGGAGTCACAAAGTATAACTAAATAAAATAATATAATAAATTACATAAATTGGAATAATATAATATAAAATAAGTTATTTAAATAACATAAGATAAGATAAAATACTTAAGATAAGATAAAATCAAATCAAATAATTTACACTTCAAATATCAATTAATTTAATTAAGTTTATTAAAAAAATTAAATTAAAAAAATTATATTTAATATAATAATATATATTAAAAAGAATAAAATATAATATAATTTAATAAATTAAAAAATATAATATAATAAATAGATTAAATTAAATTTACTAAAATAACATATAATAAAAAAAGAAATAAAATTAAATTAAGTAACTTAAAATTTTATACTTCAAACATCAATTAATTAATTTATACTTCAAATATCAATTAATTTAATCAACTTAATTAAAAAAAATAAATTAAAAATTTATATTTAATATAATAATATATAATTTAGAATAAAATAAAATAAAATTAAATAAATGAAATAAATATAATTTAATAAATGGATTAAATTAAATTTACTAAAATAAAATATAATACAAAATTAATATAATAAAATAATTTGTTTAAAATAAAATAAAATAAAATTATTCAATTCCATTAAATTAATTTAATTTTAATAAAAAAATAATAAATAAATAAATAAAATAAAATAAAATAATCTCAAATAAAAATTTTACGGTGCCTAAAAATAAAACAAAATAAATTAAAAAATTTGTATTTAATATAATAATATAAAATTTAAAATAAAATTAGAATAAAATTAAATTAAATTTAACAAATGAAATAAATATAATTTAATAAATAGATGAAATTAAATTTTACTAAAATAAAATATAATACAAAAGAAATAAATAAAATAAAATAAATTTAATAAAGTAAAATAAAATAAAACAAAATGATTAAATTAAATTAATTTTAATAAAAAAATTAAAAATAAAATAAATATTATATAAGTTGTATTTGCTTAGTGTTCCACTACTATATTATATGTGAATATGTTTGACATATGTAAATACGTATGACCTTTACTAAACTAAATAGTATTTGCTTAGTGATCTACTTCTAAAGTAAAGTAAATATGTAGTACACTTATTAGAAACTTTAGTAAACTAAGTAGCACTTGCTTAGTTTGCCACAATCTTCAATAGACTCAATAATACTCTCTTCAATCTTCAATATTTCTCATAAACTGAGTAACACTTACTTTATATCATTGAAAAAATAAACTAAGTAGCATTTGCTTTGTTTTCCACAATTATAGTAAACTGCATATATACTTCATGTGCGTGTAGTATTAATAGGAGCTTAGAAACTCATTTGACGTTCACTCAGTAGGAGTGAATGTCGAATAGTCCCCAGTTTGGGATTGTTACGAGATGTTATGTCTCTCATTTAGGCCGGTGCCAATTCACAGGGTACGTCTTTTTTGTTTTGAGGATTTTTCAGTTGGTTATCTCTACATGTTCTCCGAGTGCATACTTAGACTAATTTGTCTTGGTCTATTGCGTGTACTTGGAGACCATAAGGAGGTGCTACAGAAATTTTCTTAAAACAGAAGAAACGTGCTCAAGATTGACACTAGTGAGGAGACGCATCCAGGAACGGGATAGAAGCCTAACCCCTGTAGAGTGGAGATATATACTAGGAAAATATAATTCATGCATAGACTACATACATGTATATTCCCTTTCTAATACAACCGTTTTATTTTCAATTAAAGATGTCAGCAGATCGAAGTTGGATGTACCGTAGGATAAGGGTAGATGGAAGGGGATTAGTTGATGCGTACCGTGATGAGGTCTGCAATTTTATAAACAAAGTAATAGAACATGCTGATGATCCAAACAAAAAGATGAGATGTCCGTGTGTTAAGTGTAAAAACATGATCTGGAAGAAAGCCGATGAAATTAAATTCGACTTGTTTTCACGTGGGTTTGTGGATGGGTATTCGGTATGGATTCATCACAGGGAATCAGTTGAGTTGAGAGAAGTGACCGACAATACTGTAGACCAACCAATTGAACGAGATTTATACCCCGATAACTATGATGTCATGGAGATGTTGGTCGATGCTTATGGCCCTTCCAATATTGATTGTGCTAAAAATGAGCATTTGTCAAGCAGTGCTCAGCACGTGCCAAATGATACAGCTACTACCTTTTACAAGATATTATCTGAATCATGGGTCCCACTGTTTACTAGAAATGATAATCATACCAGGCTATATGCAGTGACGAAACTTTCACACTTCAAGAATGAGCAGGACTGTAGTGAGCGAGGGTTCAATGATTTGCTTGCTATTATCAGCGAGTTCTTACCGGCTGATCATACTCTACCTGTGAATTATTATGAAGTGAAGAAGATGGTAAAATGGTTGAATCTGGGGTATGAGAAGATCGATGCTTGTGAGAAGGATTGCATGTTATATTATGGGGAGGACAAAGATAAGGTGCAGTGTGATATATGCAACTTGCCTCGGTACAAGACGAAAAAATGTGGGGGTAAGGAGAAACAAATGCCAAATAAGATTATATGGTACTTTCCTCTTGCGCCCATACTGCAGAGTTTATTCATGTCGTTGCACACTGCTGAGCATATGAGTTGGCACAAAAGAAGGGATGTTGTGCCCGGTCAGTTGACTCACCCTGCAGATGGAGATGAATGGGAGAAATTTGATGAACATTTTCCAAAATTTGCTAATGAAGTTAGGAATGTCAGGCTTGGCATGGCTACGGATGCCTTTTGCCCATTTAATAACTTTAGTCAGCTCTACTCTGTTTAGCCAGTGATCATGGTAGCTTACAATCTTCCATCGCTAATGTGCATGAAGGACCCGTATATGTTCTTGACTTTAATCATTCTGGGGGATAAGAGTCCTACAAAAGACATAAATGTGTACCTCAGACCGTTAGTTGATGAACTTAAGATGTTGTGGGAGATGGGGGTTCAGACTTATGATAAATCAGTTAAACATAATTTTGTGATGAAGGCTGCCCTGTTGTGGAGTATCACTGATTATCCGGCACTTGGGATGATTAGTGGTTGGTCGACTCACGGGAAGTTGTCATGTCCGGTCTGTATGGGGGATGTGCAAGGCACATAACTACTGCATGGTTGGAAAACTACTTTCTTTGGAACTGCTCGTAAATTCTTACCTACTGAACACAGTTACAGAAAGATGTCTGAACAGTTCAATAGAAAGACAGAGAAGAAGGGTGTTGTTGATCGATTTTTAGGGAATGAGGTCTTGGGCTGGCTCAATGATCTAAAATTTCCACCGCCAGGGAAGGAGCATAGTAAGTTAAGAGCAATAGGGTACGAGAAAACTCATAATTGGACTCACTCGCCTAATTGGTTTGAGTTGACATATTAGGTCACACTTGAAGTCCGTCATTGTATAGATGTCACGCATAAAGAAAAAATGTATTTGAGAACGTGTTCTACACCGTGCTAGATGCTAGTGGTAAAACAAAAGATAATGAAAATTCACGTAAAGACTTTGAGGCTATGAGCATCAGGCGAGAATTGTGGCTCCGTCCTAACAACTCAAAAACCAAAAGCTCCTTTTTGTCTTACCAAGCAATAGGTTGAAGTCATTTGCAAGTGCGTAAGTGCATTGAAGCTCCCAGATGGCTATGCTTCTAACATATCTCGTTATAGTAAGGTTCAACAATTAAAAATAACTGGGTTCAAGAGTCATGATTGTCATGTATTTATGCAGAATTTGATGCCAATTGCATTTAATGAGATGATACCCAAAAAAATTGTTGACGCCTTGACCGAACTTTCAAATTTCTTTTGGGATCTTTGCTCAACGGTTATAAAGTACAATGATGTGGAACAGATGGAGAAAAATTTAGTGCTGACAATGTGTAAGCTTAAAATGATCTTGCCTCCAGGGTTCTTTGACTCGATCATGTGCCTATTCATCTACCATATGAGATTAAGCTTGGACGACCGGCGCAATATCATTATATGTATCCTTTTGAGAGGTATATCATTTATATTGTGAAACTTTGAAGACATTTATACTTAATACTCTAAATTAATGTCTTTCATTCATTGTACCAACAGGTACATGCGACGATTAAAGCAAAAAGTGAAAAACAAAGCTCATGTAGAGGGCTCTATTGTTGAACGCTATACAGAGGAAGAGCTTGTCAACTTCTGCTCGTTGTACTTTGAGGATGTAGTCTCAATGAAACACAAACGTCTTAGTCGGAATGAGGTTGTTGGACCCCAATCTCCTGCTGATGAGTTAGTTGTATTCTCTTATCCGGCTAAACCATTTGGCGCAGAGACGATGACTTATCTAACCGACAAAGATTTAAAAATTGTATCTACATAAATGCTTCTAAATATGTCCGAAGTATCGGCATACATCAAGTATGTATTATTTTTTGTCGAGTTTAAAATATTTCCCTGCCCTGTTATCGCAAAATTAACCCTGTTATTATTATGTCAGTTCATTCGAAAACGAAGCGTATGCTTCTGACCCAGGACTAACTACAGCACAGTTGGAAGCATTCACCAATGAAAAATTTCAACAGTGGTTTAAGAGAAGGGTTGAAGAAGATAACGCCTATAATCATTTTAGAGATGTTATTTCTAGTCCGTACAAACTTATTAGTTCATATCCCGACTATATCGTTAATGGGTACATATTTAAGGTTGATGACTTGAATGAACTGACATCAGTCAATTCTGGCGTTGTCGTGTTGGGAAGTTATTACTAAAATTCTGAGTCCAATTACTACGGACGATTAGAAGACATGGTTGTGCTCAATTATCCAGGAGGTAAAAAGGTTGTTACATTTAAATGTCGTTGGTTTGATAATGAAAAGGGTGTTAAAGTTTATCGTAACAGAATCATCACAATAGATATCAAGTCAAAGCTACAGTCTGATGACGTGTTTGTATTAGTCAGCCAAGCGACTCAAGTGTACTACGCTCCTACTGTAGCAAATTCTAGAACCCCCTGGTATACAGTTGTCACAACGAAAACCAAGGCTTTTGAAGGTACTGATTTATTTTGAATGGATGACCTGTTGCAAGAATAAGTTAGCAATCCTAACCACGTACTGCCAGATGATGACGATGTATTGGCAGAAGATGTCGTTAACGTACTCAATGATGAAGAAGTTGATGATGACATTATTGCCAGTGATTATGTCGTTGTACAAGATGAAGATGACGAAACATTAATTGATACGGACGAGGAAGAGACTGAATCTGAGGATGAAATTGATATTGATTCTGACTGGTTTGATGACATATTAAGTCTTAACTTCAACTTATTGTTATTTTTGTATAATTCACTAATTCAACTAATATTTTAGCAAGATAATTTTAATAGAAATTAATGTTCTCATTCTTTTTAATTACAGTAGCACAATTATGACTAGAAACAGTGGTGGAGGTCGCCGCGGGGGTGGTCGTACAGGACCTGGTGACGGCTCCCCAGGGCGGGATGTCGTCATCATCTAATAAGTTTCCATCTTTTTTGTAATTTAATTTATTATGCCTATTTTATTTAAAGCATAAGGAAATGCTATATAAACTTATAGATACTGTTCATCGACGTCAGCGAGGGACTAACCTCGATTTATTTGGGCGTCCGCTGGCCCAGCCAGAGGTGGCACTAGTTGATGTCAACTCGGCGCAGTACGTGTCAACTATTATATAACTAAATAATATAAATTACTTTATATGATTTCATGAATTAAAGTAACACATATTTCAAATTATTGCAATATCCTGGACCGGTCGTTAAGCATACGCTACACGCCATTTGTTTGACACACCTGCCTACAAGATGTATGGGATTCACTCAATTTTCGCAGTATGATGCAAACTATATAACTACTGTGCTGCGAGAGTTCCATATTATCATCAAAATCCAATATTTTAACATTATTTATATAGATTTATTTTAGATATGAGAAGACTGTCTCACAGGCAGCCGACGACAGTGTTATTACTGCACATGTCGCAAAGAACTATTCTGGCTGGCTGTACGAGATGAAATAGCGGGCTGTCCGGGCAGTTATTGAGCAACCTAGGACTATCATACGTGATCATCAGCCTCACATAGGCTCCGATGCAGCATGGGCGGCTATGTGTGCACACTGGGACGCTGATAACTTCAAGAAAAAGTCTGAGCAGATAAAAAAGAATCGTGGCCAGCTCCGAGTCGTACACATTACCGACTCATGGTTATTTGAGGAAGTGAAGTCGGTAAGTATCATAATTTAGTTCTTTAGTTATTCGATTGTCATTATCATAATAATTAAATGTTATTTTTATGTATTTATTAGGCCATGCGGAATAGCTTGGGCCGACCTCCTACCATGCTAGAGTTTTGGGATAGAGCCCACACGCCAAAGGATTCTAGTATGTCTCCCGCAACATTAGCTATACGAGTAAGACTAATAGAAATTAATGTCTATAATTATTAATATTAGGTAGTTGATATAAGGATTTCATTAATGTTCAATGTCATAAAATAAATTACAGGACCGATTTCAGAAGCTTCGGGACTAGCGTATAGATGAGTTGGAGGCTGCTAGGGGGGTGCTGAACCGTTAGATTCCACCATTCCTCCGATCGAGATTGTATTATCTCGGGATGACGAGTTGAGACTATGGGTCGCGTCTCAGGATCCCCTTAGTAGTAGTACCAACAAGTATTGAGTGATGGGCCTACCGAGGATACCGGCGTATACATTACCTGGAGGTAATATTATTTTTTCTTTATAAGTTAATATAATTTAATTGCAAATATTATTTGTAATAATATATTTGTTTTCGCAGGCTCTAGCCAGCGCTAGCGTCCGAGGGCACCTGTTGGACCATCTCACACGGGCGCTGGCTTGAATGACCAGATTTTCCAGAGGGTTATGGCGGCTGTGTTGGAGACGTTTCGTACGGATCCGGTTATCCGTCGTCAGGAGTTGCCCAGTCGAGCTCGCCTTCACCAGATAGTGCAGGATATTGCAGCAGGGACGACCGTCGAGAGTACGGGTATCCTGCAGGAGCAGTTTGTCGCGATACATGACGAGGTGCTCCGGTTGGTGGTTACCTTACTCTTTGAGGCTTTTGGCCCGATAGGGAGTCATCCCCTACCTACTAAGGTATTATATTTATTTTAAGCTTATTAATTTGCATGTTATTTAATTTTCATACTGTCTATTTTGATTCTCTCATACAGACTAATGCATTTTATTTTTGTTTGTTTCAACAGGGTGACGCTACTATCGTGGTGATGTCGTGCAGGATTTCCGGTCACCTGAGTAGCATCGTCAACCCCCGCTAGATAACTCTGATCCTGCTGGTGGTAGTACTAGTTTAGGTTGATATATATATATATATATATATATATATATATATATATATATATATATATATATATATATATATATATATAGTGGCTATCATATATCTGTCTAGATGTTTTGTAGAACATTGTATAGGCAAGTAGTGATAATTCGGTGCCATTTCATTGTTTGTTTTAGTTTATACGTTATACTATATTAAAGTATATACATTCTACATATAAACACCATTGCTATCTGTACAGGATTTTTGCATATATATTTTTGTAGTTTTATTTTGCATTTTAGTTTTGAAGTTTATAAGACACGCCATTTGTAGTTTATAAGTTTAGTTTAGATGGGTTGATTACGTATTATGGGTTGTATTATTAGTGTAGTTGTACAATATTTGTAGTATATACAACGTTGTATTATGGGTTGATTATGATATATATGTTGTTGCTGATTGTTGGATGTAGTTGTAATATGGGTTGAATATTATTGTATGTATTGTTGTGATAAACATGTTTCAGGTACAAAAAGGGGTTTAAAACCTGGAAAATGCAAAAGCAAAAGAAAGGGCTTTTAAAAAAAATTACTATTTCCAACGGAATTAACTAAAATCGGCGGAATTTCCCTCGGAAATAATAGATTTAATTTATTTTATAAAATGCTATTTATAGAAATAATTTATTTTTGAAAATGATATTTCCAACGGATTTGACACTATTTTCGACGAACATTCCGTCAGAATTAAAAAATCCACTTTTTCATGTAGTGCCACGTGGCAAGCTGTATCCGGCGAGTTTATTTTCGACGAGGTATATTCCGTCGAGTATAGGTTATTTCCGACAGAACGTTCGTCGGAAATAAGTCCTTCATAAATTAATTTTTCCGACTGAATTCCTAACAAAAATAAGCTCGACGGTAATAAATTCGTCCGAATTTTCGACGGAATATTCTGTCGGAAATAAGATATTCTCGACGGAAAAGCCTTGTTTCTGACAGAATAGTCCGTCGAAAATAGCACTAGCCCATAAGGTTGTGAACCGAAGGTTGGGGGTGCGGGGGGGGGGGGGTGTAGCCCTCCCGGTACGGTACAGAGTTCTGAAGGGGTAGCTTGGGTCGCGTCAGTACAGAGTCATGTGTAGCGCGGGGCGTGCTATGATCGGTGACAGTTTTGTAGCACTGGCGCGGGGCGCGCAGGTGAGAGCGTAGGACGTGCCGGATTTAGACAAAAGTTTTAATGGTTCGATGTTACAAGAACATTATGGGTATTTAGGCTATAATGTGAATTAGAGTTGGAATAGGAGTAGCAACTATATATACTCTCTATTGTAAAACCCTATAGAACTCGGTGAATAACAAAAGGAATGCCACTCTCGTGGACTATCCAAATTAGGAAACCACGTAAATCTTTGTGTTAATTCTTTACTGTCGTGTGCGTGTGCGTGATCTAATTCTAACAAAGTGGTATATTTATAAATAAAATGACATCCGAAAAATACAAAATTAAATAATTTCTCCTCAATTTTGAAGTTTAGACTTTATGAATTCTCTAAGAAAAATATACTGTGGAAAGGAGAGAGTAGCTTTAATTTAGGATATCAGTGTGGGATCATATGGGATGTGAATAAAAGTCAAGCCTTAATTTGTTCTATGTAAAAATATTCTGAACTATTAACTTCCATAAACTATGAAATAATATTCCATAAAATTATCCTATTTTTGTATTTCTTTCCACTTTCTGAACTGAGTTTTAAGGCTGCTAAGTTTTGGTAGGTATTACCTACACCTTTTTTTTTTTTTTTTGGTACCAGACACCAAGATTTATGTAGTCCAAACTCCAAAGGGCAGTGGTCATTCTTTTTTGGTGAAAAAGAATATAGAATTGTTTGAGACCTATTAAGGTTACCACAACATCAGCATAAACTCACTAACAGTTAATACTTCACAATTTTTTTTTAAAAAAAAAAGAAAAAGAAAAAGAAAAAGAAAAAGAAAAAGGGAAAATATATTAGCTGCACAGGGATTTCGATTGGCATGTATTTTCATTTGGCAAATAGAGTCAGTTTACACAAGTATATCCAGACTTTTGTCATTTCTTTATTGATTCCTTGTCCAACAGCATAAACTTAGTAAATAGTCTACTTAAATGATTTATTCTTTGATCTTCTACTTATTTGCCTTCTGAATTAGACAGTTTTAGAAAAATGCCTAGCATGCACTTGAATCTGACTTTATTTCTCTCAGATATCGGACCTTGCATATTAGGATTTTCATTACTCATTAATTACTTCAAGATGATGATTAGGAAATGGGATCTGATATATATTTTCACGTGTATTTTTGATATTTTCACGTGGTTCTCTTTCACATGAACATATAATGGATCTCACCTTTATGCGAGAAGAAACAATTTGAAAATATGAAAAACACAATAGAGAAGTTTGCAAGGCCATTATAATAGTGCAGTGTCAGTTCAGGAAACCATAAATGCAGTAGTTCACTTGTGCCTGTTACAGCCTTTTAGGACAAGCTGTTTTTTGTGTGTTTAGTAGGTAGCAAGTTCAAATATACTCAAAAATCTTGTTGGCATTTACTTTCTAATATCTTGTTTGTTTAGAAATAATTTATTTTAAATACAATTTTATTTAACTAAACGCAACGTTTTGAGGCTCAGTGATACAAACTTAGTGTCTTTAACATTAATTTTATTTAACTAAAAAAGGCAACATTTTGGGGCTCAATAATACAAACCTTAGTCTCTTTAACGTTTTTGTTAGAAGTTTTTTGTAGTACCTATCAATATTTTAAACGGGCTTCTAGATTGCCCACAGGTCGCTTCGTACGTGCACCGTACGTGCACCGACCCGCAAGTATGGGCTCTCAAAGAAAATATCAATAATACAAACCTTAGTCTTTTTGACCTATCTTGAAATGCTAACTATCCAAGGAGAGAGAAGTTAAAGACCTATCCATCTCAAACACGCCACACCAAAAAGGCAAAAATGGTAAAATGCGTCACCAAAAGTTATCAATGTAAACGCTAGTAATCAAACAAATCCTTTAATTTTTCTTTTTTTTTCTTTTTTGACCTTGTGTGTGTGGACCTAAAAATCAGAAAAAACAATGGGCAACGAAAATAAAAGTTTAGATCAAATTAAAACTGGGAAAAAAGATTTCCTTTTAATATCCATGAGTGAACAATGAACACATTGTAAATCAATTCTTTAAGCTTAATCTACACAGTAAATAGAATTAGTCAATAATCTTTGCAATTTTATATCTTTTAAGGCATTGTATATCTTATTCAGTTATTCTTGATAAAAACTGAGATTTAATTTTCAAATGTATGATATGATTTGTCCAAAAACTGCTACCACAAGGATAGCTTACAGGCAATAGCTTTAAAATCATCCAAATATTAGCTGTATAATGATCAATGAACCAATTATATTTTCACTTAGATTCTAATAAATCACAAAAAGTTTGCTGCTCATAATCCATATGAAATCTTAATTAATGAATATGCATATTTTATCAGCTCAGCTATGAATCTGAATTATAATAAATGTAAAATGCCACAACGCCATACAAAAGTATTGTCATCTAAAAGACTGTTTTTTCCTTATTTATTTCCAACCTTAACTGCAAGTATCTTGATATTTCAGATGAAAGTTAGATTCAAGATCTTAATACAGAACAAGTGACCCTACTACACTGTCATTTCCATATTTTATGCAATTTAGAAGTGCTACATTTATGTTCATTTTAAAAGGTTTGGATATTCCTTACTAACTACTCCCTCCGTTCTAAAATTAAATATACATTTTCAAAACGCTGACCTTTTAAGGGAAATTTTTTCCAACATATCCCTAAGATTTGCTAGGATGTAATAATAGTGGCACATTGGTATTCAATGTACGTAAAATAAAAATAATCGGTTGATAATACGAGAGCAATATTTATATTGTCAGAGCAAATATTTATTTACCGAAACTTTTACACGTATTTAACTACACTTCATACTTTCAGCGATCAACGACACTAGCATCATAGTTATGCTCTTGCATTATTAGTAACCTAAAAGTAATGGCATGTTAGCTAGGAACATTATGTCACGTTATAGTCTAAAACTAGAAATGTATCTCCAATTTTAGGACGGATTAAAAAAGAAAGTGCATCTCTAATTTTAATTTTAAATCGGGGTACTAATAACATGTCACAAAATGCCAACCAATTTCTATGAAAATTAAAACATAATATGATGAATATTTTATATTGATGTACCAATGATTTCTGCCTAAAAATTGTCATTTGATCTGTTGGAGTACTATTGTAATGCCCGCCAAAACTTGAACTATGCAACAGGAATGAACAAAAGAATATGAAAAAAATTTTGTATAAAAAAACAGCATATTTTATATTAACAATGACAAAGATGATAGTTAGCTTAGTTTACAGCTAGCTCATAGTGAAAATCAGCTCAACAATATAAAGAATTTATATAAGTTCACCATTATTGTATCAGTTAGGCACCAGAAATCTCCCTTTTTCTCTTTGTCACACACAAAAAATGAGTAATATGACTTATGCACCCTTACCTTCTAACTTGTTACCAAATGAAGCAAGTCCAGAATGGATGAGTAAAGCTGATAATGCATGGCAGCTTATTGCAGCAACTTTAGTCGGTCTGCAAAGCATTCCAGGGCTTATAATTCTGTATGGAGGAGCTGTCAAGAAGAAATGGGCTGTGAATTCTGCATTCATGGCCCTATACGCCTTTGCATGTGTTCTTGTATGTTGGGTGTGTTGGGGATACAGACTATCTTTTGGTGAAAAACTTATTCCCTTCTGGGGAAAAATTGATGTTGCATTGGAACAAAAGTACCTCCTTGGTCCGGGATTTTCGGGGGCCTTTCCGAATGCAACCATGGTGTTTTTTCAGTTCGTTTTTGCTGCAATTACTTTGATTTTGATCGCTGGGGCGTTGCTGGGACGGATGAATTTTTATGCGTGGATGTTGTTTGTGCCATTGTGGTTGACATTTTCATACACATTTGTGGCATTTTCTATTTGGTCACTTCATGGATGGTTAACAACAATGGGGATTATTGACTATTCTGGTGGTTATGTGATTCATTTGTCTTCTGGAGTTGCTGGTTTCACAGCTGCATATTGGGTATGAAAGTAAATTTTCCTAACATTTAATTTCTCCTTTCAATATATATGTTTCAGTAATCCTTTTTATTAGATCTAGATTCCAGACAATTATAGGAATAAGTTTCATTTTATATAAAGATAGTTAAATTTTAGATAACCTCTGTTATACAAGGATTATAAAAATTCAACTCTCATGCCATATAAAATACAACATGTTTTTTATAACTTGCCTAAATAAACTGCCTAGAATCTAGATCCCTTTTTATTTGAGTAATACTATGTAAGTAGACAAAAATGGTCTTATTTACCTAGGCAAAGCTTTACCCAAACCAACCATAAGCTTGAATCAAGTCCTAAGTCACTATCCCAAGAGTATTAACTTGGATCATCTTGGCTCGTCATAAATCATCTCAGAAGGTCATAACTTATTGGTACCCTTGCTAGCAGGGTTGAGACTTATAAAAACATACCCACATGTTTTGATGTGGGAAGGTATTACATTTTTGCCTATTATAGCAAGTGATTAAGGAACTAACTTGAACAATCTATCTCATTGTGTACAGGTTGGTCCTAGGCTAACCAAAGATAGGGAAAGATTTCCTCCAAACAACATCATACTTATGTTAGCAGGGGCAGGGCTGCTCTGGATGGGCTGGACTGGTTTCAATGGTGGAGACCCCTACAGCGCGAGTGTTGATGCTTCCTTGGCTGTTTTGAACACCCATGTTTGCGCTGCAACGAGCTTGTTAACTTGGATGATATTGGATGTTGCATTCTTTAGGAAAGCTTCTGTAATTGGCGCCGTTCAAGGCATGATCACTGGTTTAGTTTGCATCACACCTGCAGCTGGTACTACTTGCTCAAACCTTTAGAATATTTATTTTTATTTTTATACTTTTTCGTGTTTGCTTGTTTTGGGTGTCGAGTTCATATAATTATGTTCAAACTCAGCTTGCCATCACTTTCCTCGGCCTCAGGTTCATCTCATCTATTTGACCTATAACTCAATTGTTCATACATATATCTATGTATTTCAATGTGTTGCTTGGTATGGCTAACTACGACAAAAAATAATATATCAGCTCAAACCCTCTACTACCACCACTAAATCTCATCTTTCTTTTCCTTCTGGTCCCCACGAACTACATTTGGCTTCGAAACATTAGTTAACTCTGGATCAAGAACTCGAGACACACTTAACATTACTCTATGTTAAAAAAATTAGAAGAACAAGATAAAGTAGAATATATCAGGAAAACTTTCTATATGCTTATTTGAACAGAATTCACATCCAAAAGCTTGATTCTTTGGCAGCCTTCAACTTTGTACCAGCGTAATTACTTTTTAGCATATCTTTTCCCTAGTTGTAATATTGAACTAGCCAGTGACCAAAATACATCCAAATGCAACTATTAAAGCATCTAACAAAAGTGTATGCTCTTTTCTTTCTTTCTTTTTTTAAATTTAGGGGTTGTGCAAGGATGGGCAGCAATAATTATGGGAATTTGCTCAGGCTCAATCCCCTGGTTCACAATGATGGTTGTGCACAAACGATCCAAGCTTCTCCAAAAAGTCGATGACACAATGGCCGTGTTCCACACACACGCCATTGCAGGATGCCTCGGAGGAATTCTCACTGGCCTATTTGCAGAACCTTACTTATGCAACTTGTTCTATGCAAAATATGGCAACTATGTTGGTCTATTTTATGGCTTCAAAAATGGACAAGCGCATACCGGATTCAGACAAATTGGAATCCAACTCCTTGGCATTCTATTTGTGACGGTAGTTAATGTTGTTATAACAAGTTTGATATGTCTTTTCGTTCAACTCATTGTCCCTTTAAGGATGTCTGATGAAGATATGGAGATTGGAGATGAGGCTGCTCATGGGGAAGAGGCTTATGCTATTTGGGGACAAGGTGATAGGCTTGAGAATTCGAGGTATTCGGCTTACAATGATCTTGAAATTCCTGTTAAAAAAACTAAGGCAGGGGGGCATGTTGAAATGATGTGAAGCTATTTTAGAAGCCTTATGAGGGACAATGCTTTTTATGCATGGACTTTTTATGAGTTGCTTGTTTTTTTGTTGTACTTTCTAGTGAAAAAAAAAAAGAAAAGAAAAAAGTTTCTGATAAATATTAGTGTTTGGAAAACCACTTATTGAATCTAGGAAGCTTATGATATACTTCCAGATTAAGAGTTAATAAAAGGTTTAATTGTAGTACTCATGTTTAGAAAGTTGAGTGAAGCTTTAATATTGATTCTCTCGGTATTTGGACCCACACAAAAGAATATATGTCAACTATATGTTCAATTCAAATATATTGTTGTGAAATCAGAAATAAAATAAAATATATATTGATAAATTTTTATATTCAAGGAGTCATTCACACATAACACTCAAAATGTAAGCAATCAATAGGACATAGCTACTACTTTCAATATGCAAGTATCCATGGACTTAATAGTTAATCCCAACATCTGCAACTTGATATCTATCCGATATATATATATATATATATATATATATATATATATATATATATATATATATGGAGAGAGAGAAAGTCTCTTAATAGCTACACATAACCTTTTTATTTTCCAACCCTTTCATATTCCTGAATAACCACTTCCTTATATAACTTATCTCGTCTTAGGATTCTCTCATTAAAATTTTGTAAAAGAAAACTCAGTGAAAAAAGTTAGGGAAAAAAGTACAATCAACACACATTCTTTAGAAATAATCCGCCACATGCATGGTAAAAATATCCTGAAGACGAAGCATGCCAATATTGTGCACCATCTTTTAAAAATCGTGGTTGGTAAAGGCTTAGTAAACATATCGGCCAAATTATCACATGATCGTATCTACTTTACATAAATATTGTCACTATTCTGGAACTCATATGTATAAAAGAATTTTGATGCAATATGCTTAGTTCTATCAACCTTTATTCAACATCCCTAATTTGAGTGATACAAGCGATATTATCTTCGTATAATATCGTTGGACTATTTATGATCGATGATAATCCACAGTTCTCACGAATATGTTGAATTATCAATCTCAACCAAACACATTCACAACTCGTTTCACGACTCTGCATGAATTGAGGAAGTAACAAAAATTGTTTGGTTAACAAATCTCCATGAAATAGCAGTATTTCCATAAGTAAATAAATATTCTGTTTGTGATCGGCTTTTGTGTGCATCAGAAAGGTAACATGCATCAACATATCTAATTAACTGTGGTTTTAATCCATTTGGATAAAATAATCTCAAATCAGTAGTCCCATGAAGATAATGTAAAATATGCTTAATTCCATTCCAATGTCTTCGAGTTGGTGCAGAACTAAACCTTGCAAGTAAGTTAATTACAAATGATATATCAAGTTATGTGAAATTTGCAATATACATCAAAGCACCAATTGCACTAAGATATGATATTTCAGGACCAATAGTTTCTTCATCACCTTGTTGTGGTCGAAACTGATCTTTCTTGACATCAAGTGACCGATCCACAATTGGAGTGCCCAAAGGATGAGCTTTATCCATGTAAAATTGCTTTAGGACTTTTTCTGTGTATGTTGTTTGATGAACAAGAATTCCATTTGGAAGATGTTCAATTTGCAGGCCAATACAAAATTTTGTCTTACCAATATCTTTCATCTCAAGTTCATTATTTTAACAATTTGTTGTTTTTGTTAACTCTTCTGAAGTCCCTACAAGATTTAAATCATCAATATATGCTACAACAATAGCAAATCCGAATTCTTATTTTTGATAAAAACACATGCACAAATTAGATTATTCTCAAATCCTTCTTTCAAAATATATTCACTGAGGCGATTATACCACATGCGTTCGGATTGCTTTAACCTATATAAAGATCTCTGCAGCTTGATAGAATATATACTTCGAGCTGTAAAATTATATGTTTTAGGCAATCTATATCCTTTAGGGATTTTCATGTAGATATCATTATCTAATGATACATACAAATATGTTGTAACAACATCCATTAATCGCATATCCAAATTTTCTTTTGCTACTAAGCTAATTAAAAATCTATATGTAATTGCGTCCATTACAGGAGTATATGTTTTCTCATAATCAATATCAGGTCTATGTGAGAAACCTTGTGCTACAAGTCACGCTTTATACCTTATAATTTCATTTTTCTCATTTCGTTTACGTACAAATACCCATTTGTATCCAATAGGAATTACACCTTTAGGTGTTCGGACTATATGTCCAAAAACTTCACGTTTACTTAGTGAATTTAATTTTACTTGAATCGCCTCTTTCCACATTGGTCAATCATTTCTACATTGACATTCATCAACGGTTTGTGGTTCATATTCATTACTACTAGTAATATCAAGAGCAACTTTATATGAAAATATGTTGTCGACAATAATTTTATTTCTATCCCATATTTCTCCTATATATATATATACATAATGTATCGAGATCTCGTTATTTTTAGATACATGATTCTCTTCAGGGGATAACTCTTTAAGAGGTTTATTTTCAAGAGATTTTAGTTCATAAATTTTGGATAGATCAATTATTTTTGTGACATGTTTCCTCGGTATAGCCTCTTTATAATCTGTAACTTTTTTTTCTTATACTTTTATCTTCTAGGGAATTTTATCTTTAACATAGATAGGTCTTCCATGCTTCAGGTGTGCCTTTAATTCATTTGTTGTTGTATTAACTGATTATCCTACAGGGACTTCAATCCGTTTTGGAGAATTAACAACTGGAATGTAAAAATTCACTATTTTCTTATTGTTGGGGAATACATCAGGTAATTGATTTGCAATTCCTTGCAAATGAATAATCCTTTGAACTTCCAGTTCACATTGATTTGTACAAGGATTAAAGAGATAACGTTGAAACATTCCAATGGTGGGAAGATGAGATAATGTAGTGCTTCAGGCAATGACTTTTCTCTCCCTAATGGTGAGAAGATTATTTCATTAAAATGTTAATCCTCGAAACGTGCCTTAAAAATATCACCAGTTAGAGGTTCAAGATATCTAATGATAGATGGGATATCAAAACTCGTATAAATTACAAGTCTACGTTGAGGACCCATCTTAGTGTGTTATGGGGGTGCAATAGTTACATATACAACACAATCCAATGTACTGATAAGGATAAGATATTCATTGATTTCGATTCCTTTACATTTAGTTTTATTGCATGTTTCATGTGTATATGCGCTTATTAAGGTGCTTTATTGATTTCGGGTTGAAATGGAGCTGAAAGGAAGAAAATGGATGAATTGGAGATGATTCGATGGAAAAAGAAGAAAAAATCGCAAACAGGTGGATTCAACCTGGCGAGCCCAATTGAACTGCATGAATTCGCCCTGACGAATACCTCTCTTCAATTCTCCTTGGTGAGCTCAGTAAGGCAAACGAATTCACCCCGACGATTTTGTCGGGAAATTTCGGAATATGGAAAATTTTCAAGCCTAAGATTTGATAGAGTTCTGCGCATAGATTTGGATTGCGATTTCTTAGAGGATTAAGAGTTAATTTAATTACTATAAATACATGTAATTAGTGAGACAATATCATTCAATCAATCATCTATTATCTTAGCTACACAATTGTAACCCTAGTCTTGGGAGATTGAAGATTGAAGACATGAGCTAAGTTCTTTATTTTTCAATTCTAAAAGGATGTGGAACCTTATTTACAATTAATGGTTAATTAAATTATGTTATTGATTCCTTCTTACATGAGATTTATTCAGATAATCTGTGTTAACTGTATATATGTTATTAGATTAACTGATTTGGTTTTTGCATAATTGAATTGGTTAATTAATAACATCTGCTAGATTAAGGAATGATATTACGTGTAATTGATATTGTTCCTTATCACATGTAGTACTTAGTAATACTTGATTGTGGATAAGCTGTTGGGTATTATTAAGATTATCAGAAGCCAAGTTAAATAATCCCTGATTGTGTGATTGTTGCTTGGAATAACCTAGTTCTCTAATTCTTAATGCTGCTTTTATACTAAATCTAGACCGATAGTTCTAGGTAGTATGATAATTAAGGTCTACTGAGGCAATTATTTCTTTAGATTTAAAGTTAAGGAGAATTTCAAATAATTGTGCGATTACTGTTATCTTGGGTTGTTAATTTCATTGAAGGAAGAGATGATGTTAACTTGATTACACTGTTACTGAAAATTGGTGAAACTGAACTGAAGAACCGAAGCTCTAAAATATTTGGATATCTTTATTAAATTTATTTTCTTTAGTTCAATACAAATTCAAAAACCCCCCAATCTTTACTTTCTATTTATAGTTAAGAACATTAGAATAAATATGAAAGCATATTATTCTCTGTGGGATTGATCTTTACTTGCTATTGTGCTTATTATTTAGATCTGTAGAGTAATAATGAGGTTTAATTTTGGAATGCTAAATAATAGCTCCCATGTGCGCAAATGAAAAATGGTTGGTTGTTGGCCAAGTACAACTTGCAATGGTGAGAAATTATGAAAAGCAGTTGGTCTAAAGTGAACTAATGATGCAACATATAAAATAGCATGACCCCAAGCAGAAACTAGTCATTTTGATTTCATAAGAAAAGGCCGAGCAATAATTTGAAGTCTCTTGATAAGTGATTCGGCTAAACCATTTTGAGTATCTGTATGGGAAACAAAATGTTCAACATCAATTCTAATTGACATGCAATAGTTATTAAAAGTTTGAGATGTGAACTCACCAGTATTATCTAAACGTATTTTCCTAATTGGATAATCAAGAAATTTTATTCGAAACCTAATTATTTGAGCAAGAAGCCTAACAAATACAATATTTCTAGTAAAAAGTAAATATATATGTGACCATCTCATTGATGCATCAAGTAAAACAATAAAATACTTGAATTAACAACAAGGTGGGTGTATTGGTCCACATATATCACCCTGAATTCTTTCTAAGAAAGATTGACACTCAACAACAATCTTTAAATGTGATGGTTTGGTAATTAATTTATCTTGAGAACATGCACTACATGGATAAATAGTAAGTAAAAGAATCTTCTGGTTCTTTAAGGGATGTTCGTGAGATTTTTCAATAATTCGACGCATCATTATTGATCCTGGATAACCAAGACGATCATGCCAAAGCATAAAAACCCTTGGGTCTGAACATTTCTGGTGTATTACAACATTTGTTTCAATTGTTCTCATTGTACTATTGTAGTATAATATAACCCAGAAGAGAAAATAAACAGATTTTCTAATATGAGCTTTTGGCCCGATATTATTGAAGCAATATAAAGAAATTCTTCACTACCTTCATTATTTGTTTCAATATAATTACCATAATACGTATATCCTTAAAGTTAAGTAAACTTCTACTTCATTTAGAAGAATACAAAGCATAATCAATACAAAGTTTTGTATCCTATGGAAACAGTATAATCGCTCTTCTAGAGCCTTCAATTAAGTTCGATGAACCTGATATAGTATTGACATTGGCTCTGCATAATTTTAAAATTTGAAAATATTTTTTTTATCTTTAAGGTTTATATGAGTTGTTGCACTATCTGCCAGACAAAAATCTTCCCTATTCTTTTATCGAGACTTGGTACAGATCTACTAAATGTTTAGGAGTACGATAGATACGTGACCAATGACCTTCCATTCCACACCTATAACACTTATTTTCATGACCGTTTGATGATTTATTTTGTAAACCCTTGCCATTTTGATTCTTCTAATGGTAAGGTGTGTTATTCCATTTTGAAGAATTATAAGTATGGTCCTCTCTATATTGATTGTTCCTTCCATGCTCATGACCACGACCACAACCACGAACATAATTTCCTCTATGTTTATCAACTGAGGTTTCATTCGCTTCAGGGAATGTAGTAGAATCGGTCGAGCGAGAATATTGGTGGTTTTTCAGCAAAAGCTCATTATTTTGTTCAGCTACTATAAGACATGATATCAGTTCAGAATATTTTGTGAACTTAGACTCTCGATATTGTTGCTGTAGGAGCATATTCGAGGCATGAAATGTAGGAAATGTTTTCTCTAACATATCTTCATCGATGATTTTTTCCCATATTATTTTAATAGTGAGATTATTTTAAAAAGTGCATAATTGTACTCACTCACACATTTAAAACTTGGAACCTCATGTTCAATAATTTATAACGAGCTTTTGGGAGGTTTACATATTTTTTTATTCTTATATCTTTCCTTTATATCATTCCATAAGACAAGTAGGTCTTTAACCGTAAGGTACTCAGATTTTAATTCTTCATGGAGATGATGGCGAATAAAAATCATTGATTTTGCACGATCCTGTAGGGATGCTTGATTGTCAACCTTATTTGTATCTCCAAGGTTCTTTGCCTCTAGATGAATGTCAATATCAAGAGTCCATAACAAGTAATCATTGCCCGATAAATTAAGGGCAGCAAATTCAAGTTTTGTAAGGTTTGACATTTATATATATATATATATATATATATATATATATATATATATATATATATATTTATGTTAGGAATGACTATGTTCTGCATATTTAAACTTGATGATGTTATTATAATGTATATTTGTAGCAATAGTTTTGTACAATCCTTCATTAATATATCTATATACAAGGAGTTAGAACTAAAACGATCAAACTTGTTAGGTTGATCCTTTGGGATGTTTCAATGAATATGTAATAGAATCAAATCGATCGTATAGTCTTGTTAAACGATCGTAGTGTTACTCTGCCACGTTGTATAGATGATAAGTATTCGCAGAGTTAACCTAGCAATCGTAGAGCAGCAGCCAAGGCTAAGTAAATGTTCAAAGGGACAAAAAGATCGTAGAGCTGCAAAAGTATTCAGAAGTCTGCAATGTCTGCCCAAGCATCAAGGAGTATTATTTCATAAAGCAGAAGACAGAGTATCGTAGAGTTGGTCATAGAGTAAGACGTAGAACCTTTTCACTCTACTATCAACCAAATTCGTAGAGCATGTCAGAAAGGTCTTATGTCTGACAACATCAGAGGGTTCCTAGGCAAAGATTCTAAGACACTTCTCACCATCTGCAAATTCAGATTAGAAGATTCAAGTCTAAACCACCATATAAAAGATGTGACACCACTAACGTGTGGTAGGTGAGACAGATGACTGATGTGACCTGGCCAGAGCTGAAAGTAACCCTACTAAGCCAGTCTAGAAGTCCACATCAGAGGAACAGTCATAATAGAGCATTAAATGCTACAAAGGGGACTCTCCAACGGATCAATTTCCAAAGAACTATAAAAGACGTACGAGGATTCAAATCTAAGTACAAATCACACAACAAAAAGTTAAACCTCTGTCAAAATATTCAAAGCTCTACTCTATAATTCTAAATGACTTGTTCAAAGCTTCTAAGTACATGAGGAGATCAAGCGTTATTGCAAAGCTTAGCAGCACCTCAACAAATCAGCATTCAATTGTGATTCAGGGTTCAATTTTGACATGGTCTGTGTGACCGAACTGCTGAGACTTAGTGACTCGAATGAATCTCAATGATTCAGAGGTCAAGAATGACCTAGTCTGTGTGACCGAATTGCCGAGACTCAGTGACTCGAAGGAACATAAGTGGTTCAATTGTAAATGGTCTGTTGGGCCTATATCCTTTAGTGGATATCCTACTTAGTAGAGTAGAAGAGTGAATTAGAAGTTGTTTAGTCTCTGAACCACTTAAAAATATCTTGTGTTATTTACTTTCAGTCATATAACTGCCATATCTGCTATAACTGTTATATATTTGTCAAGTAGTTGTGTTTCATCAAACCAAAATCAGAATTGGTTTTTGTGCTCAATCTTTAAGGGGAGTTTTCTAAACTAATAATATGTTGTGCTAAAAAATTTTGATCAAATTAACTATATGGTAACGACTCTTTAAATAGGAAAAAGTTTTTAAAGATCTATTAAATCCCCCTTCTAGATCTCCATTGTGCCTTTGGGAAATAACAAGTGGTATCAGAGCAGGTTCTCAGGAATATATTAAGCTTACGCTTTGAGTTGATCTTATGTTACAAACTAAAAAAGATTCTAAGCTTAGTGGTGGGAATAAATCATCTCTTCAAAATAAGAAAAAAAATTCTAACTGGAAAGGCCGACTGCAGGCATATATGGATTCTATAGATGAAGATATGTTTGATGTCGTCATCAGTGGTCCATACATCCGAACAAAACTAACTCATACTTCTGATAATCCAAACAAGATGGTAGAAAAACTAAAGGCTGAATGGACAAACAATGAGAAAAAGCTTATGAAGTTGGATAAAAGAGCTAAGAACATTCTGTTTATGGCTCTAGAAAATTAATTGTTCAAGAATGTGGTGAACTACACAACTGCAAAAGAAGTTTGGGAAGCCTTACTGATTATGCACGAAAGAACTAAAGAAGTTAGGGAGAATAAACAATCTCTCTTAACCCAGCAATATGAGATGTTCTCTTACATCTCAAGAGAGAATCTAACTGCCACTTATGAAAGATTCACCATTCTGCTCAATTCACTGAAAGCTTATGGTAATGTTAATCCATATAAAGATTTAAAAATCAAGTATATGAGAGCAATTCCTAGTAAGTGGGATGCCAAGACTACTGCTATTCGAGAATCAAAGAATATTCATGAAATGACTGTGCAAAAGCTCTATGGTAATCTCCTTACCTATTAGTTGGAACTTAATCAGCGAGCAGAGACAACTTCAAAAATTAAGAGAAAAGATAAAGGAGTTCCTCTAAAGGTTTCAGACACAACTGTGTCTAAATCTCCTTCAAGTGAAGACTCTGATGATGCTGATAGAGATGATAATGAAGATGTAGTTGTACTTTCAAGAAGACTAAGAAGATTCATACGTAAGAGTAACATCTGGAAACCACAGAATCAATACAATAAAAGCAACAGTAGTAGAGAGCAAGAAAATGACCTTTGTACAGTCATTTGGTCATTTTATTGCATAGTGTACTAAACCTCTATGAGATGATCTCAGGAAAGATAAGAAAAAGTCCTACTCAAATAAGGAGTATAAGGGCCACAAGAAGAATTACAAGGACATAGGTTTTGTAGCCGAAGGATCATGGAGTGATTCAAAGGATGATTCAAGCTCTAAGTCCAGTGATGATGATGCGCCTCAAAAAGCAAATCTTTGTCAGATGGTTATTGAAGTAGACAAGAAGGTCATCAACAAATCCACTAATCGTCGAGAAATTGACATCAATGAGGTATTTGACTTTAACTCTCCTGATATAGATATTGATGAACTTAAAAATGCTTTGCATGATGTAACTGTAGATCTGCATCAATATATGAAAAGATCCAGGGTTCTATTAAAGGACCATTCTCTTCTTTAAGAAGAAAAAAGAAAGAAAGTTCTTGTAGAGTTGGACTACTCTACAGAGTGTTACCTCTTTTTCCAATCTTGAAGCTGAGAATGCAAGGTTGAGAAAAATGACTGAAGTTAATGCACAAAGAGAGTTAACTCTAACCTCTAAGATAGAAGATCAACAAAAGACAATCTTAATGTGGAATCATTCTTTTATATCTATGAATTCCCTAATAGTCAGTCAGAGATCAGTCTCTAATAGGTCAGGATTAGGTTTTGGAGAGTCATCTCCATGCTTAAGTATGGAAATGTACAAGGACGCCAACATTATTAATGATTCTTCCCATAAGAGTGAAATCCAAAAATATTGCAACGCCAAGTACTTCAAGGAAATTAATTCCTGTTGATGAAATTGTTGTTCCAAAGAACAACAGATCACATACTGGTCTAGGTTTTGTTAAATTAAAGAGTAAGCCACAATCTACGAATGTACCTCGAAGGATCACAGAGTCAGGAAAGACTCACCTTGTGAACCAACTAGGTACTAAACGTAGAGTTAGTTTTTACTCTACTAATTCTCAAAATTGAAGAGCAGTAGGGAAACGGGGAGACGTTCATCTAGTAAGAAGAGTGTATCATCCACATGGTTCTTAGATAAGAAGATATCCACACACACACACACACACACACACTTATACATGTCTAACATTAAATGTCATACATGTTACAAATTTGGTCATACATCTTCTATGTGTTATAAAAATTATCATTCTGTATATAGCAGACCAAAGGTCAGGCAAATGTGGGTTTCAAAAAAGCACTAATAAGGAAGGACCCAAGCAAGTTTGGGTACCAAAGTGAACGATAATTTCATGTGTAGGTATCAAACTCCACTGATTCTATCTGGTATCTTGATAGTGAATGTTCAAGGCATATGACTGGTAACAAAAGTCTCTTGTCAAACTTCATAGAAAAAGATGGATCATCAGTTCTCTTTGGAGACAACAACTCGGGCAAAACCAGAGGTTATGATTCAATTAGAAATGGACCTATTTCATTTAGCAAAGTTACTTATGTTGAAGGATTGAAGCAAAATCTACTAAACATCAGTTAACTGTGTGACAAAGGACATCATGTCACCTTTCTCAATAACCAGTGTTAAGTTCAAGACCTGAAATCCAATTCTATGAAGCTGGCTAGATCAAGAGAAGCAAATGTCTATGTGGTTGATCTTTCTAATCTCAGCTCTACAGAAATATCTTGCTTTTCCTTAAAAGCATATGAAGATGTAACCTGGCTATGGCATGGAAAAATATCTCATCTCAACTTCAAAAGCATGTCAAAACTTGTATCCAAAGATCTAGTCAGAGGTTTGTCCAAGCTAAGTTTCATCAAAGAAAGACCATGCAAGACCTGTCAGCTTGGAAAGCAAACAAGAAGCTCATTCAAAGGTAAAGTAGTGAACTCAAATGAGAAGCCCCTGCAGCTGTTGCATATGGATTTATTTGGGCCAATCCCAACTGCAATTCTTGGAGGCACAAGATACTCATTGGTCATAGCGGACGACTACACCAGATTCACTTGGGTATTCTTTCTGAGTTCTAAGGATGAAACTAGCAATCAGCTGATCAAATTCTTTAAGTTAGTTATGAATGAAAAGATCAAGGTAATAAGGAGTGATCACGACAGAGAGCTCGACTATTTTGAGATGGATCAGTTCTGTAGAGATAATGGTATTCATCATAATTTCTCAACACCAAAGACTCCTCAACAAAACGAAGTAGCTGAGAGGAAGAACATAACATTGATTGAAGCAGGAAGAACCTTACTTCCAGTAACTCATCTTCCTGAATATTTTTGGGTTGAAGCAGTTAATATTGCCTATTATACTTAGAACATATCTCTTATTCACTCTACACTCAAGAAAAGACCCTACAAATTGTGGAAATGAAGAAAGCCAAATATCAGTTACTTTTATGCATTTGGTTGCTCATGCTATATCCTTAACAACGGCACAAAGTATTGAAATAAGTTTCAACCCAAGTCAGACGAAGGAGTATTTCTTGGATACTCTATGGAAAGAAAATCCTATAAAGTGTTCAACAAGTTGAAATCATTGAGCTTCAATGTAACGACCCGGAAATTTACGAATAATTATATCTGTATTTTTACTAATAATTTATTATTATTATTAATAATATCATGAATAGATGTGATAAGATTTAGCAGAATAGTCAACTTAAATTTTTTTAAGTTGACGGATAATGAAAGTTAAGTCTGTTATGGTCCAGAACCCTAATTCATGGATTATGAACAAGGAAAGAGAATATTAAGATATAATAATTATATTTCTGTACGATATGTATGTATTGTATGTTTGTATGGTTTAATGTTGATCAGAAATAGCAGAGTATTAGAAAACGCTAAGTTTAAACCGATAAACCTTAATTCAAACCCTAAACTAAGACTGATACTTAATCAGGTATATGTGATCAAGGTGATATATTAGTGATTATGAATTTAATTAGGGAAAACCCTAGCGATTATCAAGAAACCCTAATTGCTAATTAGAAACCCTAATTTGATCTTCGGGAAACTAAAACCTAATTTTCAAATCCTAATTGATGATTAGCAAGCCCTAATGTTAATTAGTAAACCTTAAAATTAAAAGTTATGGGAAATATATGAAATTACCAAACTACCCTTAAAATTCAAGTGGAAAAGACCAAAATACCCTTTAGGATGTAAAATGACAAAAATTACCCTTTTACTTAATTTGTAAGCAAAAAGAATTTCTAGAAAGTGTATGACTCACCAAGTTAAGATATCACATGTGTGGAAAATCTCAGCCAATCCTTATCCCATTTGACACCTTGCAAGATTAGATTCAATGAATCAAAATATAAGAGAAAAAAAAGAAAGGAAAAGTTTACTTAAGTTGCCCATTCACTACCAAACACTCAACCTAGCCATTCTCTCTCTAAACAAACGAAATCCTTAAGTAATTCAGTCCCCAAATAACCCTCTAGAACACCAATATTAGTAGAAGAAAGCAAGATCAAAGCATCTCTAAGAAAAAGGTATAAAACCCTAGCCCTTTTTGATCTTACATGTTAGGATAAATTTTGTGTTTAAGTGTTTAGATGCATGCTAGAGGATGTTATATGATGATCTATGATGTTACATCATAGATCTATAACCTCAAAGTGCCTTAAAATTAAGTTTTTCAAAACTGCCATGAACCCTAATTTTTGTGTCTGACAAGCATAAGTCAGAGGCTGTAGATTCTTGCTTGTTAATGATTTAGTATGTTTTATGTTTTGGACTTGTAGTATGCTATATGGACTTTGATCTGGACTTGAAATCATGCCTAGATCATGTCCAGAATGAAAGATATTCAAGGTCAAACTAAGTTGACCGAATATGACCAAGAGTTTCTGTGCAGCCCAGAAACTCAAAATCAGTGTCTGGCAACACTTTCCAAGGCTCATATCTGTCAGGTGTTAAGTGTTTTATTGATGTTGTTGTATCTAGTTTGTAGCCTGTTAGTTATACTCCAGATCCATGCCTTTAAATCACTCAAACAATCAACAGATTGTAAGTAGTGGATGGTCAAAGTAGCCTACTCGGCATTGACTTTCAAATTCTGGGTAACCCAGAATTTGGATTTCAACGTCTGACAAGAAGTTTAAGGTTCCAAATCTTGCATGTGTTTTATGTTTTGATTGTGTTATTGTGTTCAGGCTATACTCTTGTATATGTACTATATATTCATGCTCTATATCACCTAGATAACCAACAGAATGGAAGTAATCGATGGTCAAACTAGCCTCGACGAGCACGAACTCAGTTTTCTAGAAAACCCAGAAACCCGATGAACGTTATTTCTGACGATGTTTGACCGAATTCTAGCTAATGATTATGATGTTGTTTGACTGACATGATGATTGATAATTGTACCTTGTCATGTGGACTACATCCCTAAACCATTAGATTACATGACAAGGCCAGATCTTGCATCTATGTTGCGTTATGACCATGTTAGTTGTTTATTTGTCAACCCTACTATAAGACCATTACAAGACCCTGCCCAGAAACAACCTGACCAGCAAGTTAGAGACGGTCAAAGGAGGTACCCTTGAGCACTGATTGTCAGTGTTCTTGAGCCTCAAGAACACCTATTGCGACAAAAACTGTCGCTAAAGCCTTTAGCGACGGATTTAATTATATTTATTTTCTAATTTCTGAAAAATTCATTAAAAATAGAAATAAATTTCTAAAAATTACAAAATCAATTTTAAAAATTATTTTAAATTATGAAAATTAACTTTTGATAAATTGACATATTTTTCATTAATATTACAATTTATTTGAATATTAATGATATTAAATTTATTTAATAAATGTATTAAATAAATGGGTTAAAACTAATTTTTTTAATATAAAAATTATTTTAAATGATAATAAGGTGTTTAAAAATATTTTAAGTTATAAATCATAACTTTTAATATTTTAAGGTAATTTTCATTAATAATTTAATATTGATGATAGTAGGTTTATTTAATATTTATATTAAATAAATAGTTTAAAAATGATTTTAATGATTTAAAAATGATTTAAAATGATATAAAGGATTTAAAAATATTTTAAGTTATAATAAATGACTTTTAATATTTTCATGAATAATACAGTAATGTTTATATATTAATAGAGATTATTTAAAAATGATTTTTAATATTTTAAAAATTATTTAAGGGTAAAATAAACATTTTAAAAATATTTTGAGTTATTATTAATAACTTAGATATTTTATCAAGTATTTCATTAATATTTTTATATTATTTAAATATTAATGATAATGTAATTATTCTGTATTTAAATCATTTAAAAATAATTTCAGTGTTTGAGAAATCATGATAAATTATAATAATTATTTAAAAATTATTATAAGACTTTGAAAAATAATATGATTAATATTTTAAAGTATTGAAGTTACAAAATAGAGTTTAAGTAATTATAAACTCAATTATTATCCGATAAAGCCGTCGGTACCGAAGTTGACCTAGACTTATATAGATTGACCTGATAAGTAATTATTTGTGTTAGAATGACTGATAAAACTATGTGACAATGAGTTTAAGCTATATGATGACTGCAAATAGCAGTGTTATGTGTTTTGAGATATTATTCTGATCACAAGAATAATCTTATGAATGATAGGTTTCAGTATAAAAGATAAAACTAAGTTGTGTAAGTAGTAAATCAAGCAAGTATCCTTACTCTTTGTATCTACTTATGAAATAATCATGCGTAAGTAAGTTATCGAATTATATTCCTGTTATATAAGTTTTTAAAACTCTACAGTTATCGGTCATGTATTTCAACATTAGTATTCATATCAGTTATCAAACCCTATTCATTTACCAGTATAGTAGTAATGTATGATCAATATATACCATGTTTATAAATAAGTTAAGTTAGATTATTCAAGTGTCCTCACTTGGATAATGATTGTATTTAATCACATGTTGACACATATATGTTATTTAAAAATATTATTGACCGGGATAGAACATTATTGTTACTCAGTTGAATTATTTTAATTCAGATTCCAGATTAATTATGAACATCCTGAACAGGGAAAAACTTTTATGCGCCAAAGGCGGACCAGCTGAACGACTTATCATTTAAACACGAAGTATTGATCAATACATGGCATAACGGGCTGATCACCCTCCGTGTTCGTAAGACATGACGGTTTTCAGATGAAGTTCTATTTAACCTTTTCAAAAATTAAAATAAAGTTCATAGTTTATTAAACTATTACACATTTATAGTCAGTACGTAGTTTTAAAAATGAAATAGAGTTAATATGTCGTTCGGTATTGTTTCAGTGTACTTCACAACTTTTACTTCGTTGTAGAAGTGTCGTCCAAAGAAAATATTTAAATCTTTCAGATAATCTTTATTCATTGCTATTACTTGCTGGGCACTCAAATGCTCATTCTTGCTTTAAATTTAAATATTTTCAGCTAAGCTAGCACGACCTGAAGGTTCCAGCAAGGACAAAGGGAATGGGAAGCTGAAGGAATTGGTTACGCTATGTTGTTATAACTGCTTGCAGTAAGATATTATAATAATTACCATGTAATGTAAGACTTAAAGGTTCTCGAGACTGGGAAGGTAGATAACTTTGATATAATAATTTTGTTTAATTAATACATTAAGTAGTTGATTGAATGTTATCGTGGAGCACTAAGTACGGGTTTCAAGTACTCAGATTTAGGGGCATCACAAGTTGGTATCAAAGCTTAGGGTTAGAAACCTTAGGTAGGAGTAGACCTTAGGCTATAACCTTAGGACAGAGGGAAACGTTAAAAATATAAATAACTCAAATAGAGTTTAAAGGAAATGAATTAAATAAATTCATCGTAAAACAAAATGAAAGATAACTTATATAAAACTATTATTTGTTGAGTGTATATACTATATGTACTAATCAAGATAATTTATGTGTAGATGTCCGGCAGAAAAGGATTATTATACGCTTATAACATGAAGAATGATAAAAACATTACACCCAAACTAATATCGAAGCCAATAGCTGAAGTAGAGGCTCACGCTGAAAGTAACCCTGATGAAGTGATTATTTTGGAAAATATAGATCCAGACCCAAAAATGGTGGAACTAACAGATAGTGATTCGTACACCGAAGTTGGAGCTGATCAAGCATCAACCGACGTGCAAAATCTGTGGGATCAGGTTTCTTCTTTAGAAAAGTTGTTGGAAATTGAAAAGGTATTTAATAGTCAATTGCAGAAGGCGTTGATCGAAATAATGAAAGAACATGATAAGCTTAAGATCCAAATAGATCAGATAGGATCAAAAAGCAGAATATCAGGTGCAACTCTGAGCGAGAAGGGGAAAAGAAAGATGAACGACCGTGAGTTAGAAAATTTTGAAAACTTGAAGAAAATAGGAAGGTGTAGAAACCGAAAAAGGAAACATAGAGGCATGTACAAGAAAGGGAGAAAGATATGTTACACTTGCGACTATTAGGGGCATACTTCTCTTTATTGTCCCGACTAAAAGCAAGGTGCATGTTATAAGTGTGGGTTGGAAGACCATCAAGCTAAAGATTGTCCAAGATCAGGAGAAGGTGTAGGAAATAAGTAGGATTAGTATTTGAATATGTATTATTAATGATATAATATGTGTGTAATGTTATATTCCTAACTTTTGAATAAGTTGTAGTAGTAAATCCCGACTTTTGTGGTCATAAAGGGATTGCGGATGCTTATAACAATATGTGTTATCCGGTGTAAAGTACTCTGAATGAATGTAAATATATGTTTGTTTAATGAAATAAGTTTTTATGTATCTATCTGATAATTTGATAATACATTAAATCGAATTTCAAAATTTGATATTTTGAGTATATGATTATTTGAAATTACGCGATAAGACATAGAATGTAAGGATAATTTAAGATTTTATCAGATAATGCCGCCAAGAAGACAAAATTGAAACCAACGGGCAGAAGAATCGGTCAACAATGCTGGAGGACAGCAATAACCAGACCCAATACAGAATTTTGCGAACATGATAGCTCAAGCGATACGGAATGCGATACCAGCCGGAGAAAATCAACCTGATAATAGATTAAAAAATTTTAAAGACTTCAAAGCAGTAGGGCCGCCAGAGTTTAGAGGAACAACAGACCCTGTAGAAGCTCATGCTTGGATGAAGGAGATGGAAAAGGCTTTTGTGATTGCTAGGGTAGCGGAAGGGCAAGAGACATATTTTTCCACTTATATGATGAAAGGGGAGGCGAATTTTTGGTGGGAGGCCAATCAAACTAGAGCTAGAGTAGGAGAGGTTACATGGACTAGGTTCAAAACACTATTCTTTGAAAATTATTTTTCGACTAGTATGCATGCTAGGATAGAGGTGAAATTTCTAGAGTTGAAGCAAGGGGACATGTCAGTCGCGGAGTATGCCACAAAATTTAATGAATTAGCTTGGTTCGCTCCACATCAAGTGGACACGGAAGCAAGGAAGACATGAAGGTTTGAGCTGGGCTTAAAACCCTGGCTCTATAATAAGGTGGCGGTGTTACAGATTGGTACTTTTGTAGCACTGTTAGACCAGGCTATCATAGCAGAATAGGGAAATGAAGCCATGACTCTTTACAATAAGGAGAAGAAGAATAAAGCTAAGGTTGAGAGGGTTGTCAAAGTGGAAGGGAGTTGTGGAAGTAAGATGAGAAAGAGAAAAGAGGACAATTTAGGAAGTATCCAAATTAAGTAGGAGGGGGTGAAGAAGCAGGTGGTGCAATGTGGGAACTGTGGGAAGAATCATTCGGGTGAGTGCTTGAAGGGAAAGTTTGTGTGTTTTAAGTGTGGACAGGAGGGACATATCTCTCCCAACTGTCCTAATCCAAGGATGAATAGTGGTTGTTTTATTTGTGGATCAACAGAGCATAGGGTGAGGGAATGTCCGAAAAGGAGAACTGATGGGGGAAATGTCAATACGGGGAAAAGTAATGGGACGCTAGCAATAACTGGTCCGACTCCACCAAGCCAACCAACCATATTGACCACAAGGACCTTCAATATGACAGTTTAAGATACGGTCGCAGTGAGAGATGGAGTTCTAGGTATGAACACGATCAACGATATTAATATATACACCTGATTCGAATTTAACCTATTTTCATACCATAAGTTTGATATAATAATAAAACACTAATAAAAAGATTTTTGAAGGAGGAATTTGAGTTTCGAATTCGTAACACGAATTTTATAAGGAGGGGAGAATATAGTAATTCAATTTTTCATAATTAAAAATCTAAGGATAAAACCTTAATGTTAAGGGTAAGGTAATGGTGATTATGGGGACGGAATCTTTATAAGGAGGGTAGAAAGTAACGACCCGAAAATTTATGAATAATTATATCTTTATTTTTACGAATAAATTTTTTTATTAATATTAATAATAACTTGAATATATGTGATAAGATTTAGCAGAATAGTCAACTTAAATTTTTTTAAGTTGACGAATAATGAAAGTTAAGTCTGTTATGGTCCAGAACCCTAATTCATGGATTATGAACAAGGAATGAGAATATTAAGATATAATAATTATATTTCTGTATGATATGTATGTATTGTATGCGTGTATGGTTTAATGTTGATCAGAAATAGCAGAGTATTAGAAAACCTAAGTTTAAATCGATAAACCCTAATTCAAACCCTAAACTAAGACTGATTATTAATCAGGTATATGTGACCAAGGTGATATGTTAGTGATTATGAATTTAATTAGGGAAAACCCGAACGATTATCAAGAAACCCTAATTGCTAAGTTAAAAACCTTAATTTAATCTCTAAGAAACCCTAAAACCTAATTTTTAAACCTTAATTAATGATTAGAAAACCCTAATGTTAATTAGCAAACCTTAAGATTAAAAGTTAAAGAAATATATGAAATTACCAAACAACCCTTAAAATTCAAGTGGAAATGACCAAAATACCCTTTAGGATGTAAAATAACAAAATTACCCTTCTACTTAACTTGTAAGCAAAAAGAATTTCTAGAAAGTGGACGACTCACCAAGTTCAGATCTTACATGTGTGGAAAATCTTAGCCAATCCTTATCCAATTTGACACCTTGCAAGATTAGATTCAGTGAATCAAAATATAAGAGAAAAAAAAGAAAGGAAAAGTTTACTTAAGTTGCTCATTCACTACCAAACACTCAACCTAGCCATTCTCTCTCTAAACCAACGAAATCCTTAAGTAATTCAATCCCCAAATAAGCCTCTAGAACACCAATATTGGTAGAAGAAAGCAAGATCAAAGCATCTCCAAGAAAAAGGTATAAAACCCTAGCCCTTTTTGATCTTACATGTTAGGATAAATTTTGTGTTTAAGTGTTTAGATGCATGCTAGAGGATGTTATATGATGATCTATGATGTTACATCATAGATCTATAACCTCAAAGTGCCTAAAAATTAAGTTTTTCAAAACTGCCATGAACCCTAATTTTTGTGTCTGACAAGCATAACTCAGAGGCTGTAGATTCTTGCTTGTTAATGATTTAGTATGTTTTATGTTTTGGACTTGTAGTATGCTATATAGACTTTGATCTGGACTTGAAATCATGCCTAGATCATGTCCAGAATGAAAGATATTCAAGGTCAAACTAAGTTGACCGAATATGACCAAGAGTTTCTGTGCAGCCCAGAAACTCAAAATCAGTGTCTGGCAACACTTTCCAAGGCTCATATCTGTCAGGTGTTAAGTGTTTTATTGATGTTGTTGTATCTAGTTTGTAGCCTGTTAGTTATACTCCAGATCCATGCCTTTAAATCACTCAAACAATCAACAGATTGTAAGTAGTGGATGGTCAAAGTAGCCTACTCGGCATTGACTTTCAAATTCTAGGAAACCCAGAATTTGGATTTCAGGTCTGACAAGAAGTTTAAGGTTCCAGATCTTGCATGTGTTTAATGTTTTGATTGTGTTATTGTATTCAGGCTATACTCTTGTATGTGTACTACATATTCATGCTCCTATATCACCTAGATAACCAACAGAATGGAAGTAATCGATGGTCAAACTAGCCTCGACGAGCACGAACTCCGTTTTCTAGAAAACCCAGAAACTTGATGAACGTTATTTCTGACGATGTTTGACCGAATTCTAGCTAATGATTATGATGTTGTTTGACTGACCTGATGATTGATAATTGTACCTTGTTGTGTGGACTACAACCCTAAACCATTAGATTACATGAACAATGACCAAAACCTAAAGAAATTAAAGCCTCAAAATGGACCCATGAAGCTGTCTGGGTTTCTGAAAAATCCAGAAGCTCTGACAGTGACTTTGCAAGGCCAGATCTTGCATCTATGTTGCGTTATGACCATGTTAGTTGTTGATTTGTGTAGTGTTACAACCCTATTACAAGACCATTACAAGACCCTGCCCAGAAACAACTTGATCAGCCAGTTAGAGACGGTCAAAGGAGGTACCCTTGAGCACTGACTGTCAGTATTCTTGAGCCTCAAGAACACCCTAAAGCCTTTAGCGACGGATTTAATTATTTTTGTTTTCTTGTTTCTGAAAAATTTATTAAAAATAAAAATAAATTTCAAAAAATTACAAAATCAGTTTTAAAAATTATTTTAAATTATGAAAATTAACTTTTGATAAATTGACATATTTTTCATTAATATTACTATTTATTTGAATATTAATGGTATTATATTTATTTAATAAATGTATTAAATAAATGGTTTAAAAATGATTTTTATAGTATAATTTTTTTAAATGATAATAAGGTGTTTAAAAATATTTTAAATTATAAATCATGACTTTTAATATTTGAAGGTAATTTTCAATAATAATTGAATATTAATGATAGTAGGTTTATTAAATATTTATTTTAAATAAATAGTTTAAAAATGATTTTAATGATTTAAAAATGATTTAAAATGATATAAAGGATTTAAAAATATTTTAAGTTATAATAAATGACTTTTAATATTTTCATGAATAATAAAGTAATGTTTATATATTAATGAAGATTATTTAAAAATGATTTTTAATATTTTAAAAATCATTTAAGGGTAAAATAAATATTTTAAAAATATTTTGAGTTATTATTAATAACTTAGATATTTTATCAAGTATTTCATTAATATTTTTATATTATTTAAATATTAATGATAATGGAATTATTCTGTATTTAAATCTTTTAAAAATAATTTCAGTGTTTGAAAAATTATGATAAATTATAATAATTATTTAAAAATTATTATAAGACTTTGAAAAATAATATGATTAATATTTTAAAGTATTGAAGTTACAAAATAGAGTTTAAGTAATTATAAACTCAATTATTATCCGATAAAGCCGTCGGTACCGAAGTTGACCTAGACTTATATAGATTGACCTGATAAGTAATTATTTGTGCTAGAATGACTGATAAAACTATGTGACAATGAGTTTAAGCTATATGATGACTGCAAATAGCAGTGTTATGTGTTTTGAGATATTATTCTGATCAAAAGAATAATCTTATGAATGATAGGTTTTAGTATAAAAGATAAAACTAAGTTGTGTAAGTAGTAAATCAAGCAAGTATCCTTACTCTTTGTATCTACTTATGCAATAATCATGCGTAAGTAAGTTATCGAATTATATTCCTGTTATATAAGTTTTTAAAACTCTACAGTTATCGGTCATGTATTTCAACATTAGTATTCATGTCAGTTATCAAACCCTATTCGTTTACCAGTATAGTAGTAATGTATGATCAATATATACCATGTTTATAAATAAGTTAAGTTAGATTATTCAAGTGCCCTCACTTGGATAATGATTGTATTTAATCACATGTTGACGCATAGCTAATAGTTTTCGGATAAGTATATGTTATTTAAAAATATTATTGACCAGGATATAACATTATTGTTACTCAGTTGAATTATTTTAATTCAGATTCCAGATTAATTATGAACATCCTGAATAGGGAAAAACTTTTATGTGCCAAAGGCGGACCAGCTGAACGACTTATCATTCAAACGCGAAGTATTGATCAATACATGGCATAACGGGCTGATCACCCTCCGTGTTCGTAAGACATGACGGTTTTCAGATGAAGTTCTATTTAACCTTTTCAAAAATTAAAATAAAGTTCATAGTTTATTAAACTATTGCACATTTATTGTCAGTACGTAGTTTCAAAAATGAAATAGAGTTAATATGTCGTTCGGAATTGTTTCAGTGTACTTCACAACTTTTACTTCGTTGTAGAAGTGTCGTCCAAAGAAAACATTTAAATCTTTTCAGATAATCTTTATTCATTGCTATTACTTGCTGGGCATTCAAATGCTCATTCTTGCTTTAAGTTTAAATATTTTAAGCTAAGCTAGCACGACCTGAAGGTTCCAGCAAGGACAAAGGGAGTGGGAAGCTGAAGGAATTGGTTACGTTATGTTGTTATAACTGCTTGCAGCAAGATATTATAATAATTATCATGTAATGTAAACTTAAAGGTTCTCGAGACTGGGAAGGTAGATAACTTTGATATAATAATTTTGTTTAATTAATACATTAAGTAGTTGATTGAATGTTATCGTGGAGCACTAAGTACGAGTTTCAAGTACTCAGATTTAGGGGCATCACAAGTTGGTATCAAAGCTTATGGTTAGAAACCTTAGGTAGGAGTAGACCTTAGGCTATAATCTTAGGACAGAGGGAAACGTTGAAAATATAAATAACTCAAATAGAGTTTAAAGGAGATGAATTAAATAAATTCATCGTAAAACAAAATGAAAGATAACTTATATAAAACTATTATTTGTTGAGTGTATATACTATATGTACTAATCAAGATAATTTATGTGTAGATGTCCGGCGGAAAAGGATTATTATACGCTTATAACATGAAGAATGATAAAAACATTACACCCAAGCTAATATCGAAGCCAATAGCTGAAGTAGAGGCTCACGCTGAAAGTAACCTTGATGAAGTGATTATTTTGGAAAATATAGAACCAGACCCAAAAATGGTGGAACTAACAGATAATGATTCGTACACCGAAGTTGGAGCTGATCAAGCATCAACCGACGTGCAGAATCTGTGGGATCAGGTTTCTTCTTTAGAAAAGTTGTTGGAAATGGAAAAGGTATTTAATAGTCAATTGCAGAAGGCGTTGATCGAAATAATGAAAGAACATGATAAGCTTAAGATCCAAATAGATCAGATAGGATCTAAAAGCAGAATATCAGGTGCAACTCCGAGCGAGAAGGGGAAAAGAAAGATGAACGACCGTGAGTTAGAAAATTCTAAAAACTTGAAGAAAATAGGAAGGTGTAGAAACCGAAAAAGGAAACATAGAGGCATGTACAAGAAAGGGAGAAAGATATGTTACACTTGCGACTATTAGGGACATACTTCTCTTTATTGTCCCGACTAAAAGCAAGGTGCGTGTTATAAGTGTGGGTTGGAAGACCATCAGGCTAAAGATTGTCCAAGATCAGGAGAAGGTGTAGGAAATAAGTAGGATTAGTATTTGAATATGCATTATTAATGATATAATATGTATGTAATGTTATATTCCTAACTTTTGTATAAGTTGTAGTAGTAAATCCCGACTTTTGTGGTCATAAAGGGATAGCGGATGCTTATAACAATATGTGTTATTCGGTGTAAAGTACACTGAATGAATGCATATATATGTTTGTTTAATGAAATATTTTTTTATGTATCTATCTGATAATTTGATAATACATTAAATCGAATTTCAAAATTTGATATTTTGAGTATATGATTATTTGAAATTACGCGATAAGACATAGAATGTAAGGATAATTTAAGATTTTATCAGATAATGCCGCCAAGAAGACAAAATCGAAACCAACGGGCAGAAGAATCGGTCAACAATGCTGGAGGACAGCAATAACTAGACCCAATACAAAATTTTGGGAACATAATAGCTCAAGCTATGCGGAATGCGATACCAGCCAGAGAAAATCAACTCGATAATAGATTAGAAAATTTTAAAGACTTCAAAGCAATTAGGCCGCCAGAGTTTAGAGGAACAACTGACCCGGTAGAAGCTCAGACTTGGATAAAGGAGATGGAAAAGGCTTTTGTGATTGCTAGGGTAGCGGAAGGGCAAAAGACATATTTTTCCACTTATATGATGAAAGGGGAGGCAAATTTTTGGTGGGAGGCCAATCAAACTAGTGCTAGAGTAGGAGAGGTTACATGGACTAGGTTCAAAACACTATTCTTTGAAAATTATTTTTCGACTAGTATGCATGCTAGGATGGAGGTGAAATTTCTGGAGTTGAAGCAATGTGACATGTCAGTCGCGGAGTATGCCACAAAATTTAATGAATTAGCTAGGTTCGCTCCACATCAAGTGGACACGGAAGCAAGGAAGACACGAAGGTTTGAGCTGGGCTTAAAACCCTGGCTCTATAATAAGGTGGCGGTGTTACAGATTGGTACTTTTGGAGCACTGTTAGATAAGACTATCATAGCAGAAGAGGGAAGTGAAGCTATGACTCTTTACAATAAGGAGAAGAAGAATAAAGCTAAGGTTGAGAGGGTTGTCAAAGTGGAAGGGAGTTATGGAAGTAAGATGAAAAAGAGAAAAGAGGAAAATTTAGGAAGTATCCAAATTAAGTAGGAGGGGGTGAAGAAGCAGGTGGTGCAATGTGGGAACTGTGGGAAGAATCATTCGGGTGAGTGCTTGAAGGGAAAGTTTGTGTGTTTTAAGTGTGGACAGGAGGGACATATCTCTCCCAACTGTCCTAATCCAAGGATGAATAGTGGTTGTTTTATTTGTGGATCAACAGAGCATAGGGTGAGGGAATGTCCGAAAAGGAGAACTGATGGGGGAAATGTCAATACGGGGAAAAGTAATGGGACGCTAGCAATAACTGGTCCGACTCCACCAAGCCAACCAACCATATTGACCACAAGGACCTTCAATATGACAGTTTAAGATACGGTCGCAGTGAGAGATGGAGTTCTAGGTATGAACACGATCAACGATATTAATATATACACCTGATTCGAATTTAACCTATTTTCATACCATAAGTTTGATATAATAATAAAACACTAATAAAAAGATTTTTGAAGGAGGAATTTGAGTTTCGAATTCGTAACACGAATTTTATAAGGAGGGGAGAATATAGTAATTCAATTTTTCATAATTAAAAATCTAAGGATAAAACCTTAATGTTAAGGGTAAGGTAATGGTGATTATGGGGACGGAATCTTTATAAGGAGGGTAGAAAGTAACGACCCGAAAATTTATGAATAATTATATCTTTATTTTTACGAATAAATTTTTTTATTAATATTAATAATAACTTGAATATATGTGATAAGATTTAGCAGAATAGTTAACTTAAATTTTTTTAAGTTGACGAATAATGAAAGTTAAGTCTGTTATGGTCCAGAACCCTAATTCATGGATTATGAACAAGGAATGAGAATATTAAGATATAATAATTATATTTCTGTATGATATGTATGTATTGCATGTGTGTATGGTTTAATGTTGATCAGAAATAGTAGAGTATTAGAAAACCCCAAGTTTAAATCGATAAACCCTAATTCAAACCCTAAACTAAGACTGATTATTAATCAGGTATATGTGATCAAGGTGATATGTTAGTGATAATGAATTTAATTAGGGAAAACCCGAACGATTATCAAGAAACCCTAATTGCTAAGTTAAAAACCCTAATTTAATCTCTAAGAAACCCTAAAACCTAATTTTCAAACCCTAATTGATGATTAGCAAACCCTAATGTTAATTAACAAACCTTAAGATTAAAAGTTATAAGAAATATATAAAATTACCAATCTACCCTTAAAATTTAAGTGGAAAAGACCAAAATACCCTTTAGGATATAAAATGACAAAATTACCCTTCTACTTAACTTGTAAGCAAAAAGAATTTCTAGAAAGTGCACGACTCACCAAGTTCAGATCTTACATGTGTGGAAAATCTTAGCCAATCCTTATCCCATTTGACACCTTGCAAGATTAGATTCAATGAATCAAAATATAAGAGAAAAAAAAGAAAGGAAAAGTTTACTTAAGTTGCTCATTCACTACCAAACACTCAACCTAGCCATTCTTTCTCTAAACCAACGAAATCCTTAAGTAATTCAATCCCCAAATAAGCCTCTAGAACACCAATATTAATAGAAGAAAGCAAGATCAAAGCATCTCCAAGAAAAAGGTATAAAACCCTAGTCCTTTTTGATCTTACATGTTAGGATAAATTTTGTGTTTAAGTGTTTAGATGTATGCTAGAGGATGTTATATGATGATCTATGATGTTATATCATGGATCTATAACCTCAAAGTGCCTTAAAATTAAGTTTTTCAAAACTGCCATGAACCATAATTTTTGTGTCTGACAAGCATAACTCAGAGGCTGTAGATTCTTGCTTGTTAATGATTTTGTATGTTTTATGTTTTGGACTTGTAGTATGCTATATGGACTTTGATCTGGACTTGAAATCATGCCTAGATCATGTCCAGAATGAAAGATATTCAAGGTCAAACTAAGTTGACCGAATATGACCAAGAGTTTCTGTGCAGCCCAGAAACTCAAAATCAGTGTCTGGCAACACTTTCCAAGGCTCATATCTGTCAGGTGTTAAGTGTTTTATTGATGTTGTTGTATCTAGTTTGTAGCCTGTTAGTTATACTCCAGATCCATGCCTTTAAATCACTCAAACAATCAACAGATTGTAAGTAGTGGATGGTCAAAATAGCCTACTCGGCATTGACTTTCAAATTCTAGGAAACCCAGAATTTGGAATTCAGGTCTGACAAGAAGTTTAAGGTTCCAAATCTTGCATGTGTTTAATGTTTTGATTGTTTTATTGTATTCAGGCTATACTCTTGTATATGTACTACATATTCATGCTCCTATATCACCTAGATAACCAACAGAATGGAAGTAATCGATGGTCAAACTAGCCTCGACGAGCACGAACTCAGTTTTCTAGAAAACCTAGAAACCTGATGAACGTTATTTCTGACGATGTTTGATCGAATTCTAGCTAATGATTATGATGTTGTTTGACTGACCTGATGATTGATAATTATACCTTGTCATGTGGACTACAACCCTAAACCATTAGATTACATGAACAATGACCGAAACCTAAAGAAATTAAAGCCTCAAAATGGATCCATGAAGCTGTCTGGGTTTCTGAAAAACCCAGAAGCTCTGACAGTGACTTTGTAAGGCCAGATCTTGCATCTATGTTGCGTTATGACCATGTTAGTTGTTGATTTGTGTAGTGTTACAACCCTATTACAAGACCATTACAAGACCTTGCCCAGAAACAACTTGATCAGCCAGTTAGAGACGGTCAAAGGAGGTACCCTTGAGCACTGACTGTCAGTATTCTTGAGCCTCAAGAACACCCTAAAGCCTTTAGCGACGGATTTAATTATTTTTGTTTTCTAATTTCTGAAAAATTCATTAAAAATAAAAATAAATTTCAAAAAATTTCAAAATCTGTTTTAAAAATTATTTTAAATTATGAAAATTAACTTTTGATAAATTGACATATTTTTCATTAATATTACTATTTATTTGAATATTAATGGTATTATATTTATTTAATAAATGTATTAAATAAATGGGTTAAAAATAATTTTTATAATATAAATTTTTTTAAACGATAATAAGGTGTTTAAAAATATTTTAAATTATAAATCATGACTTTTAATATTTTAAGGTAATTTTCAATAATAATTGAATATTAATGATAGTAGGTTTATTAAATATTTATATTGAATAAATAGTTTAAAAATGATTTTAATGATTTAAAATGATATAAAGGATTTAAAAATATTTTAAGTTATAATAAATGACTTTTTATATTTTCATGAATAATACAGTAATGTTTATATATTAATGGAGATTATTTAAAAATGATTTTTAATATTTTAAAAATCATTTAAGGATAAAATAAATATTTTAAAAATATTTTGAGTTATTATTAATAACTTAGATATTTTATCAAGTATTTCATTAATATTTTTATATTATTTAAATATTAATGATAATGGAATTATTCTGTATTTAAATCATTTAAAAATTATAAGACTCCGAATTTTATGAAATAAAAGTATTCAAATTTTTTATAATTACTATTCAGTAAATGGTTAAATTGATAAAAGTTTAAAGTTATGGGTGAAATGTGAAATTTTTTCAAAATAAGCAATTGGTTATAAAATAATCATTATTGTCGGGGAATATTCGTTTGGTCGTGGAATATTCTTTCTGTTAGGGAATATTCGTACGACGACGCAGCTATTTGTGGGCCCCATAATAGAAAACGGTCGGATGAAGATAACGACAAAAATTGAGTTTTTATAATTAACGGCGTAGTTGTTACCGTTAACACTGTTAGAATACCCGGTGGTTAAAATACAGTAATACGCGTTATTGCGCAGTAGCACACGGTATTGCACATTATTTTTGAAATTATTGATTCTTACGTAAGAAGGCACTACTGAATAATTGTCACAGTAATTACTGTTCAATATTTTATTTTATTGATTCAATAATTGCTGCGTTGATATTTTATATTATTGTTGTTTCAATAATTGTCACTGCACAATATCTTTATTATCAGATCAATAATTCATATTATTTGAATAATATTATTAGATAACATTATTGGTAATGTCTAGAAAGTTTTATTAAGGAGATGTTTGGTCATCTAATTGCGCGCCAATAAGGAGAAATCCTTATTGGAAAGCCCCCTCTTTCTTGGGAACTGCCTGGTTGTCATTATTGTGATTCTGTAATATTATTTGTGAATAATTAATTATTGATTTATATGATAAGGAAATATTTATTTTATGTGAATATAAATGATGGATATATTTATTTTTATGTGGATATAAATGAAGGAAATATTTATTTAATATGAATAAAATAAGGTGGAAGAGAGAAAATGGAATTATGAATTCTTTTTAATAATTATAAATATTTTAATATATATATAAACATGTGGTGGGTGGAGTTGTACTTTTTGGGAAGGCTTTGAAAATTCAAGGAAGGAATGCTGCAGAGAAGAAAAAAAAAGAAGAAGCCTCCGTATGTATTTTGAAAGTGTGGAAAAATCATCCGTATGTGGATTTCAGATATTTTCTGTTTGGAATTTGGAAAAATTTTCTTTTACAAAGTTGTAGAGAATTTAATTTTCTATGGAGTGAACATAATCGTATTTTTTCTGATAAAAGGGTTAATTATTGTGAATTAAATGGAGTGAAGATAATCAAATTAAATTAGTTTTCAAATTAAATTTGAATTCTTTTATAAAAAAACATGTGATAAAGGTGGAGTGGGCCTTATGAGCATTGAGGTTTGTTGCAAGTTTTCAAAATAAACATACGTATGTAAATTTTGTCAACAATGGTGGGCTGGCATTTCCCTATAAATAGGGTGCTTAGTTAGAATTGAAAATCACACCAGAAATATAAGTTTTCTCTCTCTATATTATCAGACATATTTTTGTTATTATTTAGATATCTTGAGTGTTGATATATGACGCAAGTTTGTTCAGCGTTATATTCGATATTCAAGTCAGAAATACTGCTCTTTTGAGGTAAGAGATTTTAAGGGTTATTATGTTTTTCAGTTCATACTTCTTCTGACCTTCAAAAAATTCTGAAAAAATTTGAAATGATATTTTGATGAGTTTTATTGATTGTGTCCAAAAATGGCGATTTTTGGATGTATAGATTAAGAGTAATGAATTTTACGGGAAAAGACTATTTGAAAAGTAACCGCTTATAACTCCTTGTGGTTAACTCCAAAATTGATGAAATTTTTATTTGGAGTACATCTATATAATATCAGTGTACTCTGTGAATTTCGGAAATTTTGGATAAAAGTACAATTTATGATAAATGTATAAATATTCGGCAGTTTTGGCCATATGAAAAATAGTAAATAAATTTTAAAAATTCTGAGAAAAATATATGTTCAATATGTGACTATATTCTGCTAAATCCCAGAAAAGAAATATTTTTAGAACTGATTTGGTATTTTTCATGAAAATAATCTAGTTATGAGTAAATGAATTAAATATGTTATGTGAAGTAAGAAAATTGGAAAATAGGATTTTATGGCTTGAGAATCCTATATGAGGTATATGCAGATTTTTGATGAGGGTTTTGGTTATTGATGATGAAATCTTAAGAGTTGGCATTTTATGATGATTAAATGTATTAATTAGTAAAGTGTAAACAATTTAAATAAATTTTTTATAAGCTTAAGAAATATTATTCTTTCAATATCATTATACCGAAATATTGGTATGTATATTATTGTGGAATTTTTACCTTTTTCATGTCGGGGTTACTATTCATGAGTTACTATTCACGAGTTACCATTCATGAGTTACTATTCACGAGTTACTATTCACGACAAAATTGATTTCTTTTTCTAACCAAATTATAGTTGATTTATGAATATTGCTCTTGAAATTAAATTCATGTTTTGATCATATTGTTTTTATTATCATATATAATATTTTTATAACCTTGATGTTGAAATTCTCTTTCGCTTGAGTGTAAAGATGGGTAAATTATTGGTATGATCATGACTATGAGTTCTCTTTGGCCAGTAGTACAAAGTTGAATCATGGTATGATTATGACCATTGAATTTATAATTGAATATCTTTAGCTTAAGTGCAAAGGTGAAATGATCAACATGGTTATAATTATTATTTATATAAATTCTAAAATGATTATATATTTCTTTGAGATATTAATATATTTGGTCTGTAGTGCAAATATGAACTGTTGATGAATATATTTGGCCTGTAGTGCAAATATGAACTGTTGTTGAATATCTTTGGCCTGTAGTGCAAAGATGAACTGGTGATGAATATCTTTGGCCCATAGTGCAAAGATGACCTGTGGTTGAATATCTTTGGCCAGTAGTGCAAAGATGAATTGTTGATGAATATCTTTGGCCCGTAGTGTTATGATGACATGTTGTTGAATATCTTTGGCCGTAGTGCAAAGATGAAGTTATTAGTATGATTATGAACAGGAAATATAATTTGGTGTAACCATGATCTTTGATGTTTCAGGTAAAGATAGGTGATAAAAATTATCTTCGTCCTGGATGAGAAGAGAAATTTAGAACTACAATTATGATTATGAGTTATTCATATGATTGTGGACCAGAATTATTAATTGATGTTACAGGGATAAAACATTGTTGGTGGATTTTTTACATGGAGAAGATAATAGACTTTGTAGTCTATTTGACTCTTCTAATAGATTGCTCGTTCCGCTGCAACTATGGTTGAAATTTTTATCATCTACCATATGTTCTAAATCTCTGATTTATTATTGATGAAGGCTATTGATAATTTAATTATCTTTAGTCATGATATTCTTTACTAGGCTAGTTGTGCTCACCTTTCTGTTTCACAATTCCTTTCAGGTAATAAGAGTGTAGCTGGGTCGAGATTTAGTAGTTATATTTGGCGAATCAAATATGGTGAGGCAAACCCAACGTTGGAAGGGTGTTTTGCCACTATCATACAAGATGTCTAATGACATACAACCTCGTGTCATCATAAGACAGGATTGTGCTCATCCACTTGCTGAGTATATTTACGAGCACTACCTATATAATCTTGGTGTTTGTTTGAAGTATAATTCTCAATTAGAGACAGTGGAGATAATGATATGTCAAGAGAAGACTCACCATTGGGAAGAATATGATAGTAATCTTCTCGTTTTTCTTTGGGGTATATTGGGTCAACCAAGGATAATTCTGTGGCCATATGATATCTATCACAACTTAGAAGCATGACCTCCCATGTACCAAGGTTTCCTTGAGCATTTTCCAAAGATTCTAATTTCTAAAACAGTCTTTGACTATACCTTTATGTAAGGTGCCACTGTGAGGTGTTGTCCACGGTTGGGACATGTGTCACATTTGGTATATATTTGTATCCAAACTCACAACATATGTGTTGTTGTATTTTATACGACAATTGTTGTAATAAAGTTGTAGTTGTTTTCTGTACCATGTATTTGGCGACTCAGAATGGGTTGGATGGAATTGACCTATTTTGGGGTCGTCACAAAAATGATTTAATATTTGAAAAATTATGATAAATTATAATAATTATTTAAAAATTATTATTAGACTTTGAAAAATAATATGATTAATATTTTAAAGTATTGAAGTTACAGAATAGAGTTTAAGTAATTATAAACTCGATTATTATCCGATAAAGCCGTCGGTACACCGAAATGTTATCGAAGTTGACCTAGACTTATATAGATTGACTTGATAAGTAATTATTTGTGTTAGAATGACTGATAAAACTATGTGACAATGTGCTTAAGCTATATGATGACTGCAAATAGCAGTGTTATGTGTTATGAGATATTATTCTGATCAAATGAATAATCTTATGAATGATAGGTTTCAGTATAAAAGATAAAACTAAGTTGTGTAAGCAGCAGATCAGACAAGTATCCTTACTATTTGTATATACTTATGCAATAATCCTGCGTAAGTAAGTTATCGAATTATATTCCTGTTATATAAGTTTTTAAAACTCTACAGTTATCGGTCATGTATTTCAACATTAGTATTCATGTCAGTTATCAAACCCTATTCGTTTACCAGTATAGAAGTAATGTATGATCAATATATACCATGTTTATAAATAAGTTAAGTTAGATTATTCAAGTCCCCTCACTTGGATAATGATTGTATTTAATAACATGTTGACGCATACCTACTAGTTTTCGGATAAGTATATGTTATTTAAAAATATTATTGACCAGGATAGAACATTATTGTTACTCAGTTGAATTATTTTAATTCAGATTCCAGATTAATTATGAACATGCTGAACAGGGAAAAACTTTTGTGTACCAAAGGTGGACTAACTGAACGACTTATCGTTCAAACACATAGTATTGATCAATACAGGGTATAACGGGCTGATCACCCTCCGTGTCTGTAAGACATGACAGTTTTTAGATGAAGTTCTGTTTAACCTTTTTGAAAATTAAAATAAAGTTCATAGTTTATTAAACTATTACACATTTATAGTCAGTACGTAGCTTCAAAAATGAAATAGAGTTAATATGTTGTTCGGTATTGTTTCAGTGTACTTCACAACTTTTACTTCGTTGTAGAAGTGTCATCCAAAGAAAATATTTAAATCTTTCAGATAATCTTTATTCATTGTTATTACTTGCTGGGCATTCAAATGCTCATTCTTGCTTTAAATTTAAATATTTTCAGCTAAGCTAGCACGACCTGAAGGTTCCAGCAAGGACAAAGGGAAGGGGAAGCTGAAGGAATAGGTTACGTTATGTTGTTATGACTGCTTGTAGTAAGATATTATAATAATTATCATGTAATGTAAGACTTAAAGGTTCTCGAGACTGGGAAGGTAGATAACTTTGATATAATAATTTTTTTTAATTAATACATTAAATAGTTGATTGAATGTTATCGTGGAGCACCAAGTACGGGTTTCAAGTACTCTGATTTGGGGGCGTCACATTTAAAGTATCTATTCATATAACCTTCGATGAATTTAACTCAAGAGAACCAAGGAATACAACCTCTGTTGATAAAGTCGTAGAGCCAGACTCAACGACCAAGGATCAGGTCAACCCTACGAGTATTGAAGCTCAAGCCATAGAGCTAGATCTTACAATCATAGTGCCAGACCAAGAGTTCGTGGAGCAAAAAATTCTAGACATTAATACTCTACGACTAAATGAAGTTAATGATCCTGTACCAAATCTTGAAGAACTCAGACATAAAGGCACAAGGATAGAGGTTCCACCTGGAAGAAGATAGGCTAGAGATCACACTCGAGATTTGATTATTGGTGATCCAAATACAAGAATCAGAACAAGATCAACCTCTCAGAATAAATGTTTCTATCTAAGTTTTCTCTCAAATGGAGCCTAAGAAGATTGAAGAAGGTATGAAGGAATCCACCTAGATTGAAGCTATGCAAGAGGAACTGAATCAGTTTGAAAGAAGTAGAGTGTGGAGTCTAGTTTAGAGACCAAAAGATCATCGAGTTGTTGGTACTAAATGGGTTTTAGAAACAGGATGGATGAATATGGGGTGGTCATAAGAAATAAAGCGAGACTGGTAGCCAAATGATATTCTCAAAAAGAAGGAATCGATTATGATGAGACCTTTACTCTAGTTGCCAGATTGGAGGCTATCAGAATGTTTCTAGCCTATACAGCTCAAATGAAGTTCAAAGTCTTTGAAATGGATGTCAATAGTGCATTTCTTAATGAAAAGTTTCAAGAAAAAGTCTATGTTGAACAACCCCCAGGTTTCATCAATCCAACTCATTTGAATTATGTCTACAAGTTAGAAAAAGCACTATATGGTTTAAAACAAGCACCTAGAGCATAGTACGAAACACTTACTATGTTTTTAATTGAAAATGGATTCACTATAGGTAGAGTAGACACAACATTATTTCTTAGGAAGCACAAAGAAAAACTTCTGTTAGTAAAAATTTGTGTAAATGATATTATTTTTTATTTTACTGATGAAAAGTTGTGTGAGAGATTTGTTAAGCTTATGCAGAGAAAGTTTGAAATGAGTATGATGGGTGAGCTAACCTTCTTTCTTAGGCTTCAAGTGAAATAAACTAGTCAAGGAATTTTCATCAACCAAGCCAAGTAAATTAAAGATTAACTTAAGAATTTTGGCATGGAATCAGGCTCCCCTGTGAAGACTCCTATGGCCTCTGCTGCAAAGCTGGATACAGATGAATCTGGTAAAAGTATTGATATTAATACAAAGGTATGATTGGATCACTCCTATACTTAACTGCCAATAGACCAGATATCATCTTCTTTACTTACATTTGTGATAGATTTCAAGTTAATCCTAAGGAATCTCATTTATCTATTGTTAAAAGAATCTTCAATTATCTAAAGGGAACTCAACATTTGGGATTTATGTATCCCAGGAGTCTCCCTTTGATCTAATTGGATATTCAGATATTGATTATGTAGGATGCAAGATTAACACAAAAAAGAACTAGTGGTACTTATCAATTGCTAGGGAACAAACTTGTGTCATGGTTCAACAAGAAGCAAAATTCTGTATCAACTTCAACTGAAAAGGTTGAGTACATTGCTGCTGGTAGTTATTGTTCTTAAATTTTGTGGATGAATAATCAACTGTGTGACGCCCCCAAAATAGGTCCACATAACCTATTCTGAGTCGCCAAATACATGATACAGAAACAACTACAATTTCATTATTACAATTGTCGTGCAAAATACGACAACACATATACTGTGAATTAAAATACAAATATTGTCTTCTAGACAATATCCACACTCAAATAAGTCCTCATAACAATTATTGATACAATATTTTATAAAATAGTGAGGACTGCTAAAACAACTTTCTAGAACCATTATTCTATACCCCGACTAATTCCCGCTATATTCTCGCCTCTTGAGAAGAAAAATGGAACAAAAAGAAAAAGGGTGAGCTCAACTAGCCTAGTAAAGAATATTATGACTAAGATAATATAGAACAAATTATCGTTAGTCCTCAACAGGAAAAAATCTGATAGAATATAATAGACAACAAGTTTAGATCAATATTTGCAGGGAAAATAACAATTCATTAGAAGAGTCAAGTAGAGAATGAAGTCTACTATCTTATATGATTTAAAAGTCCATCATCAATATTTTATCCCTATGACATCAATCAATATACAACTTAAACCAAATATTCATCTTTGCATTACGGGCCAAAAATATTCATTTATATCACCAATTTGTCATGTTCATCTCAACACCTGTCTATCTTTGCATTACGGGCCAAAGATATTCATCAAGTAATCATTCATCTTTGCACTACAGGCCAAAGATATTCAGTTATATCACCATTCAGGGCTGAGAATGATAAAAAATATTTTAAAGAAAACGAATCCAGCGAGATAAAAGGACAAGGATTAGGGATTCGTACTTTAGTTCATCCAAGTTCAAAAATACTCCATAATAAACTATTGTAGAGCAAAATTCAAGAATGAAGATCAAAACATGAATACAATCAAAGCTAGTAACCATAATAAACAACTTGGACAAAGAAAAGAAAATTTTAATTTTTCTGTGAATAGTGACATATACGTGATTAGTGCCGTATACGTGAATAGTAATCCCGACACAAAAAAATAAAATTTCACAAAAAAAATCTTATCAATATTTCGGTATAATGATATTGAAAGAAATAACATCGTTTACGAAAAAATAACATCCCTTACCTCAAAATGACAATACTTTTGACTAGAATATCGGATATAATACTGAAAAAAAACTTGCATCGTATAGCAACACTCAAAGTATCGAAATACTCACAAAAATACACTCGATATTATAGAGAGAGAAAATTTCAGATTTTGGTGTGATTTTTAATTCTAACCTAAGCACCCTATTTATAGGAAAAATGCCTAGAACACCAAAGCAAAAAATTTAATAAAATAATATTATAAAAAAAATTCACGTCCAGCCCTGACAATCTGATTTCAGCCACTAGTGGAACCCACCAAAATGAAAAAAAATATTTTTCTTTAAAAAAATATTTAAAACTCTAAAAATTAATTATTTCGGAACTTCAATAATTCATAATAAATAACCCTTTTTATCAGAAAAAATCGAATCTTCTGTTCATTCCATAGGAAATTTAATTCTCTACAACTTTATAGAAATTTTTTTTTCTAAATTCCAAACAGAAATTGACCGAAATCTACATACAGACGATTTTGTAGGCTATAATCAAATTTCAGTCAAAAATGGCCCCCACCAACATATTTAACATGTTGTTTTTTTGTAACAAAAATATTCTTCCTCCTCATTTATTCATATATCACACATTCATTGTAAAATTATCACCATTATTATATTATTATATTATCGCATTATACATTTATAATGTAATATAATAATATATTTGAATAAATTATTTTATCAAAAAAGATAAAATATCAATTTTCTATAATTGTCACTTTTCTGAAAATTTCTCCATTTATATCCACATAAAATAAATATTTTTCTTATCATATAAATCAATAATTAATTATTCACAAATAATATTACAGAATCACAATAATGACAATCAGGTCGTTCCTAAGAAAGAGGGGGCTTTCTAATAAGGATTTTTTCTTACTGGCGCGCAATTAGATGACCTAACCCCTTTCTTAGATAGACCTTTCTTAGACATTGCCAATAATGCTATCTAATAATATTATTTAAATAATATAAATTATTGATCTGATAATGGAAAATATTGTGCAGTGACAATTATTGAATCAATAAAATAAAATATCAACGTAGTAATTATTGAATCAATAAAATAAATTTTGAACAGTAATTACTGTAACAATTATTGAGTAGTGACTTCTTACGTAAGAATCAATAATTGGTGCAATACCATGTGCTACTGTGAAATATCGCGTATTACTGTGTTTTAACCACCGGGTATTCTAACAGTGTTAACAGTAACAACTACGTCGTTATTTATAAAAAACTTATACTTGTCGTTTTCTTCATCCGATCGTTTTCTGTTATAGGGCCCACAAAGGCTGCGCCGTCGTATAAATGTTCTCCGACAGCAAGAATATTCTACGACCAAACGAATATTCCCCGATAATAATGAATATTTTATAACCACTTACTTATTTAAAATATTTGCGCATTTTACCCATAACTAACTATATTAATCAAATCAACCCCTTACTATTCCAAAATAATAAATAGAGGAAATTCAATTTTATTCATAAAAGTTGGGGTCTTACAACCTCCCCTCCTTATGAAATTTCGTCCTCTAAATTGACGTACGTACCTGGTATTTCAAAAAGGTGAGGATACCTTGCTTTCATTTCTGATTCTAACTCCCATGTCATTTCCTCAATAGCATGGTTCCTCTACAAAATCTTGACTTGTCGTATAACCTTTGTGCGTAGGACATGCTCGTTCCTATCTAAGATCTTGACAGGTACCTCCTCGTACGTTAAATCTTCGGCTATCTCGTCTGATTCTAACTCAATAATGTGGTTTGGGTCTTTCACATATTTATGAAGCACAGATATGTGAAAAATATTATGAACATGAGACATGCTTGGAGGTAATGCGACTCTATAGGCCACATTACCTACTCGGTCAAGAATCTTAAATGGATCAACAAATCATAGATTGAGCTTTTCTCTCTTCTCGAATCTCGTAACTCCCTTTCATGGAGCAACACGTAACCATACATGATCCCCAATTTTAAATTTCACGTCCTTTCGATGAAGATCCGTATAACTCTTTTGTCGATCATGTGCCGTTTGTATACATTGTCGAATCATTTGGATCTTTTCTGTAGTCATACATACCAACTCTGGTCCCAACAATGTTGTTTCACCCACCTCATCCCAACATACTGGAGAGAGCCACTTTCGTCCATACAATGCTTCAAATGAAGCCACACCTATACTTGCCTGATAACTGTTGTTGTAGGAGAATTCCACCAACGATAAGTACTTATCCCAATTCCTTTTGAAGTCTAGAACACAAAGTCTCAATAGATCTTTAAGAGTTTTAATAGTCCTTTCTGATTGTCCGTCCGTTTGAGGATGGTATGCCGAACTAAATCGTAAATCCGTGCCCATATCTTTCTGCAAGCTAACCCAAAATCGTAAAGTGAATCTTGGGTCTCGATCAGAAACTATGGATACTGGCATACCATGCAATCTCACAATCTCATTTATGTACATACGAGCAAGGCGTTCAAGTGAATAAGTTTCTCGTATAGGCAAGAAATGAGCAGACTTGGTTAATCTATCGACAATAACCCAAATTGCATCTATGCCTTGAGAAACCTTAGGAAGACCAGTAACAAAATCCATGTTAATGTGCTCCCACTTCCATTTTGAAATCTCAAGTGATTGCAATGGACCTTTTGGTACTTGATGCTCCGCCTTGACATATTAACAAGTTAAACATCTTGAGATAAACTCCGCGATCTCTCTCTTCATATTGCTCCACCAAAATGTATGTCGAAGATCATGATACATCTTGATACTTTCAGGATGGATTACAAATGGTGTTTTGTGTACCTCTATCATGATTTTATACTTTAAGTCAGAGTCGTTAGGAACACAAATTCTGGAGTTGACTTGAAGTATTCATTCTTCATAGATTCTTGCTTCTGGAATAATACCTTCTTGTACTTTCTTCTTCATACGCATTAGCTCCGGGTCTGTGGCTTGAGCAGATTTAACTTTTTCGATTAAAGTTGGTTCAATCCTTAAAATCACATCAAATGCAAGTATTTTCAAAGAAATGAGATCAACAGGTAATGTGATGGTCCCAACTTGAATCAAGCAAGATTTGTAAACAGTGGATGTAATAAAAGTTTCTCCTAATGGAGTTTCAACAGATAAGTCAAAGTCTAATTTCCCAGGTGTCAAGTTCAAAAGTTGAGCACAAGCAGGGGAGATAAAAGAATAGGTAGAACCGGTATCTAATAAGGTATAAACTTCACAAGAGTTTATGATTAGCTTACCCGTGATCACCTCGTTTGGGTTCCTCGCGTTTTGGGCAGTCATGACAAACGCTCTTCCAGGAACCACTGACTTTGACTTGTCCGGGACAGCCTTTGGAGTTACCATCCTCACTGGGCTTGGTTTCGCTACAAGATAATCTCGAGCTATATGATCTTCCTTTCCATAGTTATAACACACCTTGGATTGTTGTGAGCAGTTTGGGCTGATGTGTCCCTCTTTCCCGCATTTATAACATACGATCGGTGGTCGTTTTCCTCCCCTAGAAATAGTTGATACTGGTGCTGACGTTTTCACATTTTCATTGTTGTACCTTCTATTTTTGAAATCTCCCCTCGATTCGCTTCTTTTACTATCATGGCCACGATTACCACTAGAGTGGTTACCGCTTTTGTCCGGATATTTTCCTCCCTGCTTGTTGTCGTTGCTCCGATTACTGCTGCCATCGATACTACCCTAGTTGTGGTCCCCTGGTTGAACAGACTCATTATCTCGCTCTAATAACTGAGCCCTGTTCACAACATCTGAATATAAAGAAAATTTATGAGAAATGAGGTATTGACGAATATAGGGTTTCAAACCTCTCAGAAACATCTGCGTTATACTTTTTTCATTCTCTACCAAATGAGGTACAAACCTGGACAACTCCGCGAACTTTGCCTCGTACTGGGACACAGTCATGTTGTTCTATTCCAGTCTAATAAACTCTACCTCTTTCATGTGATGGATACTTTTGGGAAAGTACTTGTCATTGAACAGTTTCTGAAACGCTTCCCAAGATATATTGAGTGCGGCAGGCTGGGTACGCTTTACAGATTTCCACTAGTAATCTGCCTCACCACGGAACATAAAGGTGGCGAATGGAACCTTCTATTCCTCCGTGCATCCCAAGACATCAAATATCTTGGTAATTTTCTTAACCCATGTTTCTGCCTTGATCGGATCCGACTTTCCCAAAAACCCCAGCGGTCCCAACTCCTTGAATTTCTTAGCAGTAACCAACTGTGAGTTGCTATTGTTTCTACCAGCATTTTGAACAAGAGTCTCTCTTTTCTGGTTCTGCATGAACCGCAAAAAGCTTCTAAACATCTCATCATTCATCGTCTGATCAGTGGTGTTGTTTACAGGAGGAACATTGCTATCCTGTTGCACGTTCTCTTGGTTGGTGATTAAAGGTGTCTCTACGGTCTCATTTACTCCATCGTTAACATTTTCAGCTGTCATTCTTAAATACTGCCACAAAATAAGGGTTAATTAAAGAAATTGACATGCCACATAATATCCCTATATTCTGACCGACCAACAAATAAACTTAGGTAGGACACACCAGCGAAGGATTTACTCGTCTCTCCCCTCCTAGTTCTATTCTCTGATCTCCGCCAGAGACCATATCCCTAAGCTCTGATAACAACTGTGACGCGCCCAAAATAGGTCCACACAACCCATTTTGAGTCACTAAATACATGGTATAGAAACAATTACAATTTCATTATTACAATTGTCGTGCAAAATACGACAACACATATACTGTGAGTTAAAATATAAATATTGTCTTCTAGACAATATCCACACTCAAATAAGTCCTCATTACAATTATTGATACACTATTTTATAAAATAGTGAGGACTACTAAAACAACTGTCTAGAACCATCATTCTATACCCCGACTAGTTCCTGTTATATTCTCGCCTCCTGAGAAGAAAAATGGAACAAAAAAGAAAAAAGTGAGCTCAACTAGCCCAGTAAAGAATATTATGACTAAGATAATGTAGAACAAATTATCGTTAGTCCTCAACAGGGAAAAATCTGATAGAATATAATAGACAACAAGTTTAGATCAATATTCACAGCGAAAATAACAATTAATTAGAAGAGTCAAGTAGAGAATGAAGTCTACTATCTTCTATGATTTAAAAGTCCATCATCAATATTTTATTCCTGTGACATCAATCAATATACATCTTGAACCAAATATTCATCTTTGCATTACGGGCCAAAGATATTCATTTATATCACCAGTTGGTCATGTTCATCTTAACACCTGTCTATCTTTGCATTACGGAGCAAACATATTCATTAGGTAGTCATTCATCTTTGCACTACAGCCCAAAGATGTGACGCCCCCAAAATAGGTATACATCACCCATTTTGGATTGCCAAATGCATGGTACTGAATATAAATACAAACTTAATTATATAACATGAGCTGAGAGTTTTTACACGAATATTATCTTCTAGACAATATCCAAACTCAAATGGAGTCCTCATTATATTTATTGTCACACTATTTTATAGAATAGTGAGGACAACTATAACACCATCTCAGACCATCACTCCATTCCCCGACTAGTCCTGGCTACGTTCTCATTTCTTGAAGAGAACAATGAAAGCAAAATGGTGAGCTCAACTAGCCTAGTAAGAAATATTATGACTAAGATAATGTAAAATAAGTTATCGTTAGCCTTCAACAATGTTAAACTGATAGAATATAATATACAATAAGTTTAACTGCAGCGGAACAAGCAATCCATTAGAAGAGTCAAGTAGAGCATGATATCTACTATCTTCTATGATTTAAAAAGTTTTTCATCAACTTTATCGCTGAGACTCAACTTAATAAATAAACCACATCATCGAATCATCCCTACACCACGACCAAGGATATTCATGTAATCACCAATGGTCATGATTATACTAAATAATCATACCAACAACTATCCATCAATGCACTACATGCCAATGAGGACTTTTATCACATCATTTGTAACATTACGATCATGATTATACCGAATAATCCCTAGTCATAATCATACCAATTAACAGTCCATCTATGCACGTAAGCCAAAGATGACTTTCATCACAATATAAGCATGATGATGATGACAATGATATAAGAATTCAATTAAAGGAAACAAAGGATTAATTTTTAAAGATTTATAATTTAATTTATCCAGAATTCAATAATGTTCAAATTGCCAACATGATACTGCTTTGTGGAGTAAAATTCAAAAATGATATTGTATAAAAAATAATTTGGACCGAAAAGAAATTAATTTTTATCATGAATAGTACTCCAGGTAAATAGTACCCAGGTGAATAGTACTCCGTGAATAATACTTTATGAGTAGTACTCGTGAATTGTACTTCGTGAATAGTACTTTATGAATAGTAATTTTAGGAATAGTACCGTATAAATGAATAGTAGTCATGAATAGTACTCCAGCATGAAAAGCTTAAAATTTAACAAGAATGTGCAGAAAATATCCTTGTGAAACGATACTAGATGAAGTACAAATTTCAAGGATATTCTACTAATTTCACGGAGTATAGAGCAATACTTTAACAAAATGAGTGTAGAATTAGGAATACGAAACAAAATAATATTACTCACATACTACAGAGTATGGAAGAAAATATTATTTCTTACGAATACTGAAAAAAATAATATCCCCTACAATTGTTGAACGAAAAATAATATTCCTTACGAATATTAAACGAAGACAATATCCTACGAATATTAAACGAAATTAAAATTTCTTACGAATACGAAAAATAATATCGTAAGCGAATATGAAATAAATAATACCCCTTACGAATAAGAAATAAATAACATCCCTTACGATTATTGAATGAAAATAATATTCCTTACGAATATTAAACGAAGACAATGAATATTGAACAAAGATGATATTCCTTACGAATATTGAACGAAAATAATATTCATACGAATACGAAAAATAATATCTCTTCAGAATATGAAATAAATAATACCCCTTACGAATAAGAAATAAATAACATCCCTTACGAATATTGAACGAAAATAATATTCCTTACGAATATTAAATGAAGACAATGAATATTGAACGAAAATGATATTCCTTACGGATATTGAACGAAAATAATATTCATACGAATATGAAAAATATTATCTCTTCAGAATATGAAATAAATAATACCCCTTACCTCAAAATAAGACTGGATACTGGAGTAGTGAAGTAGTAGACTTCTCTTCTTCTTTTTCTCTATAGCTTCTCTCTCTATAATTGCTCTTGTGAGTCTTAGTGAATTGGTGAGAATGAAAGAAGAATGAGCTTCTATTTATAGGAAAATATAGTTTCGATAATTGTACGTTTTGGGGCTCAAAATATTACTGTATAATACCTTCATCTTTTCCTCTATTTTTAATTTAGTCCTATAAGTATTATCAAACTTGCACCACCTCCCCTAATAGTACATCATGTGAATCAATAGTTCAGTCATGTGAATCAATAGTTCTATACATGTAAAAAAAATAGTTACAGTATAGTACCTTCATCTATACCTCTATTTTTAATTTAGTCATGCAAGTATTATCAATCTTGCACCACCTCCCCTAATAGTACATGCATGTAAATCAATAGTACATACATGGGAACAAATAGTTATAAGCATGTGAATTAATAGCAATTAATTGCTCATTTATCCGATTAATTATCCGATTGATCAATATAACCTCCAAACATCAATTATTATCGAAATAAATATCGATTTCCACTAAAACTAATAATCCCAACACAATGGAACTATCAATTTTATCTTTAATCAACACGAACTTATTCATCATTAATATTATAACTCATAATATTTAACAACTAGATCATTCTCAGGAAAGAGGGGTCTTTCCGATAAGAATTTCTCCATATTGGCGTGCAATTAGACGACCTAACCTCTCATTGACAGAACTTTCTAGACATCGTCAATATTGCAAATAATAATATGAATAACTTTGTCGTCTCAATTATTGATTTAATAATATAAAATATTAATACTGTGATAATAATTGAATCAATAATATGAGAGATATTTTGCATTAATTACTATAGTAATAATTGAGTATAACTGAGTGGCTTCTCACGTAAGTATCAATAATCAATACCGTGTGCTACTATGCAACCACACATATTACTGTACTTTTACCACCGGGTAGTTCAACAGTTTAACGTAAAATTTTCGCCGTTATTTTTATAAAAAGATAATTTTGTCGTTTTCTAATTACGACAATACTTCCATTGTGGGGTCCACCAATGATTGTGTCGTTGTACTAATATTTCATGTTAAAACGAATATTCATCGACCAATTGAATATTTTATAACAACTTGGTTACTTTGCAAAATTTATAAATATTACCCACAACTATAATAATATAACAAATTCACACCATAATATTCAAAAATATATTTCGAAAAAAATTAATCTTTATTCATAAAAGTTGGCGTCTTATAACCTCTCCTTCTTATAAAATTTCTTCCTCAAAATTTACGTACGTACCTGGTATGCCGAAGAGGTGAGGATACCTTGTTTAGATTCTAACTCTTGAGGTATAACCTTTGAGTGTCGAATATGATCCTTCTTATCCAAGATTTTAACACTTATCTCCTCATACGTTAAATCGTCTGCTATCTCGCCTAGTTCTAATTCAATAATGTGGTTCGAGTCGTCCACATATTTACGTAACATCGATATGTGAAAAACGTTATGAACACGCGACATACTTAGCGGTAAGGCGAGTCTATAGGCCACAGTTCCTACTCGATTGAGGATTTCAAATGGGCCAATTAAATCGAGGGTTGAGATTTCCTCTATTCGTTGATTCTTGCTTCTATAATAACGCCTTCTTGCACCTTCTTCTTCATATTCATTAGCTCCGGGTCTGTGGCTTGAGCAACATTAACTTTATCGATTAAAGTCGATTCTACTCGTATATTCGCTATCTTCACGTAGGTTCTTGGAGTCTTTAAGTCTATTTTCGTCTTTTGTAAGTCATACGAAATGGGTCTTTGTTTTTACAACGTCACACTTGTAACCGCATACGATCTTCTACTCAACGCATCAGCTACCACGCTCACTATTCCACGATGATATTGAATGGTATGGTCGTAATCTTCAACAGCTCGAGCCAACGTCTTTGGCGTATGTTACATTCATTTTAGGTGAAGAAATATTTGAGGGTTATAGAAATGGGTTTTGTACTGGGGTAAATGTGACACCCCCAAATTCGGGTACTTCGATTCCACGGGATTTGGTGTTTACTGTACAAGCATCATCTATCTATCTACCCATAAATAATATCAAACCATACAATAGATAGAAATCATAATAAAATCTCTTCCCTTAAGGGTTACATCAACAGCATCATAAATAAATCCCAGGTTACTCTAACCTTAAAACATCTGTGCGGAATTCTAAGCAAATAAGTCTTAACATCAACATAACTCAAGTCTTAAACAAATACATCAGTTAATAAATAACAGGTCTTCATCATTTACTAACTTTGCCCTTGCCCTTACTAGTGGAGGGTTCATCGCTTCTTTCATTCTTAACTGCAATGTTATTATTAAGCAAGAGTGAGCACAAATGCCCACAAGTATAAAAAAAATGAAGCAACAGTATAATAACATGCGAATATCAACGACATCTGAATAAAGCTTAACTTTTGAATCAAGAATAAATAACATGAATCAAAAGAATACTGAGGGTCATAAGACCTTGAACTATGTCCTAGGTTAACAAGGGTTATACTTGAAACCTTTAACAGTCATAAGACTATGGACCTTCTTCTCGTACTTAGGGGGATCAGCCCTTAGTACCATACTGTGCACAATATCTTAACGCTAACGCATAAGTGAATCCCTTTTCAGGGTTGTTCATCTCAGTTTGACATTCGAGTCCTCACCAAAGGAAGTTTGGTTTGGATAATTCAATAAGGGTTCTGAAATTTAGAACGTTCATCAACTAAGGACTAGCTGAATAATTAAGATTTACTAGTCTAAAAAGGTTCAACACTAATGATATTCGATTTGAATAATAATCTCAAATGTATACAATAGAACAATTATTGTATAATTGAATCATGCTTTGAAAGATAATCAATCTTTAGTATAATACTTGAACTTGAATAATAATTTAAGTTTAAGTAAATTGATCAATGTAAAAGTAGAGTTAAGAAACTTGCTCAATTTAAGAGTTTAAGTTTAGGAAACTTGCCTCGTGCGTAGATTACACTTTAACTAAGCACGTTCTTTGAATTAAATCCTACATACCATTCACATACACAATACCAGTTAATTATAACTTAACTGTTCATCAAAAACTCATTCTCTTTGTCTACTTTGATTTATTAACTATACTTAATCACTTTATCATATTTACTGCCACATAATACCACTTCATGAATAATAATATAATTATGTAATCAATAATTTAATCCACATGTAATTATGTTATTTACATGTTATACAACTATTTTATCATCACATTGTTCTTCTAACATGTTTACATGTTCATTACAATAATCCACTAACACATTGTTAGACTTAAACATTTTTAAAATTGCATTTCTGAACATTCTGGAGAGTGGCGCTGCGGCGCCACTGTTATACTTGATCTTCGCGCTGCGGCGCCGTGGCGCTGCAGCCGGACACATGGCACTGCAGCGCTGTGGCGCTACGGCGCGGATGTTTAGGCGGGAGTCTGGCGCCGCGACGCGGCGAACCAGAAACTGTTCTGCAATTCGCGAAAATTGCAGAACACAGCCAAAAACTCCAATTTAATTTATTACTACACGAATTTAGACATACCCACATGTTATAATTCATGTATAATCATAATACAACATCTATAAAGTGATTTTAACCCATTAAACATATAATCACAGAATTAAAACATAAAATTTTCCTCTGTTCTTGATGTTCTTGAAGTTTTTAACATAAATCCTTAAAATTCAACGCCGCGGATTCGTTATAAAGCCAAATCCGTTCATTTAAAGCTTGGTCTCTTCGTATCAACATGCATAATAATATAAGAGTATAAAATTTATGGATAATATATGATCAATACACCAATTATCACGTATAAGGCCATATGGCCATATCACGTACTCTGTTTATTTTGAAAAACATACGTACGACATGCTTTCATGAATTTGATGTTATGGTTTACAACATATACATAATTAAACACAATTTGATATAACATAACACAATTTCTCACTTCACAGAGATTAACAGAAGTTTTGAAGGCCATTATTATAAAACTAAAAGACGTAACTTAAAAAATTTGGGAAGAAGTGATTACCCTTGAATACTCGGCTTAGATTACACAGGGTGACAACAATTCCCAACTTCTCACACTTCTTCTCCTTTAATCACAGTATTCACAATTTCTCTCAAAGTTCTCAAACTCTCTCTGTGATTTCAGACTTAGAGAAAAAAAATAGAAAAGAAGAAGACGTCGATATAAGAACTGGCGTATTATGGTCAGTTAACCCAGTCATGGGTAACTGTCCATAACCTCCCTTAGTGTCATGTTTGGCTTAGCAAATTAATTCAAAACTATTTAATTTAATAGAGCTTTATAATATAGTTTAATTAATGTCACACTTCTTTATAAATAAATCAATATCTTATATAATTTAATATAAAATAAATATAATAATCTATCATAAATTTACTTAATCATATAATTAATTTTCTCATTAATAAATAATGTCAATTTATTAAATCTCTAATTAATAATTAAATTAATTAAATAACATCATGCTTAATTAAATATTTTATTTAATTCAATAAGCTCACACAATCACATACTCGAATAATAAAAATTCTCTACATTAATTTAATAATTGCAACACATATAATTAAATTAATCTACCACAATTGCATCAATTAATTATTTAATCCAATAATTAAATCATCGAAAAATATTTATTTAACTCAATAAATATTAAAATTAAATTACAAATTTCTCGTTCGTCACATCTTTCCCCCCTTAAAAGGATTCTGTCCCCAGAATCACGACTTAATAAATTTCGACCCGTTACATTCTCCCCCCCCTTACAAAGATTCTGCCCCCAGAATCGCTTACAAATAATTAAGTAAATAAATGAGGGTAGTTCTTCAACATATTCTCTTCGAGTTCCCACGTAGCTTCTTCAGCGTTGTGGTTCCTCCAAATTACCTTAACAGAAGGTATTACTTTATTTCTCAGAACTTGTTCTTTTCGGTCGACAATTTGGACAGGAATTTCTTCATAAGACAAGTCTTTCTCAAAATGCAGGGGTTCATATTCAATTACATGCTTGTAATCAGGTTTGTAAGGTCGTAACACAGAAACATGGAAGACGTTGTGGATATTCTCGAGTGCTGGAGGTAAGGCTACCTCGTACGCAACTTCTCCAATTCTTCGCAGTACCTTAAAGGGTTCAATAAATCTTGGGCTCAATTTTCCTTTCTTTCCGAACCTGATCTTTCCCTTCCAGGGAGAGACCTTCAAGAAAACATAACTACCTGGTTCAAACTCGATATTTCTACGATGTGGATCAGCGTATTTCTTCTGTCGATCTTGAGCTGCTACCAGTCGTGCTCGGATCACTTTGACTATTTCTGCCGTCTGCTGTACCAATTCTGGCCCTAGCAATTGTCTTTCACCAACTTCATCCCAATAAAGCAGAGTTCTGCACTTTCTGCCGTATAACGCTTCGTAAGGCGGCATACCAATACTAGCGTGGTAACTGTTGTTGTAGCCGAACTCTACCAACGGTAGGTGATCATCCCAATTTCCTTTGAAGTCCATTACACAGGCTCGTAACATATCTTCCAGTGTTTGAATCGTTCGTTCGCTCTGTCTGTCTGTTTGAGGGTGGTAAGCTGTACTCATTCGCAGTTGTGTACCCATGCATTCCTGAAGACGTTTCTAGAATTTGATGTGAAGCGCGGATCCCTATCGGAAACAATAGACACCGACAATCCGTGCCTCGAAACAATCTCTTTCACATATAATCTTGCCAACTGATCTAAGTTAAATCTGATTTTGATAGGAAGGAAGTGCGCGGATTTCGTCAGTCGGTCAACGATAACCCATACTGCGTCGTAGCCTTTCTGAGTCGTCGGAAGGCCAACCACGAAGTCCATCGTAATATGTTCCCATTTCCATTCTGGGATCTCCAACGGTTGTAGCAATCCACTCGGTCTCTGATGTTCTGCTTTAACTTTCTGACATGTCAGGCATTTGGCAACACATTCTGCAACATCACGTTTCAACTTCGGCCACCAGAAATGTTGTCGAAGATTTTGGTACATTTTTGTACTACCAGGGTGAATCGAATATCTTGAACTATGAGCCTCACTCAAAATTTCTTCCTTAATTTCTTGTACTGGCGGAACCCAAATTCTGCTTTCAAATCTCAATATTCCTTCCTTATCCATCGTAAATCTTGGTTCGGTTCCTTCAGATATCTTCGATGTTACCTTTTTGCATTCATCATCCTGAAGCTGAGCCTCCTTCACTCTATCTAGTAGAGTTGTACCAGATTGCATCTGAAATAGCTTCTCATCAATCTCCATAGGATACTTCACTTCTAACTCCAGTTTCTCCATATCTGTAATTAGCTCCTACTGAGCAGTCAACATCATCAATTTCTCACGACCCTTTCTACTTAAGGCGTCAGCAACCACATTAGCCTTACCCGGATGGTATAAAATCTCACAGTCATAATTCTTGATTAATTCCAACCATCTTCTTTGACGCATATTCAAATCTTTCTGTGTAAAAATATATTTCAGACTCTTGTGGTCCGTATATATTTCACACTTCTCCCCGTATAGATAGTGCCTCCAAATATTCAAAGCAAAAACAACTGCAGCTAACTCCAAATCATGGGTTGGGTAACCCTTCTCGTAATCCTTCAACTGCCGTGATGCATACGCAATGACTTTGCTGTTTTGCATCAGCACACAACCAAGTCCTTTATGCGACGCATCGCTAAAAACAACAAAATTTCCTATATCATCCGGAAGAGATAACACAGGCGTTGTACTCAACCTCTTCTTTAATTCTTGAAAACTCTCCTCACACTTCTCCGTCCAAACAAATTTCACAGCTTTTCGAGTTAAATTCGTTAACGGAGTTGCGATTTTAGAAAAATCTTGTATGAATCTTCTATAATATCCTGCTAATCTAAGACAACTTCTTACTTCTGACGGCGTTCTCGGCTGATCCCAGTTAATCACAGCTTCTACTTTGGATGGATCTACCGAAATTCCAACTTTATCGATTACGTGACCAAGAAATTGTACTCTCTCGATCCAAAATTTGCATTTCGAAAATTTAGCATACAACTTCTCCCTTCTCAATACTTCCAACGTTAACCTCAAGTGTTCTTCATGTTCCTCTTTGGTTTTGGAATATACCAAAATGTCGTCTATAAATACCACCACGAATTTGTCCAAAAATGGCTTGAATACACCATTCATTAGTCCCATAAATGCTGCAGGAGCATTCGTAAGACCAAACGACATTACTAAAAACTCATAATGACCATATCGCGTTCAGAACGCTGTCTTCGGTACATCCTCTGGCCTCACCTTCAGTTGGTGATAACCACTCCTCAAGTCAATCTTGGAAAAGTATTTTGCTCCCTTCAATTGATCAAACAGATCATCGATCCTCGGTAATGGATATCTGTTCTTAATCGTGACCTTATTTAATTCTCTGTAGTCAATGCAGAGCCTCATCGATCCGTCCTTCTTTTTCACGACCAACACCGGCGCTCCCCACGGCGATACGCTCGGTTGAATGTACTTTTTGTCCAACAATTCTTGTAGTTGTACCATTAATTCCTTCATCTCTACTGGCGCCATTCGGTATGGTGCCTTCGATATTGGAGCAGTTCTGGGCGCCAAATCAATCACAAAGTCTACTGCTCTATCTGGTGGAAGTCCTGGCAAATCGTCTGGAAATACATCGACGAAGTCCCTCACAATCGGTATCTCCTCTACCTTCGGGTTCTCTTTTCGACTGTCGACTATGTAAGCTAAATATCCTACACAGCCTTGTCTTAATAACTTCCTGGCCTGCAACATCGTCAGACAACTCGCTTGTCTAGGCGACTTGCTACCATAAAACACAACCTTTGACGGAGTCATAAGGTTAATACGCTTCTTTTGGCAGTCAATTACAGCCCCATAATTGGATAGCCAATCTATACCCAATATAACGTCGAATTCCCCAAATCGAATAGGGATAAGATCTACGTTCATGATATTACCCTTAATATCCACTCTACAATTCTTATACACATACTTAACATGAATTATCTCTCTATTCGCAATTTCTATAATCATGGGATTTTCCAATTCATCCTTAAGCAAATCTAAACTATTAGCAAAGTCATCGAATATAAAAGAACAAGTAGCACCCGAATCAAATAAAACGTAAACATTAATTTCATTGATCGGAATGATACCTGACACCACATCACGAGACTGGATTGCATCCTGCACCGTCATATTGAAAGTTCTGGCGGTTGGTCGGTTTGTTACAGGTGGTCCGGTGATGGTTAAGGTATTTCCACTGCTATTTCCCCGGTTTCCTCCTTGTCCTGATCCTCCCGATCCATTCTTGGGGCAGTCTCTTGCTAAATGATCTTTCGAGCCACAGTTGAAACAAGCACCCTTCTTTGGGTTTGGACAATTTGGTGCTATGCGGCCTTCCTGACCACAATTGTAGCACACTCTCTTTCCCTTCAAACAAACTCCTAGATGTGCCTTGCCGCAAGTCGGACATGCTTCTATCTTCTTTTTCTGCCCTCCGTGTTGACTTCCAGCTGTCGAGTTATCCGTCCACTTCCTCTTCTGATTATTATTATTCCCAGTATTACTTCCACCAGTCTTGTTATTACCTTCATTCTCACTCTTTTTCTTTTTCTGTTCTTGGTTGTACTTAGTCACTGCACCACTTCCTCCTTCCGCGAGAATGGCCTTTTCCAAAACTCCCGCAAACGTGTTAAGTTGAAACATTGATACCTTGCTGTATACCCAAGGCTTCAGTCCTTGTTCGAATCGTCTGGCTTTCCTCTCGTCAGTGTGTACTTGATACGGGGCAAACCTTGCCAACTCATCGAATTTAGTCGCGTATTCAGGCACGCTCATGTTTCCATGTTTCAGTTCCAGAAATTGCACCTCCATCTAATTCTGCGAACTAGCTGGGAAATACATTTTGAAAAACATCTCTTTGAATCTCTCCCACGTAATTACACCTTCACCTCCTCGCATCTTGTTTGCCTGCCACCAGTAGCTAGCCTCAGACTTCAGTATAAATGTCGCAAAAACGGTCTTCTGATCTTCTCGAACCCTAGCAACGTCGAAAACCTTCTCCATTTCCATCACCCACGTTTGAGCCTCGATCGGGTTTCTGGAACCTTTGAACTCTGGCGGTCCCACCGCCTTAAAATCTTTAAACGTTGTGCTAGGTGGAGCTTGCGGTTGGTTATTCATGACTCCAGTTAGTAAATTAACTAGCTGTTGAACTGGATTAACGTTGGCATTATTGTTATTATTGGTTGACCCTTCCTGAGCCGGTTGACGTTGTTGTCTTCTCCTTGGCGGCATTTTTCTGTTAAATAAACGTTTATTAGAACTTTATTTATTTCTCTACATAGTTAAGACATTACTCAATAATTTAACATATCACTTAACACATCATCTCAAACAACTTGATATCTTTTCATTCAAATAAAAAAAAATTTAACATTAAACTATAGCATACTGCTATTTACATCGTCTATCCTGGAATAAAGAATCCACAGGATTTAAAACATTCAAATATTAACATATTTCTTAGTTCATAAACACATCGGAATTTACATAAAACTATATAAGTCTTTCACATAAATAAACAGATTCTATTCCTGTCTTCTAAGGTGCTCAATAGCCTTGCCATGCTCCTCATTCATGATACGACACATCCTCCTGCGATCCAACATATACGATGGAAGTCCTTCAAACTGGATGGGGTACCTTAACACTCGCTCTTGAACCTCATCCATCGCATGATTAAGTGTGGCGTACGTGTCTTCAAGCTTTGCCTTCTTTGCACGACTATCATTTTCTGCACGATCAGCTCGATGTGATTCTCTTACCCATCCTTCCTCTGCTATTTTCAGTCTTCTGGAGGTTTCTTTCAGTTCCTTCTTCAGCTTCTCTATCTCCTCAGTCTTATCTTCGGTTTGACCCTTCTCATGGACCAATTCCCATTCTACATTTCCCAGTCGTGAGTAAAGAGTCGAGATCTCCCTCTCCTTCTGCTCGAGAGTAGACTGCTGAACGGTCGCTCGCTCAGTCAATTCCTGAACCTCGTCTTGTAATTCCACGTTATGGTCGTATAATGTGTCATACATCTCTACATCAACGGTGTACCATGGTAACTCCTCTTCTTCCTCTTCCTCATCAAACTCCTCCTCAGGATCAGTCTCAGGCTCATGCCCCTGACCAACAACGGTGATCAATGGAGATGACTCCCTCTGAACTAACTGTTCCCTAACAACATGTATATCTCGGGTCTCCTCCTCTGTAGGTACTATAGGTAATCGGGGTTCTTCCTCCCCAGCTTGACTAGCTTCTCCAACATTCGTCATCTTGACAACAAAATTTTAAGTTTTAGTTACTAAGTCGTACTAACGAGCACATAAATTAACACATAGACACATAATGTATTTTATTATCTTCAATGAATTACCAAAAATTCATTTCTTAAAACTCGATAAGAGTTTTCCTTTACTATCTTCTTTCTATAAGGTTACTACCTAAGGTTGTTCCCCCACCTAAGGTTCGTAACCTACAGCTTTGATACCAACCTGTGACACCCCCAAATCCGGGTACTTCGATTCCACGGGATTTGGTGTTCACTGTACAAGCATCATCTATCTATCTACCCATAAATAATATCAAACCATACAATAGATAGAAATCATAATAAAATCTCTTCCCTTAAGGGTTACATCAACTGAATCATAAATAAATCCCAGGTTACTCTAACCTTAAAACATCTGTGCGGAATTCTAAGCAAATAAGTCTTAACATCAACATAACTCAAGTCTTAAACAAATACATCAGTTAATAAATAACAGGTCTTCATCATTTGCTAACTTTGCCCTTGCCCTTACTAGTGGAGGGTTCATCGCTTCTTTCATTCTTAACTGCAATGTTATTATTAAGCAAGAGTGAGCACAAATGCCCACAAGTATAAAAAAAATGAAGCAACAGTATAATAACATGCGAATATCAACGACATCTGAATAAAGCTTAACTTTTGAATCAACAATAAATAACATGAATCAAAAGAATACTGAGGGTCATAAGACCTTGAACTATGTCCTAGGTTAACAAGGGTTATACTTGAAACCTTTAATAGTCATAAGACTATGGACCTTCTTCTTGTACTTAGGGGGATCAGCCCTTAGTACCATACTGTGCACAATATCTTAACGCTAACGCATAAGTGAATCCCTTTTCAGGGTTGTTCATCTCAGTTTGACATTCGAGTCCGCACCAAAGGAAGTTTGGTTTGGATAATTCAATAAGGGTTCTGAAATTTAGAACGTTCATCAACTAAGGACTAGCTGAATCATTAAGATTCACTAGTCTAAAAAGGTTCAACAATAATGATATTCGATTTGAATAATAATTTCAAATGTATACAATAGAGCAATTATTGTATAATTGAATCATGCTTTGAAAGATAATCAATCTTTAGTATAATACTTGAACTTGAATAATAATTTAAGTTTAAGTAAATTGCTCAATGTAAAAGTAGAGTTAAGAAACTTGCTCAATTTAAGAGTTTAAGTTTAGGAAACTTGCCTCGTGCGTAGATTACACTTTAACTAAGCACGTTCTTTGAATTAAATCCTACATTCCATTCACATACACAATACCAGTTAATTATAACTTAACTGTTCATCAAAAACTCATTCTCTTTGTCTACTTTGATTTATTGACTATACTTAATCACTTTATCACATTTACTGCCACATAATACCACTTCATGAATAATAATCTAATTATGTAATCAATAATTTAATCCACATGTAATTATGTTATTTACATGTTATACAACTATTTTATCATCACATTGTTCTTCTAACATGTTTACATGTTCATTACAATAATCCACTAACACATTGTTAGACTTAAACATTTTTAAAATTGCATTTCTGAACATTCTGGAGAGTGGCGCTGCGGCGCCACTGTTATACTTGATCTTCGCGCTGCGGCGCCGTGGCGCTGCAGCCGGACACATGGCACTGCAGCGTTGTGGTGCTGCGGCGCGGATGTTTAGGCGGGAGTCTGGCGCCGCGACGCGGCGAACCAGAAACTGTTCTACAATTCGCGAAAATTACAGAACACAGCCAAAAACTCCAATTTAATTTATTACTACACGAATTTAGACATACCCACATGTTATAATTCATGTATAATCATAATACAACATCTATAAAGTGATTTTAACCCATTAAACATATAATCACATAATTAAAACATAAAATTTTCCTCTGTTCTTGATGTTCTTGAAGTTTTTAACATAAATTCATAAAATTCAACGCCACGGATTCGTTATAAAGCCAAATCCGTTCATTTAAAGCTTGGTCTCTTCGTATCAACGTGCATAATAATATAGGAGTGTAAAATTTATGGATAATATATGATCAATACATCAATTATCACGTATAAGGCCATATGACCATATCACGTACTCTGTTTATTTTGAAAAACATACGTACGACATGCTTTCATGAATTTGATGTTATGGTTTACAACATATACATAATTAAACACAATTTGATATAACATAACACAATTTCTCACTTCACAGAGATTAACAGAAGTTTTGAAGGCCATTATTATAAAACTAAAAGACGTAACTTAAAAAAATTTGGGAAGAAGGGATTACCCTTGAATACTCGGCTTAGATTACACAGGGTGACAACAATTCCCAACTTCTCACACTTCTTCTCCTTTAATCACAGTATTCACAATTTCTCTCAAAGTTCTCAAACTCTCTCTGTGATTTCAGACTTAGAGAAAAAAAATAGAAAAGAAGAAGACGTCGATATAAGAACTGGCGTATTATGGTCAGTTAACCCAGTCATGGGTTAACTGCCCATAACCTCCCTTAGTGTCATGTTTGGCTTAGCAAATTAATTCAAAACTATTTAATTTAATAGAGCTTTATAATATAGTTTAATTAATGTCACACTTCTTTATAAATAAATCAATATCTTATATAATTTAATATAAAATAAATATAATAATCTATCATAAATTTACATAATCATATAATTAATTTTCTCATTAATAAATAATGTCAATTTATTAAATCTCTAATTAATAATTAAATTAATTAAATAACATCATGCTTAATTAAATATTTTATTTAATTCAGTAAGCTCACACAATCACATACTCGAATAATAAAAATTCTCTACATTAATTTAATAATTGCAACACATATAATTAAACTAATCTACCACAATTACATCAATTAATTATTTAATTCAATAATTAAATCATCGAAAAATATTTATTTAACTCAATAAATATTAAAATTAAATTACAAATTTCTCGTTCGTCACAGTAAATACGAAATTCAATTTCACGCTCTAGGGGTAGGCTAAGAAGTCTTCAGGAATACGTCAGGAAATTTATTAACAATAGAAGTATCATTCAAAACTGTGACTCTCATCCAAGACTTGGATAGCACGTCACATTAATACCTATCAACTTGCCACCATTATCCACGGCGTCCCCTACGGATAGTCTGGCTTTGGTGCATTCCACACAAGAAAGTCACCAGCGAAAGGCTCGGGACTCTTTACTTATGGCTTGATTGATGGTGATTAACTTTAGTAGTTTGGTTACGTGAATTCGCATAACACGTTGGTTAGGAATATGAAAGCTAACAACTTTACTAAAATAATTAATTTTTGCATGATGAGTAGTTAACCAGTCGATTCCTAAAATCGCATCAAATGCAAGTATTTTCAAAGTGATAAGATCGATAGGTAACATGAGGGTATCGATTTGAATCAAACAAGATTTATAAACAGTGGATGTAACGAACGTTTCAACAGATAAGTCAAAGTCTAACTTCTCTGGAGTTAAATTTAAACGTTGAGCACATCTAGGTGAAATAAAAGAGTGGGTAGAACCGATATCTAACAAGGTATAGACTTTGTAAGAGTTTATAATTAACTTACCTGTGATAACATTGTTTGGGTTCCTCACAAACGCTCTCACTTAAACTACCGACTTTGACTTTTCTGGGACATTCTTTGGCGTCACCATCCCAGCTGAACTTGACTTCACTACACGACAAAATCGAGCTAGGTGACCTTCTCTTCCATAATTAAAACATGCTTTAGGTTGCTACGTACAGTTTGGACGGATGTGTCCCTCCTGTCCGCATTTGAAACATACGACCTGTGGTCGTTCTTCTTCCTTTAAAATGGGTGCTGGTGCTGCTGCCTTTCCATCATTATTCAACCTTCTCTTCTTAAAATTTCCACTTCTATTATCTTGGCCATGATTACCACCGAAGCGGTTACCATTCTTGGCATGATAATTTCTCCCATGATGGTTATCCTTGTGACGCCCCCATAATAGGTCCACACCCATTCTTAGTCTCCAGATATCACACTACAGAATTCAAATACAAACTTTATTTATACAACTGTTGAACTGTCGTGCAAAATACGACAACACATAAGCTGTGAGTTTTAATACAATATTGCCTCGTAGACAGTATCCAAACTCAAATTATTACAATGCCATATAAAATACAGCAGCAAATATTTCATGACCCCAAAGAAGAACGAGAAGATTATTGTCATGTTTATTCTAATGAGGTGCACTTTTGACGCTTTCAAAGTCGGGTTCTCATCACCCTATTGTTTTTCACCAACATCAATTATTAAGTGACATATAAAATACGACACACCCATCTTAGGTCCTCAATGTAATTATATATTGCATGTCATACCGTTTTATAATGTATTGAGAAACTTCGACAGTCTCGGACCATCACACTATTCCCTTGTTATCCCCACTCGACCCAGTTACACTCTTAATACCTGAAAGAAATTGTGAAGCAAAAGGATGAGCATAAATAGCTCAGTAAATAATATTATGACTAAAGATAATTACATTATCAATAGCTTTCATCAATAATAAATCAGAGATTTAGAACATATAGTAGATAATAACAGTTTTCAACCATAATTACAGCGGAATCAACAATCCATTAAAAGAGTCAAGTAGAACATAATGTCTACTATCCTCTCCAAATTGAAAGTCCATCATTCCTGTAATACTCATCAATAGTTCTTTATTGTAACCAAGATAAAGATAACTCTCATCACCTGTATTCACCTGAACCACCAAAGATTATAGTTAAATTCACAATTCATATTTATAATCATATAAATCAACAGTTTCTCCTTGCCACAAAGGCTTAATAGAACGTTTACTCAATATCCTTACCCCAAAGGCTAAAGATATTCAAATGTAATAACAATGATCATACCAATCAGTTGTCTATCTTTGCACTACTGGCCAAAAATATTCAACAATAAAACCAATGGTTATGATTATACCAATCAATTGTCTGTCAGTGCACTACGGCCAAAGACATTCAACTGTTAACTAATGGTCATGATCCTTCCAATCACATCATCAAATTATCTATTCACTACGGGCCAAGAATATTCGTTAGTATCATCAGTGGTCATGATCATGTCATACACATGTCCATCTTTGCACTACGGGCCAAAGCTATCAATTAACAGTTCGTCTTTGTACGTAAGCCAAATATATACAACTGTAAAACCAATAATCAACAGTTCATCTTTGCACGTAAGCCAAAGATATACAATTGCAACACCAATAATCAACAGTCCATCTTTGCACGTAAGCCAAAGATATACAACCGTAAAATCAATAATCAACAGTCCATCTATGCACTATAGGCCAAAGATGACTTTCATCACAATATAAGCATGAGGATGATGACAATGATATAAGAATTCAATTAAATGAAAGCAATGGATAAATTTTAAAGATTTATAATTTAATTTATTCAGAATTCAATAATGTCCAAATTGTCAACAAGATATTACTTTGTGGAGTAAAATTCAAGAATAATATCTATGTATCAAAAATAATTTGGACAGAAAAGAAATAAATTTTTCGGTAAATAGTACCCCGTGAATAGTACCATATGAATAGTACTTCGGGAATAGTATCTCGGCATGAAAAGTGTCCCAAATACCCGAGTAAATAATATTTAAGTGAATAGTAATCGGGTGAATAGTAACTTGTGAATAGTATCCTAGCATAAAAAGTGTCCCGAATACATGAGTGAATAATATTACAGTGAATAGTAATCGGGTGAATAGTAACCCGTGAATAATAACTCGTGAATAGTACTCCGACATGAAAAGTATCCCGAATACCCGAGTGAATAATATTATAGTGAATAGTAACCGGGTGAATAGTAACCCGTGAATAGTACCCCGAGTGAAAATATTAATATTTAATAAGAAAATTTAGATCAATATTCCAATAAAACGATACTGGATGAAGCGCAAAACTAAAGGATATTCCACTAATTTCAGGTATTATAGAAGCAATACTTACCATAATAAGTTTAGATTTAAGAATATGAAAAGAAATAACATACGAAACTACAAATAGATTTTCACCTGTCATACGGTACGTAATCCGCGTAGACAGGCTATTCCGACATATTAAAGGATGAATACGAAAAATAGTATTCCTTATGAATACGAAAGAAATTATACCCTTTACGAATAAGAAATAACGTCCCTTACCTTAGTAGAAGACTGGATACTGCAATAGTGAAGTAGCAGAATACTCTTCTTCTTGCTCTCTATAATTTCTCTCTCTATAGTTTCTCTTGTGAGTCTCAGTGAATTGGTGAGAATGAAAGAAGAATTAAACTTCTATTTATAGGAGAATGGACTAAATAGTAACTTATTCACGAACGGTCCAGATTAATTTACTATTAGAACGGACGATCCATATTGATTACTATTAAAATCACAACCGACGGTCCAGATTGATTACTTTTAAAACCACCACCGACGGTCCAGATTGATTACTTTTAAAACCACCACCAACGGTTCAGATTGATTTACTATTAAAACCACCACCGACGGTCTAGATTAATTTACTATTAAAATCACCACCGACGGTCCTGATTGATTTACTATTAAAACCACTAGCAATGGTTCAGATTGATTTACTATTAAAACCACCATCAATGGTCCAGATTGATTTACTATTAAAACCATTACCGTCGGTCCATAAAATTAGTAAATTTTCCCATGGAATACTAAGTCAAACTTACAACAAATGCCTCATAACAAATCCCTATATTTGTTAAAAAAATTAAAAAAAAATATTTACCACACATCCTTTATCTTTAATAAACACATTTTTAATATGTCAACAATTATTCATCATTAATATTATAACTCACAATATTTAACAACCAGATCATTCTCAGCAAAGAGGAGGCTTTACGATAAAGATTTTTTCCTATTAGCGCGCAATTAGATGACCTAACCTCTCCTTGACAGAACTTCTAGACATTGTCAATATTACAAATAATAATATGAATAACTTTGTTGTCTCAATTATTGATTTAATAATATAAAATATTATGCAGATGATACTGTGACAATAATTGAATCAATAATATGAGAGATATGATGCAATAATTACTGTAGCAATAATTGAACAAAACTAAGTGACTTCTTATGTAAACATCAATAATCAATACCGTGTGCTACTATACAACCACGCTTATTACTGTATTTTTACCACCGAGTATCTCAATAGTTTAACGGTAAAATTTTCGCCGTTATTTTTATAAAAAGATATTTCTGTCATTTTCTAACTACGACAATACTTCTGTTATGGGGTCCACCAATGATTATGTCATCGTACGAATATTCTATATCAACTTGCTTACTTTGTAAAATTTTCAAATATCACCCTTAACTTTAACCTTTTATCAATTTAACCATTTACTAAATAGAATAATAATTATAAGAAAATTGAATACTTTCATTTAATAAAATTCTGGGTCTTACAATCATTGTTCCGATGGCCGTTGCCACCGGTATGATTATTATCGTGTTGTTGGTCGTTACCTTTTGGTTGAGCTGACTCATTATCGCGCTCCACTAACTGAGACCTATTCACAACATCTGAATATAAACAAAGTTTGTGAGAAATGAGGTATTGACGTCGCGTCATTCGCTCCTCATTATCGACCAAATGGGATGCAAACTAGGATAACTTAGCAAATTTAGCCTCGTATTGCAACACAGTCATATTGTTTTGCTTTAGCTTGATGAATTCAACTTCCTTCATGTGACGAATACTTTGGGGAAAGTACTTTTTGTTGAACAATTCTTGGAACTTCTCCCAAGACATTTTCAGTGCTGCTGGCTGAGTACGTTTTACAGATTCCCACCAATGATCTGCCTCTCCTCGCAACATGAAGGTGGCAAAGGGAACTTTTTGCTCCTCTGAGCATTCTAAGACATCAAATATCTTGGTGATCTATTTTATCCACGTCTCCGCCTTAAGTGGTTCTGGCTTTTTCAAAAACTTCGGCGGTCCCAGCTCCTTGAACTGCTTAGCAGTGACCAGCTGTGAATTGCCAGTGTTTACACCTACATTTTGAACAGGAGTCTCTCTCGTTTGGTTTTGCATAAATTCTAAAAAGTTTGTGAACATCCCATCGTTCATCATTTGATCGATGTTGTTGTTTACCTAAGGATTATTGTCTTCCTGTTACATATTATCCTGGGTATTGATTGTTGGTGACTCAACGGTCTCATGTGCTTTATTGCTGATCTCAATATTTTCATATGTCATTTTCAAACACTGCCACAAAACAAGGGTTAATTGACATGTCACATATTATCCCTATACTCTAACCGACCAATTAAATACCAAATAAACTTAGGTAGGTCAAACTAGCGAAGTAATTCCCCGTCTCTCCCCTCCTAGTTCTTGTCTCACATCTCAGCCAGGGATCATATCCCTAAGCTTTGATACCAACTGTGACGCCCCCAAAATAGGTATACATCACCCATCTTGGGTCGCCAAATACATGGTATTTAATACAAATACAAACTTAATTATACAACATGAGCTGAGAGTTTTTACACGAATATTGTCTTCTAGACAATATTCAAACTCAAATGGAGTCCTCATTATATTTATTGCAACACTATTTTATAGAATAGTGAGGACCACTATAACACCATCTCAGACCATCACTCCATTCTTCGACTAGTCCCGCGTACATTCTCATTTCTTGAAGAGAACAATGAAAGCAAAAGGGTGAGCTCAAGTAGCCTAGTAAGAAATATTATGACTAAGAAAATGCAGAAAAAGTTATCGTTAGCCTTCAACAATGTTAAACTGATAGAATATAATAGACAACAAGTTTAACTGCAGCGGAACAAGTAATCCATTAGAAGAGTTAAGTAGAGCATGATATCTACTATCTTCTATGATTTAAAAAGTTTTTCATCAACTTTATCTCTGAGACTCAGCTTAATAAATAAACCACATCATTGAATCATCTCTGCACCACGACCAAGGATATTCATGTAATCACCAATGGTCGTGATTATATTGAATAATCGTACCAACAACTGTCCATCAATGCACTACAGGCCAATGAGGACTTTTACCACACCATTTGTAACATTACGGTCATGATTATACCAAATAATCCCTGGTCATAATCATACCAATCAATAGTCCATCTATGCACGTAAGCCAAAGATGACTTTCATCACAATATAAGCATGATGATGATGACAATGATATAAGAATTCAATTAAAAGAAACAAAGGATAAATTTTTAAAGATTTATAATTTAATTTTTTCAGAATTCAATAATGTTCAAATTGCCAACATGATACTGCTTTGTGGAGTAAAATTCAAGAATGATATTGTATCAAAAATAATTTGGACCGAAAAGAAATCAAATTTTGTCATGAATAGTACTCCGGGTGAATAGTACCCAGGTGAATAATACTTCGGGAATTGTATCCCGTGAATTGTATTTTTTGAATAGTACTCGTGAATAGTACTTTGTGAATAATACTTTGTGAATAGTACTTTATGAATAGTACCCGTGAATAGTACTTTTGAGAATAGTATCGTATAAATGAATAGTACTCATGAACAGTACTCCGGCATGAAAAGCTTAAAATTTAACAAGAATGTGCAGAAAATATCATTGTGAAACGATACTAGATGAAGTGCAAATTTTAAAGATATTCTACAAATTTCACGGAGTATAGAGTAATACTTTAACGAAATGAGTGTAAAATTAGGAATACGAAACGAAATAATATTACTCACATATTACAGAGTATGGAAGAAAATATTATTTCTTACGAATACTGAAAAAAATAATATCCCCTACAACTGTTGAACGAAAATAATATTCCTTACTAATATTGAACGAAGACAATATCCCTACGAATATTGAACAAAATTAAAATTTCTTACGAATACGAAAAATAATTTCGTAAACGAATATGAAATAAATAATACCCCTTACGAATAAGAAATAAATAACATTCCTTACGAATATTGAACTAAAATAATATTCCTTACGAATATTAAAAGAAGACAATGACTATTGAACAAAGATGATATTCCTTACGAATATTGAACGAAAATAATATTCATACGAATACGAAAAATAATATCTCTTCAGAATATGAAATAAATAATACCCCTTACGAATAAGAAATAAATAACATCCCTTACGAATATTAAATAAAAATAATATTCCTTACGAATATTAAATGAAGACAATGAATATTGAACGAAGATGATATTCCTTACGAATATTGAACGAAAATAATATTCATACGAATACGAAAAATAATATCTCTTTAGAATATGAAATAAATAATACTCCTTACCTCAGAAGAAAACTGGATACTAGAATAATGAAGTAGCAGACTTCTCTTCTTCTTTCTCTCTATAGTTTCTTTCTCTATAGCTTCTCTGTCTATAATTGCTCTTGCGAGTCTTAGTGAATTGGTGAGAATGAAAGAAGAATGAGCTTCTATTTAGAAAAATATAGTTTCGATAATTGCACGTTTTGGGAACTCAAAATATTACAATATAATACCTTCACCTTTTCCTCTATTTTTAATTTAGTCCTACAAGTATTATCAAACTTGCACCACCTCCCCTAATAGTATATCATGTGAATCAATAGTTCAGTCATGTGAATCAGTAGTTCTATACATGTAAAAAAAATAGTTACAGTATAGTACATTCATCTATACCTCCATTTTTAATTTAGTCATGCAAGTATTATCAATATTGCACCACCTCCCTTGTACATGTATGTGAATCAATAGTACATACATGTGAACAAATAGTTATAAGCATGTGAAGCAATTAATTACTCATTTATCCGATTAATTACCCGATTGGTCAATATAACCTCCAGACATCAATTATTATCGAAATAAATATCAATTTCTACTAACACTAATAATTCCAACACAATGGAACTATCAATTTCATCTTTAATCAACACGAACTTATTCATCATTAATATTATAACTCACAATATTTAACAACCAGATCATATCCAGGAAAGAGGGGGCTTTTCGATAAGGATTTCTCCCTATTGGCGCGCAATTAGATGACCTAACATCTCCTTGAAAGAACTTTCTAGACATCGTCAATATTAAAAATAATAATATGAATAATTTTGTCGTCTCAATTATTGATTTAATAATATAAAATATTGATACTGTGATAATAATTGAATCAATAATATGAGAGATATTATGCTGTAATTACTGTAGTAATATTTGAGTATAACTGAGTGACTTCTCACGTAAGCATCAATAATCAATACCGTGTGCTACTATACAACCACGCGTATTACTATACTTTTACCACCGGGTAGTTCAACAGTTAAACGGTAAAACTTTCCCCGTTATTTTTATAAAAAGATAATTCTGTCGTTTTCTAATTACGACAATACTTTCATTGTGTGGTCTACCAATGATTGTGCTGTCGTACGAATATTTCTTGTTAAAACGAATATTCCCCGACCAATCGAATATTTTATAACAATTTGGTTACTTTGTAAAATTTATAAATATTACCCACAACTATAATAATATATCAAATCCACACCATAATATTCATAAATATATTTTGAGAAAAATTAATCTTTATTCATAAAAGTTGGCGTCTTACAAAAGATATTCAGTTATATCACCATTTAGGACTGAGAATGATGAAAAATATTTTAAAAAAAATGAATCCAGTGAGATAAAAGGACAAGAATTAGGGTTTCGTACTTTAGTTCATCCAAGTTCAAAAATACTCCATAATAAACCATTGTAGAGCAAAATTCAAGAATGAAGATCAAAACGTGGAATACGTGAATAGTGCCGTATACGTGAATAGTAACCCCAACATAAAAAAATAAAATTTCACAAAAAAAATCTTACCAATATTCCGGTCATTATTGAAAGAAATAACATCATTTACGAAAAAATAGCATCCCTTACCTCAAAAGGACAGTACTTCTGACTGGAATATCAGTTATAATGCTGAAGGAAGCTTGCACCGTATAGCAGCACTCAAAGTATTGAAATACTCACAAAAATACGCTCGATATTATAGAGAGAAAATTTTAGATTCTGGTGTAATTTTTAATTCAAACCTAAGCACCCTATTTATAAGAAAAATATTTAGAACACCAAAGCATAAAATTTAATAAAATAATATTATATAAAAAAAAATCATGCCCACCCTTGACAATCTGATTTCAGCCACCAGTGGGACCCACCAAAATGAAAAAAAAATATTTTTTAAAAAAATATATTTAAAACTCTAAAAATTAATTATTCCGGAACTTCAATAATTCATATTAAATAGCCATTTTATCAGAAAAATTCTAATTTTATGTTCATTTCATTGGAAATTTTATTCTCTACAACATTGTAGAAGAAAGTTTTTCAAAATTCCAAACAGAAATTGTCCGAAATCTACATACGGACGATTTTGCAGGCTATAATCAAATTTAAGTCAAAAATAGGGCCCACCAACATATTTACCATGTTTTTTTTGTAACAAAAATATTCTTCCTCCTCATTTATTCATATATCGCACATTCATTATAAAATTATCACCATTATTATATTATTATATTATCGCATTATACATTTATAATGTAATATAATAATATATTTGAATAAATTATTTTATCAAAAAAGTTAAAATATCAATTTTCAACAGTTGTCACTTTTCTAAAAATTCCTCCATTTATATCCACATAAATAAATATTTTTCTTATCATATAAATCAATAATTAATTATTTACAAATAATATTACAGAATCACAATAATGACAACCAGGTCGTTCCAAGGAAAGAAGGGACTTTTCGATAAGGATTTCTCCTTACTGACGCGTAATTAGATGACTTAACCCCTTTCCTAGATAGAACTTCCTTAGACATTACCAATAATACTATCTAATAATATTATTTAAATAATATAAATTATTGATCTGATAATGGAAAATAATGTGCAGTGACAATTATTGAATAAATAAAATAAAATATCAACGTAGCAATTATTGAATCAATAAATAAAATATTAAACAGTAATTACTGTAACAATTATTGAGTACTGACTTCTTATGTTAAAATCAATAATTGGTGCAATACAGTGTGCTACTGTGCAACATCGCGTATTACTGTGTTTTAACCACCGTGTATTCTAACAGTGTTAACGGTAACAACTATGCCGTTATTTATAAAAAACCCATACTTGTCGTTTTCTTCATCCAATCATTTTCTATTATGGGGCCCACAAAAGGCTGCGCCGTCGTACGAATATTCCCCGACAGCAAGAATATTCCACGACCAAACGAATATTTCCCGACAACAATGAATATTTTTTAACCACTTGCTTATTTAAATATTTACGTATTTTACCCATAACTAACCATATTAATCAAATCAACCCCTTACTATTCAAAAATAATAAATAGAGAAAATTTCATTCTATTCATAAAAGTTGGGGTCTTACAAACTCGTTGACTATGGATTTGATTTCAAATTTATTCCTATATTTTGTGATAATACTAGTGCTATATAAATTACTCAAAATCCTGTAATGCATTCTAGGACAAAGCATATAGAAATCAGATATCATTGTAGACACTCAAAATTTTTTGCACACCTGTTACTAACATTGCAGGAAGGCAGATTCGTCTTTCAGAGATAACCCTGGAAGACAGCTCATATCCATCCCGGATACCACCGGAAGTTCAGTCTCAGCCCCGAAACACACACTGGGAGTATCAGTTCAAATCTCGGAGATAACACCGAGGTATGCAGTTCAAATACCGAAAATTCCACCGGAGAAGACCGATTCTTCTCGGAGATAACCCCGTGATATTCAGTCTCAGTCCCAGAAATAATACTGGGAGTAGCAGTTCCATCCTTGGATATAACCCCAATGAGTGTCATTGCAGTTTCGACGATAACCCCAAAAATGCTTGTTTCAAATGCATGCAGTCAGCTTCAACCTCGGGACTCACACCGAGGCACTCGGTCCAAAGACCCAGAGATAACACCGAGAAGACATACACAACTCAGAGATGACCCTGAGGACCTTCAACACTTGTAACAGTCCAATCTTATATATAACCCTGAGCAACGTTTGCTTTGTCAGCCCAAACCGGAGATAACCCCGGTAAGGGGCAAAGTCATCATCTTGCCACCTCGACCCCACATTACATCGTCTCAACATCTCATACATTCATTTCAACACAACAATGTCACACAAAAGCCAAGGAGTTCCAATCCCGTGTGACTATTACGTAGGGCAACAGATAGAATTTGAAGCTTGAAGATCCATGACATGGTCCCATCTTCCTGACTTCGTACAACCTCTAATCCCATGTCATTGCGTAACTCTCGACAACGGCGGTCCGAAATAGGTCTTATATACCTTAATCGGATGCCCAAATTGCAGTTCTTAAAGTTCGAGCGGACATCACAGTGCACGCGTGCACGTACTTTTAGACAACGAGATCCACAGAGCCTGGGGCACCCCGGCCAGCCGCAGGTACACCAGCAGCTAGCCGCGGGTACACTTGCGGCTCCTCCCTCTATAAATAGAGGGCTTGGGGTGGCCATTTAAAAAGAAAAGAAGGCGAGGAAGCCCTGTCCAATTTGCTATGTACCTAAACTGAGTGCTTTCTCATTTTAAACACTTGTGAGCTCATATATAGCTACTTTTTTACCGGCGGGAGCCGAGTGTTCATCCATTTAAAGCTATAGAAGTCTTCTTTGGCAGTTTACTGTAAGCCTTCCTTCACACTTTAAAGCCTTTCTCTTCATCTTTGCACACACAATTCTTCACGTTGAGAGTCGTGTTGCATGTGTAGGCCCGGACTTCGGTCCGTGATTTTCATTTATGTCTATATATATATATATATATATATATATATATATATATATATATATATATATATATATATAGACTAACATTATCGAGTTATGCCTCGATTGAGCTTAGACTTATGTCCGGAGCGTTTAATTGCTTTTGTATATATATATACTTGTATATATATATATATTTTACATCTGGAGCGTTTACTGCTTTTATATATATATATATATATATATATATATATATATATATATATATATATATATATATATAGCGACAAATCACCGAATCGATAAACCGAGCCAGGATCGATATAAATCTTGTGCGTTTACCGCTTTTACACACACACACACATACACAGACACACACACACACACACACACACACACACACACACACATATATATATATATATATATATATATATATATATTTTTGTCTCGCCTGGAGTTCACTTCGTGGCGGATGATCGTTTTTACAGCTTTATTTATATTTTTGATCCCCCATGGAGGTGCTTCGTGGTGGTTGATCATGTCAATATATATATATATATATATATATATATATATATATATATATATATATATATATCGCTTTTATATATATACATTTTCGATCTCCCAAGGAGGTGTTTTGTGGTTGTTGATCATATCTGTATATATATATTTATAGCTTTTATATATATAACTGCTTACTGCTTTCATACAAATTGCTGCATCATGTGAGCTTAGGAATTATGTGATCACAGATTTAGTCTACTAAATCTAGATTCGGTTCCCGTGATAGACATTTTCAGCTGTAAATAGCTTGAAAATTTTTCTCGGTGTTTGAATATTCTTGGATGGCTCTCATGCCCATGAGGAGTTCAGCACTGCTTTGTATGTTATTATCTCGAAGATGCTTCGCATCTCAAAAATTAAAAGCAATCAAGCCAAACACTTAATAAAATTAAAGTATCCAAAGGCCTCAATTACTGTAAGACCCCGAATTTTATGAAATAAAAGTATTCAGTTTTCTTATAATTATTATTTTATTTCGTAAATGGTTAAATTGATAAAAGGTTAAAGTTAATGGTGATATGTGAAAATTTTTGCAAAGTAAGCAAGTTGTTAAAAAATATTTATTTGGTCGGGGAATATTCTTTTTATCGGGAATATCCGTACGACGGCACAATCATTGGCGGACCCCACAACGGAAGTATTGTCGTAGTAAAAAAACGACAGAATTATCTTTTTATAAAAATAACGGCGAAAGTGTTACCGTTAAAACTGTTAAACTATCCGGTAGTAAAAGTACAGTAATACGCGTGGTTGCATAGTAGCACACGATATTGATTATTGATACTTACGTAATAAGTCACTCAGTTATACTCAATTATTGCCACAGTAATTACTGCATCATATCTCTCATATTATTGATTCAATTATTATCACAGTATCATCTGCATAATATGTTATATTATTAAATCAATAATTGAGACGACAAAGTTATTCATATTATTATTTATAATATTGACAATGTCTAGAAGTTCTGTCTAGGTGAGGTTAGATAATCTAATTGCCCACCAATTGGGAGAAATCTTTATCGAAAAGCCCCCTCTTTCCTGAGAACGACCTGGTTGTTAAATATTGTGAGTTATAATATTAATGATGAATAAGTTTGTGTTGATTAAAGATGAAATTGATAGTTACATTGTGTGAGAATTATTAGTGTTAGTGGAAATCGATATTTATTTCGATAATAATTGATGTCTGGAGGTTATATTGATCAATTAGGTAATTAACCGGATAAATGAGCAATTAATTTCTATTAATTCACATGCTTATAACTATGTGTTTACATGTGTGTACTATTGATTCACATAATTTACTATTAGGGGAGTTAGTGAAAGATTGATAATACTTGCATGACTAAATTAAAAATGGAGGTATAGATGAAGGTACTATACTATAATTAATTTTTTCACATATTTAGGACTATTGAGTCACATGATTTACTATTGATTCACATGATTTACTATTAGGAGAGGTGGTGCAAGTTTGATAATACTTGCAGGACTAAATTAAAAATAAAAAAAAGAGGAAGATATTATATTGTAATATTTCGAGCCCCAAAACGTACAATTATCGAAACTATATTTATTTATAAATAGAAGCTCATTCTTCCTTTATTCTCACCAATTCACTAAGTCTCAGAAGAGTAATTATTATAGAGAAATTATAGAGAGAAAGAAGAAGAGAAGTCTGCTACCTCACTATTCTAGTATCCAGTTTTCTTCAAAAGTAAGGGGTATTGTTTCTTTCGTATTCATGAAGAGAGCTATTTTCTTTCAATACTCGTAAGGGTTATTATTCCATTCTATATTATTCTGTTGGAATAACCTGTCTACGCAGACTACCGCATGCATGGTGAATTCTTCTGTTATTCCATTCTTTATTTTTCTGTTGGAATAACCTGTCTACGCGGACTACCGCATGCATGGTGAATTCTTCTATTATTCTATTCTTTATTATTCTGTTGGAATAACCTGTCTACGCGGACTACTGCATGCATGGTGAATTCTTATGTTATTCCATTCTTTATTATTCTGTTGGAATAACCTGTCTACGCAGACTACCGCATGCTTGGTGAATGACCCTTCGTATTCATTTCTTATTAAGTTGTGGAAATGATCTGTCTACGTGGATTACCGTATGGCGGGTGAAAATCCATTTGTAGTTTCATATATTCTATTATACTCATTTGGTTAAAGTTTTGGCTTCTATACTCCATGAAATTAGTAAAATATCCTTGATATTTGTGCTTTATCCAGTATCTTTTCATGAAAATATTCTTCTGAGCATTCTTGAATTTTACTCCACAAAGCAGTATCATGTTGATAATTTGAACGTTATTGACTTTCTGTAGGCGACGTCGTGAGTGACGATGACAAGTTTATAGGTAACAATGTGACGTACTATCCAAGTCTTGGATAAGAGTCATAGTTTTGAATGATATTTCTATTGTTAATAAATTTCTTGAAGTATTCCTGAAGATTTCTTAGTCTATCCCTAGAGCGTGAAATCGAATTTTGTATTGACCCCAGTACAAAACCCATTTCTAAAACCCTCAAATATTTCTTCAACTAAAATGAACGTAACATGCACCAAAGACGTTGGCTCGAGCTATTGAAGATTACGATCGTACCATTCAATATCATCGTGGAAGAGCGAACGTGGTAGCTGACGCGTTGAGTAGAAGATCATATGCGTTTACGAGTGCGATGTTGTTAACACAAAAACCCATTTCGTATAGCTTACAAATGATGAAGATAGAGTTAAAGACTCTAGGGACCCATGTGAAGATAACGAATATACGAGTAGAATCAACTTTAATCGATAAAGTTAAAGCCACTCAAGCTACACACCCGAATCTGATGAATGTGAAGAAGAAGGTTCAAGAAGGCGTTATCTCAACCCTCAATTTAATTGGCCCATTTGAAATCCTTGATGGAGTAGGAACTGTGGCCTATAGACTCATTTTACCACCAAGTATGTCGCGTGTTCATAACATTTTTTATGTATCGATGTTACGTAATTATATGGATGACCTAAACCACATTATTGAATTAGAATTAGATGAGATAGCAAAAGATTTAACGTATGAGAAGATACGTGTTAAAATCTTTAATAAGAAGGATTATATTCGACACTCAAAGGTTATACCTCAAGAGTTAGAATCTGAAATGAAGTCAAGGTATGCTCACCTCTTCGGCATACCAGGTACGTACGTAAATTTCGAGGGCGAAATTTCATAAGGAGTGGAGATTGTAAGACCCTGAATTTTATGAAATGAAAGTATTCAATTTTCTTATAATTATTATTTTATTTCGTAAATGGTTAAATTGATAAAAGGATAAAGTTAAGGGTGATATATGAAAATTTTTACAAAGTAAGCAAGTTGTTATAAAATATTCGTTTGGTCGGAGAATATTCTTTTTGTCGAGAATATTCGTACGACGGCACAATCATTGGTGGACGCCACAACGGAAGTATTGTCGTACTTAAAAAACGACAAAATTATCTTTTTATAAAAATAACGGCGAAAGTGCTACCGTTAAAATTGTTGAACTACCCGGTAGTAAAAGTACAGTAATACGCGTGGTTGCATAATAGCACACGGTATTGATTATTGATGATGCTTACGTAATAAGTCACTCAGTTATACTCAATTATTACCACAGTAATAGCTATTAATTGTTATTAATTCACATGCTTATAACTATGTGTTTATATGTGTGTACTATTGATTTACATGATTTACTATTAGGGGAGTTGGTGCAAGATTGATAATACTTGCATGACTAAATTAAAAATGGAGGTATAGATGAATGTACTATACTATAATTAATTTTTTTTCACATGTTTAGAACTATTGAGTAACATGATTTACTATTGATTCACATGATTTACTATTAGGTGAGGTGGTGCAAGTTTGATAATACTTGCATGACTAAATTAAAAATGAAAAAAAAAGAGAGGAAGGATTATACTGTAATATTTTGAGCCCCAAAACGTGCAATTATCAAAACTATATTTTCGTATAAATAGAAGCTCATTCTTCCTTCATTCTCACCAATTCACTAAGTCTCACAAGAGCAATTATTACAGAGAAATTATAGAGATAAAGAAGAAGAGAAGTCTACTACCTCACTATTCCAGTATCCAGTTTTCTTCTAAAGTAAGGAGTATTATTTCTTTCGTATTCATGAAGAGAGTATTTTCTTTCAATACTCGTAAGAGTTGTTATTCCATTCTTTATTATTCTGTTAGAATAACCTGTCTACGCGGACTACCGCATGCATGGTGAACTCTTCTGTTATTCCATTCTTTATTATTCTGTTGGAATAACCTGTCTACGCGAACTACTGCATGCATGGTGAATTCTTCTATTATTCTATTCTTTATTATTTTGTTAGAATAATATGTCTACTCGAACTACCGCATGCATGGTGAATTCTTCTATTATTCCATTCTTTATTATTCTGTTGGAATAACCTGTCTACGCGGGCTACCGCATACATGGTGAATTCTTCTGTTATTCCATTCTTTATTATTCTGTTGGAATAATCTGTCTACGCGAAATACCGCATGCATGATGAATGACCCTTCGTATTCATTCCTTATTAAATTATGGAATTGATATGTTTACGTGGATTACCGCATGGCAGGTGAAAATCTATTTGCAGTTTCATATTTTCTATTATACTCATTTGGTTAAAGTTTTGGCTTCTATACTCCATGAAATTAGTAAAATATCCTTGATATGTGTGCTTCATCCAGTATCTTTTTATGGAAATATTCTTCTGAGCATTCTTGAACTTTACTCCACAAAGCAGTATTATGTTGACAATTTGAACGTTATTGAATTCTGGACAAACTAAATTATAAATCTTTAAAATTTATCCTTGAACTTGTTTTATTGAATTGTTATGTCATGGTCAACATCCTCATGCTTATATTGTGATGAAAGTCATCTTTGGCTTACGTGCATAGATGGACTTGGTATGATTATGACCAGGGATTATTCGGTATAATCATGACCGTAATGTAACGAATGATGTGGTTAAAGTCCTCATTGGCCTGTAATTCATTGATAGACAGTTGTTGGAATGATTATGGCCAGGGATTATTCGGTATAATCATGACCATTGATGATTACATGAATATCCTTGGCCGTGGTGCAGGGATGATTCGATTTTATTTATTAAGCTGAGTCTCAGCAATAAAGTTGATGAAAAACTTTTTAAATCATAGAAGATAGTAGATTTTATGCTTTACTTGACTCTTCTAATGGATTGTTTATTCCGCTATAGTTGTTGATCTAAAACTTGTTGTCTATTATATTCTATCAGTTGTTATAATGTTGAAGGCTAAGGATAATTTATTCTGCATTATCTTAGTCATAATATTTCTTACTTGGCTAGTTGAGCTCACCCTTTTCTTTCACTGTTCTCTTCAGGAAATGAGAATATAGCTGGGACGAGTCAGAAAATAGAGTGATGATCTAGGATAAGTGGCTTTAGTAGTCCTCACTATTATGTAAAATAGTGTGATAATAATTGTAATGAGGACTCCATTGAGAGTGGATATTGTCTAGAAGGCAATATTCTTGTTTAAACTCTCAGCTATGTTTTGTCGTATATTATCCGACAGTTGTATAATTAAGTTTGTATTTGATTTTTGTACCATGTATTTGGCGACCGAAGATGGGTGATGTATACCTATTTTGGGGGCGTCACAATTACTATTGAGCATAAGGGTTTGAAAAACCTTTTTACAAAACTTCACTGCTATATCTTTGTTAAAATTGACTTTTTACACAAATTTAAACCCTTTGTATATAGGTGCGAACGAGGCCTCGCACTACTTCCACATAATTGCACATTGACTCACACACACATACACACCTTCATATAACAGTTTTTTTGAAAAGTGGCGGTCACCGTGGTAACACGAATGTCGGGGAGTGCCTAACTCCTTCCCTCCGCATAATCAAGCCCCCAGACTACCTAAATGAATCTCGGTTTCACATACCCGTTTAGCAGTGTCACATCACTGGGTCAATGTGCAAACCTTTTCTCGGTTGCATTGGTGCAACCATTTAAAAACACCAACTGGCGACTCTTAACAGTCCATTCGTCGACATAATACATGTCAGACCCTTTTCACTTGTTTTTTCAAATAAATCTCACCTAACATGAGAACACCAAAGAACAAGAAACGAAAAGGGATAAATAAAAATCTCGACGTCGACAATCATTTATTATAGACAATGTTCAAAATAGAAATATTGCATTACATTTTGTCTCTAATGAAGATCAGCTGGCTGATGTGTTTACGAAACCACTAGAAGAATCTAGGTTTAATAAGTTAATTAGTGAGTTAGGAATGTTAAATTTGCATTCTTAAATACCATGGTGCTAGAAGATGCTAACAGTGCATGTAGTGTTAGAAGAATGTTATCCATAAGGGCACGTTGAGTGAAGAACCATCATAGTATGGGTCGTAGAGCAAACTGGATTTTAGAGTTATCATCTCAACTTTACTCTATGGCAAAACTAAGGTAGTTACTTTATGGCGAGTGGTGAACACACATAAGCTAAGTGAGTGAGCTACAGAAGGATCTACAGAACAACCGTAATTTATAAAAACGAAATGACCATCAACCTCTAGTTTTCCACCATGTGTCCCACTCAGCAAAATAAGAGGGAAGTTATATAAATTCCTATTTCAAATCATTTCAACCTTTACTCTTTATTTTGTTTGAAATCTGAGTTTTCAAAGCTTTTGAACTTTCAGAAACCCTAACTCTCTTAAAGTTCGAATCACTCAAACATTTTTGGTTTAGTTTCATAATCAACCTTTTTCAAGCAATGACTAGCGTTTAAGTCATTCCTGGAAACTAGTGAAAGTAGTATGCACACAAGCCAATCAAGTTTGATGATAAAGCATATACTTTGTAACAATCTTATTCATTTATTAATAAAAAATATTAATTTATTAAAGGCTTTTAATTATCTACATGATGCTCTTTTATAATATGTGATAAACCTATAGTTTTAAGCAATGCTTTTAGAATAATGATGATGATCATTCTAATGAGATCTAATTTCTTAGACAGCTTAAAACTAAAATAGTTCCCAATCATTGGATTACTAAATTGGGGATTAGTGAATCCGGATAGATTGGTACATACGTTGCTTGCGCATTGGATGAGGATGATTGATCTCATGATCATTTGTGTGGAGACACTAAAGTAAGTATGTAGGTGCTTATTAGAGAATAAGTTCACTGAACGTGGCTCGCTAAGGAATACCTAATAGAGTTTTACTTGCCTGTCAATAGGAATTCCTGTAGTGATAGTAGTACAAGTGATCCTTGGACTTGAGATAATCATAGTATCTTGTATATGATGAGTTATAATTTAACTTATTTCTTAAGACCCTTAGGGTATATCAAAGGGTATGCTTGGGTATAATAAGTTATACATTGAGATAATGTATGATCAATAAAGAATCTACCGCTTCTAGTAAAAGAAGAGAAATATCCTATGTGATTAGATAAATGACAACTCAGTAGTCCTTGGCCAAGGCAGAATGAAATTAGAAATGAGTTTCTAATTTGCATTATTTGAAGTTGTGCATTTAAGGATCGAAATATATATAATTAAATAAAATACGACTTGACAGTAATTCCATGTCTTATATTTAATTGGGACATTGTATGGTGGAAGGATTGAATTGTACGGTAACTATTTACTCAAAGGTTTTTTAAGATTAATGTTGAAATTTATATTATCTGGAAAGTCGTTGATCGCTAGGGAGGCTTATCCCTATTGTAGAATAAATATTATTTATTTAAATAAATTAATAGTTTAATTTATTTATTTAAATAAGATTAAAATTGTTCTAATTGTTTTATTCACAACCGGTTTAATATGGAGAACCTAAAGGGTCACACCATAAAAGAAAGAATAATTATTTAAGAAGTTAATGGCATAATCGAAATGATAAGTTAAGTATATTTAATGTAATCTATAGTGATAGAATAAATTAAATAGCTTAATATTTATTATTTAATATTTTAGAAATATTAAATATAAATTAATAAGAGGAATCTTATTATTATTATTACTATTATTATTATTTAATTCCTAAAGGAGTTTGGGAATTAATTAATAAAAGTACTCTCATTTATTCCTAATAAGATTAGGGAGCTTAATTAATTAAAGAAATTTAATTAATTAAATAACACCCTATTTTTTAATTAGATTAGAAGGGTTAACTGATATCTTTATAAGAGGAGTCTTATATCAGATATCGATATACTTAATTCCAATTGTTGGAGAGTACACTCTTTTTCTACGAGAGATAGAAACACTAGGGTTTTGCCAAATACACATCTTCTTGAATCTTTCTTCTTCCTTGGTGGATCACCTCTAGAGGCTAAACACTTGGGTGGCTAACATTGATTAAAGGAAGGAACCAAACCCGGTGGATTCAAGTTGAACGCAAAAAGAATTGGAGGTGAACTTGTACCTGTGAAAACTCGAATCTTCAAGGGTATGATTCTTGTTCTTTATCTTTTCGTTTAATTAATAATTGTGCATAAAGGATGATCCGGGCATATGGTTTGTAAAATTTTAAAACTCTGATATACCACGTTTCTATTTAATTTGTGTAATTTGATTGCGTTCATGAATATTACAAACTTAACAGTGGTATCAGAGCCAAACCTTTATGCGAATTATTAATTGTTTTAATTTGATATGTATATTGATATGTGTTTAGAACAATTTAATTGGACATAATTTTGTTGTATAAAATTTATTTTAAAAAAAACGCGAAATCTTCATACTGTTTTCTTTTGCAATGAATCACGTTAATATTATATATTTTATCGTTTTTTCAAAAACTGATCCTGTGTTATTATATATGTGATCAGGATGCACGGTTGCTTTATATATATAGTATTACTATATATGATCCTAATCAGGATAGTAATCATATATATACGGTTAATATATATGTTCTTAATTATTTTATAATTAAAATAAAAAGTTTATTTTAATCTTAAAATAATAAGTTTATTTTAATTTTAAAATTGAATTTTATGCTAACTAATTAGAGTTAGAATTGGATTTCATGATAACTAATTGAAGTTGAAATTAGATTCTATGCTTCCTTAAATAAAGGAGTTTATTTAGATACACTACAAGAAAAAGAGCCATCTGCGACCAATAATATCAGCGACCGCCGTATCCGGTCGCTGATAATAGTAACAGCGACTGCTATCTGCGACCGATAGGATTCTAGTCGCTAGTTCATATCAGCGACTGCATGCGGTCGCTGTTCGGTCGTTGATATGAATTTCCCTCCTAAAATTTGGTGCGAAACTTTGGCGGGGCGACCACTCTCTGTCAGCGACCACGATCGGTCGCTGATATGTCCACGTCATTAAATATTAGCGACCGTATGCGGTCGCTGATGGCGGTTGCTGATTCTCATGAACTTAATCAAGTTCAGCAGTTCGCTCAATTAGTACTGAAGAAAAAAAAGAGGGGGAGACACTGACGAGAGGGAGAAGAGGGAGTAGGAGGAGAAGAGAAGAGAAGAGGGAGGAAAACTACCGCTACCGCCGACGCCTTCACCACCGACATCACCGGCTGACGCCTTCACCACCGCCGGTAACCCCTTTAATTAATCCCTAAATTAAACTATTTTTCTGTTATTTTTGATTGAATGGGCATGATTTGTTTTTCTGAAGATGTGAATGTGTTGATGTTCTGCTTCTAGATGCCATTTTCTTGAATTTTTTTGGGTTTAATTTGAGTTTGACTGAAAATCCAAATGGGTTTGACTGAAAATCCAGTTTAATTTACAGTGTCTTGTTCAAAATGGGTAAATTTACAGTGTCTTGTTCAAAATGGGTAGAACCCTAATGGGTATGAAACTTTTGGGATAATCAATGAATTTAAAAAGAGAGATTCTTTTATGAGTTGATTGATACCTATATGTATATATATACACACATACATCATATATGTATAATTTTGTAAGTATATACACACACTTTACACCACAAGAATAATTTGGGAACATGCATGATTAGGTTTCATGTTTTAATATGAGATTATCTAAAGTTGGATAATTTTTTATTACTGAATAACAGTTGTTGAAATTTGGAAAAATTTTGAATATAACATTACTGCTGAATATATTGTTGCTGAAATTTAGATAAATTGTTGTTGATATTGCTGAAATTGGGACAATTTTTGGGCTTCTTATTGTTGTTATTAATATTGGATTCTCCTAAATTATGCCCTGAAATTGGTCAAGTATGCATGCCCTCGTGCATGTGGATAATTCATATTATAGGGGAGACTCTGCTGAAATTTTTTCATATATAAGTCAAATGGTTATATAACTTGAACATTAGGGCTTAACCCAAAACCTTGGTTGTAATATATGATCATACTTATACCAATCCAATAACTTGAACATGAGTATGACATAAAATATAACTAGGAATTAAGTTTATCCATAATTCAATCAAGAAGAAGGTTCAAAGAAGTTTATCCATAATTCACAGTCGAGAAGACATACTTGTCTAAATCTTCATATATAAGTCAAATGGCCATATATGCATTCGTATTCACAGGGGCTAATAGTATGCCTTCTTCTGCAATCTTGATAGACGCATCGTTATAGTTTCTAGAACACATTTCAAATTCCATTGGTTGTTCTTCAAACTTGACCATCAAGATATTTTCATCACCTAATGTCCTATCATATGCTAGACCTGGCAAAATATGGTTATGGGTTGGTTTTGGTTTTTAAAATATGGTTAACCAACCATTTAAAAACTAAAACCATATTAACCATTTTTAATATGGATAATGTGGGTTGGAACCATATAGTTATGGTTAACAACTATATTAACCATATTAACCATTTTAAGATGTTTCATGTAAATATTTATTTGTATTAGTTGTTATAATATTATATATTTTTTATATTGTGATTGTATCATAAATAATAACTAAAATATAATAGTATTTAATTATAATTTGTGCTTGAGATAATTTTATTATATAATCTATCATAAGTAAAGAGGAGTGAAAACAGTAACAAAATATTATTTTTTTCGTGGGTCGGGTGGGTGAGGTAGGGGGTGGAGTGGGGGTGGAGTGGGGGTGGGGGTGGGGGTGGAGTGGGGGTGGGGGAGGGGGTAAGGTGGGTGGGTGGATAGGGTAGAGTGAGTGGGTAGGGTGGGTAGAGTGAGTGGGTGGGGTGGGGTAGGTAGGGTGGGTGGGTAGGGTGGGGGTGGGTAGGGTGGGTAGGGTAGGTAGGATAGGGTGGGTAGGGTGTTTAGCGTGGGTAGGGTGGGTAGGGTAGGGTAGGGTAAGGTGGGTAAGGTAGGGTAGGGTGGGTGGGTGGGGGTAGGGTAGGTAGGTGGAGGTAGGGTAGGGTAGGGTGGGTGGGGGTAGGGTGGGGGTAGGGTGGGTGGGTAGGATAAGGTAGGGTTGGTAAGGTGGGTAGGTTGGATAGGGTAGGGTAAGGTAGGGTAGGGTAGGGTAGAGTGGGTGGGTAGGGTAGGGTAGGGTAGGGTGGGTGGGGTGAGTTGAGTGGGTGGGGTAAGATAGGGGTAGGGAGGGTGGGTGGGGTAGGGTGGGGTGGAGTTTGGTGGGGGTAGGGTGGCGTTGTGTGGGGTGGGGGTAGGGTAGGGTAGGGTGGGGTGGGGTGGGTGGGTTGTGGTGGGATGGGGGTGGGGTAGTGGGGTGTATTATTGTATAACAGTATAATAGTATAACACTCAACGGGAGAAATAAATTAGGAAATAAAGTGCACAATTTAAATTAAAAAGTGTTATATAAATATGGGTCGAAATATGGTTAACTGGTTCAGAACCATAACCGACCTGAATAAATATGGGTCCAAACCATAACCAACCTGAATAAATAAAAATGGTTAACCGACCCATTTGGTTCCAGTTAATATGGTTTGACCCAACAGTTAACTACTTATATTGTCAGGTCTATCATATGCAGACCATGCATGATGCAATGATTCATATTCTACCCCTAGGAATCTATTGTCTTTAGGTTGTTTTGGAATGTATCCTTGTTCAATTCCCGAATAATCATATATGATGCACACTCATGTTATATATGTACATATACATGTATATGTATTTATAAGCATCATAAATGGGATTGAGCTGAATTGTAAATCTCTAACAAGGGAATACAATAATTCATGTCAACATAGGTACCGTGGAATCATGGACCTCTATTCAGACCGTAGTTGGATGGCACGACGAAAGTCAAGTGCCCAGATAGGTGCTACAGCTGAATTTAGAGCTGGTTGCCAAGTGTTTTTGGATTATGCGTATAGTCACCCGGAATGTATGAATGGTAAGTTGCAGATACGATGTCCATGTTTGAAGTGTAAGAATGTAAATTATATGGACAGAGACGTGATAAACTATCATTTACTTATTTCTGGGTTCATGAGAAATTACGAAGAATGCTGGTGGGCACATGGACAGAGAAGAGGTGGTGGCATCACAGAAGTACACAATTCGGGCAGTAGTACTCATCGTATGAATGAAATGGTTCATGATATTGCAGGGCCAGATTTTGATTGGGAACAAGGCAGAGAACAACCTATGAATTATGATGCCAAAGACTTCTTTAAGTTGTTAGACGAGGGTAGCGAGCCATTGTGGCATGGTTGCACCAAACACACTTCATTGTCTGTAGTGGCGACATTACTTAACATCAAGGCTGATCACAACATGAGCCATGAGTGTTTTGAGTCGCTCTTGAAGGCCATTAAGAGTATGTTGCCTGACGGTGAGAAATTGCCTGATAACTATTACTTTGTAAGAAAATGGTGAAGAAGTTGGGTCTTGGATACCAAAAGATCGATGCATGTCCCAACGATTGCATGTTGTTTTATAAGGAAAATGAACAGATGACAAGGTGCACGTTTTGCAGTCATGATCGGTTTAGGCCTAATAAAGAGGGTGTGACTACAAAAAAATCAAGTATACCGTTTAAGATTCTAAGGTATTTTCCAATAACACATCGGCTAAAAAGATTGTACATGTCTTCAAGAACAGCTGAACATATGAGTTGGCATGCGAAATCTCCAGCTAAAGATGGAGAACTAAATCATCCCGCAGATGGGAAGGCTTGGAAAGATTTCAACTTAGCACATCCTGGATTTGCATTGGAACCTAGAAATGTGAGGCTTGGATTGTCCACTGATGGTTTCAATCCGTTTGGCCACTCAGCTGTTCCGTACTCATGTTGGCCTGTGATTGTTACTCCGTACAACTTGCCTCCTTGGATGTGTATGAAACAGCCATACTTATTGACAGTTATTGGCCTGGGATACGTGTTGACAGACATGGAATCGTCGATATTGACCTCCATAGGTCTGCATACTCCAACGAACCGTTTGTATTACCAACTCAAACAATACAAGTATACTACACTCCTAGTCCAGTTAGGAAAAGGGATAGACCGCCTACAGATTGGCAAGTTGTAATTCATACTCCCGCGCGTAGTCGTGTCCAAGTAATAGACGGGGATTTCTACCAAGAGGAAATGCTTCAGAGACCTCCTATAATAAATATAGAGGACAACAATGATGTAATCCAGTTAGAGGGTGGAGATGAACCTGATGAATTGGATCCCGAGACAGTTATTGTGCAAGATGACAGTGATATTGAAGAAGAGTTATTGACTGACACTGACACAGAATCTGAAGAAGATGGTTATGAATCTCCGATACTTGTACAAAATGATTCTGACTCATCAGACAACGATTTTCATTAAAATGTATGTTTAGTTTTAATTGTACAAAATGTATGTTTATGTTCATGTTCATGTTTAGTTCATAATTATGTACCTTTCATTTATGTTCTCTATATAGGAATGTTCTCTATATCCTTAACTATATCATTTGTAGTTGTTGTAGTTAACTATTTTGCAGTCATGTTTATGTACCTTTCACTTATGGTAATCGTAGTTAACTATTTCATACAATTAATTGTCATTCATAATTTCATACTAACATCCTAAATTTTTTTTATTTATAGATGTCTTCTGAACCTGTTGCACGAAAGCGCGGATTGGGTCGGGGCCCTAATCATGTGCCGAAGGCCCCGGCTAATCCGGATGATCGCATTCTTATACAGATCCGTCCTCCTCCAGAAAGCACGTAAGTTAAACATCGTGTATATATAAGGGTTTAATATTTCCATTGTTATAAATATATTTTAATGTAAATTATTGTATATTGTAGTGATTTTCAAGATAGTAAAATTGTGAAGTGCATTTCACAATTATGCTTACAGAACTGGCCTACGCCAGTGATTACATGGGCGAGCACACCTCTCGCCCATAAGGATGCAGTTTGGGCTGAATTTCAGGTATTTTTATTTAATCACTCTGATAGATAATACATAGTTAATCAACTAATAGTTTTGTAATGTTGGATTATGGTAATATAATAGTTTTAATATTATTATTGTTGTTTTATTTGCAGAAGCGGTATAGATGGGACGACGCACATGCATCAGTTATTCAGGCACTGTTCTGGCAGAAGTGCGCCGTCCGGACTAAAGATAATCTAAACAAAGAACGACAGAAAGCCCTGTACAATGCTGAGATTGACCATCCAGGACAGGGTGAGCAGTATATGCATGAGCATTGCCCCTGGTGGTGCGCACATCCCATATGGGTGCAGATGTGTGAGCAGTGGAGAGCTGAGAGCTGGGTCAAGAGACGTAAGACTGCCGCCTCGAACAGATCCTCAGGTGTATCTGAAGGCGAAAAGGCAAAAGGCACGTACAAGAGCGGCAATATATCTCAGCTGTAACATATTGCTGCTAGGGTACGTATGTATAACAAGCTTATTGGCTTAGTTATTTGTCTTTATGTTTACAGTCATGTTTTGTAGCTAAAATATCATATGTTTACATATTAATATGAGAACATGAACTGTAGGAGTCTGAGTCTCAAGGTCAACCTATCAATTGGTTGGATGTGTATGTGGCCACCCGTGATGGTCTGCCTGATGCTGTTCAGATAGCGGTAATAAGTTAACTTTAAACATATTATAGTCATGTTTTTTAGCATTTCGTATTTATTTGTTGACCTTCTGACAGGACACTTATAAGGGCTTAATGAACGAGCGCTATCCTGAAGGCACCCTGCGTCCGGCGATTGATCAAGAATTGTGGGAGAGGGAGTCCGTCGTGAAGAAAAGTTATGTTAAAGGCCAAGGACAAAGAGGACGCCCGACCATCAGTGGCACAGGCAGCTCTGCTACCCAGTCTACACAGTCTACACAGTCATCAGGTCATCCAGCCTATCATACTCCTGCTAACTGTGTGAGAGCGATCTGTCAAAATCGTGATCTTCTTCTTATACTGGGCGGGCATCTGCATTCTCTGAATCCTGATGACTTGGCGAAGGCAGTGGCGAAAGCAGCAGCATCACAGCATCAGGGTGGCGACCAGGTACTTTTAATGTTTCATTACGTACATTGTCTATTATTTAGCTTTCCCCATGTCATAGCAGTATCAACACATGTAACATATATGTTTTATTCTTTTGTTAATTACAGGGTACTAATTTGAATGATCCATGAAGAGCTAGACCAGTCATGCATGTTAGATTTGTAAAGCCTTGTTAGACTTGTTTTTTAGATTTTTAAAGCCTTGTAATCTTTTAAACTACTTATCTTTGGACTGTATTGGTTTACGATTCTATTATATGGATGTTTACGATTGTATTGTGTTGTGTTGATTTAGATTCATTCTTTGGACTGTATGTATGGATGGATGTTTATCATATAGTAGTTATCATGGATGGATGGATTCTTATATATATTGCTGTGTGTTGGGATAAAAAGCAGGTACAAAGCAGGTTATTTTTGGGAAATCAATAAAACAGGAAAAATATTTTTAAAAAAAAAACAAAGTTAGCGACCGCACGCGGTCGCTGATACAGTATTAGCGACCGAGTAAGGTGCTTCTACTTCAGCGACCGCCTGCGGTCGCTATTACCGGTCGCTGACACGTGTGCCACATCACGTCTGACACATGACTCAGCATGAGTCATAATAGCGACAGCTGAGGTCGCTGATTGCGGTCGCTAACGATGTGGTCGCTATTGTTGGTCGCTGATGTCATTTCAGCGACTAGATTTTCTGCGACTACGATTAGCGACTGCATACGGTCGCTGATACCCATCTGTGACTATATGCGGTCGCAGATGTGCGGTCGCTGATAAGCCTTTTTGTTGAAGTGATATGAAATAAGATTTTATATTATTCAAAATAAATGAGTTTATTTGTGAATAGGAAAGAGAATTCGTGTTTTCTTTAATAAAGGAATTTTTTTTACTTGGAATTGGATTCCATAATTAATTAAAATAAATGAGTTTATTTTGATTAAAGAATTTGATTAAAATAAAATAGTTTATTTTATTTAAAATTAGACAAATTAAAATAAAAGAAGTTTATTTTGATTTATATTTGGATTAAAATAAAGGAGTTTATTTTGATTCAAAATTGAATTTTATACTAACTAAATGTGCCCATTAAATGATATCAAAATATATATTGAATGTTTATTATTCATGATATAAATGTTATTTATTGATGTATTTGGTGATGTGTATGATAATAAATGTGATTGTTTATAGACTATTGACCAATGTGATTGAATTTTATTTTAGTTGAATGCTTGAATGTATGGGTTTTATTAAATGGGGTCTGCGTACCTCGTCTTCTCTAAATTTTTCTTAATGTAAATTATATCTCCCTCCTATGTACTTCCTCTTGACTGCTGATTAAGGTCTCTATTTATTTTAAATAGTTTTGTAATAGGAATAGTTAGAATTATTTTGAAGAATTAGAGTTTAAGGAGCAAGGAGCGCTTGAAGACCCGTTTGTAATGGAGCCCGAGTTTAAATGTAATAGTTATATTTAAATATTAATTTTTGCACCCCTAGGGTTTGACCTTTTGGTTCACTTGGTGGCTCTAGTGAACCAAACTAGAATAAAAGTCCATAATCAATCCGGGTAGAATATAGTATTCTATATGTGCATGCTTGTACTATATATATATATATATATATATATGTGTGTGTGTGTGTGTGTGTGTGTGTGTGCACGCTAAACAAGATGAGACAAATTAATAACAAACCCCTCAAATATTTTATATTAAGTTATAACGTTCAAAGATATTTGAAATATCGAACGTCGTCTTCTAGCATGATAGAAAAAATAGAGTATTGAATATTTAATATAAGTTTGTTGTGCACACACAAGGCAAATATTAAATATTTAAGATGTTATTTTTATTACATATGATGTTTATAAGGAATTGAACATTACTGCTTTGTTGTGCACACACAAGAGCTGTAGCTTTCCTTCACTTATATGAAAATGTTGGGTCTGACTTAACTTAAATTATTTTAGTTCAGATGTGCACACACTTGACCATTATGATTTAAGAGGCAAAATACAATGAGTTACATAGTTGATGTAATTGACAAGAGTTGTCTACCTATTTATTTATATATAGTTTGTTGTGCACACACAAGGCTATATACATTTAAAATGAGATCCTTATTCTCACTAGCATATCTTTAATTAGATATTGCCGAACTATATATATTGAGGGTAATATAGTTTGAAGAAAATAGTGGGAGATACCAATTTAAAATAAGACCTAATTTATTTTGGTAATTAATAAAAGAATGTATGCTAAAATATTGTTAATTATAAATTCATTTACAGAATTTTACAATGTCTAAAATAATATCATTGCGTAGCATGTTAGATGCTAAATTAACCGGACCGAATTAAACGGATTGGTTAAGAAAATTGAGAAAAGTTCTCACGGCTGAAAAGCTATCTTATGTCCTTAATACGCCTATCCCTGTAATGGTTGCAAACAATGCCTCTGAGGAAGAGATTTTTACTTTTAGAAAGTGGCAAGATGATGCACAGTTGGCTCGATGCATCATGCTCTCATCCATGAGTAACGAGCTTCAGTGTCAGCATGAAACTATGGATGCTCCTACTATATTCCTGCACATCAAGTAGTTAATGGTAATGAAAATAGGACTGATAGATATCAGATATCTAAGGAGTTCTTTCGATCTAGATTAACCGATGACACTACAGTATAGATAAAAGTCCTTAACATAATCAATTTGATTGATCAATTAGGACAACTGGTTTTGTCATGGATAGAGAGTTGACCCAAGATTTGATCTTGCAGTCACTTCCGGACTCCTTTCATAATTGTTATGAATTTTTCATATGAACAACCTAGATATCAACCTCGCTGATTTGCTTAACATGTTGAAAAATGTTGAGAGTCACTTTCCAACCAAGAAAGACCACGTATTACTGGTAGGGGCCAAAGGATCTTCTGAAAAGAAAAACGATTCTAAGAAGGTAAATAGAAAAAGGGAAAAATAAAGAATAATAAGAACAAAATTGATACGGTTAGCAAAGGAGTTTGCTTCCACTGCAATAAGCCTGGACACTGGAAAAGAAACTGCGAGAAGTATCTTGTAGAGGTTAACCAAAAGAAGCTTAGTGAAGTTTCGGTTACAAATACAATTTTGTTCATGATTTAAAATAAATTTTTCTTTAAGTCAAGGTTCTACTTGGGTATTGGATACCGGCTTTGGTTATCATAAATATAGATTTATGAAGGGACCAAACAGAAGTAGAAAGCTAAACAAAGATAAGTAATCCTATGTATGGGAAATAAAGCAAAGGTTGCTACATTAGCCATAGAAACTTATAGTTTAGCATTGCCTACGGGCAAATCTATTAAGTCAATAAATTGTTATTGTATTCCAGTTCTCGTTAGAAACATTATTTCCATTTTGTTATTGGACAATAAAATCTTTGGTATTATATTTAAGAACAATTATTGTTCTATTTATAATAATATTATTTTCTATAGAACTGAAATATTCCTTAATGAATTTTGTGTACATGACTTATGTAAAAATTATTTTACAAATTGAACAAACTAGTATAAGAAAAAGGAGATGATCATTCAAAAAGTTAAATGTGTGTATTTACTGAAATACAATTGTGAATTATTTGAAAGGTTCAAAAAATTAAAAAATGAAACAAATTGGCAAAGTATTAAGATTCTTTGATCTGATCAAAGAATAAATACTTGTGCAATAAGTTTCTAGATCATCTCAAATGATTTTCTCATAATGGATGCCTCTTGATAGGCAATAATTGATTAATGTATCTAAAAAGAAAAATCGTACCTTATTGGATATGGTACAGTTCATAATAATTTTACCGACATTCCAGTATCCTTCTAGGTCGTTGCCCTAGAAATGACTGTATATCTACGGAAAAGGTAACCTCAAAATTTGACCCCAAGACTCTATAAGAGTTATGGACATGGAGGATTCCTAATCTTAAGTATGTTAAGATAAAGGGTTGTCCAGCTTATGTGAAAAAGGTTTCAAAGGATAAGCTTGGGACAAGATTTGACAAGTACAGATTTGTGGGACATCCTAAAGTAAGTTTAGGATATATGTTCTATAATCATACTTAGCAAAAGGTGTTTGTTGCAAAACATGCTGCCTTCTAAGATAAAGATATTTATCATTGAAGGGGCTAGTGGGAGGTTAATACATCTTGAAGAGTTCAAGAACCACAAAATACTATAAGTCAAATAAGAGGAACTTGTAGATAGACCTATTATACCACAACCGAATCGTAAATCTGGAATAGTACCGAAGATACCTGGGAGGTATGGATTCATCATAGATGATGATGATGAGGTACACATCATAGAAGATGATGATCCGATTACATACGATGAGGTAAGAGTTGTAGACACTCAAAGAAATGGATTGAAGCAAGCTTCTCAAAAATGGAACATTCGTTTTGATGAAACAAATCAAAAGAGTTTGATTTTATCACAAATAAGAATGAACCTAGTGTGTACAAAAGGGTCAGTGGGAGCGCCGTGACATTTCTAATATTATATATTGATATATTATGGATAAGGAATGACATACTAATGCTACAATCAGTAAAGATAAAGTTGTCTAAATATTCCTCCGTGAATGATTTGGGAAGAGTTTCGTTATTGGAGAGACAAATCTATATAGATAGATTTAATAAGATACTCGACTTAACCCAAGGAATGTATATTCATTTGATGTTAAAGTTTTTTAGCATGACAAACTCCAAGAGATGTCTCATATTGATGAGTCATAGAGCGTATCTCTCTTAATAGTCCTTAAAGACTCCTAAAAGAGAGATCGCATGAGTGATAATTATGTATACAATGAAATATATGAGACCTGAAGTTGATCGGTCATATTATGGAGAAGATCACTGTCAGACAGTAAAAAATATCTTAAAGTACTTAACCGACACTAAGGATGTGATCAGATTTATGGTGGGTCTGAATTAAAGCTAGAAGGCTTAACAGACTCAAATTTTTTCAAACAGACCAAGATGACAAAAGATCTACTTTAAGGTAAAGCGTTACCTTGAACGGTGGTGCAGTGAAATTGGAAAGGTTCCAAACAACAAAGAGTTTTTGGTTTAGTGATAAAGACAAAGTATATAGCTATAAATGAAGCTGCAAGTTGATTATTTGGATGAAAAGTTCATTACAGAACTAGGAATAGTTCCTAAGTCTCATCTTGGATCTAAACATGTGTTGTGGCACTTTCATTTGATTATAAGAATCATTGAAAGATGGAAAATATCTATAGAGATAGTGAACTCTCAAGAACTACATTACATATCCATTAACTAAAGCTTATCCAACAGCAGGATAATCGTCACTTAGAGAAGAAGGCTATGAGATACTATGGCGATTGGCTTTAGTGCAAGTGGGAGATTTAAAGTAATATGCACACAGGCCAATCATGTTTGATGATAAAGCATATACTTTGTAACAATCTTATTCATTTATTAATAAAAAGTATTAATTTATTAAAGGCTTTTAATTATCTACATTATGTTATTTTTATAATATGTGATAAACCTATAGTTTTAAGCAATACTTTTAGAATAATGATGATGATCATTCTAATGAGATATAAATTCTTAGAAAGCTTAAAACTAAAATAGTTCCCAATCATTGGATTACTAAATTGGGGATTAGTGAATCGGGATAGATTGGTACATACGTTGCTTGCTCATTAGATGAGGATGATTGATCTCATGATCATTTGTGTGGAGACACTAAAGCAAGTATGCATGTGCTTATTAGAGAATAAGTTCACTAAACGTGGCTCGCTAAGGAATACCTAATCGAGTTTTATTTGCCTGTCAATAGGAATTTCTGTAGTGATAGTAGTACAAGTGATCCTTGGACTTGAGATTATTATAGTATCTTGTGTATGATGAGTTATACTTTGACTTATTTCTTAAGACCCTTAGGGTATATCAAAGGGTATGCTTGGGTATAATAAGTTGTACATAGAGATAATGTATGATCAACAAAGAATCTATCGCTTCTAGTAAAAGAAGAGAAATGTCATATGTGATTCGATAAATGACAACTCAGTAGTCCTTCGCCAAGGCAGAATGAAATTAGAAATAAGTTTTTAATTTGTATTATTTGGAGTTGTGCATTTAAGGATCAAAATACATATAATTAAATAAAATAAGACTTGACAGTAATTTCATGTCTTATATTTAATTGGGGCATTGTATGGTGGAAGGATTGAATTGTACGGTAACTATTTACTCAAAGGCTCTTTTACGATTAATGTTGAAATCTATATTATCTAGAAAGTCGTTGATCGCTAGGGAGGCGTATTCCTATTGTAGAATAAATATTATTTATTTAAATAAATTAATAGTTTAATTTATTTATTTAAATAAGATTAGAATTGTTCTAATTGATTTATTCACAACCGGTTTAATATGGAAAACCTAAAGGGTCACACCATAAAAGGAAGAATAATTATTTAAGAAGTTAATGGCATAATCGTAATGATAAGTTAAGTATATTTAATTTATTCTATAGTGATAGAATAAATTAAATAGCTTAACATTTATTATTTAATATTTTGGAAATATTAAATATAAATTAATAAGAGGAGTCTTATTATTATTATTACTATTATTATTATTTAATTCCTAAAGGAGTTTGTGAATTAATTAATATAAGTACTCTCATTTATTCCTAATAAGATTAGGATGCAAATTAATTAAAAGAGTTTAATTAATTATCCCTAATAAGATTAGGGAGCTTAATTAATTAAAAGAATTTAATTAATTAAATAATACCCTATTTTTGAATTAGATTATAAGGGTTAACTGATATCTTTATAAGAGGAGTCTTATATCAGATATCGATATACGTGATTTAAATTGTTGGAGAGTACGCTCTTTTTCTATGAGAGATAAAAAAACTAGGGTTTTGTCAAACACCTATCTTCTTGAATCTTTCTTCTTCCTTGGTGGATCACCTCTAGAGGCCAAACACTTGGGTGGCTAACATTGATCAAAGGAAGGAACCAAACCCGATGGATTCAAGTTGAATGCAAAAAGAATTGGAGGTGAACTTGTACCTGAGGAAACTCGAATCTTCAAGGGTATGATTCTTGTTCTTTATCTTTTCGTTTAATTAATAATTGTGCATAAAGGATGATCCGGGTATATGGTTTGTAAAATTTTAAAGCTCTAATTTACCACGTTTCCACTTAATTTGTGTAATTTGATTGTGTTCATGAATATTACAAACCTAGCAACTAGCTATGATTCGATAACTTCACCAAATCTGAGAGACGGTTCAGAAAAATTCTATTACTGGTGAAAAGGGCTAAATTCGAAGAGGTACTGAGTTTAGACACCAAGATCTATATGAAGATGGTAGCCAAGTTCTATAACAACTCATATGAAAAGGGTGTCCTGACCACTAAGTCAAGAGGAAGGAAATTTGGATCGTGGCCAGAGATGTTAGCATGCTCTGGGATTTTCTGAAAAAGGCATCACATCACTAACCTTCTTTGACACAAAATATGGGCTGGAGCTGATGGGGTACGTTAAAAATTATGGAGTCAGAGGGCTGAAGAAGAAAGAGTTCTCTCAAAAATATGAATTCCTTTTCGACATTGTTGGCAAGTGTATTTTGTGCCAGAACTCCAAACATATATAACTTCGTCAGCGATCTTTAGCTGAGGGTCATGACTGCTATTTCCATGAAAAGAAAAATGGATTTCGGGTTTATTTTGCTGGGATGGATAAGCCGATAGATTACTTATGCAAGCCAGAGGAAAGCAACAAAGAAGTCGACCCCCAAAATGTTGTATGGGCTGTTCATCAGTATTTTGTTGAAGCAGCCGTTGGACGAACTTATTAAACACATAGAGGCTGAAATTTAAATGCGAACAAAAAGATAACCCCAAAGCTCTTTGAAAATTGGAAGAAGTGTCCTGCAGAGATCCTCCGTTCCAGATAGACAGATGATAGTGAAGCAACACATAGTGAGGTGTAGAAACCCTCAACGAAAGAATAATTTGAATCCTCTGATGATGAAGATGATAATGAGGGTGAGTCTGTTACCCTCTCAAGGAAAATGGAAGGCTCCAAAAGTCAGACCACCTACTCTAGAGGCTGCTAACGAAGAGGACGAAGATCAATCTCAAGGCTCTCCTACCCTACCTGTCATCAATCTTTCTTCCACAACAATCAAGTCACATGCTCTGAAAAAGAAGAAAAAGGTAGAAATGAAAAAGAAATAGTTGATGAGGATTCTATAATTAATGAACTTGTTTCAAATAAGAAAGGAAAACGCAACAAGCGCTCAAAGAAGGCTTTGTTGTCTCCAATCGTTGAGCAAGTTCAATCTCCGATCGTAGAGCAGGATAAAGAGATGGCTGGAGAGCTAAGCAGCTCGAGCCAACTAAACATGTTGTTCAAATGATTTTTGAGATGTCTGATGAGCCGGAGCCTTAAGAAAAAGATGATGAGATGGTTATGAAGGAAACAAATCCTAAGCCGAAGAAGAAAAGAAGAAGTCTTGTTCTTGTAACAGAGAAGCTATAGAAAATAAGGTCTATAGATCCTATAGAAGTTGGTTCTGAGGGGGAGCATTCAACGACTACTCCTCACTCACCCAATGAATCTGATGAGTGAGTTTTATACCTATAAATTAGATGTGACTCCCCTAAAATAGGTATACATCACCCATCTTGGGTCGCCAGATACTTGGTACAGAATACCAATACAACTTAACTTATACAACTGTAGTGTAACATACGACAAAACATAGCTGAGAGTTTTTAAACGAATATTTTCTTCTAGACAATATTCAAACACAATGGAGTCCTCATTACATTTATTATCACACTATTTCACAAAATAGTGAGGACTACTAATGCAAACATCTGGACCGTCACTCTGTTCCCCGACTAGTCCCAGCTATATTCTCATTTCTTGAAGAGAACAGTGAAAGAAAGGGTGAGCTCAACTAGCCCAGTAAGAAATATTATGTCTAAGATAATGTAGAATAAATTATCCTTAGCCTTCAACAGTATAACAACTGATAGAATATAATAGACAACAAGTTTAACTGCAGCGAAATAAGTAATCCATTGGAAGAGTCAAGTAGAGCATGATATCTACTATCTTTTATGATTTAAAAGTTTATCATCAATTTATCCCTGTAATATCCATCAATAGTTCTTTATTATACCCAAGACAAATAGAACTTTCATCACCTATCTTCACCTGAACCACCAAAGATGTTAGTTAAATTCACAATTCATATCCATAGTAATGTGAATCAACAATTTCTCCTTGCCACAAAGGCTTAATAGAACGTTTACTCAATTTCCTTACCCCAAAGGCTAAAGATATTCAAATGTAATAACAATGATCATACCAATCAGTTGTCTATCTTCGCACTACGGGCCAAAGATATTAAACTATAAAACCAATGGTCATGATCATACCAATCAATTGTCTGTCAGTGCACTACGGCCAAGAACATTCAACTGTTAACTAATGGTCATGATCCTGCCAATCATATCATCGAATTATCCATGCACTACGGGCCAAAGATATTCGTTATTATCACCAGTGGTTATGATCATGTCATACACCTGTCCATCTTTGCACGTAAACCAAAGATATACAACTATAAAATCAATAATCAATAGTCTAACTATGCACGTAAGCCAAAGATAACTTTCATCACAAGCATGAGGATGATGACAATGATATAAGCATTAATCAACCGAAAATAAGGATAAATATTAAAAACTTTAAATTTATCCAAATGTTTATCAATCACTTAATAAACTCATAATCTAATATTATTAATATTATAATAATATTTTAATCACTTCTTAAACTTATAAATAATTTATCTTATTGTTTACACTTTACCAAATAATGTATTTTAATCATTCCAAAATGCCATAATCATAAGATTTCATCACCAATGATCAAATCCCTCATAAAAAATCTGCATATACCGTATATAGGATTTTCAAGCCATAAAATCCAATTTACCAATTTTTCAACTTCACATAACATATTTAATTCATATGTTCGTAACTAAACTATTTTTATGAAAATACCAAATCAGTCCCAAAAATTATTTTTTTTTGGGATTTAACATAATATAGTCCCATATTAAACATATATTTTTCTCAGAATTTTTAAAATTCATTTACTATTTTTCATATGGCCAAAACTGTCAAATATTTAGACATTTATCATAAATTGTACTTTTGTCCAAAAATTCTAAAATTTACAGGGTATACTCCTGTTATATACATGTACTCCCAATAAAATTTTTATCAATTTTGGAGTTAACCATAAGGAGTTATAAGGGTTTACTTTTAAAATAGTCTTTTCCCATAAAATTCATAACTCCTAATCTATAAATTCAAAAATCGCCATTTTTGGACACAATCTAGAAAACTCATCAAATTATCATTTCAAATTTTTTCAGAATTTTTGAGGATCGAAAAAATTACGAAACTGCAAATGGATTTTCGCCCGCCATGCGATAATCCACGTATACAGATCATTTCTACAATTTAATAAGGAATGAATACGAAGGATCATTCACCATGCATGCGGTAGTCCACATAGACAGGTTATTCTAACAAAATAATATAGAATGGAATAACAGAAGAATTCACCATGCATGCGTAATCCGCACAGACAGGTTATTCCAATAGAATAATAAATAATAGAATAACAACAGAATTCACCAGGTATACGGTAATTCGCGTATACAGGTTATTCCAACATAATAATAAATAATGGAACCAGGTCATGCGTAATCCGTACAGACAGGATATTCCAACAATATAATAAAGAGTGGAATAACAACAGAATTCACCAGGTATATGGTAATCCGTGTATACAGGTTATTCCAACAGAATAATAAATAATAGAATCAGGTCATGCGTAATCCGCACAGACAGGATATTCCAACAGAATAATAAAGAATGGAATAACAACAGAATTCACCAGGCATACGGTAATCCGCGTACACAGGTTATTCCAACAGAATAATAAAGAATGGAATAACAATAGCTCTCCTCATGAATACGAAAGAAATAATACCCCTTCTATAATAATAATATTCCTTACTATAATAATAATATCCCTTACCTCAGACGAAAATTGGATACTGGAATAGTGAGGTAGCAGATTTCTCTTCTTCTTTCTCTCTATAATTTCTCTTTATAATAATTGCTCTATCGCTTTAGTGAATTGGTGAAAAATAATGAAGAAATGAGCTTCTATTTATAGAAAAATATAGTTTTCATAATTGTACATTTTGGGGCTCGAAATATTACAGTATAATACTCTCATCTTTTCCTTCATTTTTAATTTAGTCATGCAAGTATTATCAAATTTGCACCACCTCCCCTAATAGTAAATCATGTGAATCAATAGTAAATCATGTGACTCAATAGTTCTAAACATGTGAAAAAATTAATTATAGTACAGTACCTTCATCTATACCTCCATTTTTAATTTAGTCATGCAAGTATTATCAATCTTGCATCAATTCCCTTAATAGTAAATGAATGTGAATCAATAGTACACACATGTGAACAAATAGTTGTAATCATGTGAATTAATAGTAATTAATTGCTCATTTATCCGATTAATTACCCGATTGGTCAATATAATCTCCAGACATCAATTATTATCGAAATAAATGTCGATTTCCACTAACACTAATAATCCCAACACAATATAACTATCAATTTTATCTTTAATCAACACGAACTTATTCATCATTAATATTATAATTCACAATATTTAACAACCAGGTCATTCCCAGGAAAGATGGGGCTTTCCGATAAGGATTTCTCCCTATTGGTGCGCAATTAGATTATCTAACCTCTCCTTGATAGAACTTCTAGACATTGTCAATATTACAAATAATAATATGAATAACTTTATCATCTCAATTATTGATTTAATAATATAAAATATTATTCAGATGATATTGTGACAATAATTGAATCAGATAACGTGAGATACTATGCATCAATTATTGTAGCAATAATTGAATAAAACTGAGTGACTTCTCACGTTAGCATTAATAATCAATACTGTGTGCTACTATGTAACCACGCGTATTACTATACTTTTATCATTGATTATTTTATGACAACTTGCTTACTTTAAAAAAATTTCACATATCACCCTTAACTTTAACCCTTTATCAATTTAACCATTTACTAAATAGAATAATTATAAGAAAATTGAATACTTTCATTTCATAAAAATTCGGGGTCTCATATTAGACATCGTTAAGGCTTAATTCTTTGTTAACTTTAAGTATTTTTAGTGTCATTTTACTTATTTTTGTGTTTGTTATAAGACCCTAACTTTTTAATAAAATTGAAATTTCTCTATTTATTATTTTGAAATAGTAAGGGGTTGATTTGATTAATGTGGTTAGTTATGGGTAAACTACGCGAATATTTTTAAATAAGCAAGTGGTTATAAAATACTCATTATTGTCGAGGAATATTCGTTTGGTCGTGGAATATTTTTCCTGTCGGGGAACATTCGTACGACGGCGCAGCCATTTATGGGCCCCATAACGGAAAACTATCGGATGAAGAAAACGATAAGTATGAGTTTTTATAAATAACGGCGTAGTTATTACCGTTAACACTATTAGAATACCTGGTGGTTAAAGTACAGTAATACGTGGTGTTGCACAGTTACACACGGTATTGCACCAATTATTGATTCTTACATAAGAAGTCACTACTCAATAATTATTACAGTAATTAATGTTCAATATTTTATTTTTTACTGATTCAATAATTGCTACGTTGATATTTTATTTTATTGATTCAATAATTGTCACTGCACAATATTTTCCATTATCAGATCAATAATTCGTATTATTTGAATAATAGTATTAGATAGCATTATTGACAATGTCTAAGGAAGTTCTGTCTAGGAAAGGGGTTTAGTCATCTAATTGCGCGCCAGTAAGGAGAAATCCTTATCGAAAAACCCCCTCTTTCATGGGAACGACATGGTTGTCATTATTGTGATTGTGTAATATTATTTATGAATAATTAATTATTAATTTATATGATAAAAAAATATTTATTTATGTGGATATAAATAAAAGAATTAATGCCGAGGTGTTTTATCAGTATTTTGTCAGAATGGAGGAATTTTTAGAAAAGTGTCAATTATTGAAAATTGATATGTTATCAATGTTATTATATTACATTATAAATGTATAATGTGATAATATAATAATATAATAATGGTGATATTTTTACACTAAATTCACGGTATATGAATAAATGAGGAGGAAGAGTTTTTTGTTACAAAAAACATGTTAAATATGTTGGTGGGTGATAAGTGGGTTTTATACCCGCGAATCGGTTTCTAATTCAAGCTTAATCGGTGTTAATTCCTTATTTTTATGTTTGTTTTTACTTGTTTAGTGTTATTTTGTGTGTAGGTTTGGTGGTGTTGAAATTGATCAAAACGGGTGGAGTTAAGGTGCATTGTGGCAAGCAAATAAGCAAAACAGAGCAGTTAGCATAAGCCATGCCTGCCGGGGTGGGCGTTTTTATACTTAACACCCCCGCTGGGGCGGGGGGTCCAGAGTCAGGAGACAAAAGACATGCCCACCAGGCATGCCCTTTACAAGGCTAAACCCCCACCGGGCAGGGGGTACGGGAAAGAGATGGTTTCCTATTGCTTTTAAAATGTTGCAATAACGTAAGGATTTGTGTTTGGCTCGGATTGAAACTCATTTTGACAAGGAATTAGAGTTGAATGCATGTCTTAGCTAGATATATGACAACAAACACAAGATGGATAACAATAGAAGAAGGCAATTAACAACAATGAAAGACAAATTTTGGAGCAAGAACAATGGAGAGAAGATTTTGAAGGATTTTCACAACAGTTGTAGATTGGACTAAAGAGAAGGGTGATTCTGAATTTATTCTTCTTCTCTAGTTTTATATTTGTAATTGGAAGGATGTTTTCTTTAATTACTTCAGTTTTTATTTCATTGATTATGAACTAAATTACTTTTTAGGCTTATGATGGATCTTTAAGTGGAACAATGGTTATGTAATCTTTGATTTTCAGTTTAACGAGCTATTATTCAGTTTATCTATATTAATTTATGCTTGAATTTATGAATTGCTTGATCAACAATTCTTTGTGGACTTGTGTGGATTCGAGAGAGGAAATACGAGTCTAGACTAAGTTAATATAGCATGTGTTCTTAAATTCTGTGAATGAATGAAATCTTGATGAATGTTAGGGTAGAGATATGCTTAACATCGCATGTAATCGAATAGAGAACTTGAACTTAAACATTCTTTGATTGTAATTCATATAGAGATATAGTGAGTTAGTTAATTAAAGTGCTTAACTTAATTCTATCTATTTTGTGGATTTAAGTTAATACGGTGTTAGTACATCGAGAGGTGGCTAATTCTACTTTCGTGTTCTTGATTAATAAACTGAGATAGTAAATTAACTGGAATAAAGGATAATAATCAGAGTGAAGCTTAGGGTGAAGTTGTAAGCCTAATTCTCCAATACTTGTTTAGAAATTCAGTTTTTGAGATTTGTGATTGTTTTGTGATCTTAATATTTTTAATAATTTTAATCATTAAATTGGATAGTTTAATAAAATTGGGATTAATAGGAAGCTGATAATTGTGGGAGTTAATTTCTTACTAATTTCTCTGTGGGAACGATACTCTACTTACTATTATATTACTTGTTGACCACGTATACTTGCGTGTTGTGCATAATTAGATTTTATCCAACAAGTTTTTGGCGTCGTTGCCGGGGAAACTTTACTATAGATTTTAATATTTTGCGATATCAGTTTAATTAATCTAGTTTTACTTAAACATTTTTATTTCTTTGTTTTGTTTGTTCTTATTTCAGGTTTTTGAAGTTGGTTTATACAAACTCAGTCCAAAAATCCAGACTTGCTTTCTTTTGAGGATGACATTGAGAGACGGTTTCAAAGGCTAAGTAAGTGGATAAAGGAGACAAGGAAAGACTTCGAAAACTCTGAAAAAGAAGAAGCAATGGCTGCCGAAGACCAGAAAGCATTGAGGGACTTTGCTACACCCAAGGTGACTAAGCTGCAGTCGAGTATCACTAGGCCTGCTATAGCTGCGAATATCTTTGAGATTAAGCCTGGGACTATTCAGATGATTCAAAATTCAGTTCAGTTTGGGGGACTGGCGAATGATGATCCAAACAAATATTTGGTCAGCTTTTTGGAGATTTGTGACACTTTCAGGTATAATGGGATGTTGGATAATGCAGTTAGGCTTCGCTTGTTCCCATTCACTTTACGGGACAAGGCGAAGAGTTGGTTACACTCTCTACCACTAGGATAAATAACTACATGGGAAGACCTTGCTCAAAAAATTTTAGTATAATTTTTCCCACCAGCGAAAACTGTAAAAATGAGGAATGAGATAACTATGCTTGAACAACAGCATGGAGAATCTCTGTATGAGGCATAGGAAAGATACAAAGAGTTGCTCAGAAAATGCCTACATCACGGATTGCGTAAGTGGTTGCAAATGAACACATTTTACAATGGATTACATGGGAATCTCAGGACCAGTATTGATGTAGCTTCGGGATGAGCTTTTATGGCTAAGAGTTATGAGGAGGCTTACGAATTGATAGAGATAATGGCAGTTAACAACTACCAGTGGCCCACAGGAAGAATGACACAACCTAAGGCAGCTGAAGTGTTAGAGGTAGATGGAGTGACGACACTAGCAGTGCAGATTTCAGCGCTCTCTAAGAAAGTGGATGCTTTGTCAGGGGTACAGACGCAACAAGTTACAGTTATTTATGAATTGTGCGCAGGTGAACATCTGACATATCAATGTGCAATCAACCCAGCGTTAATGCAATTTATGGGTAGCTATAACACAATTCCACAAAACATGTACCAGAATGCATACAATCAGGGGAATAGAAATCACCTTAATTTTTTATGGAGCAATAATCAGCATCAGCAAGCTCCATGACCATCATATCCCCCAGGATTTCAGAATCAACATCAACAACCAGTTCAACATCAACAGAGAAAAATTGATCTAGAGGAGTTATTGTCGAAGTATATATGAGCAACGAGGAAGTTATGAAATCGCAAGCCGTAGCCATCAAGAACTTAGAGAATCAGATAGGACAGTTGGCTGTTGCATTAAATAATAGGCCTCAAGGAACTTTACCCAGTGATACAGAGAAAAATCTGAAAGGTAATAATGAGCAATGTCAAGCAATTATGTTGAGAAGTGGAAAACAGCTTGAGGGGCAGAAAACATAATGGTTGAGGATAAACAAAGGGAAGAAAAGCAGGTGGAAAAGAGCAAGACAGTTAACGAACCAGTTGTGTACCTTCCACCGTTTTAGCAGATAGTCCTAAAACAGAAATTGGATAAGCAATTCACTAAATTTTTAGAAGTTTTTAAGAAACTTCAGATTAACATCCCTTTCACAAAAGCCCTAGAGCAGATGTCAAGTTATGCTAAATTTATGAAGAGTATTTTGTCTAGGAAAAAGAAGTTAGAAGATTTTGAAACTGTGGCCTTAACAGAGGAGTGTAGTACAGTTTTACAGCGAAAGTTGCCACCAAAGTTGAAAGATCTGGGGAGTTTTACCATTCCGCGCACAATTGGGAACATGGTGTTCAACAAGTGTTTATGTGATCTGGGGGCAAGTGTGAACCTTATGCCATTATCAGTTTATACAGAATTAGGTTTACCATCTCCAAAGCCTACGAACATCTCATTGCAGTTGGCAAATAGGTCAGTCACGTACCCGAGAGGCATTGTGGAGGACATTATGGTCAAGGTTGATAAATTTATATTCCCCGCGGACTTCATAATTTTGGATTTTGAGGAAGATAATAACATCACAATCATCCTAGGGAGACCGTTCTTGGCTACGGGTAGGACACTCATCGATGTGCAAAAAGGTGAATTAACCATGAGGGTCCAAGATCAGGAAGTAAAGTTTAATATTTTTAAGGTCATGAAGTTTCCTATGGATGAAGAAGAGTGTTTCAGGATGGACATCCTTGATCAGATAATCAGCGAAGATATGGTTAAAAGTTTGGCTAACGATCCATTGGAAACAACACTACTGGGGGATTGTGACTTAGATGATCCAGAGTTGGTGGATTACTTGTAAATGTTGGATTCCTTGCTATGAGTTAGTAGATTCAAAGCACCATTTGAACCATTGCACACGGAGGAAAGAGCCACAATAAAGATGAAACCTTCATTGGAGGAGCCACCTACGCTCGAGCTTAAGCCACTCCCTAAACACCTCAAGTATGCGTATTTAGGCAATTCTAATTCTTTACCTGTTATTATTTCTGATGCACTTAACGAATTACAGGAAAATAAGTTGCTGAGAGTGCTTAGAGAACATAAATCGGCTATAGGATGGACAATTGCATATATCAAAGGAATCAGCTCCTCCTTTTGTATGCACAAAATTTTGATGGAAGAAGATGCAAAGCCGATAGTGGAGCAACAAAGACGGCTCAACCCAATTATGAAAGAAGTAGTGAAGAAAGAAATTCTGAAATGGTTGGACGAGGGAATCATCTACCCGATTTCAGACAGTAAGTGGGTCAGTCCGGTTCAATGTGTACTGAAAAAGGGAGGAATGACCGTGGTACAAAATGATGGCAATAAGCTAATTCTGACGAGGACAGTGACTGACTGGAGGGTTTGCATGGACTATAGGAAATTGAATAAGGTAACCCAAAAAGACCACTTTCCTTTGCCTTTTATCGATCAGATGTTGGATAGATTGGCGGGCCACGATTTTTACTGCTTACTAGATGGGTATTCGGGATATAATCAGATAGTCATTGCTCCTTAAGATCAAGAGAAGACCACTTTCACGTGCCCATACGGTACATTTGCATTCAGGAGAATGTCCTTCGGCTTGTGTAATGCACCCGCTAGCTTCCAACGGTGTATGATGGCCATCTTCTCGGGTATGGTGGAGAAAAATGTGGAAGTCTTCATAGATGACTTTTCTGTCTATAGGGATGATTTTGATGCTTGTCTAGAGAATTTGGTGAAGGTTCTAAATAGATGCACAGAAACATATTTGGTACTTAATTGGGAAAAGTGTCATTTAATGGTTGAAGAAGGAATAATTTTGGGACACAAGGTCTCGACAAAAGGATTAGAGGTTGATAAAGCAAAGCTGAAAACGATTGAAAAGCTTCCACCACCAACTTCAGTTAAGGGAAACCATAGCTTTCTGGGACATGTCGAGTTCTACAGGAGATTTATAAAAGACTTCTCTAAAATTGCAAAACCATTGTGCAGTATTTTAGAGAAGGATTCAATTTTTAAGTTTGATGAGGATTGTAAATTGGCATTCAAGCTATTGAAGAAGAAATTAACTACAGCTCCAGTTATCGTCGCACCGAATTGGAATATGCCTTTTGAGTTAATGTGTGATGCAACCGACTATGCGGTTGGGGTTGTCTTGGGTCAACGCCGAGAGAAGGTATTTCATGTCATATACTATGTAAGTAAGACACTTACAGAGACCCAAATGAGTTATACAACTACAAAAAAGTAATTACTTGCAGTAGTATATGCCTTCGATAAATTTCGGGCATATTTGATCAGGACAAAGGAAGTAGTTTATACAGATCACTCGACCATTCGATACCTAATCTCGAAGAAAGATGCTAAGCCACGACTTATCAGGTGGATACTTCTCCTACAAGAATTTGATTTAGAAATAAAAAATAGAAAGGGTACGGAGAATCAAGTTGCAGATCATTTATCGAGGCTGGAAAATCAGGGTAAAAATGAAGAGGACAAGTGTGTAATTGATGAGTCATTTTCGGATGAGCAGCTATTTGGAGTCGATGCGGAATTTCTATGATACGCGAATTTCGCTAACTATTTAGTGAGAAACATCCTTCCCCTGATCTTACACGACAGCAGGAAAAGAAATTCCTTCACGACGTCAAGTGGTACATGTGGGATGAGCCATACCTATTTAAATAGTGCGCTGACAAGATGATCAGAAGGTGTGTGCCCTACAGCGAGGTGAATAATATATTGCATGAATGTCATTCGTCTACATACGGGGGACATTACGGAAGTGAGAGAACAGTAGCGAAAGTTCTTTAAGTTGGGTTCTATTGGCCTACATTATTTAAAGATGCCCACCAGTTCGTTAAAAGCTATGATAGATGTCAAAGGGTGGGCAACATATCAAAAAGGAATGAGATGCCATTACAAACTATACTAGAAGTTGAAATTTTTTATGTATGGGGCATGGATTTTATAGGGCCATTCCCTTCCTCGTTCAACAATTAGTACATATTGCTTGCGGTTGATTATGTATCAAAATGGGTTGAAGCCGTAGTACTACCAACAAGTGATGCCAAGGTGGTTCTTAAATTCTTGCATAAGAATATTTTTACAAGGTTTGGCACGCCAAGAGCTATTATAAGTGATGAAGGTAGTCACTTCTGCAACAGATCGTTTACAGCTCTCATGGCAAAATATGGGGTCAACCATAAGGTGGCGATGGCATATCATCCCCAAACAAGTGGGCAAGCTGATGTAAGATCCCAAATTTTATGAAATGAAAGTATTCAATTTTCTTATAATTATTATTCTATTTAGTAAATAGTTAAATTGATAAAAGATTAAAGTTAAGGGGATATTTGAAAATTTTTCAAAGTAAGCAAGTTGATATAAAATATTCGTTGTGTCGGGAAATATTTGATTGGTCGGGGAATATTCCTTTTAATAGAGAATATTCGTACGACGGCACAATCATTGGTGGACCCCACAACGAAAGTATTATCTGAGTTAGAAAACGACAGAAAAATCTTTTTATAAAAATAACGGCGAAAGTTTTACTGTTAAAACTGTTGAAATACCCGGTGGTAAAAGTACAGTAATACGCGTGGTTGCATAGTAGCACACGGTATTGATTATTGATGCTTACGTAAGAAGCCACTCAGTTTACTCAATTATTGTTACGGTAATTATTGCATAGTTTCTCACGTTATTTAATTTAATTATTGTAACAGTATCATCTGAATAATATTTTATATTATTAAATCAATAATTGAGACGACAAAGTTATTCATATTATTATTTGCAATATTGATAATGTCTAGAAGTTCTGTCAAGGAGAGATTAAGTCATCTAATTGCGCGCCAATAGGGAGAAATCCTTATCGGAAAGCCCCCTCTTTCCTGGAAACAACCTGGTTATTAAATATTGTGAGTTATAATATTAATGATGAATAATTGTTGAAAGATTAAAAATGTGTTTATTAAGGATAAGTGAATTACAAAAGTTAAAGGTGAATAATGCAAATTTGTAAAACTTTAGGGTACCAAAGTGTAATAAGTAAATCAATCTGGACCGTCGATGGTGGTTTTAATTGTGAGACCCCAAATTTTATGAATAAAGATTTAAATTTCTCGAAATATTTTTTTGAATATTATGGTGTGGATTTGATATAATGTTATAGTTGTGGGTAATATTTATAAATTTTGCAAAGTAAGCAAGTTGTTATATAATATTCGTTTGGTCAGGGGATATTCTTTTTGTTGGAAATATCCGTACAACAACACAATCAGTGGTGGACCCCACAACGGAAGTATTATCGTAGTAAGAAAACAACGGAATTATCTTTTTATAAAAATAATGGCGAAAGTGTTACCGTTAAATTGTTGAACTACTCGATAGTAAAAGTACAGTAATACGCGTGGTTGCATAATAGCACACGGTATTGATTATTGATGCTTAATTAAGAAGTCACTTAGTTATACTCAATTATTGTTACAGTAATTGCTGCATCATATCTCTCATATTATTGATTCAATTATCGTCACAGTATCATGTGCATAATATGTTATTTTATTAAATCAATAATTGAGATGACAGAGTTATTAATATTATTAAATTGAAATATTGACAATGTCTAGAAGTTCTGTCAAAGAGAGGTTAGGTAATTGCGCGCCAGTGAGGAGAAATCCTTATCGGAAGGCCCCTTCTTTCTTAGGAACGACCTGGTTGTTAAATATTGTGAGTTATAATATTAATGATGAATAAGTTCGTGTTGATTAAAGATAAAATTGATAGCTCCATTGTGTTGGAATTATTAGTGTTAGTGGAAATTGATATTTATTTCGATAATAATTGATGTTAGGAGGTTATATTGGCCACTCGGGTATTCGGGGCACTTTTCGTGTCGGAATACTATTTACGGGTTACTATTCACCCGATTACTATTCACTCTAGTATTATTCACTCGGGTATTTGGGACTTGGTATGATTATGACCAGGGATTATTTGGGATAATCATGACCGTAATGTGACGAATGATAAAAGTCCTCATTGGCCTGTAATTCATTGGTGGACAGTTGTTGGTATGATTATGACTGGGAATTATTCGATATAGTCATGACCATTGATGATTACATGAATATCCTTGGTCGTGGTGCAGGGATGATTTGATTTGATTTATTAAGCTGAGTCTCAGCGATAAAGTTGATTAAAACTTTTTAAATCATAGAAGATAGTAGATTTTATGCTCTATTTGACTCTTCTAATGGATTACTTATTCCGCTACAGTTTTTGATCTAAAACTTGTTGTCTGTTATATTCTATCAGTTGTTATACTGTTGAAGGCTAAGGATAATTTATTCTGCATTATCTTAGTCATAATATTTCTTTCTGGGCTAGTTGAGCTCACCCTTTCTTTCATTATTCTCTTTAGGAAATAAGAATATAGTTGGGACGAGTTAGGGAACGGATTGACGGTCCATATGGTTGGTTTAGTAGTCCTCACTATTAAGTAAAATAGTGTGGCAATAAATGTAATAAGTTTGAATTTGAGTGTGGATATTGTCTAGATGACAATATTCGTGTTAAAACTCTCAGATTATGTTTTGTCGTATTTTACACGACAGTTGTATAATTAAGTTGTATTTAGATTATGTACCATGTATTTGGCGACTCAAGATGGGTGATGTATACCTGTTTTGGGGGCTTTACATTAATAATAAATCAATCTGGACCGTCGATGGTGGCTTTAATAGTGAATCAATCTGGACCGTCGGTGGTGGTTTTAATAGTGAATCAATCTGGACCGTCGATGGTGGTTTTAATAGTAAATCAATCTGGACCTCGATGGTGGCTTTAATAGTGAATCAATCTGGACCGTCGATGGTGGTTTTAATAGTAAATCAATTTGGACCGTCGACGGTGGTTTTAAAAGTAAATCAATCTAGACCGTCGGTGGTGGTTTTAAAAGTAATCAATTTGCATCGTCGGTGGTGGTTTTAAAAGTAATCAATCTGGACCGCCGGTTGTGGTTTTAATAGTAATCAATATGGACCGTCCGTTCTAATAGTAAATCAATCTGGACCGTTCGTGAATAAGTTACTATTTAGTCCATTCTCCTATACATAGAAGCTTAATTCTTCTTTCATTCTCACCCATTTACTGATATTCATAAGAGAAGCTATAGAGAGAGAAACTATATAGAGAAAGAAAAAGAGTATTCTACTACTTCACTGTTGCAGTATCCGGTCTTCTACCAAGGTAAGGGACGCTATTTCTTTTATATTTGTAAGGGATATTATTTATTGTATTCGTAAGGGGTATTATTTCTTTCGTATTCATAAGGAATACTATTTTTCGTATTCATCTTTTAATATGTCGGAATAACCTGTCTACGTGGATTACATATCGTATGACAGGTGAAAATCCATTTACAGTTTCGTATGTTATTTCTTTTCATATTCTTAAATCTAAACTTACTATGGTAAGTATTGCTTCTATAATCCTTGAAATTAGTGGAATATCCTTGAGTTTTGCGCTTCATCCAGTATCGTTTTATTGGAATATTGATCTAAATTTTCTTATTAAATATTAATATTTTCACCCGGGATACTATTCACGGGTTACTATTCACCCGATTACTATTCACTATAATATTATTCACTCGAGTATTTGGGACACTTTTCATGTCAGGATACTAGTCACGAGTTACTATTCACCCGATTACTATTCACTCTAGTATTATTCACTCGGGTATTTGGGCCACTTTTTATGTTGGGGTACTATTCATGAGGTACTATTTACGGGTTACTATTCACCCAATTACTATTCACTCTAATATTATTCACTCGGGTATTTAGGGCACTTTTCATGTGGGGGTACTATTCATGAGTTACTATTCACGGGTTACTATTCACCCAATTATTATTCACTCTAGTATTATTGACTCGGGTATTTGGGGCACTTTTCATGCCGGGTTACTATTCTTAAAGTACTATTCACCAAAAAATTTATTTCTTTTCTGTACAAATTATTTTTGATACATGTATATTATTCTTGAGTTTTACTCCACAAAGCAGTATTGTGTTGATAATTTGGACATTTTTAAATTCTGGATAAATTAAATTTTTAAAGTCTTTAATATTTATCCTTGATCTCGTTTGATTGAATTCTTATATCAGTGTCATCATCCTCATGCTTATATTGTGATAAAAGTCATCTTTGGCTTACGTGCATAGATGGACTGTTGATTGGTATGATTATGACCAGGGATCATTCGGTATAATCATGACCCGTAATGTTACAAATGATGTGGTAAAAGTCTTCATTGACCGTAGTGCATTGATGGACAGTTGTTGATATGATTATTGTGAGACCCCAAATTTTATGAACAAAGATTTAAATTTCTCGAAATATTTTTTTTTAATATTATGGTGTGGATTTGATATAATGTTATAATTGTGGGTAATATTTATAAATTTTACAAAGTAAGCAAGTTGTTATATAATATTCGTTTGGTCGGGCAATATTTTTTTTATCGAGAATATCCGTACGACGGCACAATCATTGGTGGACCCCACAACGAAAGTATTGTCGTAGTAAGAAAACGACAGAATTATCTTTTTATAAAAATAACGATGAAATTGTTACCGTTAAAACTGTTGAACTACTCGGTAGTAAAAGTACAGTAATACGCGTGGTTGCATAGTAGCACACGGTATTGATTATTGATGTTTACGCGAGAAGTCACCCAGTTATACTCAATTATTGCTACAGTAATTGTTGCATCATATCTCTCATATTATTGATTCAATTATTGTCACAGTATCATGTGCATAATATGTTATATTATTAAATTAGTAATTGAGATGATAAAGTTATTAATATTATTAAATTACAGTATTGACAATGTCTAGAAGTTCTGTCAAGGAGAGATTAAGTAATTGCACGCCAGTGAGGAGAAATCCTTTCCGGAAGGCCCCCTCTTTCCTAGAAACGACCTGGTTGTTAAATATTATGAGTTATGATATTAATGATGAATAAGTTGTGTTAATTAAAGATGAAATTGATAGTTCCATTGTGTTGGGATTATTAGTGTTAGTGAAAAACGACATTTATTTCGATGATAATTGATGTCTGGAGGTTATATTAACCAATTGGGTAATTAACCGGATAAATGAGTATTTAATTGCTATTAATTCATATGATTATAACTATTTGTTCACATGTGTGTACTATTGATTCACATTCATTTACTATTAGGGGAGTTGGTGCAAGATTGATAATACTTGCATGACTAAGTTAAAAATGGAGGTATAAATGGAGGTACTATACTGTAATTCGTATTTTCATATGTCTAGAACTATTGATTCACATGATTTACTATTGAGTCACATGATTTACTATTAGGGGAGGTGGTGTAAGTTTGATAATACTTGCAGGACTAAATTAAAATTTAAGAAAAAGAGAAAGGTATTATACTGTAATATTTTGAGCCCCAAAATGTGCAATTATTGAAACTATGATTTTCTATAAATAGAAGCTCATTCTTCCTTCATTTCTCACCAATCCACCAAAGCTATAGAGCAATTATTATAGAGAGAAATTATAGAGAGAACGAAGAAGAGAAGTCTGCTACCTCACTATCCAGTATCCAATCTTCTTTTGAGGTAAGGGATATTATTCTTTCGTATTCATGAAGAGAGTTATTTTATTTCAATACTCGTTATTCCATTCTTTATTATTATGTTGGAATAACCTGTCTATGCGAAGTACCGCATACATGGTGAAATTCTTCTGTTATTCCATTCCTTATTATTATGTTGGAATAACTTGTTTATGCGAAGTACCGCATACATGGTGAAATTCTTCTATTATTTCATTCTTTATTATTCTATCGAAATATCATGTCTGTGCGTTTTACGCATGACCTAGTTCCATTATTTATTATTCTGTTGGAATAACCTATATACGCGGATTACCGTATACCTGGTGAATTCTGTTATTATTCCATTCTTTATTATTCTGTTGGAATAACCTGTATACGCGGATTACCGTATACCTGGTGAATTCTGTTGTTATTCCATTCTTTATTATTCTGTTGGAATAACCTGTCTATGTGGATTACCACATGCATGGTGAATGATCCTTTGCATTCATTCCTTATTAAATTGTGAAAATGATCTGTTTACGTGGATTACCGCATAGCGGGTTAAAATCCATTTGCAGTTTCATAATTTTTCGGACATTCAAAAATTCTGGAAAAAATTGGGAGGATATTATGATAAGTTTTCTAACATCTCCAAGTGGAATCACTAAAATAGAAGTTGTAGATTTTTGTATGGACTATTTTTAACAAAACACGAAAAAGAGAAAAAGTTGCTGCCCAAAGTTTTGTAAGGGATGTTTCGGCCACTTAATTTGTGAGAAAAATTCAGGCCTTTTGGGACATGAAAATATATGGTATAAAGTACCTCCTGTCCAAAAATGATCTCATTCTGACTTAAAATGAGCAAGTTATGACTATTTTAATATTTAGGTTTTTTCGACGAAAAATGCTATAACCGGAGCTCTATAACTCCGATGACCATGAAATTTAAACTGGAAGCTCACGTTAACATGTGTAAGATCCTGCCAAGGTTTGGGAATTTCTGAAGTTATACTTGAGGTAGCTAATTTCTTAAGGAATTAATTAGAAATTGATTTTTGAAAAATACTTAAGGGAGTTGAAAAATTATAAAAAAATACTTGTTATGTATGAAATATATGTATATATGTTTGGACAAAGGATAGGAAAATAATAAGTTGATTTGGTAATTTTTCATGAAAATGGTTTAGTTACAAACATATGAGTTAAATATGTTATGTGAAGTTGAAGAATTGGTAAATAGGATTTTAGGGCTTGAAAATCCTATATAAGGTATATGCAGATTTTTGATGAGGGATTTGATCATTGATGATGAAATCTTATGAGTATGGCATTTTTGAATGATTAAAATGTATTATTTTGTAAAGTGTAAACAATTAAAATAAATTATTTATAAGTTTAAGAAGTGATTAAAATATTGTTATAATATTAATAATATTAGATTATGAGTTTATTAAGTGATTGATAAACATTTGGATACATTTAAATTCTTTAATATTTATCCTTGTTTTCGTTTGATTAATGCTTATATTATTGTCATCATCCTCATGCTTATATTATGATGAAAGTCATCTTTGGCTTACGTGTATAGATGGACTTCGTATGATTATGATCAAGGATTATTCGGTATAATCATGACCGTAATGTGACGAATGATGGCATTCTTGAATTTTATCTCACAAAACAGTATTATGTTGACAATTTGGACGTTAATGATTCCTAGATAAATTAAATTATAAATCTTTAAAATTTATCATTGAACTTGTTTTATTGAATTATTATGTCATTGTCATCATCCTCATGCTTATATTGTGATGAAATTCATCTTTGGCTCACGTGCATAGATGGACTTGGTATGATTATGTCCAGGGATTATTCGGTATAATCATAACCGTAATGTGACGAATGATGTGGTAAAAGTCCTCATTGGCCTGTAGTTCATTGGTGGACAGTTGTTGGTATGATTATGACCAGGGATTATTCGGTATAGTCATGACCATTGATTATTACATGAATATCCTTGGCTATGGTGCAGGCATGATTTGATTTTATTCATTAAGCTGAGTCTCAGCGATAAAGTTGATGAAAAACTTTTTAAATCATAGAAGATAGTAGATTTTATACTCCACTTGACTCTTCTAATGGAATGCTTATTTTCGCTGCAATTTTAATCTAAAATGTGTTGTCTATTATATTCTATCAGTTGTTATACTGTTGAAGGCTAAGGATAATTTATTCTGCATTATCTTAGTCATAATATTTTTTACTTGACTAGTTGAGCTCACCCTTTCTTTCACTATTCTCTTCAGGAAATGAGAATATAGCTGGGACGAGTCGGGGAACGAATTGACGGTCCAGATGGTGGTTTTACTAGTCCTCACTATTCTGTGAAATAGTGTGACAATAAATATTAGACTAAAAGACAATTTGCACCCCAAATTTTACACCGTTGTTGACTTTTACACCCCAAATCAAAAAAGGTGTCTAAGTATACCCCAAACTTCATTATACGTAACAAAACACACACTTTCTTCACTTAACCGGTCAAAAGTGATCGGCTAAGGCTGTAACACAAGTTTTGGGTGCAAATTGTATTTTAGTCTTAAAAATTAGAAAAATTATTAATTTTAAATAAAATAAAATAATTTTAAAATAATTAATTTAAATAAAATAATTATTTTTAAAAATAAAAATAAAATAATTAAAATAATAAAACAGATTTTTTTTGTAAAAAATTCTGTTTTTACAAAAAATAATTTTAAAAAATGTTGTTTTTCCAAAAATTGTAAAATAAATTTGGGTTTACAAAATTATAAAATAGAATTTTTTATTAAAAAAAATCTGTTTTTACAAAAATTATAAATTAAAATTGTGTTTTACAAAATTGTAAAATATAATTTTTTTAAAAAAAATTGTGTTTAAAAACAGAATTTTTTAAAAACTTGTAAAAGCTGATTTTTTTTCAATTTTTTGTAAAAATAGATTTTTAAATTTTTTTTTTGTAAAAAAAGAATTTAAAAACAGAATTTTTTTAAAAAAATTTTTGTCTAAAACAGAATTTAAGTTGTCTTTTAGTCTATTTTTAAAAAACAGAATTGTAAAACATATTTTTTTTTGTAAAAAAATCTGTTTTTATAAAAAAAAAATTTAAATAATTATATTTTTACAAAAATTGTAAAATCAAATTATGTTTTACAAAATTGTAAATTTGTGTTTACAAAATTGTAAAATACAATTTTTTTTAAAAAAAATTTGTTTTTACAAAAATTGTAATACAAAATTTTGTTTTACAAAATTGTGTTTAAAAAAAGAATTTTTTTAAAAACTTAAAAAAAAATCTGTTTTTAAAAATAAAAACTTAAATTCTGTTTTAGACAATTTTTTTAAAAAAAATTCTGTTTTTAAATTCTATTTTTACAAAAAAAATGTTTTAAAAAATTCTATTTTTACAAAAAAAAATTGCTTTTACAAGTTTTAAAAAAATTCTGTTTTTAAACACAATTTTGTAAAAAAAATTGTATTTTACAATTTTGTAAAACACAATTTTATTTTTCAATTTTTGTAAAAACAGATTATTTTTTTATAAAAAATTATATTTTACAATTTTGTAATCACAAATTTATTTTACAATTTTTGTAAAAAGAAAATTTTTTAATTTTTTTTTGTAAAAACAGAACTTTTTACAAAAAAAAATTATTTTAATATTTTAATTATTTTATTTTAAAATTAATTATATTATTTTTATTTTTAAAATTAATTATTTTATTTAAATTAATTATTTTAAAATTATTTTATTTTATTTAAAATTAATTATTTTTATCAATTTTTAAGACTAAAAGACAATTTGCACCCCAAACTTGTGTTACAGCCTTAGCCGGTCACTTTTGACCGGTTAAGTGAAGAAAGTGTGCGTTTTGTTACGTATAATAAAGTTTGGGGTGTACTTAGACACCTTTTTTGGTTTGAGGTGCAAAAGTTAACAACGGTGTAAAGTTTGGGGTGCAAATTGTCTTTTAATCTAAATGTAATAAGTTGAATTTGAGTGTGGATATTGTCTAGATGACAATATTCTTGTTAAAACTCTCAGATTATGTTTTGTCATATTTTACACGACAGTTGTATAATTAAGTTGTATTTGGATTATGTACCATATATTTAGCGACTCAAGATGGGTGATGTATACCTATTTTAGGGGCATCACAATTATGACTAGAAATTATTCGGTATAATCATAACCATTGGTGAAAACACGAATATCCTTGGCCCGTAGTGCATGGATAATTCGTGGTCGTGATACTAATGAATATCCTTTAGCCGTAGTGCAAGGATGATTTGATGATGTGGATTATTTATTAAGCTGAGTCTCAGCGATAAAATATTGATAATATACTTTTAATTCGTAGAAGATAGTAGATATCATGCTCTACTTGACTCTTCTAAAAATACAGTTGCATGTCTTTGGCCTGTAGTGCAAAGATGAACTGTTAATGAATATCTTTGGCCCGTAGTGCAAAGATGAATTTATTAGTATGATTATGAACAGGAACTGTAATTTGGTATAACCATGATCTTTGATGTTTCAGGTAAAGACAGGTGATGAAAATTATCTTCGTCCTGGGTGCGAAGAGGAATTTAGAACCACAATTATGATTATAAGTTATTTACATGATTGTGGACAGGAATTATTGATTGATGTTACAAGGATAAAACATTGTTGGTGGACCTTTAATTTGGAGAAGATAGTAGACATTATGTTCTACTTGACTCTTCTAATGAATTGTTGATTCCGCTGTAATTATGGTTGAAAAGTTTTATTATCTGCCATATGTTCTAAATCTCTGATTTATTATTGATGAAAGATATTGATAATGTAATTATCTTTAGTCATAATATTATTTACTGGGCTATTTGTGCTCACCCTTTTGCTTCACAATTTCTTTCAGGTATTAAGAGTGTAGCTGGGTCGAGCGGGGATAACAAGGAAATAGTGTGATGGTTCGAGACTGTCGAAGTTTCTCAATATATGATAAAACGACATGATATGCAATATATAATTGTATTGAGGACCTAAAATGGGTGTGTCGTATTTTATTGCGTCACTTAATAATTGATTTTGGTGAACAACAATAGGGTGATGAGAACCCGACTTTGAAAGCGTCAAAAGTGCACCTCATTAGAATGAACAGGATAGTAATCTTCTCGTTCTTCGTTGGGGTCATAAAATATTTGTTCCTGTATTTTATATGGCATTGTAATAATTTGAGTTTGGATACTATCTACGAGACAATATTGTATTAAAACTCACAGCTTATGTGTTGTCGTATTTTGCACGACAGTTCAACAGTTGTATAAATTATGTTTGTATTTGATTTCTATAGTGTGATATCTGGCGACTCAGAATGGGTCGTGTGGACCTATTTTGGGGGCGTCACAGTTGAGGTCTCAAACAGGGAGGTAAATAGAATCTTAGAAAAGGTAGTAAACCCGAATAGAAAGGACTGGTCTCTCAGATTAGATGATGCACTATGGGCTTATAGAACTACGTACAAAACGCCAATTGGTATGTCCCCATATCAGTTGGTCTACGGGAAAGCATGTCACCTACTTGTGGACTTACAACACAAAGCCTACTGGGCAATTCAGAAACTTAACTTCGATCAAGCAGCTGTGGGTGAAAAGAGACTACTTCAGTTAAATGAGCTCGATGAATTCTGACTTCAAGCTTACGAGAACTCTAAGTTATACAAAGAAAAGGTCAAGAAATGGCACGACCAGAAAATCATGCAAAGAACGTTCGAACCGGGGCAATCAGTACTATTGTTCAACTCAAGGTTGAGGTTATTCCCAGGGAAGCTAAAATCAAGGTGGTCGGGTCCATTTACCATCAAAAGAGTTTTCTCACATAGCGCCGTTGAACTCTACAGCAGGAATCCATTGGACACATTCAAAGTCAACGGTCAAAGGCTAAAGCATTATTGGAGTGGCGTATCCAACATGGATGTCATCGCAATCACACTAGCTGACGTACCATAAATAGGGAGTAGTCAGGCTGAACGACTTAAAATCAAGCGTTAATTGGGAGGCAACCCAATCGTATTTTATTTCTTCGTATTTCTATCTATGCTAGTTAAATTATAAGTTTAGAATAATTAGGATATAATAAGTTCATTAAATAATTATTTAAGTTGTATTGTTCTTGATAATCTTACCACCATGCTTAAAATTGCTCAACATCTACTCACATTTATGTTTAATGGTATTTTATGTACTTAACAATATCCTGGAGTGGAATTGGATGGAAGGAATGAACAAAATAGGTTACTTTAGCAGACCACATGCCCGCCGGGGCGGGTCCCTCAAGCTTAATACCCCCGCCAGGACGGGGGTCCTGATTGCATTAACAAAACACATGCCCGCTGGGGCGGGCCTTTTAGGCATATTAGCCCCCGCCGGGGCGGGGGTCCTGGGACCAATTACAGTTCACTAGCCCGTCGGGGCGAGTTCCTAAAGCATATTACCCCCCGCCGGGGCGGGGGTCCGGATTCTGAGAAGACCCAAAGCGGCAATTACTCTTACACCTCAACTTCCCCATTCCACAACTAAACTCCATTTTCTCCACTCTCTACCTACATTTTGGAAATTAATTCTCCATCATCCCACTCAATTAAACTACCCACTAATTCAATCCACTACTCCATTTCTCAACTCTATACATCATCCCATCTCTATAAAACCACCCCCTCACCAAACCAATCCTTCACCCCACACACTAACAACCTCAATTTACACTACTCAGAAGTTTAAGGTTAGGGTTTGAGCAAATTTTTGCAGCCAATTTGGAGATACACTGAGAGTAAGTAATTTGTTTTCCAATTCTTCACTTTCTATCACCATAGTTGAGGCAAAATTATTAAGTTTGGGGGGATTGCACATCTTGCACACCAAGTGTTCGATAGATAGTTTGAGTGAAGTTTGGGGGACACTACAAAAAAATGGGGCTTCAGCAACAACCGATTTTCGTTGCTAAAGGTGCCAAATTTCGTTGCTAAAGGTTTTTGGCAACTACTTTACTATCGTTGCGTCTTTCGTTGCGCAATGAGCGTTGCTAATTGTTCCGCAACGAATGTATTTTTTTCGTTGCCAAAAGTAATATATTTTGCAACGAAATTCGGCTTTCGTACAGAGACATCGATCCTTTAGCAACAAAATGTATTGTTACAAAATACTTAAAATTTCGTTGCTAAAAACCTCATTTCGTTGCAAAAGCCTGCTAATTGTTAACGAAATGAACTCTCTTTTTTTTGCAACGACCATGCATTTTCGTTGCAATTGACACCATTTTGCAACGACATTTTTTGTTGTAGTAAATTATGAAAATTGTTGCCTAAGCTTGCTTTCTTTGCAGAATGTAAACTTTTTAACAACGATTTTCATTGCTGATTATATTATTTGGCAACGACATTATGCTGAATCAGCAATAAAAATGTTTGTTGCTGGTTATTTTGCAATAGTAACGAAAGTCGTCCATTAGCAACGACATTATATGTTACCGTTTCTTTATATGTGCAACGAAAGTTGATATGATTTGCAACGATAAAAAATGTTATCTTTTATTTTAGTATTAGCAACAATATCCTCTCCGTTGTTATTAGGTTAATTTTTCGTTGCCAAATATTATATTTTTCATGCCATTAGCAACGAAAATTTGTTGCTAAATGTATAAAAAATTGTTGCTATATTAAAACTTGTTCAATGCTTTGGTAACGAATTATATTGTCGCCAAATCAAAATTTGACATTCTTTTTGTGTACCTGGCTGGCTCAATGTCCCCATAGCAAATAATGGCAAAAATACAAAAAACTAAAATATTATTAACTTAATAAAGTCATCCACTGCATAATCATTCATTATCTTTACAATTAACCATCTAAAGCTACCACAGTTCTTCAATCAAAGTATATATCTACATATATAGAGAGAGTATACTTCATAATTTCGTCTCATATCTTTCGTAAACGTAACATGAAAATTTATCATTTAAAAGATGCAATGCAGTATTGAAGGAGGTAGCTATTTCGTGATCATCATCAACATCAACATGTAAGTATCAAACCTGCAATTATGCTTCAAAAAGTTGTTTAACTATAATAAAATTTTACTCTACATATTTGAGTGCTAAACTTTGAAATCTATTACTTTGACTCAACTCCAACTTACGGGGAAAACTTCTGCAGGCTCATTTGAACTATATTCCCAGCTAATTCCTGGATTATAGTTGAACCTTCATGCGGTTTCCCATGCCCCAGTACATGGTGTAAAAGATAGCTTAAGAGATGAAGAAGCAACAAAAAATGAATACAAGAGGCAGTAACATATCTCATGTAGGAATAACAATTGTCAAGATCATGATTAATATAATTAGGGTCCCTAAAGTTGAAATCACTACATGAAAGATGACTACACAATTATCTTTTACTACACTATCCCTGACTCCACCATCCACCATTTCCTATAAAACCTGCTTGAACCAACTAATTACATGTGGGTGTGTCAAATCCAACATTCCCACATTGAAGGCTGTGTTGGGAACCATGTAAATTTTTCCATTCTTGTCTCTCACTAAGATGTCTAACTTTTTTGTCTCCTTAAAGAGGTTTCTCCTTATGTTTGTCTTTTTATCCATCTGTTGTTACAAGTAAGAGCTTCAAAACATACTCGCATATTCTAATTCTATCATTTTTTTCAAAAATAACAGCACATGTATCATGTTGTATAGTTTTAATAATTGCTCCTAAAATTGTTCTAGAGATTTACAGGAGCTAAACAAGGGTTGTAGCATGTCATCACTTTAATATGCTGAGCACAGAGGCCTTTAGTTAGTTTCTGCCATCCTCTATACCTTATAGTTGTAGGAAACGATTTCCAAAAAAAAATTAATAATTTTTACTTTTAAAAATTATTATCCCAAGATTTTTCTCATAATTTAGCATAATCAAATAATTAAATAGATTATATTACATACCTCGTGTTTGGTTGTAGCACAATGGAGAATTTTGGTATTCTGATGAAGACTTTTTTTTCCTCCTGATCTTCCTCCCTATGACCCTTATTTTGATATTACGTACTTTTTCTGAGTGTGGGCTCAAAATACTGCAAACTGATATAATATATAGTCATCAACTCCCTGATATTTATCAGGATAATTTGAAAACTTATCTGATATATTTTATCCTGCTATTTTGTTACATCTTAATAAGGGCTAGAGTGGGGATCAAGTAGGATTCTACAATTCTAGCTCTAATATAATACTAATTTCTGATTAACTCTTTAATCAATTATAATTATATTAATTATAACTAATTCCACTAAATAGTTATAATTGCACTCTAGAATTAATAGAATTAAAATTAATTAATTAAATCCTTCCACTATTAGTATCTTGCAAAAATACTCCTCTACTATAATATCCATAAACGCGTGTAGGAATAAAACTGTTAACCCACTACGTTTATTGCTTATATCCTTGACTACATAATTTATACACTTTTGATCACACATTAATTTAATAAATTAAATTAATACTTTAGTAATTTGAATTACTAAAATACTTGGCCAAGATTCTGGTGATCAACCAATAAATTATATCAAGGGGATATTATAATTTAATTGTAGAATTCCATCTTGAAAAATATATGTTCCTAATTCATAACATATATCACCCAACATATTGAGGTATTGATTGTATTTAAAATCTCACTCTTTAATATATTAAAGTGACATACATTATAAAATTAAGTTCATTATTCTCTCAGGATTAAGAGTAATTGCACATTAATAGTAATTGAAAAATTATTTATAACAACAGTATTTAACAAATAATTTTTCGCAACGATCCAATTCAATGTATTTCATTAATACACCAATACACTAGATTAAAGTCTCCACTTTACATGACTAAAACAAATCATCCAATCAAGTGTATTACAATCTACTAGAATGGTTTGTCCATTTCCATCTAAGATTGAAAACAATATATTTCTTTAATTATACATAACATATAATTCATGTCTTCTGTATATGACATTACTTCATATACATAAATTATAAAATGTATAATTATAGACAAAATTTATGACACATTTAATTATGCAAAATAAAATTAAATATTATTAAAATAATAAAATAAATATCAACATTGGGTTTTTTTGGGCTTAAAACCTTACAATCTCCCACTAGCCCTAAACCCAATCTACCATATGTCTAATACCCATTCCCTCAAGATGAGAATCAAAAACTTTAGAAGACAAGGTCTTCGTAAAAGGATCAGCCAAATTTTGTGCAGAAGCTATCTTTGAAACTATCACATCTCCTCGTTGAACTATATCTCGGATGAGGTGATATTTTCTTTCAATGTGTTTGCCTTTCTTGTGGTTTCTAGGCTCCTTTGATTGTCCAATCGCCCCATTATTGTCACAAAATAGGACAATAGGAGATGATACTTAAGGTACCATTCCTATAGTAAACACATAACCAGATGTTGACTTTCTAGAATCTCTATCCGACTGAAAATCTGAATCTGTATATCCTTTTGGAACAAGATCATCACTAGAATAAACAAGCATATAATCTCTTGTTCTCCGTAGATACTTAAGTATATGCTTTACTGCTATCCAATGTTCAAGTCCAGGGTTAGACTGATATCTGCTGACCAGGCCTACTGCAAAACAAATATATGGTCTAGTACACAACATTGCATACATAAGACTTCCCACCGCCGAAGCATAAGGGATTGTCTTCATACGCTCTTGTTTTTGAGGTGTCTTAGGACGCTGCTCCTTAGTAAGAGGAATTCCATGTCTGATAGGAAGTAGTCCTTTCTTGGAATTCTGCATGTTGAACCTAGCCAAAATTATATCTATGTATGCAGCTTGGGATAGGCCTAACATTCTATTCTTGCGATCACGCCAAAGCTTGATCCCTAGAATGTAATTAGCCTCTCCTAGGTCCTTCATCTCAAAATTACTAGACAACCAAATTTTAACACTAGATAATACTCCCACATCATTACCAATAAGCAATATATCATCCACATAAAGAACTAAGAATACCACCACCCCATCTTTATTCTTCTTGTACACACAAGATTCTTCTGGATTTTGTTCAAAACCATAAGATTTGATTGCTTGATCAAACCTTATATTCCAAGACCTTGATGCTTGCTTAAGTCCATAAATGGACTTTTGCAACTTGCATACCATATTTTCTTGGCCTTTAACTATGAAACCATCAGGCTGCTTTATATAGATTTCTTCATCAAGATATCCATTAAGAAAAGCAATCTTGACATCCATTTGCCATATCTCGTAATCGAGATGAGTTGCAATGGATAAGAGTATTCTGATAGATTTAAGCATAGCTACTGGTGAAAAGGTTTCCTCATAATCAATACCTTCTTTTTGAGTAAAACCTTTTGCTACCAACCATGCTTTAAAGGTTTCCACCTTTCCATCTACCCCTCTTTTTCTTTTGTAGACCCACTTACACCCTATAGGTTTGACCCCATTAGGTGCTTCTACAAGTTCCCATACTTTATTTGAGTACATGGAATCCATTTCTTGTTTCATAGCTATGTGCCAGTTGGATGCATCTACATCATTAATAGCTTCATTGAAGTTAGAGGGATCCGACTCTACTTCTTCTGGAATAACATCATAAGTTTCTCCAAGAAGTGAAAGTCTCTCAGGAGGCCTGATACTCCTCCCACTACGACGAAGCTCCGATGTATTAGAAGAATTAGGTTCATTAATTTGTGGCAATTCATCCAAGTCTTGTGGTGGATTAATTGATTGAGTAATTGATGTACTTGACATTTCTTCTAAGACAATTTTACTACTCGACTTGTGATCCATTATGTAGTCATTTTCCAGAAAAACTGCATTTGCGCTAACAAATACTTTCTGATCTAAAGGACTATAAAATAGACCACCTCTAGTTCCTTTTGGATATCCTAAAAATAAACATACTTCTGTTCTTGTACCTAATTTATATAAATCTGTCTTTCCTTTTCGTACATGTGCAGGTGTGCCCCATATATGAATATGGTGCAATACTGGCTTTCGCCCACTCCACAATTCTCTAGGAGTTAAAGGAACAGATTTTGATGGTACAAGATTCAATAAGTACATTGCCGTTTCTAGTGCATAACCCCAAAATGAAATAGGAAGAGTAGAAAAACTCATCATAGACCTTACCTTATCCAAAAGAGTTCTGTTTCTTCTTTCTGCCACACCATTTTGCTGGGGTGTACCCGGTGCAGTCAATTCAGATATAATTCCTATATTAGATAAGTAATCTTTGAATTCCCCAAGAAGGTATTCACCTCCTCGATCCGATCGAAGGGCCTTTATGTGTTTACCTGATTGCCTTTCTACTTCTGCCTGAAATTCTTAGAATTTTTCAAAAGCTTCAGACTTTCGATGCATGAGGTACACATAACCAAATCTTGAGTAATCATCAGTAAAGGTGATGAAATACTCAAACCCTCCTCATGCTCGGATATTCATAGGACCACATACATCTGTATGAATTAATTCTAACTTATCACTAGCTCTATATTTCTTTGCCTTGAAAGGTCCTTTGGTCATTTTTCCTTCTATACAGGATTCGCAAACTGGAAGATTTTCAACTTCTAAGGAACTTAGTGGACCATCTTTAACCAGTCGTTGGATCCTATTTAGATTAATATGACCTAATCGTAGATGCCAGAGATAAGTTTGATTAACTGAAGAAACTTTTCTTTTTAATGGTATATGTTGACTACATTCAGTTTGCGTTAATGAATAATAATTTGGAGTAAGAATATATAAATTATCTACCAATGAGCCAGAACAAATGAAATTTCCATTCTTGCGAATAACAATCTTAGAATCAAAATTAACTGAATATCCATGATTAAACAAGCAAGAAACTGAAATTAAATTTCTACGAATGTCTGGAACATAAAGACAATCTACTAATTCTAAAGTCCTATCATTATTAAAATTGAGATGCACAACTCCCACTGCAATAGCTGCTACTTTTGCGCTAGAACCAAGGTGTAGATAAATCTCGCCTTCATTCAACTTTCTAGTTTCCTGAAACCCCTGCAAAGAATTGCAGACATGATTAGTGGTTCCCGAATCTACACACCAGGATTCAGTAGAACGGCCCACAAAACATGTTTCATGAACGAAAGATTGATATTTACCTATATTGCCAAACTGATCAATGAGACAATCAATCATACCTTGATTTTTGATCTTGGCTAGGTAAGTAGAACAATTCCTTTTCCAGTGACCTTTCTCCCCACAGTGAAAACATTTCCCTTTAGGTTTTGCTTTTTCCTTTTTCTTCCCAACCCCTCCAGATGGAGGAATGTTTCCATTTGCAGCTTTCTTACTGTTATTCTTTTTCCAGTTCTTGCCCTTAGGCTTTCCCTTAAAAGTACCAGTTTTTGCAATATGAATGTTTCCTCTTGCACGAAGAATACCCTCTGCTGCTTGAAGTTCCTTCATCAGTTCAGGTAAGGTTAAAGACATTTTGTTCATAGTGTAATTAAGTTTGAACTGATTGAAGGAATTAGGCAAGGTCTCTAACAACATGTCAACCTGGGTTTCCCCACCAACTGTTTCTCCCAGGATTTCCAGTTCGTTTAAGTAAGAAATAATTTTTAAACAATGATCTCGAACTGAAGATCCCTCGAACATCTTGGAATTCATAAGTATTTTCATCACAGTCTGTCGTGCAGCACGACTCTGGTCAGCAAACATTTTATGAAGGCTATCCAAGATTTCCTTAGCGGTGGTAGTAGACTGATATTGGTGTTGCAATATATTTGACAAAGATGCCAATATATAACAACGAGCCATATCATCTGCCTTTTGCCACCTCTTATGGCTATTCTTTTGTGCAACAGTAGCATTTTCTGGAAGAACTGGGCAAGGTTCAGTCATCACAAACTTGTAGTCCTCAGCAGTCAACACAATGTCAAGGTTTCTTTTCCAGTTCACATAATTTGGTCCAGTTAACTTATTTTCTTTAAGGATAACATCAAGGGGATTAAAAGACGACATGGTAATCTGTACAATTATACAATATGCATAAATTAATTTGTCATTCCATAAATATAAACTTTTGCATATAATATGAAAAGTGTAATCCTCAAACACAAACATAAAATAAACATGGCAACTTAATTTCAAATAATTCTCTTTTCGATGGGAAAAATAAAAATAATTTAAAATTACAATTATTTTTATATCTTGACACCTCATGAAATAAAAATAATTCACCATTTAATTCAGCCCAAAACAATAATAATAAGTATCACTCCGATGGGGAGAATTATTATTTATGTTTTGTCAAGTGTATACCATTCATTTAAATTTTCTCTAAAATTATAATACAAATACTTCGATGGGAAATAATTTGTAATACAATTTTAAATAAATTTATCACAAGGAAATTCATATCTAATATAACTAGATTCATGCATCTTCCGAAGGGAACTCACAAGATTTGAGATTAGATACATGTATCAATATAATGAACCAATGATGGAGGCCGTAAGAAATACATTCTTTCTCCCACTTGATTTTTTTTATTTTAAAAAAAATGAGGATTTTTTATTTAAAAAAAAATAATATTAATATCTCATATTAATACATATAACATGTAAACTAAAATCCATGCATATTCATATATAACAATTACAAAATTATGAAATTTTAACAATTAAACATTATAATTGTCAACTACAATAAATATAAATGAATCTGCTTATTTAAACAAAATGTAAGTTGGTACAGTTGGTAGAGTTGTTAACTATAACAGCAGGTCCCAAGTTCAAATCCTTGCAACTGTTTGGATCTTTTTATATATTTTTAAAACCAGTTTGAGCCTAGCCTAAACAGTTTTTCAAAAATAATTACAAAGTTGCTTAGAAAGATTTGAACTCCTGACCTCTCATAAACAAATACTTATATTCCACCAAATTTCGCTGGGCCAATTAACAAACCATACTGGAATTAGTTAAACATTAATATTAATTATGAGTACTGAACATCTTTGAAACCAAAAAATAAAATGCCTCAAGCAGATCAGTTTTCGTTGGTGCCAGAGGAACTCAAAAGGAGTGCAACCTAAATCACCAAGTCCAAATACACCACTTTCTTTGCTCCATTTTTTTTTTAAACAACCCATATATATATCGAATGAAACAGTTAACTGAATTATAAAACAAAACTGATTTATGAAATTCGAAGAGCAATATTGAAAAAAAAAATATACATACATGCATCTCATCGAATATAATTCTAAATAAATAATATAAACATGATTTATGAAAATTATGAGTTAGCTTTGATACCAATTATAGGAAACGATTTCCAAAAAAAATTAATAATTTTTACTTTTAAAAATTATTATCCCAAGATCTTTCTCATAATTTAGCATAATCAAATAATTAAATAGATTATATTACATACCTCGTGTTTGGTTGTAGCACAATGGAGAATTTTGATATTCTGATGAAGACTTTTTCTTCCTCCTGATCTTCCTCCCTATGACCCTTATTTTGATATTACGTACTTTTTTTGAGTGTGGGCTCAAAATACTGCAAACTGATATAATATATAGAGTCCTCAACTCCCTGATATTTATCAGGATAATTTGAAAACTTATCTGATATATTTTATCCTGCTATTTTGTTATATCTTAATAAGGGCTAGAGTGGGGATCAAGTAGGATTCTACAATTCTAGCTCTAATATAATACTAATTTCTGATTAACTCTTTAATCAATTAGAATTATATTAATTATAACTAATTCCACTAAATAGTTATAATTGCACTCTAGAATTAATAGAATTAAAATTAATTAATTAAATCCTTCCACTATTAGTATCTTGCAAAAATACTCCTCTACTATAATATCCATAAACGCGTGTAGGAATAAAACTGTTAACCCACTACGTTTACTGCTTATATCCTTGACTACATAATTTATACACTTTTGATCACACATTAATTTAATAAATTAAATTAATACTTTAGTAATTTGAATTACTAAAATACTTGGCCAAGATTCTGGTGATCAACCAATAAATTATATCAAGGGGATATTATAATTTAATTGTAGAATTCCATCTTGAAAAATATATGTTCCTAATTCCAAACATATATCACCCAACATATTGAGGTATTGATTGTATTTAAAATCTCACTCTTTAATATATTAAAGTGACATACATTATAAAATTAAGTTCATTATTCTCTCAGGATTAAGATTAATTGCACATTAATAGTAATTGAAAAATTATTTATAACAACAGTATTTAACAAATAATTTTTCGCAACGATCCAGTTTAATGTATTTTATTAATACACCAATACACTAGATTAAAGTCTCCACTTTACATGACTAAGACAAATCATCCAATCAAGTGTATTACAATCTACTAGAATGGTTTGTCCATTTTTATCTAAGATTGAGAACAATATATTTCTTTAATTATACATAACATATAATTCATGTCTTCTGTATATGACACTACTTCATATACATAAATTATAAAATGTATAATTATGGACAAAATTTATGACACATTTAATTATGCAAAATGAAATTAAATATTATTAAAATAATAAAATAAATATCAACATTGGGTTTTTGTGGGCTTAAAACCTTACAATAGTATCCACTTCCCAATTCTACCAAATTGGGATCCGATCACAGTCTCCATCTGGCCTACCCAGTCCTGCACAACAATACAATCATAGTTTTATGCTTTATTTTCCCAAAATGTTCCCATAAGAATGAAATTCATTTGATTGATACATGCACCTATCGATTTGATATAGATTTAAAATATTTTATTGAACCATCTGATGAAGATTCTACTTGTCCCTGAATTAAATTCTTATAGAATCAGAAAAGAGAAGGAGAATGGAAGATTAGGATACAGAGGCAGAAGTTCTCATCTTTGTTGAAAGTTCAAATCCTAATTATGAAAAGGATGTGTTTTTTTATTATTATTAAAAAAACTACTACTAATCAAATATAAAACTCAAATCCTAAAACTTGTAAAGTTTGAGAAAATCTGTATGCTTAACAGTGACAAGATATTAGAATTTCTAAATGTTTGTTGCGAAGGGAAAACATTTCCATTGGAAGTACTTTTTGTATGATTCTCTATAACAAAATTTACCTGCAACCAAAATGCTAAAACAGGGACATCATATGTTTTCAGTTCATCACAAACACGACGTACATTATCTGTACCACATTGCATTCCCACCACAGCACCTGAAATTATCCAACTAGGAAGCTCTAGAGCTCTCCCAATAGTTTCTGTAAAGCATTCAATAAGCTCAGAAGTTGAATTCCCATGCAATATTCTACCTTCAATTGAATCTCCATGTATCTGCCAACATGCCATAATTCCAGAGTCCGAGGTTAGTTTGTAATATGAGTAAATCCCAAATCTGTTCTGCAAGTAATAAAGAGATTATTATTTCATTTTATTGTACTTTCTCCGGAGATGAACGTCCCCCTATTCATGAGAAAAAAAATCTTATTTAGCTTTTCGTTAAGTTGAAATTGTTAAAAAAAATTAAAAAAAATCACAAAATAATGATAATAGAATACTTTTGTATGGTTATTATTTCCCCCTCAAATTTGCAATACTATTAGTTCCTGTAAACACTGGCCTCAGTTATGTGACGCCCCCAAAATAGGTATACAACACCCATTCTGAGTCGCCAAAATACATGGTACAGAAAGAAAACTACAACTTCATTATTACAATTGTCGTGCAAAATACGACAACACATACTATGAGTTTAAATAAAAATATTATCTTCTAGACAATATTCACACTCAAATAAGTCCTCATTACATTTATTAATACACTATTTTATAAAATAGTGAGAACTACTTAAACAACTATCTTGATTCATCACTCCGTACCCCGGCTAGTCCCTACTAAATTCTCACCTCCTGAGAAGAAAAATGGAACAACAAGGAAAATAGTGAGCTCAACTAGCCCAGTAAATATACAACAAATTATCATTAGTCATCAACAGGAAAAAAATCTGATATAATATAATAGACAACAAGTTTTAGATCAACAAATGCAGCGGAAACAACAATCCATTAGAAGAGTCACGAAGAGAATGAGTTCTACTATCTTCTAAGATTTAAAAGTCCATCATCAATATTTTATCCCTGTAACAACAATCATTATATTTTGAATCAAATATTCATCTTTGCACTACAGGCCAAAGATATTCATTTGTATCACCAGCCGGTCATGTTCATCTCAACACCTGTTCATCTTTGCACTACGGGTCAAAGATATTCATCAATTAATCATTCATCTTTGCACTACAGGTCAAAGATATTCAGTAATATCATCATTTAGGACTGAAGATAATGAAAAATATCTTAAAAAAATGAATCCAGTGAGACAAAAGGACAAATATTAAGGATTCGTATTACAGTTTATCCAAATTCAATAATACTCCATAATAACCAAATATGAAGCAAAATTCCAAAAATGAAGATCAAAACATGCATACAATCAAAGATAGTAACCATAATAAATATTTAGACAAAAAGAAAAAAATTTATTTTTCGGTGCATAGTGCCGTATTCGTGAATAGTGTCGTATACGTGAATAGTGTCATATATGTGAATAGTAATCCCGACATAAAAAGTTTTAAATTTGATAAAAAGTTCAGACCAATATTTCGGCATAACGATATTGAAGAAAATAATATCATTCATGAAAAAAATAACATCCCTTACCTCAAAATAACAGTACTTCTGATCGGAATATCGGATATAAAGCCGAAGAAAACTTGCATTGAATAGCAACTCTCAAAGTATCTAAATACTCACAAAAATACGCTTGACAATATAAAGAGAAAGAAAACTTGTTTCTGGTGTGATTTTCAATTCTAACCTAAACGCCTATTTATAGGAAAATGCTAGAACGCCATAGGAGACCAAAATAATAAAATAATAATATTTATTATTCTTCTTCTACATATGCAATATTAGACCAACTAGCATGCCATTCTTGAAAAATCCCAGCAGCCCACATGCATTCAACACCTACCAAAGTGGGTCCCACCCAATTAAAATTTCATTTTATTTTTTGAAACTTCAATAAGTCATAGAAAATAGCCCGTTTATCAAAAAAATATGAATTTTATGTCCATTCTGCATGAAATCGAATCTCTACAACTTTGTAGCTTTGAATTTTTCTAAATTCCAAACAGAAAATATCCAAAATCCACAAACGGACGATTTTCAACACCGTTTCAACACCTTTTAAAATTCATAACAAATCATGCGTTAATTTTCAACGGTTCAAAATTTTTGGACACATACCCAACTCATATGTGTATAACATATCCAAAAATCACAACGATCCAACAGTCGGATTAAAATTATAACTCACGCAATAAAGTTTTAAGAACACCGATTTGATTTTTAATACCTCCAATCCGACAAAATACTGATAAAACACCTCAACATTAATTCCTTCATTTATAACCACATAAATAAACCCATCATTTATATCCACGTCAAGTAAATATTTCCTTATCATATAAATTAATAATGAATTATTTCTAAATAATATTACAGAATCACAATAATGACAACTAGGCAGTTCCTAGAAAAGAGGGGGCTTTCCAATAAGGATTTCTCCTTACTGGCGCGTAATTAGATTATCTAACCTCTCATCGAAAAACTTTTTAGACATTGCCAATAATGTTATCCAATAATATTATTCAAATAATATGAATTATTGATATGATAATGGGAAATACTGTGCAGTGACAATTATTGAACAACAATAATATAAAATATCAACGCAGCAATTATTGAACTAATAAAATAAAATATTGAATAGTAATTACTGTAACAATTATTGAGTAGTACCTTCTTACGTAAGAATCAATAATTTAAAAATACTGTGCAATACCGTGTGCTACTATGCAACAACGCGTATTACTGTATTTTAACCACCAGGTATTCCAATAGTGTTAACGGTAACAATTACGCCGTTATTTATAACAACTCGTTTTTGTCATTTTCCTTCATCCAACCGTTTTTCGTTATGGGACCCACAAATGGCTGCGTCATCATACAAATATTCCCCGACAGCAAGAATATTCCACGACCAAACAAATATTCCCCGATAAAAATGAATATTTTAATAACCACTTGTTTAGTTTGCAAAATTTGCACATTTCACCCATAACCAAAGTATTATATCAAATTACCACTTTATTAATCAAAAATAATAATTAGAGGAAATTCGATTTTATTTATAAAAAGTTGGGGTCTTACAGTTATATTGCAATTATCAAAATAAATATTGAACTATAAATGTAATTTTTGAATCTCAAACTGCATGGATAATTGGAAGTATATACAAATCATCATGATATCATAGCTGCCAGAAGTAGCACATATGCATAAACACTGGAAATTCAGAAAATTGAATGCAAACCTGAACAACATAATTTCCATACTGATCCTGTTGTGCCAACATGCTAACACATCCCATAATCTCATCCATCACCTTACTCTGTGTTTTTGAGTCCTCGCAGTGCTACCCTCTATTGCGAGAAAGGCATCACCACAAAATACAAAATAATCATTGGCTCAAATTGCCAAGTCTAGAATTAAGAATGGAAAAGATGATAAAAAGAATCTCAATCTATATCACACGACACCCATATGGATGTGTTGAAAGGGTCACAACTTGATTAAAGAATGTTGAGATAATGAATTAAATATGATCTTCAGGAACACATTCAATACACTTTTGGATCGAGAGGTTTTAACAGAGGAATTCATCTGGATACATCTCAGGAAAGACTATAAACAGATATATGAGAATATATAGTACTATATACTATTGTGTTGATAAACATTAAAGTGCAACATAATTAGAAATGACACCTTACTCATACTAATATACATCAAAAATAAAAGTCACCTTAAAAGATTCATTTAGTAGTCACGAGAAGATATTAAAAGAATGAAGAATTCTTCACACGGCCAAGCAAGAGCAACACAAGAAGAAAAGAGACGTAATGTTAACATATAATAGTTAATTACTTATATGACTTGTTTTGGAGACATTAATTTCCTAAAAGATCCAAATACGAAGCTGGGCTCAACCTGTAAGTTTTAACGTAGATAGTACACTAGATTTTCGTCTAGCCCGCGCACTTTTAATCCATAAAATAAAATAATAAATTAAAGAAGGGTAATAAAAAGTTGATAAACCCATTGTCATGATAAGTTAATAATCCCGCCACAGAGTTCAGTTGGGCTAGCTGTAACATCAAGAAGCTAGAGCAGAGCAGAGACCACGCTTGCCAGTAGGAGTTAGTTACCTTGTTTCTATAGCAAAATCTCTTGAGTATAAAAAGGATAAGAAAACAGTCCAGACAGCAGAGTGAGTTTAAATACTAATAAGAGGAATAGTAACGGAAGCAAGTAGATGTTAAGTTGCCTTAGCTGCAAAAGGTCAAAACTAAGTTAAGATATGACACAGTATAAGGCATATATATCTCTTTCCTTGGTCACATCAGCCAACAAGATGGTCAATCTCTTTTTTATTCCACAAAGTATTGAATTGTTTTAGATGCTGAACAGCATCAACAATTGAGATGCAGAAAAGTCTCCATCTAAAGACTCTATTCACCAAATTCTAGTGCTTATTTGAATACACACACACAACACCAAATTCTAGTTTGAGGACAAGAGGTCTCCTTCAGATGTCTTAAGTAGCAAATTTTATTTTACATCAAGCACATAATGAACATTGCACGAGGCTGATTAATAAACATGAGTCTTATATATAATTTTTCAGCTGGGGCTAGTAGGAGCAATATCGTAGGAGCCTAGTGTAAACACTAACGTTTACAACTTACTAGTCCCCTCTTTCTAAGAAACTCTCAAGTTTTTTCTCTCCTTTCTCTCCCTGTTTAATTGTGACGCCCCCAAAATATGTATACATCATCCATTCTGAGTCGTCAACACATGATACAGAAATAATTACAACTTTATTAATACAAATGTCGTGCAAAACACGACAACACTTAAACTGTGAGTTTAATTACAAATATTGTCTTCTAAACAATATCCACAACCAAATAAGTCCTTATTACAATTATTAATACATTATTTTACAAAAATAGTGAGGACTACTAAAATAACTTCTAGAACCATCAATCCATACCCCGACTAGTACTCGCTACATTCTCGCATCCTGAGAAGAAAAATAGAACAACAAGAAAAAAGATGAGCTCAACTAGCCCGGTAAAGAATATTATGACTAAGATAATATAGAACAAATTATCGTTAGTCCTCAACAGGAAAAAATCTGATAGAATATAATAGACAACAAGTTTTAGATCAGTATTCGCATCGGAAATAACAAATCATTAAAAGAGTTAAGTAAAGAATGAAATCTACTATCTTCTATGATTTTATAGTCCATCATCAATATTTTATACCTGTAACATCAATCAATATAAATCTTGAATCAAATACTCATATCTGCAATACGACCAAAATAATCAATCATATTCGCAGTTGGTCATGTTCATCTCAACACATGTTCACCTGTTCATCTTTGCACTACAGGCCAAAGATATTCATCATGTAATCGTTCATCTTTGCACTACAGACCAAAGATATTCAGTAACATCATCATTTAGGACTGAGGATGATGAAAAAAAATTTTTTTTTTAAATAAACGAATCCAGTGAAACAAAAAGACAAGGATTAAGGATTAAGAATTCGTACTTTAGTTTGTCCAAATTCAAAAATACTCCATAATAAACAATTATGAGAAAAAATTCAAGAATGAAGATCAAAACATGGATATAATCAAAGTTAGTATCGTAATAGACATTTTGGACAAAAATGAAAAAAACTTTATTTTTTGATGAATAGTGCCGTATTCGTGAATAGTGCCGTATACGTGAATAGTGCCGTATACGTGAATAGTAACCCCGACACAAAAAGTTTCAAATTTGATAAAAAGTTCAACCAATATTTTGCCATAATGATATTAAAAGAATTAATATCATTTTACGAAGAAAAAAAAATATCCCTTACCTCGAAAGACAGTACTTCTAGCTGAAATACTAGATATAGTGCTGAAGGGAACTTGCACCGTATAGCAACAATCAAAGTAATAAAATACTCAGAAGAATACGCTCGATAATATAGAGAGAAAACTTTAATTTCTGGTGTGATTTTCAATTCTAACATAAACACCCTATTTATAGGAAAATGCTTAGAACACCAAAGTAGAAAATTTAATAAAATATTATTATTTTTTTTAAATTTATTACGCCCACTTTTGGAGATCTGAATTCAGTCACACAATAATGACAAAATCAAAAACAACGTTTTTGTTATTAAAAATAATTAAAACTTCAAAAATTATTTATTCCGGAACTTCGGAACTTCAATAATTCATAATAAATAGCCATTTTGTCAGAAAAATTCAAACCTTAAATTTTTTCCATAGGAAATTCTATTATCTACAACTTTACAGAAGAAAATTTTTTCAAATTCCAAACAGAAGTTGACCGAAATCCACAAACGGGTGATTTTACAGGCTATAATCAAATTTCAGTCAAGAAATGGGGTCCACCGACACACAAAACATGTGTTTATCATTTAATGCAACAAAAATACTCTTCCTCCTCATATACTCATATATCTCACATTCATTGTAAAAATATCACCATTATTATATTATTATAATAATATATTATTTTATCCGAAAAGACTATCAATTTTCAATAATTGTTACTTTTAAAAATTTTCTCCATCTATATCCATATTAAATAAATATTTTTCTTATCAATAATTAATTATTCATAAATAATATTATAGAATCACAATACTGACAACCAGGCTATTCCCAAGAAATGGAGGGCCTTCCGATAAGGATTTCTCCTTACTGGCGCGCATTACCTAACCTCCTTGACAGAACTTTCTAGATATTGCCAATAATATTATCTAATAATATTATTAAAATAGTAAGAATTATTGATAATAAAAAATACTGTGTAGTGACAATTATTGAAACAATAATAATATAAAATATCAATGCAGCAATTATTGAATAAAATAATGAACAGTAACTACTGTAACAATTATTGAGTAGTGTCTTCTTACATAAGAATCAATAATTGGTGTAATACCGTGTGCTACTGTGTTTTAACCACCAAGTATTTCAACAGTATTAACGGTAACTACGCCGTTATTTATAAAAACTCATATTTATCGTTTTCTTCATCCAATCGCTATTCGTTATGGGACCCACAGAAGGTTGCGCCGTCGTACGAATATTCCCCGACAGCAAGAATATTCCACGACCAAACGAATATTTCCAACAACAATGAATATTTTATAACCACTTGCTTATTTAAAATGTTTGCGCATTTTACCCATAACTAACCACAATAATTAAATCAACCCTTACTATTGCAAATAATAAATAGAGGAAATTTTATTTTATTAATAAAAAGTCGGGGTCTTACATTAATGACTTCTCTTAAACATATTTTTTCGACACCTTCGCGTGTAGGGTGGCAGAAACCCAAGATTTCTAAGGTTGTCCTACTTTAGTTTGGAACCAAAAAAAATAGCTTCTGGTTAGAACAAAAAAATTGTAATGCTATAGAATTCAAACTACAGACTTTCTCTAAGAATTATTGCAATCCATCTTGGGAGTATGGTTCTCAGGATATCAATAGGGTCTACAAGAGTCGGCCACAAAACTAGTTCAACGCTTGAAGCTTCAAAATTTAAGTTTGAAGAGGTTATTAATGAGTAAAGATCATGTTCTTTATACCAGTGTCACTATCATGACATTCCCTCTCACCAACTCAACCAAACAGGAGGGAAAAGATAGCTCCTTGTCCATATGCATATACATATCAGTCTTCCTATCCTTCCTGTCATCCTCCTAACCGACTAGACCAAACTGTATCAAGGTTTAATGATTTAATAATTGTGAAGATAGTAAACCTGCCCAAGAAATAGCAAAGGATATAAAACATTACCCAGGAACTACAGCCCCTCCATTTGATGCCGTTGTTGTCGTTGGAGACACTGGCGTCGGATTCACTGGCGTTGGAGAAACAGGTGTCGGATTCACTAGTGTAGGTGATGAAGATGACTACGACGACGGGTATGTGCAAGAACCAGTGCCTATACGTAATTGGAAAGGGTATACGTTATGGCTTTCTATAGCAGAAATGTACAATATCCATATTTAAGAAACAAAACTGAATTGACTGCGAAAACTTTCACACTTGCTTGGATTGATGTTGGTTATCATGGGGGAGTACAAATTGTAATGATTAAAATGTTACATCTTGAGGTCAATGGACTATAATGTTTATGGAGACTATGAAATTTATTAAACATGGATCTAATATGAATATTTAAGAAATTCTAAGGAATTGAAAAGAATAACAGAGTATCCAATGGATCTATCGACCGAGCATTGGGGGGAAATATATATCACATTATGTCAAGTAAACAAAGTACTCTTATGTTGGAAAAGAAAAATTAGTGATTATCAGCATATTCTTTTATCAACTAAATGATGAAAAAGAGTTAAATATTAGATGGAATCTGTGTATCTTCTGGTCCACCACAACATTCTGGTAAATCTAGGTTGATGAAATTTCTCTTTGCATATTAGGACTGATTATAGTAACCTCAAGAGTAAAGCAGAAAAGAGAAACCTGATTTGTGTCTAGACATGGAATATTTACATCATCAATTAAGAAGATCTTAGGCAGATCTGTCTGGTTTGAAATATAAATAAGTGATGTCGGGGCAAAGGATTGAATAAATGCAGGTTGTTTTATCCAGTGCTTTGACAAATATGAGCCTCTGTATCCATACTTCTCAAGTGTCTCAACAAATTTGTCTTCAAATTTCATACCACCTGGCCATTTTAACTGTTGAATGCAACAGCAAAAATTTAGAAATGAAGAAAGCACCATCTATGATATAATATAGTTAGTTGATCCATCAGCAATTTTCTAATTTAAAGCAGCCATTTTCTTCTTTCTAAATATTTTGTAGCGGCATTGAAGGAAATATGTTACCCACATGCTGGTTGATCAATACTGGATTTTTAATCTGTGGATATATTCCAACTACTCTGGGTGCATCCAGTGCAATTGAAATAAACTCTTCAAAAGTAATGAGAAAAAATTTTCCTGCAGAGCATTGAACAAAGAAATTGATTATAACAATTGTTTATGACTGGAAAATATACCATAATCTTTATCAATCACTAAAAGGGAATAGCATGCCATAAGTAAAAAGATATTCTAAAGTTAGTAATCATTAAGTTCTTGTACTTTCTTTAGAGAATGTAGAATGATTATTTCCGGTTTGATTTACATCGACTTAAATTACTTCATTAAGTTCATACTAATTAATCATGTTTATTACAAAAATGAGCAAATTGGCACGAGGACTTTGATATGTTAATGAAGCAAATATAAGAAGAAAGAGTTCCAACTGTGATGAATCCAGTTCAAAAAGATATTACTCTAGACAGAGAGTGATTGGGCTAAGGCTGTTTTTTACATATTAAAGAATAACTTTCATATGATAAAAACTCAGAATAAGAACAAAGATACCATTACCAACTTTTGAAAATCAGAACATAAACTGCAGAACTTGCTTTCATAGAAATCAACGAACCAGAATTCCCAAAGATCAAATCATTGGGCACCATTTACAGTCATAAATTCAAAATGAATAGAATTGAAAGCTAATCCAAATGGAAAATTACAAATATTCCCTAGAAAATTGGTAAAACAGATTTTCTTTTCTTATAAAACAGAAATTAACATATAAATACACAACACATATGTGCATACATATTATATAATTATAGACAGAGAGACCTTGACATCGCGAGTGACTCTGAGGTGCAAACTAGGACCAAGGTCAAACGAGCCCTTAACAAGAGCATTCTGCTCCTCGACATCGTAATCGAGCAAAAGATACTTGGAAACGAAGCTCAATTGAGGCTCAGCCACTTCTCCCTTGCTGTTGTTCTGAAACGTTAGCTTCAGTTTCGTCAGATTCTCCAACAACTTGTACGATATCTTGTGTTGTTACTGTCAAACTCCGACGTCACCCTGAGGGTCGGCCGCTTAGCAATTATTGACACTAATCCTCCACCTCCGCGAACTCCGGCGGTGGGTCGTGGTGGCTGGACGCCTCTTCAATTTTAGGTTTCTAAATTATATTTAACTTTCTCAATTATATTTTTTTTGTTCAAATTTTTTTGGAATATACTCTTCTTTCAACCAAATTATGTAATTTAAGAATAATTTTTATAAAAAAAAACTTTTTTTAAAAAAAAAGCTTTAGTTTTTTTTAAAAAAAGCTTTAGTTTTTTTTAAAAAGATTTTATTTTTAAACGAATAGTTTTTAAAAAATAAAAAATTTCAACGACTACCGTTGAGAGTAAATGCTTTCACATCTAATTTAGGAAAAACTACTAAACGCTTGAATTTTTGAATTTTTTTTTACTAAAAATCAGAAAGGCAACCAACGCCACTTTAAAAAATATTTTTTTAAAAATGAATTTAAAAAAAATTATCTTAATTTTTTTTAAAACAATTTTATTTTTAAAAAGAAATTTGAAAAAAATAAAAATATGATCCAATGCCAAACTAACCGGCATTGTAACTTTTTTAAAAAAAATTTATAAAGCAAATTTATAAAAAAGAAGAGTAAGATGTAATATCACTTTAACTGACGTTGGAATCTTCTTTTTTTTTTTAATTTCTTTGATCTCTTGTTCTTGTTTACAAACATTAATATTTTTTTATGTTTATTCTCTGTCATCGGCGTTGGAAATGAAGGAGTATTTAAGACTTCAGCTATAAAAAAATAAAAATAAAAATTCTAACGCCAATTAAAGTGACGTTGCATCTTACTCTTCTTTTTTATAAATTTATTTTTTAAAAAAAATTAAATAAAATAGGGATAAAATTGATATTGCATTAATATGGGTCAAACTAACTTATTAGGAATGACTTATAAGTCATTTTAAATAACTTTATTCTTTTTTAGTTCATAAAACATAATAAAATTTTCTTCATCTTTTATGTTTTCTCTTAGAACTGATAGTATTAAAATTTAATTTTATAATATATTTGGAAAAAAGATAAAAGGAGAACTAGGAATAGCTAGGGGTATACCATTACTATTCTTCTTTTTATGTTTTATTTTTGGACTTAAAAATATGTTCATGATTTAAATTACTCTCTCCGTCTAAAAATAAAAGTTCTTATTATTTTATGCAATCTCAAGTTAAATATTTACTTATATTAAATAATCTATTTTTTTACAATAATTTGTGCGTAATATCCTTAGTATTAAATGTCATATTTTTATTATTTATAAATATTTATACAATATCACTAGTCATGTATAGAAAAATATGCAATTAGATGAGAATTTAAATATGAATAATTTTATCATTTGACATTTTTTTTAAAATTCGCATAAAATCAATCATCACTTTCATTCTCGGAGTGAGGGAATACTTGTAAGTATATCCTACTTTTATCTAGAAATAGGAAATATTGGGAAGCATAGATATAATAATCAGGTTTGATGAGGTTGAGTTTATTTGGGTCAGAGGCCCGGAACTAACATGCTTGTCAATCGATTGTCACGAGTACTATTTCAACAACCATAATCTATACTGTTGATCGCAACATTGGATTACACGGATTGAAATGAATTTTCCATGCCGCTACAAGCTGTAGCGACATGAGAAATTACTCATGTGCCCCATATTTGCTCATGTGCTACATTGTCTACCGCTAATAGTTATGGCGGTAGTTTAGTAAACTAATAAATTAAGATGGCTCAGTGGTAGCTTAATGGCCCAATAACCTATAGGTATTAGGTTCAAAACCTAGTTGTGATATTTTTGCTTCTTATTTTATATTTTTTGTGTATTACATAAATTCTATTACCATATATATATATACGAAGAGGCTCTAAAGCGAACCTTAAAGAGCGAACCAATGACGAACCGTCGTCTTTGGTGTCTATGGCGACGGTTCGACCTGTCGCCAAAAACTATATGGCTATGGCGACGGATCGAACCGTCGCCATAGACACCAAAGACGACGGTTCGTCTTTGGTTCACTGTTTAAGGTTCGCTTTAGAGACGGACCGTATATATATATATATATATATATATATATATATATATATATATATATATATATATAAATTTATCTCTAAATATTCATATAAATATTTATAAACAAATATTCATATAAATTTATATTTAAAATTTATAAATTTATAAATATTTAATCTAAAATTTACTTTAATGTTGAGATTTGTTTAGTTAACTAATAAATTAGAATGACTCAGTGGTAGCTTAATGGCCTAATAACCTATAGGTCTTAGGTTTGAAACCTAACTGTGATATTTTTGCTTCTTATGTTATATTTTTTGTGTATTAGATAAATTCTATTACTATCTATATATATATACACATCTTAAATCTCCACATTAAACTAAATATATATAAAGTAACTATGAATATTTATCTAACGTAATTATGAATATTTTAATATATATATATATATAAATATATATATATATATATATATATATATATATATATATATATATATATATAAATTTATCTCTAAATATTTATATAAATATTTATAAACAAATATTCATATAATTTTATCTTTAAAATTTATAAACAAATATTTATTTATAAATATTTCATCTAAAATTTATAAAATTTAGATATGAATATTTGTTATAAATATTAATATGAATATTTAGAGATAAATTTATAAATATTTATATGAATATTTGTTTATATATATATATATATATATACACACACACACACACACACACATACGTACATATCATATGTGGACGGGCTGATGTGACGAATATTGAACTTTATTCCAAAAAATATGTTGATGAACAGATTCAAATCTAAGACTTCTAGTTTGAAATTTTGATCCAATGACCACCCGAGCACCTGGGCTTAGTTGCTATTATTATTATTATTATTATTATTATTATTATTATTATTATTATTATTATTATTATTATTATTATTATTATTATTATTATTATTATTATTATCATCATCATCTTAATGTAAGGCAACATTTTAATAGTCGTTGCAAAAAGTTGTATAAAATATGCAACAAAAAAACTTTCATTGCCCACGATGAGGAGAAATCAAGTGGTTAGAAATTTTACAATGAATTTCTAACGAATTTTGTTTCCAAATTTTGCAACTACTTATGAAGTTCGTTGCAAAAAGTGAAAGCCTGACACAATCTGCAACGAAGGACAAGTTTCGTTGCTAAACATACACTTTTAGCAACGACTTATAAAGTCGTTGCCTGAAAAATCGTTGATAAAGCCCCATTTTTAGCAACAAAAAAACTTTCGTTGCCCACGATGACGGGAAAGCAAGTGGCCGAAAAATTTGCAACGAATTTCTAACGAAATTTTTTCCGCCAATGAATTAGCAACGAAATTTTACAACGACTTATGAATTTTGTTGCAAAAAGTGAAAGCCTAACATAATCTGCAACGAAGGACAAATTTCGTTGTTAAATATATACTTTTAGCAACGACTTATAAAGTCGTTGCCTGAAAAATCGTTGTTAAAGGCCCATTTTTTTGTAGTGGGATACCTTTGTGAAGCTCACCAATTCCAATTCAATGGCACCTAAACTAGCATCAAAGGGGCAACGTGGAGAGAGTTCCGAGACCACACCACCAACACGAACCTTTGACCGACGAAAATTTATAAGTGTCACCGCCGCTGACCGATACGACTGCATTGTGACAAAAGCATTCACATCAGACTGTGGGTTGGCACCGGACCATGTCGACTGTGAAATGATGCAACAAATATATTAGAAGGGTTGGAATAAGTTCACGGAAGAGCCTGAGATCACAGTTGTGAGTGTGGCCACAGAATTCTACGTTAACGCCGAAGATAAGTGTGACGCCCCCAAGATAGGTATACATCACCCATCTTGAGTCGCCAAATACATGATACAAAATTCAAATACAACTTAATAATACAACTGTCGTGTAAAATACGACAATATATAAACTGAGAGTTTTAAAACGAATATTGTCATCTAGACAATATCCACACTCAATGGAGTCCTCATTACATTTATTATCATACTATTTCCTAGAATAGTTAGGACTACTAATGCTATCATCTGGACCGTCACTCCATTCTCCGACTAGTCCCGGCTACGTTCTCATTTCCTGAAGAGGACAATGAAAGCAAAAGGGTGAGCTCAACTAGCCCAGTAAGAAATATTATGACTAAGATAATGCAGAATAAATTATCGTTAGCCTTCAATAATGTTAAACTGATAGAATATAATAGACAACAAGTTTAACTGCATCGGAACAAGCAATCCATTAGAAGAGTCAAGTAGAGCATAAAATCTACTATCTTCTATGATTTAAAAGGTTTTTCATCACTTTTATCGCCGAGACTCAGCTTAATAAATAATCCACATCATCGAATCACCCCTGCACTACGGCCAAGGATATTCTTTAGTATCACGACCACAAATTATCCATGCACTACGGACTAAGGATATTTGTGTATTCATCAATGATCATGATCATGCCAACAACTGTCCATCAATGTACTACGGGCCAATGAGGACTTTTACCACATCATTTGTAACATTACGGTCATGATTATACCGAATAATCCCTGGTCATAATCATGCCAAGTCCATCTATGCACTACAGGCCACAAATGACTTTCAACAGAATATAAACATGAGGATGATGACAATGATATAAGAATTCAATAAAACAAGTTCAATGATAAATTTTTAAAGATTTATAATTTAATTTATCCAGAAATCAATAACGTCCAAATTGTCAACATGATACTGTTTTGTGGATTAAATTCAAGAATAATATTGTACCAAAAATAATTTGGACAAAAAACGAATCAATTTTTATCATGTATAGTACCCCGGGTGAATAGTACTCGAGGGAATAGTACTTCGTGAATAGTACTTCAAGAATAGTAACCCCGTGAATAGTACTCCGGCATGAAAAAGTTAAAACTTATCAAGAATGCTCAGAATAATATTTCCATGAAAAGATACTGGATGAAGTGCAAATATCAAGAATATTCTACTAATTTCATGGAGTATAGAAGCCAAAACTTTAACAAAACGAGTATAGAATTTGAAATCTGAAACGAAATAATATTACTTACATATTACAGAGTATGGAAGAAAATATTATTTCAAGCGAATATTGAACAAAAATAACATCCCTTACGAATATTAAACGAAAATAATATTCGTTACGAATATTAAACGAAAATAATATTCATTACGAATATTAAACGAAAACGATATTCCTTATGAATATTGAATGAAAATAATATTCATACGAATATGAAAAATAATCTCTTCAGAATATGAAATAAATAATACCCCTTACTAACCAATTCTGAAGTAGAATTCAAAAATAAAGATCAAAACATAGATACAATAAAGATAGTAACCATAAGAGACATTTTAGATAAAAAGGAAAATTTTTATTTTTCGATGAATAGTGCTGTATTCGTGAATAGTTTCGTATACGTGAATAGTAACTCTGACATAAAAAATTCTAAATTTGATAAAAAGTTCAGACCAATATTTCGACAAAACGATATTGAAGAAAATAATATCATCCATGAAGAAATTAATATCTCTTACCTCAAAATAACAGTATTTCTGATCGAAATATCGGATGTAAAGTCGAAGAAAACTTGCACTGAATAATAACTCTCAAAGTATCTAAATACTCACAAAAATACGATCGATAATATAGAGAGAAAGAAAATTTATTTCTGGTGTGATTTTCAATTCTAACCTAAGCTCCTATTTATAGAAAAATGTTAGAACGCCATAGGAGACTAAATAATAAAATAATATTATTTTCAAAAAAATTCTACGTACACATTTTTGACCTAAATTTCAACCACCTCTAGTGGGGCCCACCAAAAATCATATTTTTTCCACGCCAACCAAAAGTGAGGCCCACCCATATTTTTATTAAAAATATTTTAATTTTCGAAACTTTAATAATTCATAATAAATAGCCCTTTTATCAAAAAAATACGAATTTTATGTCCATTCCACATGAAATTGAATTCTCTACAACTTTGCAGAAGAAAGTTTTTCAAAATTACAGACAGAAAATATTTGAAATCCATAAACAGACAGTTTTCAACACCTCTTAAAATTCATAACAAATCATACGCTAATTTTTAACGGTTCAAAATTTGTGAATATATACTCAACTTATATATGTATAACATATCCAAAAATTACAAAGATCCAACGGTCGGATCAAAATTATAACTCACGCAATAGAGCTTTAAGAACACCGATTTGAGTTTTTAATACCTCCAATCCGACAAAATACTGATAAAACACCTCAATATTAATTCCTTCATCTATAATCACATAAAATAAATATTTTTCTATCCATCATTTATGTCCACATAAAATAAATATTTCCTTATTATATAAATTAATAAATAATTATTCACAAATAATATTACAGAATCACAATAATAACAATCAGGTGGTTTCCAGGAAAGAGGGGGCTTTCCGATAAGGATTTCTCCTTACTGGCGCGCAATTAGATTTTCTAACCTTTCCTCGACAGTACTTTCTAGACATTATCAATAATGTTATCTAATAATATTATTCAAATAATATGAATTATTGATCTGATAATGGGAAATACTGTGCAATGACAATTATTGAAACAATCAATAATACAAAATATCAACATATCAATTATTGAATAAATAAAATAAAATATTGAACAGTAATTACTGTAACAATTATTGAGTAGTGTCTTCTTATGTAAGAATCAATAATTCAAAAATACTGTGCAATACCGTGTGATACTGTGCAACAACACGTATTACTGTATTTTAACCACCAGGTATTCCAACAGTGTTAACAGTAACAACTATATCGTTTTTTATATAAAAGATATTTTATCATTTTTTTACTACGACAATACTTCCGTTGTGGGGTCCACCAATGATTGTGCCGTCGTACGGATATTTCCAGACAAAAAGAATATTCGCCGACCAAATGAATATTATATAACAACTTGCTTACTTTGCAAAATTTATAAATATTACCCACAACTATAACATTATATCAAATCCACACCGTAATATTCAAAAAAAATATTTCAAAAAAATTAAATCTTTATTCGTAAAATTTGGGGTTTTACAATCTCCCCTCCTTATGAAATTTTGCCCTTAAAATTTACGTACGTACCTGGTATGCCGAACAGGTGAGGGTACCTCGTTTGATTCTAACTCTTGAGGTATAACCTTTGAGCGTATAATATGTTCCTTCTTATCCAAGATATTACCAGGCACCTCTTTATACGTTAAATCTTCCGCTATCTCGTCCGGTTCTAAATCAATAATGTGGTTCGGGTCGTCCACATATTTACGTAACATCGATACGTGAAAAACGTTATAAACACGCGATATACTTGGCGGTAAAGCGAGTCTATAGACCACAGTTCCTACTCGATCGAGGATTTCAAATAGACCAATAAAATTGAGGGTTGAGATTTCCTCTCTTTATCGACTCTTGCTTCTAGAATAACGCCCTCTTGAACCTTCTTTTTCGTATTCATCAGCTCTGGGTGCGTAGCTTGAGCGGCTTTAACATTATCGAATAAAGTCGATTCTAATCGTATATTCGCTATCTTCACGTAGGTTCTTGGAGTCTTTAACTCTATCTTCATCATTTATAAGTCATATGAAATGGGTCTTTATGTTAATAATATTGCACTCGTAAACGTATACGATCTTCTACTCAATGCGTCAACTACCATGTTCGCTTTTTCCACGATGGTATTGAATGTTATAATCGTAATCTTCAACAGCTCGAGCCAACATCTTTGGCGCATAATACGTTCGTTTTGGGTGAAGAAATACTTGGGGGTTTTAGAAATAGGGTTTTGTACTGGGGTCAATACAAAATTCGATTTCACGCTCTGGGGTAGGCTAAGAAGTCTTCAGGGAATACGTTAGGAAATTTATTAACAATAGAAATATCATTCAAAACTTTGGCTCTCATCCCAAACTTGGATAGCACGACACATTGATACTTATCAACTTGCCACCGTTATTCACGGCTTCCCCTATAAAAAGTCTGGCTTCGGTGCATTCCACACAAGAAAGTCACCAGCAAAAGGCTTGTGGCTCTTTACTTATGGCTTGATATGATAATGATTGGCTTTAGTGGTTTAATTGCTTGAATTCGCATAACAGGTTCGTTAGGAATATGAAAGCTAACAACCTTACAAAAAGCATGATGAGTAGCTAACTAATCGATTCCTAAAATCACATCAAAGACAAGTATTTTCAAAGAGATAAGATCGACAGGTAACGTGAAAGTGTCGATTTGAATCAACAAGATTTATAAACAGTGGATGTAACGAAGGTTTCTCCTAACGGAGTTTCAACAGATAAGTCAAAGTCTAATTTCTCCGGAGTCAAATTTAAACGTTGAGCGCAAGTAGGAGAAATAAAAGAGTGGGTAGAACCGGTATCGAATAAGGTATAGACTTCGCAAGAATTTATAATTAATTAACCCGTGCTAACTTCATTTGGGATCCTCACTTGTTGGGAAGTCATGACAACCGCTCTCCCTTGAACTACCCGATTTTGACTTGTCTGAGGCAACATTTGGTGTCATCACTACCGTTGAAATTAACTATTCTATAGAGCATATTCCATCCTCAACTGCTTCATCGTACTCTTATTTCATGATCTGAATCATTAATCTTCGATCCATATCGAATTGGGGTTGACCGCAATGTACATGGTAATTCAAAACTCGATGTTGGGTTCTCTCAATTGCTGTCCAAAAAGAGAAATACACATCATCTATTTTAGCCTTCTTTGATAGGATATCTCTTTCCACAATATCAACGCGTCGTGCGACTTTTACCCATGCATCACTTATTCTCACTCGTTCAGTTGTTTCTTCTTTCAGCTCAGATTCCAGCTTTATCATCTTATACTCTGCCAAAGAGTGCTTCTGTTCAAGCATCACATATCGGGTAACAAAAGCTTGAATTATTGCATCCTTTTTCTCCACGACCGCCTGCCGTTCTTCAGCCTGCTCTTCTAACTTATGAATACGATTTTGCAATTCTAAATTTCGATCATAAAATTCTTCTAATAAATTCTCCTCAAGTTCCTCTTCTTCCTCCTCTTCCTCACTCTCAGCTGCTACCTCTGCGACTATCTCGGGTGCAACTATTAATTCTTCACTCACCACATGAATATCTCTAATTCCTTCTTCGCCTGACATCACATTATCCTGGTTAGTGATTAGAGGTGTCTCCATGATCTCATTCACTCCATTGTTAACGTTCTCAGCTGCCATTCTTAAAATCTGTCATAAAACAAGGGTTAATTGACATGTCACATATTATCCCTATACTCTGACCGACCAATTAAATACCAAATAAACTTAGGTAGGTCATACTAGCGAAGGAATTCCCCGTCTCTCTACTCCTAGTTCTTGTCTCACATCTCAGCCAGGGATCATATCCCTAAGCTTTGATACCAACTGTGACGCCCCCAAAATAGGTATACATCACCCATCTTGAGTCGTCAAATACATGGTACAAATTTCAAATACAACTGTCGTGTAAAATATGATAAAAATATAAACTGAGAGTTTTAAAACGAATATTGTCATCTAGACAATATCCACACTCAATGGAGTCCTCATTACATTTATTATCACACTATTTCCTAGAATAGTGAGGACTACTAATGCTATCATCTGGATCGTCACTCCGTTCCCCGACTAGTCCCGGCTACGTTCTCATTTCCTGAAGAGGACAATGAAAGCAAAAGGGTGAGCTCAACTAGCCCAGTAAAAAATATTATGACTAAGATAATGCAGAATAAATTATCGTTAGCCTTCAACAATGTTAAATTGATAGAATATAATAGACAACAAGTTTAACTGCAGCGGAACAAGCAATCCATTAGAAGAGTCAAGTAGAGCATAAAATCTAATATCTTCTATGATTTATAAGGTTTTTCATCACTTTTATCGCTGAGACTCAGCTTAATAAATAATCCACATCATCGAATCACACCTGCACTACGGCCAAGGATATTCTTTAGTATCACGACCACAAATTATCCATGCACTACGGGCTAAGGATATTTGTGTATTCATCAATGATCATGATCATGCCAACAACTGTCCATCAATGTACTACGGGCCAATGAGGACTTTTACCACATCATTTGTAACATTACGGTCATGATTATACCGAATAATCCCTGGTCATAATCATACCAAGTCCATCTATGCACTACAGGCCACAAATGACTTTCAACAGAATATAAACATGAGGATGACAATGATATAAGAATTCAATAAAACAAGTTCAAGGATAAATTTTTAAAGATCTATAATTTAATTTATCTAGAAATCAATAACGTCCAAATTGTCAACATGATACTGCTTTGTGGATTAAAATTCAAGAATAATATTGTACCAAAAATAATTTGGACAGAAAACGAATCAATTTTTATCATGGATAGTACCCCGGGTGAATAGTACTCGAGGGAATAGTATCCCATGAATAGTACTCTGGCATGAAAAAGTTAAAACTTATCAAGAATGCTTAGAATAATATTTTCATGAAAGATACTGGATGAAGCGCAAATATCAAGGATATTCTACTAATTTCATGGAGTATAGAAGCCAAAACTTTAACAAAATGAGTATAGAATTTAAAATCTGAAACGAAATAATATTACTTACACACTACAGAGTACGGAAGAAAATATTATATCAAGCGAATATTGAACAAAAATAACATCCCTTACGAATATTAAATAAAAATAATATTCATTACGAATATTAAACGAAAATAATATTCATTATGAATATTAACAGAAAATGATATTCCTTACGAATATTGAATGAAAATAATATTCATGCGAATATGAAAAATAATCTCTTCAGAATATGAAATAAATAACCCCCCTTACTAACCATTTGTGAAGTAGAATTCAAAAATAACGATCAAAACATGGATACAATCAAAGATAGTAACCATAAGAGACATTTTGGATAAAAAGAAAAAAATTTATTTTTCGGTAAATAGTGCCGTATTCGTGAATAGTGCCGTATAAGTGAATAGTGCCGTATACGTGAATAGTAACCCTGACACAAAAAGTTATAAATTTGATAAAAAGTTTAGACCAATATTTCGGCATAACGATATTGAAGAAAATAATATCATTCATGAATAAAATAACATCCCTTACCTCAAAATAACAGTATTTCTAATCGGAATATCGGACGTAAAGCCGAAGAAAACTTGCACTGAATAGCAACTCTCAAAGTATCTAAATACTTACAAAAATACACTCGACAATATAGAGAGAAAGAAAACTTGTTTCTGGTGTGATTTTCAATTCTAACCTAAGCTCCTATTTATAGAAAAATGCTAGAACGCCATAGGAGACTAAATAATAAAATAATATTATTTTCAAAAAAATTTTACGCACACATTTTTGACCCAAATTTCAGCCACCTCTAGTGGGGCCCACCAAAAATCAATTTTTTTCCACACCACCAAAAAGTGGGGCCCACCCATATTTTTAATAAAAATATTTTAATTTCAGAAACTTTAATAATTCATAATAAATAGCTCTTTTATCAGAAAAATATAAATTTTATGTCCATTCCAGACGAAATCGAATTCTCTACAACTTTGCAGAAGAAAATTTTTCTAAATTTCAGACAGAAAATATCCGAAATCAACAAACGGACAGTTTTCAACACCTCTTAAAATTCATAACAAATCATATGCCAATTTTTAACGGTTCAAAATTTATGGATATATACTCAACTTATATATGTATAACATATCCAAAAATCACAACGATTCAACGGTCGGATCAAAATTATAACTCACGCAATAGAGCTTTAAGAACGCCGATTTGAGTTTTTAATATCTCCAATCCGACAAAATACTGATAAAACACCTCAATATTAATTCCTTCATCTATAATCACATAAAATAAATATTTTTCTATCCATCATTTATGTCCACGTAAAATAAATATTTCCTAATCATATAAATTAATAATTAATTATTCAAAAATAATATTACAGAATCACAATAATGACAATCAGGTGGTTCCCAGGAAAGAGGGGGCTTTCCGATAAAGATTTTTCCTTACTGGCATGCAATTAGATTATCTAACCTCTCCTCGACAGAACTTTCTAGACATTGCCAATAATGTTATCTAATAATATTATTCAAATAATATGAATTATTGATCTGATAATGGGAAATACTGTGCAATGACAATTATTGAAACAATCAATAATATAAAATATCAACATAGCAATTATTGAATCAATAAAATAAAATATTGAACAGTAATTACTGTAACAATTATTAAGTAGTGTCTTCTTACGTAAGAATAAATAATTCAAAAATACTGTGCAATACCGTGTGCTACTGTGCAACAACGCGTATTACTGTATTTTAACCATCAGGTATTCCAACAGTGTTAACAGTAACAACTACGCCGTTATTTATATAAAAGATATTTTGTCGTTTTCTTACTACGACAATACTTCCGTTGTGGGGTCCACCAATGATTGTGTCGTCGTACAGATATTCCTCGACGAAAAGAATATTCCCCGACCAAACGAATATTATATAACAACTTGCTTACTTTGTAAAATTTATAAATATTACCCACAACTATAACATTATATCAAATCCACACCGTAATATTCAAAAAAAATATTTCGAAAAAATTAAATATTTATTCGTAAAATTTGGGGTTTTACAATAAGGCCTCTTTTAACGCTTTTATGCGAGGTAGGTTAGTTACTTTCTGTGCCGGCGCCATCAACACATATTACCAGTTACGAGTGCCAAGACATTGCCAGTACGCTCTCTTATGTGACAATGATCCTGATTTCGAGGCTATTCTGAAGGAAATGACTAAGCTGGGTACAACATGGATCAAAGGTCGAAAAGGAGGCAATGTTTTTCACAGTAAGGATCTCAGCAAGTATGGGAAAATATGGTACGCATTCCTGTGTGCCAAGCTATTTCCATCCATTTACATGTTCAATGTGACCAAAGAGAAGGCATTATTGTTATATGCAATTGTGCAAGATTTTATCATCGACATAGGGGCTATAATCAGTTTTTCAATTAGACGATGCTTACGAGGACATTTCTTGGGCGGCTTGCCTGTGACGCCCCCAAAATAGGTATACATCACCCATTCTGAGTCGCCAGATATATGGTATAGAAATACAAATATAACTTAATGAAACAACTGTCGTGTAAAATACTACAAAATATAATCTGAGAGTTTTAATACAAATATTGTTATCTAGACAATATCCACACTCAAATTCAATCTTATTACAAATAATATCACACTATTTCATAGAATAGTGAGGACTACTAATGCAACCATCTGGACCGTCACTCCGTTCCCCGACTAGTCCCAGCTATATTCTCAACTCCTGAAGAGAATAGTGAAAGAAAGGGTGAGCTCAACTAGCCCGATAAGAAATATTATGACTAAGATAATACAGAATAAATTATACTTAGCCTTCAACAGTATAACAACTGATAGAATATAATAGACAACAAGTTTTTGATCAACAACTGCAGCAGAATAAGCAATCCATTAGAAGAGTCAAGTAGAACATAAAATCTACTATCTTCTATGATTTAAAAAGTTTATCATCAATTTTATCGCTGAGACTCAGTTCAATACATAATTCACATCATCGAATCATCCCTGCACTACAGGCTAAGGATATTCTTTAGTATCACGACCACCAGGCATGTGATAGACCGCACAGACAGATTATTCCAACAGAATAATAAATAATGGAACCAGGTCATGCGTAACGCACATACATGATATTCCAACAGAATAATAAAGAATGGAATAACAACAAAATTCACCAAGTATACGGTAATCCGCGTATACAGGTTATTCTAACAAAATAATAATTAATGGAACCAGGTCATGCGTAACGAACAGATAGGATATTCCAACATAATAATAAAGAATGGAATAACAACAGAATTCACCAGGTATACGGTAATCCGCGTATACAAGTTATTCCAACAGAATAATAATTAATGAAACCAGGTCATGCGTAAACGCACCGACAGGATATTCCAACAGAATAATAAAGAATGGAATAATAACAGAATTCACTAGGTATATGGTAATCCGCATATACAGGTTATTTCAATAGGATAATAAATAATGGAACCAGGTCATGCGTAAACGCACTGACAGGTTATTCCAACATAATAATAAAGAATAGAATAACAGAAGAATTTCACCAAGTATAAAGTAGTCCGCGTATACAGGTTATTCCAACAGAATAATAAAGAATGGAATAACAGAAGTTCTCTTCATGAATACAAAAGAAATAATACCCCTTACCTTAAGAAAAAAGTACTGGATATAAGAGTAGTGAAGTAGCAGAATACTTTTCTTCTTTCTCTCTATAGTTTCTCTCTCTAGAGTTTTAGTGAATTCGTAAGAAATAATGAAGGAATGAGCTTCTATTTATAGAAGAATGGACTGAATAGTAACTAATTCATGAACGGTCCAGATTGATTTACTTTTAATCGGACAGTCCATATTTAAAGCAAAATCTTTTAAATAAAATATAATATATTCTATTTATAATCTAATAAAATAAATAACTTTATAAAAAGATTTTACTATGCAAATACTATACAGACACTATGCAAACACTATACAAAATAAAATATAATATATTCTAATTATTGTCTAATAAAAAAATAACTTTATAAAAGTATTCTGTTTTATATAAAAAGATATTACTATACAAAACACTATGCATAATAGAATATAATATATTCTAATTATTGTCTAATAAAACGAATAACTTTATAAAAGTATTCTGTTTTATATAAAAAGCTTTTTTGTTTTATTATATTAATAATACTAATAAAACATATCTTATCATCATTATTATTCTTCACACTATTAATCGATCAGGTCGTTCCTAGGAAGAGAGGACTTTCCAATAAGGATTTCTCCCTATTGGCGCGCAATTAGATTATCTAACCTCTCTTTGAAAGAACTTCTAGACATCGTTAATATTGCAAATAATAATATTAATAACTTCGTCGTCTCAATTATTGATTTAATAATATATAAAATATCGACAATAATTGAATCAAATAACGTGAGATACTATGCAGCAATTACTGTAGTAATAATTGAGTATAACTGAGTGACTTCTTACGTAAGCATCAGTAATCAAAACCGTGTGCTACTATGTAACCACGCGTATTACTGTACTTTTAACACTGGGTGTTTCAACAGTTAATGGTAAAACTTCCGCCGTTATTTTCATAAAAATATATTTTTGTCGTTTTCTTATTCCGACAATAATTCCGTTGTGGGGTCCACCAATGATTGCGCCGTTGTACGAATATTCCCTATTAAAACGAATATTTCCCGACCAATCGAATATTATATAACCACTTGCTTACTTTGCATAATTTATAAATATTACCCACAACTATAACATTATATCAAATCTACACCATAATATTCAAAAAAATATTTCGAGAAATTTAAATCTTTATTCATAAAATTTGGGGTCTCACAATTTAGGTCAAGTTATGAAATTACATCTAATCCCTGACTGTCAATACCAATTCTTGTCTACACAATTCTAATCCCATCATTAGCCAAAATAACTTCAACAATCTCAAAAGTTAGAATCATGCAAAAACTAACTAAATGCAACACATATAAACATTAAACTAACTAATATTTCCATTTTTCAGTTTTTTTGTATATAACTCAAATGAAGAACAAAGACTATTTACACAAACTATTCACAAAAACTAAAAACCACACTATACTAACATGAACTACTAATATGCAATGCAAAATTATACAAAATATGACCTAATAATGCAAAAACTACACTAACACATGCACATACACAGAACTAAATAGTAAACACCCCCAAACTTAAATATAACAATGTGCTCAATGTTAATTATATAGAAATAAAGTACAGAGGACTTCCCTGTATTGGCTAGATAGTAGGTGGCACCTCCTTGACTTTCGAGTTTGAAGGAGGATATGCAGGCAGTTGTTGAGGAATGGGGAATTGGAAAGATTCAGCAGCAGTAGGGTTCAGCTGCGTCTTCATTACCCTGAGACATCTCATCTGTAACGCCCCCAAAATAGGTATACATCACCTATCTTGAGTCACCAAATACATGGTACAGAATACAAATAAAAATTTAATTATACAACTGTCGTGTAAAATACGACAAAACATAAACAAAGAGTTTTAACACGAATATTGTCTTCTAGACAATATCCACACTAAAATTAAATCTTATTACAATTATTATAATACTATTTTACAGAATAGTGAGGACTACTAATGCAACCATCTGGACCGTTAATCCATTCCCCGACTAGTCTCATCTATATTCTCATTTCCTGAAGAGAACAGTGAAAGAAAGGGTGAGCTCAACTAGCCCAGTAAGAAATATTATGACTAAGACAATACAGAATAAATTATCGTTAGCCTTCAACAGTATAAAAATTGACAGAATATAATAGACAACAAGTTTTAGATCAACAACTGCAGCGAAATCAGCAATCCATTAGAAGAGTCAAGTAGAGCATGATATCTACTATCTTCTATGATTTAAAAGTTTATCATAAATTTTATCGCTGAGACTCAGCTTAATAAATAAACCATATCATCGAATCATCCATGCACTACAGGCCAAGGATATTCATTAGTATCACGACCACGAATTATCCATGCACTACGGGCCAAGGATAATCGTGTTTTCATGTCATAAAAAAATTCATCTTTGCACCCTTGGCCGAAGAAAACCCATGGTCATGATCATACCAAAAACTATCCATTAATGCACTACGGGCAAATAAGAACTTTTACCGCATCATTTGTAACATTACAGTCATGATTATACCGAATAATCACTGGTCATAATCATACCAAGTCCATCTATGCACTACGACTAAAGATGACTTTCATAACAATATAAGCATGAGGATGATCACAATGATACAATCAAACGAGATCAAGGATAAATTTTAAAGATTTATAATTTAATTTATCCAAAATTCAATAATGTTCAAATTGTCAACCTGATACTACTTTGTGGAGTAAAATTCAAGAATAATATTATATCAAAAATGATTTGGACCGAAAAGAAATTAATTTTTATCATGAATAGTGCCCCAGGTGAATAGTACCCGAGTGAATAGTAACTCGTGAATAGTACTCCGACATGAAAAGGTTAAAACTTATCAAGAATGCTCAGAATAATATTTCCATGAAAAGATACTAGATGAAGCACAAATATCAAGGATATTCTACTAATTTTATGGAGTATAAAAGCCAAAATTTTAACAAAATGAGTATAGAATTAAGAATCTGAAATGAAATAATATTACTTGTATACTACAGAGTATGGAAGAAAATATTATTTCTTACGAATACTGAACAAAATAATATCCCTTACGAATATTGAACAAAAATAATATTCCTTACGAATGTTAAATGAAGACAATATCTCTACGAATATTGAACGAAAATAATATTCATTACGAATATTGAATGAAAATAAAATTTCATACGAATACGAAAAATAATATCTCTTCAGAATATGAAATAAATAATACCCCTTTCCTTAAAAAGAAAAGTATTACAACTGGTATAGCGGATATATTCTTGAAGAAAACTTTCACTATTTTCTACGCTCAAAGCTTCCTTAAACTCTAAAGAAAAACGCTCAATATTATAGAAGAAGAATTCTCTAATTCTAGTGTGATTTTCAATTCTAACTAAGCATCTTATTTATAGGAGAATAGAAAGAATACTATTTGGACACATAGTGAAGGAGAAAGTCACGGGCGCAGACGGCTGAAGAATTTTAATTTTCTGAGCTACTATGCAAATACTATGCAGCCACTATACAAACACTACGCATAATAAAATATAATAAATTTTATTTTTCATATAAAACAAAACTTAGTATAATATATATATATATATATATATATATATATATATATATATATATATATATATATATATATATATATATTACAAACCACCCGTGACATTCTACTTCTTCCTCCAATTCCATTTTCCACACGTGGGCCCCACATGTGGCCCCACCTTTATTATATTAAATAATTTTCTATCGATTATTTTGAAAAATGGGTAAATGGGGGTCTATAAAATAAGAAAAATTTACAACAAATACTTTATAAAAATTTCCTCAATATTTTTAACAACATTTATTCATCATTATTATAACTCGCAATATTAACAACCAGATCGTTCTTAGGAAAGAGAGGGCTGTCCGATAAGGATTTCTTCCTATTGACGCGCAATTAGATGACCTAACCTCTTCTTGACAGAACTTTTAGACATTGTCAATATTGCAAATAATAATATGAATAACTTTGTCGTCTCAATTATTGATTTAATAATATAAATTATTATGAAGATGATACTGTGACAATAATTGAATCAATAATATGTGAGATATGATGCAATAATTATTGTAGGAATAATTTAGTATAACTGAGTGACTTCTCACGTAAGCATCAATAATCAATACCGTGTGTTATTATGCAACCACGCGTATTACTATACGTTTACTACCAGGTAGTTCAACAGTTTTAACGGTAAAACTTTCGCCGTTATTTTTATAAAAAGAGAATTCTGTCATTTTTTAACTACGATAATACTTTTGTTGTGGCGTCCACCAATGATTGCACCGTTGTACGAATATTTCCTGTCAAAACAAATATTTCTCGACCAATCGAATATTTTATAACAACTTGCATACTTTGCAAAATTTATAAATATTAGCCATAACTATAACATTATATCAAATACACACCATAATATTAAAAAAACGAGAAAATTAAATCTTTATTAATAAAATTTGGGGTCTTACATCATCAGCCAAAAATTCATCATCCTCGAAACTTGCTTCTGCCTCCTTCTCTTCCTGAGCATAAGGAAATACAAAACCCAACCCGCGAGGATGTGCTTCGCCCCTTGGCTAGACTGTATATCTTGAAATAAGTCACGGATCAAACAACTGTAGGGGTTGTTGCACTGGCTCCTCTGTCGTCTATCTCACACTCGACTGACTGTATAGTCCACATATCAATGATGAGTGAGGCAACCCCCCAAAAAATGGGCCAAGTAGGCAGCGCCGAATGGAAAAACTGATAATCTCTCCAATGTTGATGTCAAAGTCCTTCACTATTGAATGAAGCAGCAACAACTTCTCTTTTGTAACCTCACTCGTATGCGTGGATAGAAACAACCTGGCATAGAGAAAAGTATACCAAATTTTCCCGTATAAGCTTAAGTCTTTGCTCATAAACAATGTCCCTCCTTTCTTACCTTTGACCCATGTTGTACCCGACTTTGAAATCTCAGTCAAGATTTGGTCATAATCGAGATTGTTGTCGCACTGGTATATGGCTGGGGCCCTCACATTGTAGAACTCATTTATCTTCTCGGGACCAAATGGCACTTGTTTTCCTCAGACGAATCCGATGAATGGTGCCTTATCCTCGACATTCGAGTAGAATTCCTTTACGATCATTATAACTGTTGGGTCCGGTTGGTCAGTGAAAGTATCCCAACCCTTCTCATGAATTTGACACGACATCTGACCATCGAATAACTCAGGCCTCTACCCACGCTCGGGTGTCAGTGCCTTCGAGGCTAGGTAGTTAAATTTGTCGATCGCCGCGAAACTGACAAATTTTTACTTATCAAAACTCCGTGTGGGTGGTGAGGACCCTTTACCCCTTTGACGCTTGACTAGTGTCTTCAGTGCCATGGTGTATCAAATTGAAGTCAAAATCCCCCAAACTTTTTACTTGGGCATTTTGTCTAACAGTTGGCGTGTATGACACCCAAGAGGATCAAAATATGCTACCAAATTGAAAAAAAACTACCAAGTCTCCTTAAAACCCACAAGGAAGCTTACCCACTGTTGAATGCGCTGCAATTGTTGAACAATTAGTGATTCCCTTCTAATGGGTGCACAAATTCAGATTTCAGAACCGTAGTCATGAGAGTTGAGTAATTGGATGAAGAAAGCCCTAGTTTTTGTGATGAAGACTGATATTTGGTATGGAATTATGCAATTGCAGTTGAATACGTATATGAGTATGGTAGAGGCCAAATTCGATGGGAAGTGGGAGGTTTTGGGAAGAAATCGAGGGATTGGGGGTGTTTAGTGTTTCGGTTATGTGAGACAAAAGTGGGGAAGTCGCAACTGCAGAAGTTTTTTGAAAAACTGAAACTCATGACCCCCACCGGGGCGGGCCCCTTTTGTGCTATAAACCCCCGCTGGGGCAGGGTAAGACTGAGGACCCCCCCTCGATGGGGCGGGCCTTTTTGTTCCTTGGGAGCCCACCGGGGCGGGCTAAGACTAACAGCACCCCCGCCGGGGTGGGTGTGCCAGGTTGGATTTGGGCCCGCTGGGACGGGGTATGACTTCCTGCCAAAAATTCTTAACTTCTGTTGTTTTGTCTCGCACTCACGTTAACTTCATTCTCAATACCTACAATCCAATAAAACCCAATATTAAAGTTAGTCCCATAGAAATTGAGAAAGAAATCTATTATTAACAAACAATGACTAACTACTACATAACTAATTATCTTATTAATTGCAAAAAAAATTAACTACTAAGTACTATCGCTAATAACTAATCTACTGAGTTGTACAATGTAAAACTAAATACTGCAAATAACATGTTTTAGCCTAACTATTCCCTGTTTCATGGTGCGTTGGCAAGAGTGATTAAGGTTGTTTGGTGATCGATGTCACTACCCCAATAGTGTTTTAAACGTTGCCCGTTGACTTTGAAAGTTTCCAGTGGATTCTGGCTATACAATTCAACGGCGCTATATGGACAGACTGTTTTGATGGAGAATGGCCTTGATCATCTTGATTTGAGTTTTTTGGAAAACAGCCTCAGTCGAGAGTTGTACAATAATACGGCTTGGCCCGGTTTGAACTTCCTATTCAAAATTTTCTGGTCGTGTCACTTCTTGACCTTTCCTTTATACAACTTGGAGTTCTCGTACGCTTGGAACTGAAATTCATCTAACTCGTTAAGTTGTAGCAGTCTTTTCTCCCCCGCACCTGTTAGATCAAAATTTAACTTCTGTATAGCTCAGTATACTTTATGATAAAGTTCGACTGGGAAGTGACACGCTTTTCCATAGACAAGTTGATACGGAGACATACCAATCGATGTCTTGTATGTTGTGCGATCTGCCCATAAAGCGTCTTCCAATTTCAGAGACCAATCAATTCTATTCGGATTCACTATTTTCTCTAAAATTCTTTTCACCTCTCTATTCGACACATCTGCTTGGCCACTCATTTGGGGATGATAAGCAGTTGCAATTCTGTGGTTGACCCCATATTTAGCCAAGAGAGCTGTAAAGAACTTATTGCGGAAGTGACTTCCCTCGTCACTTATAGTTGCTCTAAGCATGCCAAATCTACTAAAAATGTTCTTCTGCAAAAATTTTAAGACAACTTTGGCATCATTTGGTGGGAGTGTTACATCTTTAACCCACTTAGACACGTAGTCTACTGCCAACAAGATATACAGATTGTTATATGAAGACGAAAAAGGTCCCATAAAATCAATCCCCCACACATCGAAAATTTCCACTTCTAAGATCATGTTGAGCGGCATTGTAACGACCCCAAAATTCATACAATTTAATTCTCGACTTCGGTCGTTAATAATACATTCAACCTCTAATTTTATATCATTAAATGATAATACAACCATTGAAATTTGTAGAATAATTAAAATTTTCTATTACAAACTATCATCATTCCCAAAACCTTCAACCTTTACATCTAAATATCTCAGAATCATTTTAATACTACAATAGTTTACATTCGCAAAATAATATTACAATTCAACATTAATACATTATTCGAAACCTTAAACATGGTTCAAATAATAATAACACAACCAAAGTATATAAATCTTCAAGTATCACATCTGATTCATGTCTTTCAAGTAACACATAACTTTACCTTGAATCTTGAACCTGTAAAAGTAGTTATTTACAAGGTTGAGCTCGACAGCCCTGCAAATTTAACAGTCTATCATGTTTCACATAGCACACAATTCATGCATTATATATTTCTAATTTATCGAGTTACATTATACAACATGCATGTGTTATCACATATCACATATAAATTGAGTTCCATAACCCAATTAACTTGGTCATATTTTGACTTTAACAATTAATAAAGTATGGTATGTAACTCACCACATAATCACATTTAATCCACAAATATAATAGAACTAAAAAACTTGCCTTAGATGTTGTTTAATGTTTATAACTTATCTGCGTTGTGATGATCCTACACAAATTGAGGATACATACATGTACATATTAGTTTCACATACAAAATTCACGTACTCAATGTAAACTAATTTTATTTAACTATAATATTGTGTTCTTGTCTTAAAACCATTCCATGTTTCTTTAGAAACTTTTGTCCGTTATAACCTTTTTACGCCCAAAAAGGTTCTCTCATGGATTTAGTATGTAAATACTTTACGTATCAAAACATAAACCATTTATATTCCCTTCATTTTACATTACTAGGTTTAATATAATTTCAAAGGATTTGCGCATTTCATTATGTTACATACACGTTTTACATATCATTTTCCGAATTACGCTCGCATAGTTATGAAAACTTACATTTACATTATATTTCTATCGTTTTCTTCACATTTAAAGTGAGTTTTCGCGATATATAAGCATTATATAATATCTATTCTCTCTCGGTGTTTTGTTACATGTTAAACAGCCACAAAACCACCCGAAAGCGTTGCGGAAAAATCGCACGCTGAACAGCCCATTGCTGCTGCTATCTGCTTCTGCCACTCCGCGGCTTAAACCCACTCCGCGGCTTAATAGCTTACAATCTACTTATCCAATCGTAAGGCATTTTTTAGTATGTTTTTCATGGCATACAAGACTATTTTTAAGAAATACTAACCTCTCATTTCAGGTTTGTTAAGTAGTCTAAAAAGCGTGCCAACAATTGACGTTCATAGCAGTCTTCAATTTTTTTCCCAGCTTTACCCTCTCTCGCTAAAACAGTCATAACTAATTCGTTTCAAAACATTTTTGAGCAATTCTTGAGGCCACGCGAAACTAACTTCCGGGGCTACAACTTTCATTCTTTGACTATTTCCAAATTCAAAACACAAAATTCCAAAAAATTCGTTTAAGGTGACTGCCCCGAGTTGGTTAGACAGTTTTGACGCGACTACTTTGAATGGTCGTAACTCTTTGCTCCGAAGTCGGAATTAGTCCGTTCTGGAGTCTATGGAAAGCTAATTCAGTGTACTATAACATAACAAAAGCCCAGAAGTTTATTGGAAACATTAACTGATCAAAATAGTGTCCCGAATAGCACGTCCCGCTGCTGACCTTCAGTTTGACAAATTCGACACATTTCTTTCCAATCACCGTAACTCCCTCATCCGAGGTCGGAATGAGGTCATTCCAAAGCCTATGGCTTCCTAACTCAATGCACTACAACTACCCAGAAAGTCAGAATTTTTCAGGTAACATAGGTATTCCAGAATTTGACACTATAGTCACTGTTCATTCAGTTTTCATTTCTAGACATGGTTTACTAAAATCTTCACCACGGATTCATTTTAACTCCGTTTTGGTTCATCCAAGTTAGGAAATCTTCAGAACTTAGAGGGATATAACATACAATCATCAAATTAAGCTTTTAGACATAAATCAAAAGCACAAAAGGTCCTCAAGCTCAGTCCCAAAAACTGTCCAACAAGGTTTTTTGTAAATCTTTTATTTTGTGAGTTTTGGTTACACTTGGATGATGTTAAGGCTTCATATCTCTAATTACAATCATTAGAACTCATTTACATAATCAATTATAAGCCAAAATAAACATAGTAAACTAACTAGTTTACTAACAAAACTAACTAAACTTCCAAAATACAAACTTTAACTAACAAACTAAATACAATATAATAACATTACCATGTTTTAATCCCTTCTTTATAAATTTCTTAAATTACTTCTTATTATTCAAACTCTACTTGAGCTTATTCTTTCATTATCTTCATCTTCCTTCTCTAAGGTTATAGCTTACGGTACTCCTACCTAATGTTTATAACCTACGACTTTGATACCAACTGTAACGACCCCAAAATTCATACAATTTAATTCACGACTTCGGTCATTAATAATACATTCAACCTCTAATTTTATATCATTAAAAGATAATATAACCATTGAAATTTGCAGAATAATTAAAATTTTCTATTACAAACTATCCTCATTCCCAAAACCTTCAACCTTTACATCTAAATATCTCAGAATCATTTTAATACTATAATAGTTTACATTCGCAAAATAATATTACAATTCAACATTAATACATTATTCGAAACCTTAAACATGGTTCAAATAATAATAACACAACCAAAGTATATAAATCTTCAAGTATCACATCTGATTCATGTCTTTCAAGTAACACATAAATTTACCTTGAATCTTGAACCTGTAAAAGTGGTTATTTACAAGGTTGAGCTCGACAGCCCAACAAATTTAACAGTCTATCATGTTTCACATAGCACACAATTCATGCATTATATATTTCTAATTTATCGAGTTACATTATACAACATGCATGTGTTATCACATATCACATATAAATTGAGTTCCATAACCCAATTAACTTGGTCATATTTTGACTTTAACAATTCATAAAGCATGGTATGTAACTCACCACATAATCACATTTAATCCACAAATATAATATAACTGAAAAACTTGCCTTGGATGTTGTTTAATGTTTATAACTTATCTGCGTTGTGATGATCCTACACAAATTGAGGATACATACATGTACATATTAGTTTCACATACAAAATTCACGTACTCAATGTAAACTAATTTTATTTAACTATAATATTGTGTTCTTGTCTTAAAACCATTCCATGTTTCTTTAGAAACTTTTGTCCGTTATAACCTTTTTACGCCCAAAAAGGTTCTTTCATGGATTTAGTATGTAAATACTTTACGTATCAAAACATAAACCATTTATATCCCCTTCATTTTACATTACTATGTTCAATATAATTTCAAACGGATTTGCGCATTTCATTATGTTACATATACGTTTTACATATCATTTTCCGAATTACGCTCGCATAGTTATGAAAACTTACATTTACATTACATTTCTATCATTTTCTTTATATTTAAAGTGAGTTTTCGCGATATATAAGCATTATATAATATCTATCTGTTGCTGCCACTCCGCGGCTTAAACCCACTCCGCAGCTTAATAGCTTACAATCTACTTATCCAATCGTAAGGCATTTTTTAGTATGTTTTTCATGGCATACAAGACTATTTTTAAGAAATACTAACCTCTCATTTCGGGTTTGTTAAGTAGTCTAAAAAGCGTGCCAAAAATTGACGTTCATAGCAGTCTTCAATTTTTTTCTCAGCTTTACCCTCTCTCTCTAAAACAGTCATAACTAATTCGTTTCAAAACATTTTTGAGCGATTCTTGAGCCCACGCGAAGCTAACTTCCGGGGCTACAACTTTCATTCTTTGACTATTTCCAAATTCAAAACACAAAATTCCAAAAAATTCGTTTAAGGTGACTGCCCCGAGTTGGTTAGACAGTTTTGACGCGACTACTTTGAATGGTCGTAACTCTTTGCTCCGAAGTCGGAATTAGTCCGTTCCGGAGTCTATGGAAAGCTAATTCAGTGTACTATAACATAACAAAAGCCCAGAAGTTTATTGGAAACATTAACTGATCAAAATAGTGTCCCGAATAGCACGTCCCGCTGCTGACCTTCAGTTTGACAAATTCGACACATTTCTTTCCAATCACCGTAACTCCCTCATCCGAGGTCGGAATGAGGTCATTCCAAAGCCTATGGCTTCCTAACTCAATGCACTACAACTACCCAGAAAGTCAGAATTTTTCAGGTAACATAGGTATTCCAGAATTTGACACTATAGTCACTGTTCATTCAGTTTTCATTTCTAGACATGGTTTACTAAAATCTTCACCACGGATTCATTTTAACTCCGTTTTGGTTCATCCAAGTTAGGAAATCTTCAGAACTTAGAGGGATATAACATACAATCATCAAATTAAGCTTTTAGACATAAATCAAAAGCACAAAAGGTCCTCAAGCTCAGTCCCAAAAACTGTCCAACAAGGTTTTTTGTAAATCTTTTATTTTGTGAGTTTTGGTTACACTTGGATGATGTTAAGGCTTCATATCTCTAATTACAATCATTAGAACTCATTTACATAATCAATTATAAGCCAAAATAAACATAGTAAACTAACTAGTTTACTAACAAAACTAACTAAACTTCCAAAATACAAACTTTAACTAACAAACTAAATACAATATAATAACATTACCAAAAATTAAATAAGAAACATACCTGAAAATACGAATTCCACAAACTGAATACGTACTCGACCAAAATTTAACTAAGAAGATCTTTATAAAAAGTCCTCCCACAATAAAGCCTTTCTCAAAATTGGAGGCCTTATTGTTGGTGAATGAAACAAAGGAACAAGCCCTTCTATTTATAGGTTTAGCAAAGGGTAAAGTTCTCAATTTAGTTGATGTGGGACTTGGTTTATACTAATTCTAATTTGTTTATACTAATTTTTTTCCTATTTTCAACATGCTGAGTGTATTCATTCATCACGAATTCGTTTCTTAACCAATTCGATCCGTTCAAGTTGCGTTGTTTTTGTTTTATAGAGAAGAACAACAATCATCCATCAATTTAAAGTTTTCATCACGAATTCATCATCAACTTTAGTCCCAAAGTATACCAAAACACACATTACAATCAACATCCAAATTCCTCTTTTTTAGTATAAATACATGAATTTGATTTCTGAAATTTGTTTCTGGATGACCACTATCAAATTATAAATATCTAATAACATATATAACATCGTAACCCATAAATTAATTAACCAAAACTCCAATTTTAAAAGAAACTCAAGAACACATAAACTAGAAATATAAACTAGAGTATGTACCTGTAATTGCTTAAGAAATAAAATTAACCTTATCAGTAAAATTATAATTTCTATTCAACCATTATAATCATAACATTATTTAACAAATTCTCACTCCTCTAATTTAATTATTTAATTAAATTAGAATATCACAATTATACTTGCGTAATAAAATACGTATAAATCGCATCTATTTTATCACACTTAAATAAACTATCCTATAATAATTTTCATCAAATATTTATTTAATATCATAAATATTCATTTTATTCCATAAAGTTTCCAACTAAAATATTTAATGTACTTAATAAATATTTTACTCGCATTATATTAATATTTATATTTTCATGCAACATATTACCTTCTCACTTTATTAAATCAATTATACTTGTATTAATTCTTTATTTTAATTAAGTGAATTATTCACACTATTTATGAAACTTAACTCATAATAGTTTCCATTGCCCACAAGGCATAATAATTAAAATTATATTATCTCATAACATAATTTCAGCTTAATTAAATTAACTAATATTATTTAATTTCTTTAATAGTTTAATTAACTATTAAATCTCACATTCTCCAACATATGAATATATAATTCTCTTCACACCAAATTATATAATTCAAAATATATAAACCTCATAATAAGAATTTTAAATATTAAATTCTTATTTTAATAACTTATGAAAATTCGGGTTGTCACAGGCATCTCATTCCTTTTTGATACATTGCCCACCCTTTCCATTGATCACAGTTTTTCACGAATTGGTTTGCATCTTTGAACAAAGTGGTCGGGCCAGTAGAATCCTGCCTGAAGAACATTTGTTGATGTTCACTCACTTCCATAGTGTCCCCCATATAAGGATGCATGTCATGCGTGCAAGATGTTGTTCACTTCACTGTGGGGCACGCATCGACGAATCATTTTATCCGCACACTGTCTGAAAAAATAAGGCTTATCCCATATATACCACTTTACATCATGTAGGAATTTCTTCTTCTGCTGACGTGACAAGTCTGGAGGAAGGATCTTGCTCACCAAGTAGTTGGCAAAATTTGCATACCATAGAAATTCTGAATTAACCCTAAACAGCTGTTCATCCGGAAACGACTCGTTGATCAATACCTTATCAGCCTTACCTTTATCCGGATTTTCTAACCTCAAAAGATGATTAGCTACCTGATTTTTTGTTCCCTTCCTATCTTTGATTTCTAAATCGAACTCTTGAAGGAGTAGAATCCAACGAATAAGCCTAGGCTTTGCATCTTTATTGGAAATTAGATACCGAATCGCCGAATGGTCAATGTAGACAACAACCTTTGTTCCTATCAAATATAAGTGAAATTTGTCAAAGGCATACATGACCGCAAGTAATTCCTTCTCAGTAGTTATGTAATTCAATTGAGTGTCCGTTAGGGTTTTACTTGCATAGTAGATATCATGAAAAATCTTGTCTTGTCATTGTCCCAAAATAGCTCCTACCATATAATCACTATCATCACACATCTTCGTCAATCTGGTGCTATGATTACAGGTATTGTTGTTAATTTCTTCTTTAACTATTCAAAAGTTGTCAAACACTCTTTGTCAAATCTGAAAATTGCATCTTTCTCTAATAAACTACATAGTGGTTTTGCAATCTTTGAAAAGTCTTTAATAAACTGAAGGTAGAATCCAACATGCTAGAGAAAACTGTGAATCCCTTTAACTGATGTTGGTGGTGGAAGATTCTCAATTGTTTCTAAATTTACGCGGTCTACTTCCAACCCTTTTGCAAAGACTCTGTGCCCAAGGATGATTCCTTCTTCGACCATAAAGTGACATTTTTCCAAGTTCAGCACCAGATTGGTTTCTACGCAACGTTTCAGTACCATAACTAGATTCTCTAGACATCTGTTGAATGTATCCCCATATACTAAAAAGTCATCCATAAAAACTTCTACATTTTGTTCCACCATATCTGAAAATATCGCCATTATACATCTCTTAAAAGTAGCCGGTGCATTACACAATCCAAATGACATCCTCATAAAGGCAAAGGTGCCATATAGGCATGTGAACATCGTCTTCTCTTGATCTTTCGGGGCAATGACAATCTGATTGTACCCCGAATACCCATCCAACAAACTGTAACACTCATGTCCAGCCAATCTGTCCAACATCTGATCAATGAAAGGTAATAAAAAGTGATCCTTTCGGGTTACCTCGTTGAGTTTCCTTTCATCCATGCATACCCTCCAGCCAGTCATTGTCCGAGTTGGTATTAGCTCATTATCTTCACTAGTCATAAATGTCATCCCACTTTTCTTTGGGACACACTGCACTGGGCTCATCCATGAACTATCTGAGATAGGGTAGATTATCCTAGTATCTAGCCACTTCAACAAAAATTTCTTCACTACCTATTTCATAATCGGGTTAAGCCTCCGTTGCTGTTCCACTATCGATTTTTCCTCATCTTCTAAGAGTATCTTGTGTAAATAGAATGAAAGGCTTATTCCCTTGATATCAGCAATAGTCCATCCTATAGCAGATTTGTACTCTCAGAGAACCCTCAGCAACTTACTTTCCTGCAAATCATTAAGTGCAGATGCAAGAATAACAGGTAAAGTAGCTGAATTACCCAAAAATGCATACCTGAGGTTTTTAGGGAGAGGTTTTAGTTCAAGCGTGGGTGTTTCCTCAAGTGAGGGTTTCATCCGTGCCGATGCTTTTTTTGCAATTTTTAAAGGCTCAAACGGAATCTTGAATCTACTCACTCATGGTAATGCATCCAACATATGCAAATAATCAATAATTTCAGGGTCGTCCAAGTCAACACCTCCCAGTAATGTGTTTTTCCAACGGGTCCCTGTCCATACCTCGAATCAAGTCTTCACTAACCATTTTTTCGATCACATCCATTTTGAAACATTCTTCCTCATCTGTAGGGAATCTCATAGCTTTGAAAACATTGAACTTAACCTCTTGGTCTTGCATTCTCATCGTTAACTCTCCTTTTTGCACATCGATGAGAGTTCTCCCAGTTGCTAAGAATGGCCTCCCTAAAATAATAGGAATGTTCTTGTCTTCTTCATACTCAAGGATGATGAAATCTGCTGGAAATATAAACTTATCCACCTTTACCAATATATCTTTAACAATTCCCCTTGGATAAGTAACTGATCTATCTGCAAGCTGTAATAATATGTTTGTTGGTTTCAATGCTGGAAACCCCAACTGAGTGTACGCAGATAACGACATGAGTTTCACATTCGCACCCAAATCACACAAACATTTGTTAAATGACATGTTTCCAATCGTGCAAGGAATGGTGAAACTACCCGGATCCTTCAAGTTTGGAGGTAACTTCCTTTGAAATACCGAACTACACTCCTCCGTCAATGTAACAGTCTCATAATCTTATAATTTCTTCTTCCTTGACAAAATACCCTTCATAAACTTTGCATAACTCGACATCTGTTCTAAGGCTTCTGCAAACGGAATATTTATCTGTAGCTTTTTAAATATTTCCAAGAACTTAGAAAACTGTTTGTCTAGCTTTTGTTTTTGAACCCTTTGTTGAAACGATGGTGGAGGATAGACAACTGGTACAACATCAACCTGTTCCTTTTCCACTTTCCTTTCTTCACCATTTTTCTTTTCAACCACTCTTTTTTCACTTTCCTTAACATCTTTCATTGGCAAATTTTCTGCATTTTGCCCCTCTAGATGTTTTCCACTTCGCAATGTAATAGATTAGCACTGCTCTTGATTTCTTTTGGGATTCTTCTCAGTGTCACTTGGTAAAGACCCTTGAGGTCTATTATTCAAAGTCAGTCTGAGTTATCATTGTCTCCTTATTACCAAATATATACTTCAAAAGTAGCTCCTCTAAATCTGACTTTTTTTCATGTTGCGGAGTTGACTATTGATGTTGATTTTGAAATCTGGGTGGATATGATGGTCGTGGAGCTTGCTATTGGTTCTGATTATTTCTTATTGAAAAAATTGGGTGGTTCCTTACCCCCGGATTGTAGGTATTCTAATATGGATTAGATGGCCTATTATAGCAACCTACAAACTGAACTGCTGCTAGATTTATAGCACACTGATCTGTCGGATGTTCCCCGCACACAATTCACACACATAAGCTACCTGCTGAACCTGTATTCCCGTGAGGGCATCCATTTTCTTTGATAGCGCAGAAATTTGAGCTGCCAAGGTCGTAACGACATCCACGTCTAATACTCCAGCTGCTTTAAGTTGAGTCATCCTCGTAGTTGGCCACTGGTAGTTGTTAGCTGCCATAGGCTCAATCAAATCATAAGCTTCCTCAAATCTCTTAGCCATAAAAGCTCTTCCCAACGCTGCATCTATGCTAGTCTGAAAATTACTGCTCAACCCATTATAGAAGGTGTTCATCTGTAACCACTTGGGCAATCCGTGATGTGGACACTTCCTCAATAACTCTGTATATCTTTCCTAAGCTTCATATAGAGACTCTCCATGTTGTTGTTCAAACGTTGTAATCTCATTCCTAATCTTCGTTGTCTTCGTCGGTGAGAAGAATTTTGCTAGAAACTTTTAAGCTTGGTCATCCCAAGTAGTAATTGACCCTGATGGTAGTAAATGTAGCTGGCTCTTTGCCTTATCTCGTATTGTGAATGGGAACAAACGAAGCCTCATTGCATCATCGGATACCCCATTGTACTTGAAGGTATCACATATCTCCAGAAATCTCACCAGATGCTCGCTTGGATCATCATTAGCCAATCCCCCAAACTTTACCGAATTCTGAATCATCTGAATTGTACCAGACATTATGTCAAAGTTGTTAGCAGTAATCGTAGACCTGGTAATTCTCGACTGAATTTCAGTTACCCTTTGTGTGGCATTGTCCCTGAGTGCTTCCTGATCTTCCGCAGCCTTTGTTTCTTTCTTTTCAAAGTTCTCCCTAGTTTCTTTAATCCACTTACTCAACAGCTAAAACCTTCTTTCGATGTCGTCCTCATAAGAAAGTAAGTCTGGCTTCTTTGATCTTGTTTGCATGCACTAATCAAGAGAACCTGAAACAAGAAATAAAAAAAAAAAATGTTTAACTGAAACTGATATAGTTAAACTTGTGACGCCCCCAAAATAGGTATACATCACCCATCATGAGTCGCCAAATACATGATATAGAATACAAATAAAACTTAATTGTACAACTATCGTGTAACATAAGCTGAGAGTTTTAACACGAATATTGTCTCCTAAACAATATCCAAACTCAAATGAAGTCCTTATTACAATTATTATCACACTATTTCATAGAATAGTGTGGACTACTGTATCCACCATCTCGGACCATCACTCCGTTTCCCTACTAGTCCCATCTATATTCTCATTTCCTGAAGAGGACAATGAAAGAAAAATGTGAGCTCAACTAGCCCAGTAAAGAATATTATGACTAAGTTAATGCAAAATAAATTATCGTTAGCCTTCAACAGTGTTAAACCGATAGAATACAATAGACAACAAGTTTAACTGCAGCAGAAAAAATAATCCATTAGAAGAGTCAAGTAGAGCATGATATCTACTATCTTCTATGATTTCAAAGTTTATCATCAATTTTATCGCTGAGACTCAGCTCAATAAATAATCCACATCACTGAATTATCCATGCACTACGGGCCAATGATATTCGTATTATCACCAATGGTCATGATTATACTGATACATAGTCATAATCATACCAATCAACAGTCCATCTATGCACTACGGGCCAAAGATAACTTTTATCACAATATAAGCATGAGGATGCTGACAATGATATAAGCATCAATTAAACGAAATCAATAATAAATATTAAAGACTTTAAATTTATTCAGAGTTTAAAAATGTCTAAATTATCAACATGACAACTACTTTATGTAGTAAATTTCAAGAATATTATTCATGTATCAAAAATAATTTAGACAGAAAAGAAATTAATTTTTCGGGTGAATAGTATCCCGTGAATAGTACCCCGGCATGAAAAGATTAAAATTTAACAAGAATGTTCAGAAAAATATTCCCGTGAAAAGATACTCGATGAAACGCAAATTTCAAGAATATTCTACTAATTTTAAGGAGTATAGATGTAATACTTTAACAAAATGAGTGTAGAATTAGGAATATGAAATGAAATAATATTACTTACATACTACAGAGTATGGAAGAAAATATTATTTCTTACGAGTACTGAACAAAAATAATATCCCTTACCTTAAAAAAGAGTACTTTTGACTGGTAGGGCGTGGATATTCTTGAAGAAAACTTATACTATTTTCTACACTCAAAGCTTCCTTAAACTCAAAAGAAATACATTCAATATTATAGAAGAATAATTCTCTAATTTTGGTGTGATTTTTAATTCTAAACTAAGAATCCTATTTATAGGAGAATGGAAGGGTACTATTTAAGAAAAATCACGGACGCACAGTAACCATATTCACGGGCACAATTCTTCGGCTGAAAATTTTAAAATTTTTGATTTTACTATGCACACACTATGCAATACTATGCGACATTATGCAGTACTATGCACATTAAAATATAATATATTCTATTTTATATAAAAAACAAAACTTAATATATATATATATATATATACACGGTCCGGATCTTAAGCTCACCCCTTATCCAACTTACCCGAGCTCACCCCCCTTTAGCGATGGACCCGACTACGGTTCGGTCATTCAACCGTCGTCTATACTTTTAGCGACGCTATATGTTGTCCGTCGCTAAAAGTATAGACGACGGTTGTATGACCGAACCGTCATCGGGTTCGTCGCTAAAGGGGGGGTGAGCTCGGGTGAGTTAGAAAAGAGGTATGCTCTTGATCCTTGCTATATATATATATATATAATACTTATATATATATATATATATATATATATATATATATATACTAACAAACTTTATAACTTTCTGTAGATTATTTTGAAGAATGAGTTTGTGGGGGGTCCAAATAATACGCCAAACTTACAATAAATACTTCATAAAAACCCCTTTATTTATCTCAATTCACTTGGTTTCACAAAAACATATTTTTAATAATATTTATCATTAATATTATAACTCACAATATTAACAACCAGATCATTCCTAGGAAAGAGGGGGACCAAACCCCTTTCATCGACAGAACTTTCTAGACATCGTCAATAATACAAATAATAATATGAATAACTTTGTCGTCTCAATTATCGATTTAATAATATAAAATATTATGATAATAATTGAATCAATAACGTGAGATACTATGCAGTAATTACTGTAGCAATAATTGAATAAAAATGAGTGACTTCTCACGTAAGCATCAATAATCAAAGATACTGTACTTTTATCACCGGGTATTTCAACAGTTAATAGTAAAACTTTTGTCGTTATTTTAAAAAAAAAGTTATTTATGTCGTTTTCTATCTTCGATAATAATTCTGTTGTGGGGTCCACCAATGATTATGTCATCGTACGAATATTCCCTGATAAAATAAATATTCCCCGACCAATCGAATATTTTATAACAACTTTCTTACTTTGCAAAATTTATCAATATTACCCACAATTATAACATTATATCAAATCCACATCATAATATTCAAAATGATATTTAGAAAAAATTATTCTTTATTCATAAAAATTGGGGTCTTACAACCTCCTATTCTTATAAAATTTCACCCTCGAAATTGATGTACGTACCTGGTATGTCGAAGAGGTAAGGATACCTTGATTTTATTTCAGATTCTAACTCCCAGGTCATTTCCTCAACATCGTGGTTTCTCCACAAAACTTTGACTTGAGGTATAACCTTGGAGCGTAGAATATGTTCCTTCTTATCTAAGATTTTAATAGGTACCTCTTCATACGTTAAATCTTCCGCTATCTCTTCTGATTCTAATTTAATAATGTGGTTCGGGTCTTCCACATATTTACGTAAGATAGATATGTGAAAAACGTTATGAACACGAGACATACTTAGCGATAAGACGAGTCTATAGGCCACAGTTCCTACTCTATCAAGGATTTCAAATGGGCCAATGAATCGAGGATTGAGCTTTTCTCTCTTTTCAAATCTTGTAACTCCTTTCTATGGAGCAACACGTAACAACACATGCTCTCCAACATTGAATTCCACGTCCCTTCGATGAAGATTAGCATAACTCTTTTGTTGATCTTGTGAGATTTTTATACGTTGTCGGATCATTTGAATCTTTTCTGTTGTTATGCGTACCAATTCTGGTCCCAATAACGTTGTTTCACCCACCTCATTCAGCATACTGGAGATTGATACTTGCGTCCATACAACGCCTCGGATGGAACCATGCCTATACTTGCTTGATAAATGTTGTTGTAGGAGAATTCCACCAATGGCAAGAACTTGTCCCAACTTCCTTTGAAGTCAAGGACACAGAGTCTTAATAGATATTCAAGAGTTTGAATAGTCCTCTCTGACTGTCCGTCCGTTTAAGGATGATATACCGAACATAATCGTAAATCCGTGCCCATAGTTTTCTGCAAACTAACCCAAAATCGTGAAGTGAATCTTGGGTCTCGATCAGAAACTATGGATACTGGCGTACCATGCAGTCTTACAATCTCGTTTATGTATATACGAGCAAGACGTTCAAGTGAATAAGTTTCTCGTATAGGTAAGAAATGAGCAGACTTGGTTAATCTATCAACAATGACCCAAATTGCGTTTATGCCTTGAGAAAACTTGGGAAGACCAGTAACGAAATCCATGGTAATGTGCTCCCACTTCAATTCTAGAATTTCAAGTGGTTGCAATGGACCTTTTGGCACTTGATGCTCCTCCTTGACACGTTGACAAGTTAAACACCTTGAGATAAACTCTGCTATCTCTCTCTTCATATTGCTCCACCAAAATGTATGTCGAAGATCACGATACATTTTGGTACTCCTAGGATGGATTGCAAACGTTGTGTTGTGCGCCTCCATCATGATTTTATACTTCAAATCAGAGTCGTTAGGAACACAAAGTCTGGAGTTGACTTGAAGTATTCCTTCTTCATCGATTCTTGCTTCCGGAATAGCACATTCTTGTACTTTCTTCCTCATATGCATCAGCTCCAAGTCTGTAGCTTGAGCAGCTTTAACTTTATTGATTAAAGTCAGATCTACTCGTATATTTAACATCATCACGTGGGTCCCTAGAGTCTTTAACTCTATCTCCATCCTTTGTAAGTCATGCAAAATGGGCTTTTGCATTGACAATATCGCCCTCGTACCCGCATATGATCTTCTACTAAATGCGTCAGCTACTACGTTCGTTTTTCCAAGATGGTATTGAATGGTATGATCATAATCTTTCAATAGCTCGAGCCAACGTCGTTTCCGCATGTTGAGTTCCTTTTGGGTGAAGAAATATTTAAGGCTTTTATGATCCGTATAGATCTCTACTTTCTCCCCATACAGGTAATGTCTCCATATCTTTAGCGTAAAAACGACTGCTGCCAACTCTAGATCATGAGTAGGATAATTCCTCTCATATTCTTTAAGTTATCGTGAGGCATAGGCTATGACTTTCCTATGTTGCATGAGATCACATCCTAAACCTTTTCCTGAAGCATCACTATAGATGACAAATCCATCTGAACCAGATGGTATTGTAAGAACAGGTACTGAAAGGAGTCTCCTCTTGAGTTCTTGAAAACTCTTCTCACATTCAACGCTCCAACTAAATTTTGTATCTTTTTGAGTCAGCTGAGTTAATGGAGAAGCGATTCGAGAAAATCCTTCCACTAATCTCTGATAATAACCAGCTAAGCCCATAAAGCTACGTACTTCGATCACTAACTTAGGTTGCTCCCAGCTTTGAATTGCTTCAATCTTTGCTGGGTCAATAGATATTCCGTGATTTGATATCACGTGCCCAAGAAATGATACTTCCTCAAGCCAGAACTCGCATTTCTTCAACTTGGCATATAGCTTGTTTTCATGAAGCTTTTGGAGTATCAGCCTCAAGTGTGTTGTTCATGATCTTCACGGCTTTTGTAGTATATGAGGATGTCATTAATAAAGACAACCACAAAATGATCTAAATATTCCTTGAATACTCGCTTCATCATATCCATGAAGGCAGCAGGAGCATTGGTCAATCCAAAAGACATGACTAAGAATTTATAATGACCGTACCGAGTTCTGAAAGCAGTCTTTGGAATGTCATCAGTTTTAATCTTTAACTGGTGATATCCGGAACGAAGATCAATATTTGAAAAGAATTTAACGCCTTGCAACTGGTCAAATAGGTCATCAATACGAGGCAACGAGTACCTATTTTTGACGGTGACATGATTCAACTCCCGATAATCAATACAAAATTGCATACTCCCATTTTTCCTCTTTACGAATAGAACACGAGCACCCCAAGGAGACGTAATAGAACGAATGAAACCGATATCTAACAATTCCTGCAGTTGGATTTTTAACTCCTGAAGTTCAATAAGAGCCATTCGATATGGGCTTTTAGAAATGGGTTTTGTGCCGGGTTCAAGGTAAAAACAAAACTCGATTTCATGCTCTGGGGGTAGACCAGGAAGTTCTTCAGGGAATACGTCTGGAAATTTATTAACAATAGAAATATCATTCAAATCTGACGTATTTTTGTTTAAATCCGTGACATGGGCTAAGAAAGCTTGACATCTATTTTTTAATAAATGAATGGCTTTATGGCTTGATATCACAGTGATTGGCTTTAGTGGTTTGGTTGCTTGAATTTGCATAATAGGTTGGTTAGGAATATGAAAGTTAACAACCTTACAAAAACAATCAATTTTTACATGATGAGTAGTTAACCAATCATTCCCTAAAATCACATCAAATGAAAGTATTTTCAAAGAGATAAGATTGACAGGTAACGTAAGGGTACCGATTTTAATCAAACAAGATTTATATACAGTGGATGTAATGAAGGTTTCTCCTAACGGAGTTTCAACAGATAAGTCAAGGTCTAATTTCTCTGGAGTTGAGTTTAAACGTTGAGCACAAGTAGGAGAAATAAAAGAATGGGTAGAACTGGCATTAAATAAGGTATAAACTTTGCAAGAGTTTAAGATTAGTTTACCCGTGATAACCTTGTTCGGGTTCCTCGCTTTTTGGGAGGTCACGACAAATGCTTTCCCTTGAACTGCCGGCTCTGACGTGTCTGGGACGACCTTTGGTGTCTCCATCCCAGCTGGACTTGACTTCACTACACGACAAAATCGGGCTAGGTGACCTTCTCTTCTGCAATTGTAACACGCTTTGGACTGCTGCATATAGTTTGTACTGATGTGTCCCTCCCCTCCGCATTTGTGGCATACGACCGGTGGTCGTTCTCCTTCCTTGAAAACAGGTGTTGGTGCTACTGTCCTTCCATCATTATTGAACCTTCTCTTCTTGAAATTTTCACTTGTCTCATTTCTTCTATTATCTTAGCCAGGGTTACCACCAAAGTGGTTACCATTTCTGGCATGTTGATTTCTTCCACGTTTGTTGTCACCGCTTCGATGACTGCTACCACTGGTATTATCATTTTGCCGGCTGCTATCTCTTAGTTGGGTTGACTCATTATCGCGCTCCAATAACTGAGCCCTATTCACAATATCTGAATACAGACAAAGTTTGTGAGAAATGAGGAATTGACGTATTTCGGGTTTCAAACCTCTTAGAAACATTCATGTCATACGCTCCTCATTATCTACCAAATGGGATACAAATCGAGATAACTCTGCAAATTTAGCCTCGTATTACGATACGGTCATATTGTTTTGCTCTAGCTTGATAAATTCTACATCCTTCATGTGACGAATACTTTAAGGAAAATACTTGTCCTTGAAAAATTCTTGGAACTTCTCCCAAGACATCTTCAGTGCGGCAGACTGAGTACGTTTTATAGATTCCCACCAATGATCTGCCTCTCCTCGCAACATGAAGGTGGCAAAGGGAACTTTTTGCTCCTCGAAGCATCCCAAGACATCAAATATCTTGGTGATCTATTTAATCCACGTATCTTCCTTAAGTGGTTCTGGCTTTCTCAAAAACTCCAGTGGTCCCAGCTCCTTGAATTGCTTAGCGGTGACCATCAGAGAGTTGCCAGTGTTTTCACCTGCATTTTGCACAAGAGTCTCTTTCGCCTGATGTTGCATGAATTTCAAAAAGCCTCTGAACATCCCATTGTTTATCATTTGGTAGGTGTTATTGTTTACCTAAGGATTATTGCCTTCCTGATGCGCATTATCCTGGTTATTGATCGTCGGTAACTCAACGGTCCTATTTGCTCCATTGCTTATCTCAACATTTTCAGATGCCATTTTCAAACACTACCACAAAACAAGGGTTAATTGATATGCCACATATTATTCCTATATTCTGACCGACCAATTAAATAACAATTAAGCATAGGTAGGTAATACTAGCAAAGGATTTACCCGTCTCACCCCTCCTAGTTCTAGCCTCAAATCTCAGCCAGGGATCATATCCATAAGCTTTGATACCAACTATGATGCCCCCAAAATAGGTATACATCACCCATTCTGAGTCGCCAAATACATGGTACAGAATACAAATACAAACTTAATTATACAAATGTCGTGTAACGTAAGCTGAGAGTTTTAAAACGAATATTGTCTCCTAAACAATATCCAAACTTAAATAAAATCCTCATTATAGTTATTATCACACTATTTCATAGAATAGTGAGGACTACTATAGCCACCATCACGAACCATCACTCCGTTCCCCGACTAGTTCCAATTATATTCTTATTTCCTGAAGAGAACAATGAAAGCAAAGGGTGAGCTCAACTAGCTCAGTAAAGAATATTATGACTAAGATAATGCATGTGATGCCCCCAAAATAGGTATACATCACCCATTCTGAGTCGCCAGATACATGGTACAGAATTCAAATACAACTTAATTATACAACTGTCGTGTAAAATACGACAAAACATAATTTGAGAGTTTTAATACGAATATTGTCATCTAGACAATATCCACACTCAAATTCAAACTTATAACAATTATTATCACACTAATTCACAGAATAGTGAGGACTACTAATGCAACCACCTGGACCGTCAATCCATTCCCTGACTAGTCCCAGCTATATTCTCATTTCCTGAAGAGAACAGTGAAAGAAAGGGTGAGCTCAACTAGACCAGTAAGAAATATTATGACTAAGATAATACAGAATAAATTATCCTTAGCCTTCAACAGTATAACAACTGATAGAATATAATAGACAACAAGTATTAGATCAACAACTGCAGCGGAATAAGAAATACATTAGAAGAGTCAAGTAGAGCATAATATCTACTATCTTCTACGATTTAAAAAGTTTATCATCAATTTTATCGCTGAGACTCAGCTTAATAAATAATCCACTTCATCAAATCATCCCTGTACTAGGGGCCAAGGATATTCTTTAGTATCACGACCACGAATTATCCTTGCACTACAGGCCAAGGGTAATCGTGTTTTCATCAACGGTCATGATCATGTCATAAAACAATTCATCTTTGCACCCTTGGCCGAAGAGAACCCATGGCCATGATCATACCAAAAACTATCCATCATTGCATTACGGGCCAATGAGGATTTTTACCATATCATTTGTAACATTACGGTAATAATTATGCCGAATAATCCCTGGTCATAATCATACCAAGTCCATCAATGCAATACAGGCCAAAGATGACTTTCATAACAATATAAGCATGAGGATGATGGCAATGACATAATAATTCAATAAAACAAGTTCAAGGATAAATTTTAAAGATTTATAATTTAATTTATCCAGAATTCAATAACGTTCAAATTGTCAACATGATACTGCTTTGTGGAGTAAAATTCAAGAATAATATTGTACCAAAAATAATTTAGACCCAAACGAATCAATTTTTATCATAAATAGTACCCCAGGTGAATAGTACTCAAGTGAATAGTACCATGTGAATAGTAATTCGAGAATAGTAACCCCATGAATAGTACTCCGGCATGAAAAAGTTAAAACTTATCAAGAATGTTCAGAATAATATTTCCATGAAAAGATATTGGATGAAGCGCAAATATCAAGGATATTCTACTAATTTCATGGAGTATATAGAAGCCAAAACTTTAACCAAATGAGTATAGAATTCGAAATCTGAAACGAAATAATATTACTTACATACTACAGAGTGTGGAAGAAAATATTATTTCAAGCGAACATTGAACAAAAATAACATCCCTTACGAATATTGAACGAATATAATATTCCTTATGAATATTAACGAATATAATATGAATATTAAACGAAGACAATATTCCTACGAATATTGAAAGAAAATAATATTCATACGAATACAAAAAATAATGTATCTTCTGAATATGAAATAAATAATACTCCTTACCTTAAAAAGAAGAGTATTCCGACTGGTAGGGCGGGGATATTCTTGAAGAAAGCTTTCACTGTTTTCTACGCTCAAAGCTTTCTAAAACTCGAAAGAAATACGATCAAGATTATAGAAGAAGAATTCTCTGATTCTGGTGCGATTTTCAATTTTAATTAAGCATCCTATTTATAGAAAAATAGAAAGGATACTATGCAATAAAATATTTTAATAAAACGAAAACTTTTAAATAAAGTATATATATATATATATATATATATATATATATATATACACACACACACACACACACTACAATTCCCCCCATTTAATCTTTCATCCAACATGTGGGCCCCACGGCCCACCCCACAAGTCATTTTCACACACATCACACTCACACACAAATATTATATATATATATCTACACACACACACACACACACTGAATAATCTTCTACCTATTATTTTGGAAAAAATGAGTAAATGAGTGTCTAAATAATAAGCCAAATTTATAACAAATACTTTTAAAAAACTTCTCAATATTTTTAACAACATTTATTCATTATTATTATAACTCACAATATTTAACAACCAGGTCGTTCCCAGGAAAGATGGGGCTTTCCAATAAGGATTTCTCTATATTGGCGCGCAATTAGATTATCTAACCTCTCCTTGACATAAATTCTAAACATCGTCAATATTGAAAATAATAATATTAATAACTTGTCATCTCAATTATTGATTTAATAATATAAAATATTGACAATAATTGAATCAAATAACGTGAGATAATATGCTGCAATTACTGTAACAATAACTGAACAAAACTGAATGACTTCTCACGTAAGCATCAATAATCAATACCGTGTGTTACTATGTAACCACGCGTATTACTGTACTTTTACTACCGGTTAGTTCAACAGTTTTAACGGTAACACTTCCGCCGTTATTTTCATAAAAAAATATTTCTGTCATTTTCTCACTCTGACAGTAATTCCGTTGTGGGGTCCACCAATGATTGCGGCGTTGTACGAATATTTTCTGTTAAAACGAATATTTTCCGACCAATCGAATATAATATAACAACTTGCATACTTTGCAAAATTTATAAATATTACCCACAACTATAACATTATCTCAAATCCACATCATAATATTAAAAAAATTATTTCGAGAAAATTAAATCTTTATTCATAAAATTTGGGATCTTACATTGCAGAATAAATTATCGTTAGCCTTCAACAGTGTTAAACTGATAGAATACAATAGACAACAAGTTTAACTGCAACGGAACAAACAATCCCTTAGAAGAGTCAAGTAGAGCATGATATCTACTATCTTCTATGATTTAAAAGTTTATCATCAATTTTATCACTGAGACTTAGCTCAATAAATAATCCACATCACTGAATTATCCATGCACTACTGGCCAAGGATATTCATTATTATCGCATCCATGAATCATCCATGCACTACGGGCCAATGATATTCGTATTATCACCAATGGTCATGATTATACCGATACATAGTCATAATCATACCAATCAACAGTCTATCTATGCACTCGGGCCAAAGATGACTTTTATCACAATATTAGCATGAGGATAATGACAATGATATAAGCATCAATCAAACGAAATCAAGGATAAATATTAAAGACTTTAAATTTATCCAGAGTTTAAAAATGTCCAAATTTTCAACATGACAACTACTTTGTGGAGTAAAATTCAAGAATAATATTTATGTATCAAAAACAATTTGGACAGAAAAGAAATTAATTTTTTGGATAAATAGTACCCCATGAATAGTACTTCGTGAATAGTACCCCGACATGAAAAGATTAAAATTTAACAAGAATGTTCAGAAAATTATTCCCGTGAAAAGATACTCGATGAAGCGCAAATTTCAAGAATATTCTACTAATTTCAAGGAGTATAGAAGTAATACTTTAACAAAATAACTGTAGAATTAGGAATATGAAACGAAATAATATTACTTACATACTACAGAGTATGGAAGAAAATATTATTTCTTACGAATACTGAATAAAAATAATATCTCTTACCTTAGAAAGAGAGTACTTCTAACTGGTAGGGCGGGAATATTCTTGAAGAAAACTTATACTATTTTTTACGCTCAAAGCTTCCTTAAAGTCAAAAAGAATACACTCAATATTATAGAAGAATTCTCTGATTCTGGTGTGATTTTTAATTTTAATCTAAGCATCATATTTATAGGAGAATGGAAGGGTACTATTTAAGAAAAATTACAGACACACAGTAACCATATTCACGGGCTTACTTCTTTAGCTGAAAATTTTAAAATTTTTTATTTTACTATGCACACACTATGCACAATAAAATATAATATATTCTATTATATATATATATATATATATATATATATATATATATAATATATATATATATATATAATATATATATAGTCCGGATCAGGTAAGGACTCCCTCACGGTACTAAAATACGATTTTTTTTTTGCTTTTTTTTAAAACAACTAAAAAAAAGTTTAATATTTTATGGAACTTGATGTTTTCCATAATACAGTATTTTGGGTGTGATTTGGATACATATAACAATATAGGTCCTTCAAAATGCGGGAGCCTTTACCTGATCCTGTGTGTGTGTGTGTGTGTGTGTATATATATATATACTAACATACTTCATAACTTTCTATCGATTATTTTGAAAAATAAGTAAGTGAGGGTCCAAATAATACGCCAAACTTACAACAAATACTTCATAAAAATCCCTCTATTTATCTCAATTTACTTGGTTTCACAAAATACATTTTTAATAACATTTATCATTAATATTATAACTCATAATATTAACAACCAGATCATTCTCAGGAAAGAGGGGGTTTTTCGATAAGGATTTCTCCTTATTGGTGCACAATTAGGTGACTAAACCCCTTTTCTCGGCAGAACTTTCTAGACATCGTCAATAATGCAAATAATAATATGAATAACTTTGTCGTCTCAATTATCGATTTAATAATATAAAATATTGTGAAAATAATTGAATCAACAACGTGAGATACTATGCAGCAATTACTGTGGCAATAATTGAATAAAACTGAGTGACTTCTCACGTAAGCATCAATAATCAAAGATACTGTACAATACCGTGTGCTACTATGCAACTACGCGTATTACTGTACTTTTATCACCGGGTATATCAACAGTTAACGGTAAAATTTTTGCCGTTATTTTTATAAAAAGTTATTTCTATCGTTTTCTAACTTCGACAATAATTCCGTTGTGGGGTCCATCATTGATTGTGTCGTCGTATGAATATTTCCTGATAAAATGAATATTCTCCGACCAATCGAATATTTTATAACAATTTGTTTACTTTGTAAAATTTGTAAATATTACCCACAACTATAATATTATATCAAATCTACACCATAATATTCAAAATGATATTCAGAGAAAATTATTTTTTATTCATAAAAGTTAGGGTCTTTCAAAACTAATATTGAAAGTAATAAAATTAATTATCTGACCCCGACAGCGGCGCCAAAAATTTGTTGGGTGTAATCTAATTATGCATGGTACGCAAGTATATGTGATCAACAAGTAATATAATGATAAGAAAAGTATCATTCCCACAAAAACAAATATTGAATTTTATCCTATCAATTACCAATCCTGTATTATCTCAATTTTAATAAACTAAATGATTAATGATGGAACTAATGAAAAATACTAAATAAAAGAAAATCAACTAGCTACCACAAATTTTAATCAAATTTTAGAGAATTAAGCCTACAACTTCACTTTATGCTTTACTTAGATTGTCACACTTCTTTTTAATTTAAATTAACTATTCTAGTTTATTAATTAAGAACACGAAAGTAGATATAACCATCTCTCAATGCACTATATCCCTATCAACTTAAATCCACAGATGATAGAATTAGGCAAAACACCCTAATTAACTAATTTATTATATCTTTATATGAATTAAAATTAAAGAAGTTTTTATCCCAAGTTATCATAAGATTACATTCGATGCTTAAGTATACCTCTATCCTAGACATAAATTATGAATTCTAACAAAACGCAGAATTCACATGTGAGACCCCAAATTTTATGAATAAAGATTTAATTTTTTCAAATTTTTTTTTTAAATATTATGGTGTGGATTTGATATAATGTTATAGTTGTGGGTAATATTTATAAATTTTACAAAGTAGGCAAGTTGTTATATTAAATTCGATTGGTCGGGAAATATTCGTTTTAACAGGGAATATTTATACAACGGCACAATCATTGGTGGACCCCACAACGAAATTATTGTCGGAATGAGAAAAAGACAAAAATATATTTTTATGAAAATAACGGCGGAAGTGTTACCGTTAATTTGTTGTTGAATTATTCGGTAGTAAAAGTACAATAATACGCGTGGTTGCATAGTAGCACACGATTTTGATTATTGATGCTTACGTGAGAAGTCACTCAGTTTTGTTCAATTATTACTACAATAATTGCTGCATAGTATCTTACGTTATTTGATTCAATTATTGTCAATATTTTATATATTATTAAATCAATAATTGAGATGACAAGTTATTAATATTATTATTTGCAATATTAACGATGTCTAGAAGTTCTGTCAAGGAGAGGTTAGATAATCTAATTGCGCGCCAATAGGGAGAAATCCTTATTAGAAAGCCCCCTCTTTCCTGGGAACGACCTGGTCGATTAATATTGTGAATTATAATAAAGGTAACAAATGTTTTTAAAATTATTAAGGTAATTTTTTATGAAGTTTTGCTTATTTTATGGATCCCCATTTGCCCATTTTTCAAAATAATCTGTAGAAATTTCTTAAAAGGTGGGGCCACATGTGGGGCCCACGAAAGAAAAATGGTGGGGGGGGAACCTGGGAAGTTTATATATATATATATATATATATATATATATATATATAAATTTTGTTTTATTATTATTATAAATGTAATAAAATAGAAAACTTTGTATATAAAACAGAATACTTTTTATAAAGTTTTGTTTTATTTGATTATAAGTAGAATATATTATATTTTATTATGCATAGTATTTGCATAGTGCCTGCATAGTATTTGCATAGTAAATTTTTTTTATATAAAATAGAATACTTTTTATAAAGTTTTATTTTATTTGATTATAAATAGAATATATTATATTTTATTGTGCATAGTGCCTGTATAGTGTTTGCATAGTAAAATCTTTTTATATAAAACAGAATACTTTTATAAAGTTATTCTTTTTATTAGATTATAAATAGAATATATTATATTATATTTAAAAAAATTTGTTTTATTAGAATATTTTATTATTGCTGCATAGTAAATCAATATGGACCGTCCGTTTAAAAGTAAATTAATCTGGACCGTTCATGAATTAGTTACTATTCAGTCCATTCTCCTATAAATAGAAGCTCATTCCTTCATTATTTCTTACGAATTCACTGAAACTCTAGAGAGAGAAACTATAGAGAGAAAGAAGAAAAGTATTCTGCTACTTCACTACTCCTATATCCAGTTTCTTCTAAGGTAAGGGGTATTATTTCTTTTGTATTCATGAAGAGAACTTCTGTTATTCCATTCTTTATTATTCGGTTGGAATAACCTGTATACGCGGACTACCCTATACTTGGTGAAATTCTTATATTATTCCATTCTTTATTATTATGTTGGAATAACATGTCTATGCGAAGTACTGCATACATGGTGAAATTCTTCTATTATTCCATTCTTTATTATTCTGTTGGAATATCATGTCTGTGCTTTACGCATGACCTGGTTCCATTATTTATTATTCTGTTAGAATATCCTGTCGGTGCGTTTACGCATGACCTAGTTCCATTATTTATTATTCTGTTTGGAATATCCTGTCAGTGCTTTACGCATGACCTGGTTCCATTCTTTATTATTCTGTTGGAATAACCTGTCTGTGCGGTCTATCGCATGCCTGGTGAATTCTTTTGTTATTCCATTCTTTATTATACTCAGTTGGTTAAAGTTTTGACTTTTATACTCCATGAAATTAGTGGAATATCATTGATATTTGCACTTCATCCAGTATCTTTTTATTGAAATATTCTTCTGAGCATTCTTGAATTTTACACCACAAAGCAGTATCAGGTTGACAATTTGGACGTTATTGGTTCCTGGATAAATTAGTTTATAAATCTATAAAATTTATCCTTGAACTTATTTTATTGAATTCTTATATAATTGTCATCTTCATGCTTATATTATGTTGAAAGTCATCTGTGGCCTGTAGTGTATAGATGGACTCGGTATGGTTATGACCAGTGATTATTCGGTGTAATCATAACCGTAATGTTACAAATGATGTGGTAAAAATCCTCATTGGCCTGTAGTGCAATGATGGAAAGTTTTTGGTATGATCATGTGCATGGGTTCTCTTCGGCCAAGGGTGCAAAGATGAATTATTTTATGGCATGATCATGATCATTGATGAATACACGAATATCCTTGGCCCGTAGTGCATGGATAATTTATGGTTGTGATTCTAATGAATATCATTGGCCGTAGTGCAGGGATGATGTGGATTATTTATTAAGCTGAGTCTCAGTGATAAAAGTGATGAAAAACCTTTTAAATCATAGAAGATAATAAATTTTATTCTCTACTTGACTCTTCTAATGGATTGCTTATTCCGCTGCAGTTATTGATCTAAAATTTGTTGTCTATTATATTCTATCAGTTGTTATACTGTTGAAGGCTAAGGATAATTTATTCTGTATTATCTTAGTCATAATATTTCTTACTGGGCTAGTTGAGCTCACCCTTTTCTTTCACTGTTCTCTTCAGGAGTTGAGAATATAGCTGGGACTAGTCGGGGAATGGATTGACGGTCCAGATGGTTGCATTAGTAGTTCTCACTATTCTGTGAAATAGTGTGATAATAATTGTAATAAGTTGAATTTGAGTGCGGATATTGTCTAGATGACAATATTCGTATTAAAACTCTCAGATTACGTTTTGTCGTATTTTACACAACAGTTGTATAATTAAGTTGTATTTGAATTCTGTACCATGTAAGTGGCGACCCAAGATGGGTAATGTATACCTATTTTGGGGGCATCACATCACAAACACATGTTATTATGATTAAGTCTAAACCCATATTTCATCTCTCGAGTTCATATAGGTTCACAAAGAATTAGTGAACAAGAAACTCATAAATTATGCACAAACCATAATAGATGAACTGAAAATAGCATCATTAAATTAAACTTTGTTAGGAATAAGCATGAGAATGTTATTCCTATTTATATAAGATTTAATTATGATTTTAATGAATGAATATGCAAATATGTCTGCATTGAAATAAGATGTAAAGTCCTTGAATAGATAATAGGAATATATGTACAAGGACTTAGACTGAAATGATCAAATATGTTAGGTTGATTCTACATGAACAAAACAACTTTGTAAAGTCCTTCAAAAGAATATGATGTACAATGACTAAATATAGAAAGATCAAGCTTGTTAGGTTGATCTTATATGATGTAATAGATAGGCATGTCTTATCGTCGAGCACTGCACCAGCCTTCGAAGTCTGCTAGGAGAGACAAGGAACTCGGAGACTAACGAGGCAGAATCATAGTCTGTAAGGAGAGTAACTCTCGAAGTTCGTAGTCTGACAGGAGAAACAAGGCAGGATCGTGGTGTGTCGATAAGGACTCTCTCAAAGCCACAGTCTGTAGAGGAAGTCATGCTCTGAATCGTAGAGACAGCCAATCTAAGCGCTGTCCGAGTGTCTGCCGAGCCAAGTCAAGAATCATAGGCCACACTTAAAGTCGTGGAGTCTACTGATAATATCTGAGGCAGAAATCGTAGTCGAGCTAGATCAAACAAGGACATCAAGTGTTAAGGCAGAAATCATAGTCTGTTGTATAATCTGCTCTCAGAGTCGTAGTATCTGCATAACCAAAGCTAGATCGTAGTCTACAGAACAAAGTTTTCAACAAAGTTTATCAGTGCTCACAATGCCAAGGAAGAATCGTACTGATAACATGATTCTCAACACATGAGCACTTCTAAAGTATCCAAAGAATGTAGCCTCTGGTCAGAACTGTAAAGATGCAATCTACCTGAAGGAAGCCAGAGAGCACTCAGCAAATGGCTTGCAAGAAAATAGAAGATCGAAGCACCAATTCAATCAGCATCCTGATTGAGAAGTGAAGCAATTCAAGGGAAGTCTTCTATAAGCAACAGTAGGAAGACTTTAGATAACGTAACTGACAAAAGGAAGTTAGCAATGCAATAGCTGTCAAGATAAACAAAAGATGACGATCTTGGGTGTGACTATGATCGTAGTGCTTGCCAGATGAGAAGCAGGAACTAATGCAGTTTATACAGAGATACTGGCCAACATATAAAGAATAGACAAAGAAGATTAAGCATGGGTAAGACTATTGATGATATGTGAACGGGAGATCACAAGGAGAAAGAGAGCTGAGTATGACCAAACAGATGAGTCTTGAAATTCTGGAGGTCCAGAGCATTCAAACAAGTTGTCAGTGCCTAATGCAAGTCAAGACAAGCAGAAATGTTGAAGCACTGCATGAGTGAAGGAAGAGAGGTTCTACATTGTAAATCCAAAGAACACTCTCAGAATCGTAGTGTTGTCTTAATCAGTCAACGAGCAATATTCAACAGACTAACTACGATCAAGTTCAAGGTCATCTGCATCAGAATCATAGAGTTTGGTCATTTGAGTATTGAAGCCTTGGCAACGTCTCAATATAAAGACTGACATTTGAACGTTGTTGATTAAAAGCATCGATGCAGAAGGACAACTCATGATGTTCTGATCAAGGAGTCAGAAAGAAGAAATAAAGGTGACTACCAGCCTGACGCGTTAAAGTGACATCTCTGATGTGATTGGTGAAATAGTAGACTGCAGTGTTAGAAAAGTTAAAAACGGGTTGTCATGTCACATCAGCAGTTTGCACCAAATAACTCGAGATCTGCGAATCAATTCAAATAACTTCCAACGGCTATAGTTCAATGGGAAGCTTATGGAAGGATATTTAACAGCTGAAGCTTGAATGTAGAAGAGTTGTTGGTTTTGTTAAGTTATTGACTCTACGAGTTCTACAGAGCTAAACAGAATACGTCTCAGTGGCAGTAAGACTACGAAAGTAGAAGTGAAGCAAGATAAGAGAAGAGCTTTAACAGAAAAAGGCTTCACTTAACAATAATGAGAATGCCAATCAGAATGGCAGCTAAGCTGAAAGCCGAGAAGGCCACGAAGATAACATTCAGAAGAGTGGCAGACCAGAAAGAAGATTCAAAGAGCCATTCTACGAATCACTATGAACCACTAAGAGCTGAAGAAGAACAGATACATAACCAAATCTGTACACAAGTCAACCAAGGTTCAGGGGATGCTAAATGCCAGACGGAGTCTACCAAAAGTACAAAGACTTAGCAAACCTCAAGTGGTGAAGTTGTGCAAGCTAAGATTAGATAAAGATAAGCATCAACCACAAGATCAGCTGTACCAAAGAAGAAGTGAAAAACTGCTAAGTACTCAAAGAGATCGAGCTTCATGAAAAGTTTAGCAGTCTGTCCAATGGTGATCTAATCTCGATGCAGAATCCAAAAAGGATCACATCAAGCTGCTAAGTATCAAAGGATGAATAAGCTTCAAGCCATCTTAGCAGTTCAGCACCAACAACAACATCAATAAGAAGCCAGGGCCTGAGGGGTCCTTGTCCTAGGGACTAAACTGAGTTCCAAGTCTACTGGACTTAAAGAGTTCTTAATAAACTAAAGTTCCAGGTCTGTTGGACTTGAAGAGTTCTTAGTAAACTAAAGTTCCAAGGTTGCTGGCCTTGAAGGAATCTTAGTTATTTAAAGATGTAAAGACCTCCTTAGTGGAATCCCTGCTTGTTGAAGCAGAAGAGTGGATTAGGAGCTTGAGTCTCTGAACCACTTAAAATCCCTTATGTCTTTTACATACTGTCATTTACATTATGAACCTATACTTGCTATAACTGCTATGAATATAATAACCACTTACATCTAAACTAACTCTAGAAAAAGGTCAAAAAAATATCTATGAAGGGGAACCTTAACTTATTCCGCTGTGTTTGAAATAATTCTTAAGTTTGTCATCTGCTAATTACTTAGCAATATAAACTAAAATTGAAAAGTTTTTTGAAAATGAAAAGGATCTATTCAACCCCCCCTTTTAGATCTATTGTGTGCCCTCTAGGAACTAACAAACTTAAAGCATAACAATCCTCATTAGTCTTAAAGATCCATCATAGGCTTAAAAAGTAAATTTAGTTCATTGCTAATAAATTAAAAACTAAAGAGATCAAAGAATTAAGCATCCTGATTACAAAACTAAAATTAAAGAATGAAAATAGTAAATAGAACCACCCTTTTCTTCAATTCACTCTGAAATATTCGTGCTCCAACCTCCTTGCGTCAATTCCTCCAAAACCTTTTAAAATCTAGGGTTTGTTAATTGTTATGTTGAATGATGAATGTTGTTGCTAATCTCTATGTTTTTATAATTGAATACGCACTCTTTTTTGTCCCAATCGCATACAAAGTTCAAAAGTTTTGCCCTATCAGAAGTGAAATTGCATCAGAAGTCTTCTAACTTGACCACGCACCCCCACCCCATCGGGCTTTTTCTTCTTAGTAACCCCCGCCCCGGTAGGGTACTTTACTCTATGAATGCCCGCCCCGGTGGGGTATGGCTCTGTACTTTACTGACTTTTTGCTGCTTTTCCTGTCATTTTTGCTGCCTTGCTACTTAAACCTTGCCTTAGCCAATACATAATTAACCTATACATAAACACAACATAAACGCATAAAACAATACTAAAACATACGGATTAGCAACCGTTTAAGTCCAAAAAGGTATCCAATTCGCAGGTATGAAACCCACTAATCACCGCTCCAACAAATATCATTGAGATTGTCATTGAAAACATTGAGATTGATGTGAGCCCTCTTGTTTCTGAGCAACCAATTGCACCGATTGAGTGGAGCTTCAAGAAAATGTATCATCAACCCTTCCCTTACCTCGGGAAGCATAAAACTTGGATAGCACCTCAGGAAGTTCTTCGAGGAATACGTCAGGAAATTTATTAACAATAGAAGTATCTTTCAAAACTGTGACTCTCATCCAAGACTTGGATAACACCTCACAATGATACCTATCAACTTGCCACCGTTATTCACGGCGTCCCCTACGAAAAGTTTAGCTTCAGTGCAATCCACACAAGGAAGTCACCAGGGAAAGGCTCAGGGCTCTTTACTTATGGCTTGATATGACAGTGATTGACTTTAGTAGTTTAGTTGCTTGAATTCGCATAACAGGTTGGTTAGGAATATGAAAGCTAACAACCTTACGAAAACTATCAATTTTAGCATAATGAATAGTTAACCAATCAATCCATAAAATCACATCAAATACAAGTATTTTCAAAGAGATAAGATCGACAGGTAACGTGAAAGTGTCGATTTAAATCAAACAAGATTTATAAATGGTGGATGTAATGAAGGTTTCTCCCAATGAAGTTTCAACAGATAAGTCAAAATATAATTTTTCTGGAGTTAAATTTAAACGTTGAGCGCAAGTAGGTGAAATAAAAGAGTGGGTAGAACCGATATCGAATAAGGTATAGACTTCGCAAGAGTTTATGATTAACTTACCCGTGATAACTTCGTTCGGGTTTCTCGACAAACGCTCTCACTTAAATTACTGACTTTGACTTGTCTGGGATAACTTTTGGTGTCTCCATCCCAGCTGGACTTGACTTCACTACACGATAAAATCGAGCTAGGTGACCTTCTCTTCCGTAATTGAAACACGCTTTGGGTTGCTGCGTACAGTTTGGACAGATGTGTCCCTCCTATCCGCATTTGTAACATACGACCGGTGGTCGTTCTTCTTCCTTGGAAACGGGGTCTGGTGCTGCTGTCTTTCCATCATTATTGAACCTTCTCTTCTCGAAATTTCTACTTCTATTATCTTGACCATGATTACCACCGAAGTGGTTACCATTCTTGGCATGATAATTTCCTCCACGATGGTTATCATTCTTCCGATGGCTGTTACCAATGGTATGATTATTATCGTGTTGTTTGTGACGCCCCAAAATAGGTCCACACAATCCATTCTGAGTCCCCAAATATATGGTACAGAAAATAACTACAACTTTATTATTATAATTGTCGTGCAAAATACGCCAACACATATGCTGTGAGTTTTAATACAAATATTGTCTTTTAGATAATATCCACACTCAAATAAAGTCCTCATTACAATTATTGATACACTATTTTACAAAATAGTGAGGACTACTAAAACAACTATCTTGAACCATCACTCCACACCCCGACTAGTTCCCGTTATATTCTCGCCTCCTAAGAAGAAAAATGGAACAAAAAAGAAAAGGGTGAGCTCAACTAGCCCAGTAAAGAATATTATGACTAAGATAATGTAGAACAAATTATCGTTAGTCCTAAACAGGGAAAAATCTGATAAAATATAATAGACAACAAGTTTTGATCAATATTCGCAGCGAAAATAACAATTCATTAGAAGAGTTAAATAGAGAATGAAGTCTACTATCTTCTATGATTTAAAAGTCCATCATCAATATTTTCTTCCTGTGACATCAATCAATATACATCTTGAACCAAATATTCATCTTTGTATTAGGGGCAAAGATATTCATTTGCATCACCAGTTGGTTATGTTCATCTCAACACATGTTCATCTTTGCATTGCAGGTCAAAGATATTCTTCAGGTAATCATTCACCTTTGCACAACAGGCCAAAGATATTCAGTTATATCACCATTAGAACTGAGAATGATGGAAATATTTTAAAGAAAACGAATCCAATGAGATAAAAGGACAAGTGAAACAACCCAGGTCAAATCCCGAGTCCGGAACAAATCTCAGGTCAAATCCCAAGTCCGAATCGAATCCATACAAATAAGACCTTAAACCACTGGCCCAATAGTATCTTCTCGGGTCATCTTAGCCCACTACAGACTCACCCAAAAGGTCATGACTTGAAGGTACTATTGGTAGTAACTTATTTCTTTAGATGGAGATAAATTTTTCCTCTATCTTTCGATGTGGGACTGGGGTGTTACAAACTCTCCCACTTAAATTTTTGACGTCCCCGTCTGAAATGATCACACACACAGCCCAAAGATCTTTGCTTCTCTAGCAATTGTGAGATAATACCGGCTGGCTTCGTGTCCCTATCTCTGGACCTCCATCTCTCCATTGTGGGATAATACCACTAGCCTTCGTGTCCCCACCTCCAGATATCCGATCGGATGACCCGACTCGAGTTTTCGAGAGTCGGCTCTGATACCATGTGAAACAACCCGGGTTTAATCCCGAGTTCGGAACAAATCTCGGGTCATCTTAGCCCACCACAAACTCACCCAAAAGGTCATGACTTGAAGGTACTATTGGTAGTAACTTATTTCTTTAGATGCAGACAAATTTTTCCCCTATCTTTCGATGTGGGACTGGGGTGTTACAACAAAGACTAGAGATTCGTAATTTAGTTCATCCAAGTTCAAAAATACTCCATAATAAACCATTATGGAGCAAAATTCAAGAATAAAGATCAAAATATGGATACAATCAAAGATAGTAACCATAATAGACAACTTGGACAAAAAAAAATTTAATTTTTTTGTGAATAGTGTCGTATACGTTAATAGTGTCGTATATGTGAATAGTGTCATATACGTGAATAGTAACCCCGACACGAAAAGACAAAAATTTTATAAGAAAAATTATACTTCGTGAATAGTACTCGTGAATAGTGTCGTATACGTGAATAGTAACCTCGACATGAAAAGGTAAAAATTTCATAATAAAATTTATACCAATATTTTGGTATAATGATATTGAAAGAAATAATATCATTTACGAAAAAAATAACATCCCTTATCTCAAAAGGACAATACTTCTGACTGGAATATCAGATATAATGTTGAAGGAAACTTGCACCGTATAGCAACACTCAAAGTATCGAAATACTCACAAAAATATGCTCGATATTATAAAGAGAGAGAAAACTTCAGTTTCTGGTGTGATTTTTAATTCTTACCTAAGCACCCTATTTATAGGAAAATGCTTAGAACACCAAAGTAAAAAATTTAACAAAGTAATAATATATTTTTTTAATTTCCTATGCACACCTTGACAATCTAAATTCAGCATTTACCACATGCAAGTGGGGCCCACCAACATGAAAAACATATTTTTATCATTTATTGTAACAAAATTAATTTAGACCCAATATTTCGGAACTTTAATAATTCATAATAAATAGCCCTTTTATCAGAAAAATTTAAATTTTATGTCCATTCCATAGGAAAATTAATTCTCTACAACTTTGTAGAAGAAAGTTTTACCAAATTCCAAACAGAAAATGACCGAAATTCACATACGGACGATCTTGCAGACTATAATTAAATTTCAGTTAAAAATGGGGCCCACTAACATGTTTAACATGTTTTTTGTAACAAAAATACTCTTTCTCCTCATTTATTCATATACCGTGAATTTAGTGTAAAAATATCACCATTATTATATTCATATATTATCACATTATACATTTATAATGTAATATAATAATATAGATAAAATATCAATTTTTGACAATTGACACTTTTCTAAAAATTTCTCCATTCTGACAAAATACTGATAAAACACCTCAGCATTAATTCCTTCATTTATATCCACATAAAATAAATATTTTCTTTTCATATAAATCAATAATTAATTATTCACAAATAATATTACAGAATCACAATAATGACAACCTGGTCGTTCCCAGAAAAGAGGGGACTTTTCTGTAAAAAAAAATTTCTTATTGGCACGCAATTAGATGACCAAACCCCTTTCCTAGACAGGACTTTCTTTAGACATTGCCATTAATGCTATCTAATAATATTATTCCAATAATATGAATTTTTGATCTGATAATAGAAAATACTGTGCAGTGACAATTATTGAATAAATAATATAAAATATCAACGTAGAAATTATTGAATCAATAAAATAAAATATTAAACAGTAATTACTGTAATAATTATTAAGTAGTGACTTCTTACGTAAGAATAAATAATTTGTACAATACCGTGTGCTATTGTGCAACACCGCGTATTACGGTATTTTAACCACCAGGTATTCCAACAGTGTTAACGGTAATAACTACGTCGTTATTTATAAAAAAACTCATATTTGTCATTTTCTTCATCCGACCGTTTTTCGTTATGAGACCCACAAATGGCTGCGCCGTCTTACGAATATTCTCCGATAGCAAGAATATTCCACGACCAAATAAATATTTCCCGACAACAATAAATATTTTATAACCACTTGCTTATTTAAAATATTTGCACATTTTACCCATAATTAACCATATTAATCAAATCAAACCCTTACTATTTCAAAATAATAAATAGAGGAAATTCAATTTTATTCAAAAAAAATCGGGGTCTTACATTGTTAGTCGTTACCTTTTGGTTGAGCTGACTCATTATCGCGCTCCACTAACTGAGCCCTATTCACAACATCTGAATATAAACAAAGTTTGTGAGAAATGAGGTATTGATGTATTTCGGGTTTCAAACCTCTTAGAAACATTCACGTCATTTGCTCCTCATTATCGACCAAATGGGATGCAAACCGGGATAACTCTGCAAATTTAGTCTCGTATTGCGATACGATCATATTGTTTTGCTCCAACTTGATGAATTCTACCTCCTTCATGTGACGAATACTTTCATGAAAGTACTTGTCGTTGAACAATTCTTGGAACTTCTCCCAAGACATCTTTAGTGCGGCAGGTTGAGTACGTTTTACAAATTCTCACCAGCAATCTGCTTCTTCACGAAAACAAAAAGGTGACAAAGGGAACCTTTTGCTCCTCAGAGTATTCCAAGACATCAAATATCTTTGTGATCTGCTTAATTCACGTCTCTGGCTGAAGTGGCTCTGGCTTTCCCAAAAACTCCAGCGGTCTTAGCTCCTTGAATTGCTTAGCAGTAACTAGCCGTGAGTTGCCATTGACTCCACCTTCATTATGAACATGAGTCTCTCTCGTTTGGTGTTGCATGAATTCTGAAAAGCTCCTAAACGTACCATCGTTCATCATTAGGTCGGTGTTGTTGTTTACACGAGGATTATTGCATTCCTGATGCACATATCGTCGATGACTCAATGGTCTCATGTGCTCCATTGCTTATCTCAACATTTTCAGATGTCATTCTCAAACACTGCCGCAAGATAAGGGTTAATTCACATGCCACATATTATCCTTATATTCTGACCGGCCAATTAAATAACAAATAAGCATAGATAAGTCATACTAGCGAAAGATTTACCCGTCTCTCCCCTCTTAGTTCTAGTCTCACATCTCAGCTAGGGATCATATCCCTAAGCTTTGATACCAACTGTGATGCCCCCAAAATAGGTATACATCACCCATTCTGAGTCACCAAATACATGACACATAATTCAAATACAAACTTAATTTATACAACTGTTAAGTGTCGTGCAGAATACGACAAAACATAAGCTGTGAGTTTTAATACAAATATTGTCTCCTAGACAGTATCTAAACTCAAAATAAGTCCTCATTACAATTATTATCACACTATTCTTATAGAATAGTGAAGATAGAATAGTGAAGACTACTATAGCAATCATCTTGGACCATCACTCCATTCCCTGATTAGTCCTATAATACCCCGATATTTTCGATATAGTTATATAACAAATTTTGCGTATAATTTTTTTTTTATGGAAATATGTATAAGTTACAGTGTATGTATTTATGTGATAAATATACAATTTATTTATTACATGAATAATTACAAATAATTTTATTTTAGAATTATTGATCATTATAAAGTATATTCTTATAATAATTAATTTTATAGTAGAAATATTTTTTATTAATTATTTTCCATGAAAATATGATTATATATATTATTTAAATAATATATGAAATGATTATAGAATTATTATAATAATTATTTTATTATATGAATTTATGTTAGATTAATTAAGTTAATTATTTTAACTTAATTAATAATATTATATATGCAAGATAAATCAGATATAGAATCCAAATTCTAATTTTGGATTTTGATCAATGCATGAGAATAATAATATAATATTAATTATATTTCAATGCTATAAATATGTACGGTATGTGTATAGTGTTAATTTGTGAAACAGTTTTGATGGAACAGTATAAAACCCTAATATTAGTCTGATAAACCATAATTTGAAACTCAAGTTGGAGTTTACGATTGATAAGAAATTATGTTAAGGTGATTAATAACAAGTGTTAGAATTATAATTGTTAATTAGAGAAACCCTAATTTTTGAAAACCTTAATTAGTAATTAAAAACCCTAATTACTAAGCTAAAAACCCTAATTTGCTAAATAGGAACCTTAATCGCTAATTAAGCAAGCTTAATGTTAATTAGTGAATATTTAAACATAATTTTCAAGTCTATGTAATTAGAAAACCTAACTAATTAACAAACCTAATTTTCCATTTTTAAAACTAATTTTGCTATTTTAAACCCTAATTAGAAATCCTACAAATTTATTGTACTAAACCTTAGGGTTAAACCCTAAAAGTCAAACCCTAAGGGTTTGCCAAGTTACATTTTTGCCATTAAATTTATAAGCTAAATGACCAAATTGCCCCTCTTACATAATTTAAGCTAACTTGTATATCTTGCCATATTTTGAGTTGGTGACCACCTCTTGACTTCTCACATGGTTAAAATCCCCAGCTATTAGCCATTTTATATCAGCCATTACATTGTATCTAATATATATAAGGGTCAAGAGAGAGAAAAGGAACATCCAAGCCTCTTTTGTTCACAATACTCATCCTAGACCTTCTCTCTCTAAAACCTACGAAATTTCTAAGTAAATCAGTTCCCAAACCAAGCCCTACCATCACCCATAACACATCTAAAGTCCAGATTCAAGATAGTTCATAGAAAGGTATAAAGATAACCCTAGAAATCTGATCATGTATGTTATGTTAGATATGGTGTTTTTGTGTTAAAACATGTTGTTTATAATGTATATTGATGATCTGGGTTGGTACATAGTGGATCCATAACATCTAGATACTCAAAATTGAATTTTTCAAAAATCTAGAAAAAGTTTAAAACTGTGTTCTGACAACGAATGTCAGAAGCTGTAGATCTCTCTCTGTTTATGTTTTTGTGTGTTTTATGTTTTGGACTTGTAGTCTGCTATGAGATCTGTGTTCTGGAACTTGTAGCAGGACCGGATCATTCATAGATAGTAAGATATTCGTGGTCAAAGGTCGTTGACCGACCATGACTTTACTAATCTGGGTAACCCAGAATTTTTCCAGAAGTCTGACAACGTTTTTGCAGGGCTCTGATATTGTTGTTGTTAGTTATATATGCTATGTTATTGTTATGATTGTGTAGACTAACATGAGTACTATCGATCCATGCCTTTATAATCCTTAAATCTTGCACAGAATCCAAGAAATTTGTGGTCAAAGTAAGCCAGACGAAACTGCCGGATGAAGATTCTGGGTAGCCCAGAAATCTTCGAAGGCAGTTCCTGACCGCTACTTTGATCGGCTTAGATCCATCTTATGTGTTGATAAAATGATATAAAAGTGTTTGATATAATGGTACTCTGACATCAATACTACAAATATGAACCATTAGATCTCAGAAACTAGAACCAGAACGTAAGATATAAGGATTCAAAGTAGCACCCATGAACTGTTCTTCATTTCTGGGTAACCCAGAAATGAAGAACAGCTCTGACAAGCTTTTCTGAAGCTTAGATCTTTCTGTTGTGTTATGTGTTGGCCATGAACTTGATTGAAGATGGTAGTATTACATTTATACTACAATCTAAACACTTTAAACTAACCAGAATACATTAAGATCATGAAGAAAATGATGGTCAAACTAGCTGACTCGGCAACTGGCTATGAGTTTCTGGGTTTCCTCAAGAACACCTATAGCGACAGTTTCGTCGCTATAGGGCCCATTAGTGACAAATTAATTACTAAATTATTATTTTTATTAAATAATTAGTATTAAATGGTTTTTAATTATTAAAAATTCAAAATAAATCCCTAAAAATTATTTTAAGGCCTAAAAATTAGTTTTTAATAATTTTGAATATATTTTATAAATATTTATTATTATTTTTTAGAATATTAAAGGCATTTAATTTATTTAATTGTTATATTAAATAAATTATTTAAAAATGATTTTAATACTTTAAAAATCATTTAAAATTATATTATGGTATAAAAAATATTTTAAGTTATTTTTAATGACTTTTACTATTTTGTGATGAATTTCATTAATAAATTAATATTAATGATATTTAAGTTATTTAATAAATATATTAAATAAATTATAACAAATAGAATTAATGATTTAAAAATCATATAAAAAATGATTTAAAGGTTATAAAGATATTTTAAGTTATAAAATATAACTTTTGATATTTTATCATGAAAAATATTAATATTTTAATAGTAATGATATTAGAATTATTTAATAATTATATTAAATAAATTAGTTTAAAAGTATTTTTAATATTATAAAAATCATTTTAAATGAAACTAAGGTATTTAAAAATATTTTAAGTTATAAAATATAACTTTCAATATTTAAAGGTAAATTTTATTAATTATTTAATATTAAATGATATTTGATTTATTTAATAATCAAATTAAATAAATAGTTTTAAAATGGTTTTATTAATTTAAAAATCATTTAAAAAGGATATAAATGAATTAATAATATTTTAAGTTATAATTAATGACTTTTAATATTTTGATGAATAATACATTAATACTTAAATATTAATGGTAATTATTTAAAAATAATTTTTATTGTTTTAAAAATTATTTAAGGGTAATATTAATATTTTAAAAATATTTTGAGTTATTATAAATAACTTTAATATTTTGGTAATGGTTTCATTAATAGTTTAATATTAATTAAATATTAATGATAATAGAATTATTTAATATTTACATCATTTAATAATGATTACAGTGTTTGAAAAATTATGATAAATTATAATAATTATTTTAAAAATTATTATAAGGCTATGAAAAATAATATAACTGATATTTAAATTATCCAGAATAATTTTAAGGGTACAGAATAGAGTTTTAAACTCGATAATTACCCGATAAAGATGTCGGTACACTGAAATATTTCAAAAATTGATCTGAACTTAAATAATTTGACTAGATACGTGTTTGTTTGTGATTCAATGACTGCTAAACATGTATGACAATGTGATTAGGTTATGTGATGACTGCAATAAAAAGTATTATGTGTTACGGATATGTTATTCTAATCGGTAAAATGATCTTATTAATGATAGATTGCTATATAAAAGATAAAACTAAGTTGCGTAACTATAAGCAATAGACCAGGCAAGTATCTAACCTTTATATTTACTTTATGCAATGGACATGTGTAAGCCAGTTTCAGAACTCTATTGTTATTGATATTGTTCAAATATCTATATTTTTGTAGATATGCCAGTTCTTGAATTATATCCGATCATTGTTTATCATTACAGTAATGTTTTATAATCCAGATATATATTTTGTTCGTTAATTTCTCAATATTGTTATACAAGTGTCCTCACTTGGATAATTGTTGTACCTGTTGATACATACTTATTAAATTTCGGTATGTATACATTGATTAAAAACTATCTAAGCTATTTGACTCGGCTAGACATAGATTTAAAAATAGCGTTGAGATATGTCATAGCTAATTATTCTGGCTAGACGAATATTGGTTTGAACTTGATAGGTTTGAGAAGAAAACTCAATTATTATTGAAAGGTCGATGCCAATTATTTTGGCTAGATCGAAAAAGCGATTAAGTATTGAAATCATAGTATTTCGTTGTTATAATTCAAATTCTGATTATAAGTCTGAGAAGAACAACCTTTTTATATAAAAGGGAACCTTTTGGGTCATATATTCGGCCATTACGCGCATTTTAAGTATTATGCATAATATAGGGTATAATAAAGCTGATGTGACACCCTCAAATACATGTACTTCATTTCCACGGGATTTGGTGTTCACTGTACAAAAATCATCTGTCTATCTACCCATAATAAAAGCTACTCATGCAATAGATAGAAATAATCCTCCCCTTATGGGGTTACAACATCTGAATAACAAATACAATCCCAGGTCAACTAACCTTAAACATTTGTACAGAAACATAAACAAATAATAAGTCTTAAACAACATCAAGTCTTGACAATAAAAATTCTTAAAATTAAATAACAAGTCTTCATCACTTATTAGCTTTGCCCTTGCCTTTGCTAGTAGAAGGCTCGTCGGACCTTTCGTTCTTAACTGCAATGTTATTATTACGCAAGAGTGAGTACGATTGCCCACAAGTATAATAATACAACAATAAAATAATAACATGCGAATGAATCAAAAACTTCTGAAACAAGAAAAACTCGGCTTTTGATTCAAGAATGAATAACAAGAATCAAAAGAACTTCTGAGGGTCATAAGACCTTGGACTATGGACTCTTCTTCTCCTACTTAGGGGGATCAGCCCTTAGTACCATACTGTGCACAATATCTTAACGCTAAAGCATAATAAATCCCATATAATAGGGTTGTTCATCTCAATTTGACATTAGAGTCCGCACCAAAGGAAGTTTGGTTTAGATAAGCTCAACAATGATTCTGAAATTTAGAACGTTCATCAACTATGGACTAATCGAATCAATAAGGGTTCGCTAGTCTTACAAGGTTCAGCAATAATTGATATTCAATTTGAATAATAAAATTCAAGATGTATACAATCGAATAAGTATTGTATAATAGGAATTATGCTTTTAAAAAATGATAACATCTAATATGTAATCTTGACTTGAACAATAATAAACAAGATAGAATAAGGAACTTACTTTATGTAAAGAATCAATGTTTAGGAACTTGCCTCGTGCGTAGGCTAAACGATTACTACTCCCGTTCACCACAAGTCCTACACGCATACCATATGTATTCATGACATTCATTAGTTATATTTTCACTTAATTATTTAATATAAACTCCACTTTATTTAACAAATCATCATCCTTCTAATTTAATTACTTAATTAAATTAGAATATTTTCATTCCCTTATTATTATTACACTCGAATAAATTATTTCATAATAATTTCTATCGAATATTTATTTTATTCCATAAATATTTCAACTAAAATATTTATTTTATTTGATATATATTTTAATAATAATTTCTATCAAATATTTATTTTATTCCACACATATTTCAATTAAAATATTTATTTTATTTAATAAATATTTTAATAATAATTTCCATCAAATATTTATTTTATTCCATAAATATTTCAACTAAAATATTTATTTTATTTGATAAATATTTTAATAATAATTTTCATCAAATATTTATTTTATTCCATAAATATCTCAATTAAAATATTCATTTTATTTGATAAATATTTTAATTAATTTCCATCAAATATTTATTTTAATCCATAAATATTTCAACTAAAATATTTATTTTATTTGATAAATATTTTAATAATAATTTTCATCAAATATTTATTTTATTCCATAAATATCTCAATTAAAATATTTATTTTATTTGATAAATATTTTAATTAATTAATTATTATTATTTATTTTTTTACCCGCTAGGGCAGTGTAATTTAGTTTGGTAACGCCCGCCGGGGGGCGGGGTTACCCAGACTCAGTTTCTGCAGTTCTGCAGTTCACGTAACAAGGCAAATTTAGGCCAAGAAAAGAAATCTCACAAGTTCACCCATATGTTCTCTTGAAGAACATAGAAAACATGGTCATAACTTCCAATTTCCTTGTCTATACATTAATTTAAGCATACCCAAATACTATAATTCATATATGATCAATACCCAACCTTTCTAACATGATTTTAACAACTTAATTCATATAATTACTTGAATCAAATTATATAATTTCACTGTTCTTGATGTTTTTGAAAGTTTTGACAACAAAACATGAAAATTGGCACTACGGGTTCGTTATAACACTAAATCTGTCCATTTGAAGTTTATTTTCTTCGTTTTAACATGCATAATCATATTCAAGTGTAAATTTATGGTACAACCTATGATTAACGCATTAAATTTGTGCGTAAGGGCCATATGGCCATATTTCTATACTCTGAAATTTTGAAGCAATAATATACGACATATTTTATGAAACTGATGTTAGGGAACCATACAATATATAATAAAACATGTTATAATAACATCTTATCACATATATAAACACATAATTATTACTCTTTTTCAATTACAGGGACTTGAAAGCCATTTTTATAAAAATATAATCAACGTGAATTTAAATTTGGGTTGAAGAGATTACCTAGAGTGTAGAGTGTAGAGAAACCTTTCTCAGATGCTTCTTCAATCACCCACTCACAATTTCCCTCAACAAATTCTCAATTTCATCTCTGTGATTTTCTTTGTTAGACTTAGAAAAATGAAAGAAGAAGAAGACGTATAAAATTTATAAAAAAACTAAGCGCAGTTGTGGTGGTCAGTTAACCCATCATGGGGTAACTGCTCTCAACCTCCACTAAGGCCTTGTTTGGTTCTCTTATTAGAAAGTTTTCCCATTTAATCTAATTAATCTTTTATAATATAGTTTAATAATGTCACACCCAATTAGACATTAATTCAAACATCTTATTTAATTTAAATTAAAATATAATAATTTCTTATTAATTCACATAGTCACATAATTAAATCTCTCATTTATTAATTATGCCAAATCAATAAGTCTCTAATTAATTATAAAATTAATTAAAATAATATTAGGCTTATTAAATATTTTTTTTTAATTCAATAAGCTCACATAATTACATATTTTGAATAATAAAATTTTCCACATTAATTTAATAAATATACAACATATAATTAAATTAATATACCATAATTTTATCAATTAATTATTTAATCCAATAATTAAATCATCGAAAATAAATATTCAAATAAAATTAGAAAATCTCGTTTGTTATAACTGATCACTTGTTATACTTGCAGAGGGATATGATTTAATCTTTATGGCTATTTGATACACTTGGGTATACCAAACCAAATTTTTGATAGTTACTTGAGAAAGAAAAGTTCAAGATCCTTAAGGATCACTCAGCATAACTCTAGAAAATATTCCACTTTATTATTGTGTAGAATAAATTCTTATTATTCAATTAAATATCGAAAATCGAAAATAAAGTTCATAGTCTGTCGATTGCTCACCATTTATAGTCAGTACGGAGTTTCAAAATTTGAAATAGAATTGACGTGTTGTTCAAAATTATTCAGCTTACTTCACAATTGTTGATTCGTTGTAGAAGTGCCTTTCATAGAAAATATTTATTTCTTTCAACTAACGTTTATTGTCTGCTATTACTTGTTGGGCACCCAAATGCTCATTATTGCTTTAAATGTAAATATTTTCAGCTAAGCATGATCAGCCGGAAGGTTCAGATAAGAACAAAGGAAAGGGAAAGCTAACAGAATAGGTGTTTTGGTATCTTTTGAAATAATTAGACTATATTAAGACAATGATATGTATTATCTATCATGTAAGGAATTGTAGTAAAGGTTGCGTACCTGGAATTCAGACTCTGATATATGTACATTAAGTTTGGTATTTATATTATTGTTATTATTATTAGTATTATTCCGCTCATAGAAATGGTATCATGAAACACCGAGTTCGGGTTTCAAGTACCTGAATTTGAGGGTGTCACAGGTTGGTATCAGAGCTTTAGGGTTAGAAACTTTAGGTGGGTTAGACCTTAGGCTATAACCTTAGAATAGAGGAAAACGTTGAAAATACAAATCACTCATATAGAGTTTATACAGAGATGAATTGAATAAATTCATCGTAAAACAAAATAAAAGATAACTTATATAAAACTATTATTTGATGTGTGTATATACTATATACTAATCAAGATATTTTGTGTGTAGATGTCAGGTGGAAAAGGATTAGAATACCCTCAGATTGTAAAGAAAGAGTCAACCTCCATAACCGAGCCAATATCAAAGTCAATAGCTGAAATAGAGGCTCACTTTGAAAGTGGATTATACCAGAAATTATAGTATCGGATCCAGAAACGGTAGTATAACAGATATGTAGAGTATAGTTAAAAAATATAAGGTCAAGCTCGAGTTCTTAATCTCATATGTTTGTGGTGAGTTCTTAAACTCATAATGTGTGGTAAGTTTGATGAACTTAGTATAGTTATGTGTGAATGGATTATTGAGGAGAATATGAATATATAGATTACTAAGCAATTGATCCTTAGTGAAGGCGTAAGAAATAAGTAGTATTAGTATTACTTAAATATGTATGTTCTATAATGTGTATATGATATGTATGTCTTTCTAATGTAATATTCTCAACTTTTGAATAAGTTGTGGCAGCGATTGTGAGACCCCAAATTTTATGAATAAAGATTTAAATTTCTCGAAATATTTTTTTGAATATTACGGTGTGGATTTGATATAATGTTATAGTTGTGGGTAATATTTATAAATTTTGCAAAGTAAGCAAGTTATTATATAATATTCGTTTCGTCGGGAAATATTCTTTTTATCGGGAATATCCGTACGATAGCACAATCATTGGTGGACCCCACAATGGAAGTATTGTTGTAGTAAAAAACGACAGAATTATCTTTTTATAAAATAACGACGAAAGTGTTACCGTTAAAACTATTGAACACTCAGTAGTAAAAGTACAGTAATACGCGTGATTGCATAGTAGCACACGGTATTGATTATTGATGCTTACCTGAGAAGTCACTCAGTTATACTCAATTATTGCGATAATAATTGTTGCATCATATCTATCATATTATTGATTCAATTATTATCATAGTTTTATCTGCATAATATGCTATATTATTAAATCAATAATTGAGACGACTAAGTTATTAATATTATTAAATTACAATATTGACAATGTCTAGAAGTTCTGTCAAGGAGAGGTTAGATAATCTAATTGCGCGTCAATAGGGAGAAATCCTTATCGGAAAGCCCCCTCATTCCTGGAAACGACCTGGTTGTTTAATATTGTGAGTTGTGATATTAATGATGAATAAGTTCATGTTGATTAAAGATGAAATTGATAGTTCCATTGTGTTGGGATTATTAGTGTTAGTGGAAATCGACATTTATTTCGATATTAATTGATGTCTGGAGGTTATATTGACTAATCGGGTAATTAACAGGATAAATGTCTGGAGGTTATATTATAACTATTTATTCACATGTGTGTACTATTGATTCACATTTTGGTACTATTAGGGGAGGTGGTGCAAGATTGATAATATTTGCATGACTAAGTTAAAAATGGAGGTATAGATAGAGGTACTATACTGTAATTCATATTTTCACATGTCTAGAACTATTGATTCACATGATTTACTATTAATTCACATGATTCACTATTAGGGAAGGTGGTGCAAGTTTGATAATAGTTGCAGGACTAAATTAAAAATAAAAAAGAGAGGAAGGTATTATATTGTAATATTTCGAGCCCCAAAATGTGTAATTATTGAAATTATTTTATTATAAATAGAAGCTCATTCTTCCTTCATTTCTCTAAAGCTATAGAGAAATTATTATAGAGAGAAAGAAGAAGAGAAGTCTGTTACATCACTATTCCAGTATCTAGTCTTCTTCTGAGGTAAGGGATATTATTTCTTTCGTATTCATGAAGAGAGCTATTGTTATTCTATTTTTTATTATTCTGTTAGAATAACCTGTCTATCGAAGTACCACATACATGGTGAAATTCTTCTGTTATTTTATTTTTTATTATTATGTTGGAATAACCTGTCTATGCGAAGTACCACATACATGGTGAAATTCTTTTATTATTCCATTCGTTATTATTCTGTTGGAATATCTTGTCTGTGCGAATTACGCATGACCTAGTTCCATTATTTATTATTCTGTTGGAATAACATGTTTGTGCGGATTACACATGACCTGGTTCCATTATTTATTATTCTGTTGGAATAACCTGTATACGCGGATTGCCGTATACCTGGTGAATTTTGTTGTTATTCTATTCTTTATTATTCTGTTAGAATAATCTGTATACACGGATTACTGTATACCTAGTGAATTTTGTTGTTATTCCATTCTTTATTATTCTGTTGAAATATCATGTCTGTGTGGATTACGCATGGCCTGGTTCCATTATTTATTATTCTGTTGGAATAACCTGTATACGCGAATTACCGTATACCTGGTTAATTATGTTGTTATTCCATGCTTTATTATTTTGTTAGAATATCCTGTCTGTGATGCCCCCATAATAGGTATACATCACCCATTCTGAGTTGTCAAATACATGGTACAAAAATAACTACAACTTTATTAATACAAATGTCGTGCAAAATACGACAACACTTAAACTATGAGTTTAATTAGAAATATTATCTTCTAGACAATATCCACACCCAAATAAGTCCTCATTAAAATTATTGATACGTTATTTTATAAAAATAGTGAGGACTACTAAAATAACTTCTAGAACTATCAATCCATACCCCGACTAATACTCGCTACATTCTCGCTTCCTGAGAAGAAAAATGGAACAACAAGGAAAAGGGTGAGCTCAACTAGCCCAGTAAAGAATATTATGACTAAGATAATATAGAACAAATTATCGTTAGTCCTCAATAGGGAAAAATCTGATAAAATATAATAGACAACAAGTTTTAGATCAATATTCGCAACGAAAATAACAAATCATTAAAAGAGTTAAGTAGAGAATGAAATCTACTATCTTTTATGATTTTAAAGTCCATCATCAATAATTTATCCCTGTAATATCAATCAATATAAATCTTGAATCAAATACTCATATCTGTAATACGACCAAAATAATCAATTATATTCGCAGTTGGTGTAAGACCCCAAATTTTATGAAATAAAAGTATTCAATTTTTCTTATAATTACAATTCAGTAAATGGTTAAATTGATAAAAAGTTAAAGTTATGGGTGAAATGTAAAATTTTTTCAAAATAAACAAGTGGTTATAAAATAATCATTGTTGTCGGGGAATATTCGTTGGTCGTGGAATATTCTTTCTGTCAGGGAATCCTCGTACGACGGCGCAGCTATTTGTGGGCCCCCATAACAGAATAACTGTCGGATGAAAAAAACGACAAGTGTAAGTTGTTTATAAATAACGGCGTAGTTGTTACCGTTAACACTGTTGGAATACCCAGTGGTTAAAATACAGTAATACGCGTTGTTGCACAGTAGCACACGGTATTGCACCAATTATTGATTTTTACATAAGAAGGCATTACTCAATAATTGTTACAGTAATTACTGTTCAGTATTTTATTTTATTGATTCAATAATTGCTGCGTTGATATTTTATATTACTGTTGTTTTAATAATTGTCACTACACAGTATTTTCTATTATCGGAGCAATAATTCATATTATCTGAATAATATTATTAGATAACATTATTGGCAATGTCTAGAAAGTTCTGTCTAAGGAGATGTTTGGTCATCTAATTGCGCGCCAGTAAGGAAGAGATCATTATTGGAAAGCCCCCTCTTTCCTGGGAACTTCCTGGTTGTCAGTAATGTGATTCTGTAATATTATTTGTGAATAATTAATTATTGATTTATATGATGAGGAAAATATTGATTTTATGTGGATATAGATGGAAATTTTTTTTTAAATGTGACAATTGTTGTAAATTAATATTTTATCTTTTTCTGATAAAATAATTCATTTAAATTTATTATTTTAATAATATATTAATGGTGATATTTTTTACAATGAATGTGGGATATATGAATAAATGAGGAGGAAGAGTATTTTTGTTAGATTAAATGTTTAACACATGTTTTGTGTGTTGGTGGACATAATTCTTGACCGAAAATTTATTATAGACTGTAAAATCGTCCGTTTATGGATTTCGGTCAATTTTTGTTTGGAATTTGGAAAAACTTTCTTCTGCAAAGTTGTAGAGAATTGAATTTCCTATAAAAGGTCGAGAGATTTGAATTTTCTGATAAAAAGTGTAAGACCCCAACTTTTATAAATAAAGAAGAATTTTCTATAAATATCATTTTTGAATATTATGGAGTTAATTTGATATAATGTTATAGTTGTGGGTAATATTTATAAATTTTGCAAAGTACGCAAGTTGTTATATAATATTCGATTGGTCGGGGAATATTCGTTTTAACAGGGAATATTCGTACAACGACACAATCATTGGTGGACCCCACAACGGAATTATTGTCGGATTGAGAAAACGACAAAAATATTTTATTAAAAATAACGGCGGAAATTTTACCATTGTTACTGTTGAACTACTCGGTAGTAAAAGTACAGTAATACGTGTGGTTGCATAGTAGCACACAGTATTGATTATTAATGCTTATGTGAGAAGTCACTCAGTTTGATTCAATTATTGTCAGTTAATAATATGAATTATTTAGCGATAATGGCGTTTTGTTTTATTCGTATTATTAACGTAATAAAACAGAAACATCTTTTTATATAAAACAGAATACTTTATTAAAGTTATTCTATAAATAGAATATATTATATTTTATTTAAAAGATTTTTCTTTAAATATGGACCGTCAGATTAAAGTAATCAATCTGGACCGTTCATGGATTAGTTACTATGCATTCTATTTTTCTATAAATAGCAGCTCATTCCTTCATTATTTCTTACGAATTCACTGAACTCTAGAGAGAGAAACTATAGAGAGAAACTATAGAGAGAGAGAAGAAGAGTATTCTGCTACTTAACTACTTCCTTATTTCAGCTCTTCTTTAAAACGGTAAGGGGTGTTATTCTTTCTTATTCATGGAGAGAACTGTTGTTATTCCATTTCTTATTATTCTGTTGGAATAACCTGTATACGTGGTCTACCCTATACTTGGTGACATTCTTCTATTATTCTGTTGGAACATCCTGTCTGTGTGTTTTACACCGGACCTGGTTCCGTTTTTATTATTATTCTGTTGGAACATCCTGTCTGTGTGTTTTACACCGGACCTGGTTCCGTTTTTATTATTATTCTGTTGGAACATCCTGTCTGTGTGTTTTACACCGGACCTGGTTCCATTATTTATTATTCTGTCGGAATATCCCGTCTGTGCGTTTACGCCGGACCTGGTTCCATTATTTATTATTCTGTTGGAATAACCTGTTTGTGCGGTCTATCGCATGCATGGTGATTTCTTTTGTTATTCCATTCTTTATTGTACTCAATTGGTTAAGTTTTGACTTCTATACTCCATGAAATTTGTGGAATATCCTTGATAATTGCGTTTCATCCAGTATCTTTTCATGAAAATATTCTTCTAAGTATTCTTGAATTTTACTCCACAAAGCAGTATCATGTTGACAATTTGGACGTTGTTAATTCTTGGATAAATTAATTCTTGAACTTGTTTTATTGAATTCTTATATCATTGTCATCATCCTCATGTTTATAAAATGTTGAAAGTCATCTGTGGCCTGTAGTGCATAGATGGACTTGGTATGATTATGACCAGGGATTATTCGGTATAATCATGACCGTAATGTTACAAATGATGTGGTAAAAGTCCTCATTGGCCCGTAGTGCATTGATGGACAGTTGTTGGCATGATCATGACCATTAATGAATATACGAATATCCTTGGCCGTAGTGCAGGGGTGATTCGATGATGTGAATTATTTTATTAAGCTGAGTCTCAGCGATCACAGTGTTGGAAAATCTTTTAAATCATAAAAGATAGTAGAGTTTATTTTCTACTTGACTCTTTTAATGGATTGCTTGTTCCGCTGCAGTTAAACTTGATGTCTATTATATTTTATCAGTTTAACATTGTTGAAGGCTAATGATAATTTATTCTGCATTATCTTAGTCATAATATTTCTTACTGGGCTAGTTGAGCTCACCCTTTCTTTCACTGTTCTCTTCAGGAAATGAGAACGTAGCTGGGGCAAGTCGGGGAACGGAGTGATGGTCCGAATGATAGTATTAGTTAGTAGTCCTCACTATTCTATGTAATGGTGTGTTAATAAATGTAATGAGGACTCCTTTTGAGTATGAATACTCTCTAGAAGATAATATTTGTATTTAAACTCACAGTTTATGTTTTGTCGTATTGTACACGACAGTTGTATTAGTAAGTTGTATTTATATTTTGTACTATGTATCTGACGACCCAAGATGGGTGATGTATACCTAATTTTGGGGGCGTCTCAGTTGGTATCAGAGCTTAGGGATATGATCCCTGGCTAAGATGTGAGAATAGAACTAGGAGGGGAGAGACGGGAAATTCCTTCGCTAGTATGACCTACCTAAGTTTATTTGCATGGTATTTAATTGGTCGGTCATTATATAAGGATAATATATGACATATCAATTAATTTTTATTTTGTGACAGTATCTGAAAATGGCATCTGAGAATGTTGAGAATAGCAATGGAGCACAGACGATTATTGATTCACCACATATCAATAATCAGAATAATGTTCATCAGGAAGGTGACAATCCTCATGCAAACAACAACACTGACCAGATGATGAATGATGGAATGTTCAGAGGTTTTATGCAATTCATGCAACAACAGGTGAAAGCGGCTCCTGTCCACAACGTAGGTGGAAATACTGGAAACTCTCAGGCGGTCACCGCTAAACAGTTTAAGGAGTTGGGACCACCGGAGTTTAAGGGAGAACCCAAACCACTTGTAGCTGAAACATGGATAAAGCAGATCACCAAGATATTTGATGTCTTGGGTTGCTCCGAGGAGCAAAAGGTTCCCTTTGCCGCCTTTATGTTGCGAGGAGAGGCAGATTACTGGTGGGAATCGATAAAGCGTACTCAACCTGCCGCACTGAAGATGTCTTGGGAGAAGTTCCAAGAGCTGTTTAACGACAAATACTTTCCCGAGAGTATTCGTCACATGAAGGAGGTGGAGTTCATCAAATTGGAGCAGAATAATATGACCGTGTCGCAGTACGAGGCAAAATTTGCGGAGTTATCCCGGTTTGCGTCCCACCTGGTGGATAATGAAGAAAGAATGACGCGGATGTTTTTAAGAGGTTTGAAGCCGGAGATACGTCAACATCTTGTTTCTCATAAATTGTGTTTGTATTCAGATGTTGTAAATAGGGCTCAGTTGGTGGAGCGCGATAACGAGACAACGCAACCAAAAGAGAGCAGCCGGCAAAATGATAATACCAGTGAAAGCAGTCATCGAAGCGGTGACAACAAGCGTGGAGGGAATCAACAGGCCAGAAATGGTAACCACTTCGGTGGTAATCAGGGCCAAAATAATAAGAATGGGCATTTCAAGAAGAGGAGATTCAACAATGATGGAAAGACGTCAGCACCAGCACCTGTCGTTAAGGAAGGAGAACGACCACCTATCATATGTTTCAAATGCGGAGGGGAGGGGCACATCAGTCCAAACTGCGCGATGCCGTCCAAAGCATGTTATAATTGTGGAAGAGAAGGTCATTTAGCCCGATTTTGTCGTTTACCGAAGACAAATTCAGCTAGGATGGAGGCACCAAAGGCCGTCCCAGAAAAGTCAAAACCGGTTGTGCAAGGGAGAGCGTTTGTTGTGAACTCCCAGAAAGCAAGGAACCCGAATGAGGTCATCACGGGTAAGCTTATCATAAACTCTAACGAAGTCTATACTTTATTTGATACCGGTTCTACCCATTCTTTTATTTCTCCTACTTGCGCTCATCGATTAAATTTGATTCCGGAGAAATTAGACTTTGACTTAGCAGTTGAAACTCCATTGGGAGAAACCTTCATTACATCCACGGTTTATAAGTCTTGTTTGGTTCAAGTTGGTACCCACACATTACCTGTCGATCTTATTTCATTAAAAATACTTGCATTTGACGTGATTCTAGGGATTGATTGGTTAACTACTCATCATGCAAAAATTGATTGTTTTCGTAAGGTTGTTAGCTTTCATATTCCTAATCGACCTATTATGCGAATTCAAGCAACCAAACCATTAAAATCAATCGCTGTCATCTCAAGCCATAAAGCTATTCGTTTATTGAAAAACGGATGTCAAGCTTTCTTAGCTCATGTCACAGATCTAAACAAAAATACGTCAGCTTTGAATGATATTTCTGTTGTTAATAAATTTCCTGACGTATTTCCCGAAGAACTTCCTGGCCTACCCCCAGAGCGTGAAATTGAATTTTGTATCGACCTTGAACCCGGTACAAAACCCATTTCCAAAGCCCCATATCGAATGGCTCCTATTGAACTTCAGGAGTTAAAGACCCAACTGCAGGAATTGTTAGACATTGGTTTTATTCGTCCTAGTACTTCTCCTTGGGGTGCTCCTGTTCTGTTCGTGAAGAAGAAAGATGGGAGTATGCGACTTTGTATTGATTATCGGGAGTTGAATCATGTCACCATCAAAAATAGGTACCCATTGCCACGTATTGATGACCTGTTTGACCAGTTGCAAGGAGCACAATTCTTTTCAAAGATCGATCTTCGTTCTGGATATCATCAGCTGAAGGTTAGAACTGAGGATATTCCAAAGACGGCTTTCAGAACTCGGTATGGGCATTATGAATTCTTAGTTATGCCTTTTGAATTGACTAATGCTCCTGCTGCCTTCATGAATATGATGAACAGGGTATTTAAGGAATATTTGGATCACTTTGTGGTCGTCTTTATCGATGACATCCTTGTTTATTCCAAAAGCCGTGAAGATCATGAGCAACACTTGAGGCTGGTACTCCAAAAGCTTCGTGAATACAAACTTTATGCCAAGTTGAAGAAATGCGAGTTCTGGCTGGAAGAGGTAGCATTCCTTGGGCACGTAGTATCAAGTCGTGAAATATCTGTTGACCCGGCAAAGATTGAAGCTATTCAAAGCTGGGAGCAACCTAAATCAGTAACCGAAGTACGTAGCTTTCTCGGTTTAGCTGGTTATTATCGGAGATTCGTGGAAGGATTTTCTCGAATCGCTACTCCATTAACTCAGCTGACTCGGAAAGATACAAAGTTCGGTTGGAGCGAAGAATGTGAGCAGAGTTTTCAAGAACTCAAGAGGAGACTCATTTCAGCACCTGTTCTAACAATACCATCTGGCTCGGAGGGATTTGTCATCTACAGTGATGCTTCGAGCAAAGGGTTGGGATGCGTTCTCATGCAACATGGAAAAGTCATAGCCTATGCATCAAGACAACTCAAGGAATATGAGAGGAATTATCCTACTCATGATCTAGAGTTGGCAGCTGTTGTCTTTGCACTTAAAATTTGGAGGCATTACTTGTATGGGGAGAAGGTGGAGATCTTTACGGATCATAAAAGCCTCAAATATTTCTTCACTCAAAAGGAACTCAACATGCGACAACGACGTTGGCTTGAACTGTTGAAAGATTATGATCATACCATTCAATACCATCCTGGAAAAGCGAACGTGGTAGCTGACGCATTGAGTAGAAGATCATATGCAAGTACGAGTGCGATATTGTCAACACAAAGACCCATTTTGTGTGATTTGCAAAGGATGGAGATAGAGTTAAAGACTCCAGGGACCCATGTGATGATGGCGAATATACGAGTAGAACCGACTTTAATCGATAAAGTTAAAGCTGCTCAAGCTACAGACCTGGAGCTGATGCGTATGAGGAAGAAAGTGCAAGAAGGTGCTATGCCGGAAGCAAGAATCGATGAAGAAGGAATACTTCGAGTCAACTCCAGACTTTGTGTTCCTAACAACCCTGATTTAAAGTATGAAATCATGATGGAGGCGCACAACACACCGTTTGCAATCCATCCTGGAAGTACCAAAATGTATCATGATCTTCGTCATACATTTTGGTGGAGCAATATGAAGAGAGAGATAGCGTTGTTTATCTCAAGGTGTCTAACTTGTCAACGAGTCAAAGCGGAGCATCAAGTACCAAAAGGTCCATTGCAACCACTTGAAATTCCAGAATGGAAGTGGGAGCACATTACCATGGATTTCGTTACCGGTCTTCCAAGGGTTTCTCAAGGTATTGATGCGATTTGGGTCATTGTTGATAGATTGACCAAGTCTGCTCATTTCTTACCGATACGAGAAACTTATACACTTGAACGTCTTGCTCGTATGTACATAAACGAGATTGTAAGACTGCATGGTATGCCAGTATCCATAGTTTCTGACCGAGACCCAAGATTCACTTCACGATTTTGGGTTAGTTTACAAAAAGCTATGGGCACGGAGTTACGATTTAGTTCAGCATATCATCCTCAGACGGACGGACAATCAGAGAGGACTATTCAAACTCTTGAAGATCTATTAAGACTCTGTGTCTTTGACTTCAAGGGAAGTTGGGACAAGTTCTTACCATTGGTGGAGTTTTCCTACAACAACAGTTATCAAGCAAGTATTGGCATGGCTCCATTCGAAGCATTGTATGGAAGAAAATGTCGTTCTCCAGTATGCTGGGATGAGGTGGGTGAAGCAACGTTGTTGGGACCAGAGTTGGTACGTATGACTACAGAAAAGATTCAAACGATCCGACAACGTATAAAAACCTCACAAGATCGACAAAAGAGTTATGCTGATCTTCATCGAAAGGACGTGGAATTTGATGTAGGAGATCATGTGTTCTTACGTGTTGCTCCATGGAAAGGAGTTACGAGATTTGGAAAGAGAGGAAAGCTCAATCCTCGATTCATCGGTCCATTTTTAATCCTCGATCGAGTAGGAACTGTGGCTTATAGACTCGCTTTACCGCCAAGTATGTCTCGTGTTCATAACGTTTTTCACATATCCATGTTACGCAAATATGTGGAAGACCCGAACCACATTATTGAGTTAGAACCGGACGAAATAGCGGAAGATTTGACGTATGAAGAAGTTCCTGTTCAAATCTTGGATAAGAAGGAACATATTCTACGCTCCAAGGTTATACCTCAAGTCAAAGTTTTGTGGAGAAACCACGATGTTGAGGAAATGACTTGGGAGTTAGAATCTGAAATGAAATCAAGGTATCCTTACCTCTTCGACATACCAGGTACGTACCCTAATTTCGAGGGCAAAATTTCATAAGAAGGGGAGGTTGTAAGACCCCAACTTTTATAAATAAAGATGAATTTTCTATAAATATCATTTTTGAATATTATGGAGTTAATTTGATATAATGTTATAGTTGTGGGTAATATTTATAAATTTTACAAAGTACGCAAGTTGTTATATAATATTCGATTGGTCGGGAAATATTCGTTTTAACAGGGAATATTCGTACAACGACACAATCATTGGTGGACCCCACAACGGAATTATTGTCGGATTGAGAAAACGACAAAAATATTTTATTAAAAATAACGGCGGAAATTTTACCATTGTTACTGTTGAACTACTCGGTAGTAAAAGTACAGTAATACGTGTGGTTGCATAGTAGCACACGGTATTGATTATTAATGCTTATGTGAGAAGTCACTCAGTTTGATTCAATTATTGTCAGTTAATAATATGAATTATTTAGCGATAATGACGTTTTGTTTTATTCGTATTATTAACGTAATAAAACAGAAACATCTTTTTATATAAAACAGAATACTTTATTAAAGTTATTCTATAAATAAATATATTATATTTTATTTAAAAGATTTTTCTTTAAATATGGACCGTCAGATTAAAGTAATCAATCTGGACCGTTCATGGATTAGTTACTATGCATTCTATTTTTCTATAAATAGCAGCTCATTCCTTCATTATTTCTTACGAATTCACTGAACTCTAGAGAGAGAAACTATAGAGAGAAACTATAGAGAGAGAGAAGAAGAGTATTCTGCTACTTAACTACTTCCTTATTTCAGCTCTTCTTTAAAACGGTAAGGGGTGTTATTCTTTCTTATTCATGAAGAGAACTGTTGTTATTCCATTTCTTATTATTCTGTTGGAATAAACTGTATACGTGGTCTACCCTATACTTGGTGACATTCTTCTATTATTCTGTTGGAACATCCTGTCTGTGTGTTTTACACCGGACCTGGTTCCGTTTTTATTATTATTTTGTTGGAACATCCTGTCTGTGTGTTTTACACCGGACCTGGTTCCGTTTTTATTATTATTCTGTTGGAACATCCTGTCTGTGTATTTTACACCGGACCTGGTTCCATTATTTATTATTCTGTCGGAATATCCTGTCTGTGCGTTTACGCCGGACCTGGTTCCATTATTTATTATTCTGTTAGAATAACCTGTTTGTGCGGTCTATCGCATGCATGGTGATTTCTTTTGTTATTCCATTCTTTATTGTACTCAGTTGGTTAAGTTTTGACTTCTATACTCCATAAAATTTGTGGAATATCCTTGATAATTGCGTTTCATCCAGTATCTTTTCATGAAAATATTCTTCTAAGTATTCTTGAATTTTACTCCACAAAGCAGTATCATGTTGACAATTTGGACGTTGTTAATTCTTGGATAAATTAATTCTTGAACTTGTTTTATTGAATTCTTATATCATTGTCATCATCCTCATGTTTATAAAATGTTGAAAGTCATCTGTGGCCTGTAGTGCATAGATGGACTTGGTATGATTATGACAAGGGATTATTCGGTATAATCATGACCGTAATGTTACAAATGATGTGGTAAAAGTCCTCATTGGCCTGTAGTGCATTGATGGACAGTTGTTAGCATGATCATGACCATTAATGAATATACGAATATCCTTGGCCGTAGTGCAGGGGTGATTCGATGATGTGAATTATTTTATTAAGCTGAGTCTCAGCGATCACAGTGTTGGAAAATATTTTAAATCATAAAAGATAGTAGAGTTTATTTTCTACTTGACTCTTTTAATGGATTGCTTGTTCCGCTGCAGTTAAACTTGATATCTATTATATTTTATCAGTTTAACAGTGTTGAAGGCTAATGATAATTTATTCTGCATTATCTTAGTCATGATATTTCTTACTGGGCTAGTTGAGCTCACCCTTTCTTTCACTGTTCTCTTCAGGAAATGAGAACGTAGCTGGGGCAAGTCGGGGAACGGAGTGATGGTCCAAATGATAGTATTAGTTAGTAGTCCTCACTATTCTATGTAATAGTGTGTTAATAAATGTAATGAGGACTCTTTTTGAGTATGAATACTCTCTAGAAGATAATATTTGTATTCAAACTCACAGTTTATGTTTTGTCGTATTGTACACGACAGTTGTATTAGTAAGTTGTATTTATATTTTGTACTATGTATCTGACGACCCAAGATGGGTGATGTATACCTAATTTTGGGGGCGTCTCAAAAAGGGCTATTTATTATGAATTATTGAAGCTCTGTAGTTCCAAAATAATTAATTTTTGGAAGTTTTAAATATTTTATTTATGAAAAACGTTTTTCTTACTTTTTTTCTAGAAGGTTAGCATGTGTGAATTGCTGAAATTCAGATTCAAGAGGTGGGCTTGACAATTGTATAAATATATTATTATTTTATTAAATTTTATGCTTTGGTGTTCTAAGTATTTTTCTGTAAATAGGGTGCTTAGGTTAGAATTGAAAATCACACCAGAAACTGAAGTTTTCTCTCTATTTCTCTCCCTATATATCGAACGTATTCTTGTAAGTATTTTGATATCTTGAGTGTTGCTATACGGTGCAAGTTCGTTTAACGTTATTCCAGTCAGAAGTACTGCTCTTTTGAGGTAAGGGATAGTAAGGGAGGCTATTTCTTCTTAAATGATATTAATTCCTTCAATATCATTATGCCGAAATATTGATTAGAACTTTTTATCAAATTTAGAACTTTTTCATGTCGGGGTTACTATTTATGAGTTACTATTTACGAGTTACTATTCACGATTTGCTATTCATGGGTTACTATTCACGACGAGTTACTATTCATGAGTTACTATTCACGACGGGTTACTATTCATGAGTTACTATTCACGAGTTACTATTCACGAGTTACTATTAACGGGTACTATTCACTACAAAATTGGTTTCTTTTTCTAACCAAATTATAGTTGATTTATGAATATTACTCTGGAGATTAAAACTATGTATTGATTATATTGATTTTATTATCATATATAACATTTTTATAACCCTGATGTTGAAATTCTCTTTCACTGGAGTGTAAAGATGGGTAGATTATTGGTATGATCATGACTAGGGTTCTCTTTGGCCAGTAGTGAAAAGTTGAATTGTGACTGATATGATCATGACCATTGAATTTATAATTGAATATCTTTAGCTTAAGTGCAAAGGTGAATTAATCAACATGGTTATAATTATGGTTTATATAAATTCTGAAATGATTATGTATTTCTTTGAGATATGAATATATTTGGCCTGTAGTGCAAATATGACTTGTTGTTGAATATCTTTGGCTTGTAGTGCAAAAATGAACTGTTGATGAATATCTTTGGCCCGTAGTGCAAAGATGAATTTATTAGTATGATTATGAACAGGAACTGTGATTTGGTATAACCATGATCTTTGATGTTTCAGGTAAAAACAGGTGATGAAAATTATCCTCGTCCTAAATGCGAAAAGGAATTTAGAACCATAATTATGATTATGAGTTATTCACATGATTGTGGACATGGACTGTTGATTGATGTTACAGGGTTAAAACATTGTTGGTGGACTTTTAATGTGGAGAAGATAGTAGACTTTATGGTCTATTTGACTCTTCTAATGGATTGCTCGTTCCGCTGCAACTATGGTTGAAAAGTTTTATCATCTACCATATGTTCTAAATCTCTGATTTATTACTGATGAATGTTATTGATAATTTAATTATCTTTAGACATAATATTCTTTACTGAGCTAGTTGTGCTCACCCTTTTGCTTCACAATTCCTTTCAGGTAATAAGAGTGTAGCTGGGTCGAGCGAGGGTAACAGGGAGATAGAACGGTGGTCTCTAACTGTGGAGGTTCTCCCTAAGCAGTATAGAAAAATGTGTTGTATTTTATACATCATTTAGTAGTTATATTTGGTGAATCTAATAGGGTAAGGTGAACCCAACGTTGGAAGGGTGTTTTGCCACTATCATACAAGATGTCTAATGACATACAATCTCGTGTTATCATAAGACAAGGTTGTACACATCCACTTGTTGAGTATATCTACAAGCACTACCTATATGATCTTGGAGTTTGGTTGAAGTATAATTCTCAATTAGAGACGGTGGAGATAATGATATGTCGAGAGAAGACTCACCATTGGAAAGAATATGATAGTAATCTTCTCATTTTTCTTTGGGGTTTATTGGGTCAACCAAAGATAATTCTATGGCCATATGATATCTATCATAACCTAGACGCATGGCCTCCCATGTACGAAGGTTTCCTTGAGCACTTCCCAAAGATTTTAATTTCTAAAACAGTTCTAGATTGTACCTTTATGTAAGGTATCACTGTGAGGTGCTGTCCATAGTTGGGACATGAGTCATAGTTGGTATTAAAACTCACAGTATATGTGTTGTTGTATTTTGCACGACAATTGTAGTAATAAAGTTGTAGTTATTTTCTGTACCATGTATTTGGCGACTCAAAATAGGTTGGGTGGAATGGACCTATTTTGGGGTCGTCACAGTTGGTATCAGAGCTTAGAGATATGATCTCTTGCGAAGATCGGGGAATAGAACTAGGAGGGGAGAGATGAGTAAATCATTCGCTAGTGTGTCCTACCTAAGCTTATTTGTTAGTCAGTCATAATATCGGGATATTATGTAAATATTAATTTGTTCAATTAACCCTTGTTTTGAAGCTGTATTCTAGAATGATATCTGAAATACAGGAGATGATCAATAGAGAAATCGTGATGACAGGAAAGATGGAATCTGAAATGGAAGCAAGGTATTCTCAACTCTTTGAAATACCAGGTACGTAAATTTCGGGGACGAAATTTCATAAGGAGGGGAGATTGTAAGACCCCGAATTTTATGAAATAAAAGTATTCAATTTTTTTTATAATTACAATTCAGTAAATGGTTAAATTTATAAAAAGTTAAAGTTATGGGTGAAATGTGAAATTTTTTTAAAATAAACAAGTGGTTATAAAATAATCATTGTTGTCGGGGAATATTCGTTGGTCGGGAAATATTCTTTTTGTCGGGGAATATTCGTACGACGGCGCAACTATTTATGGGCCCCATAACAGAATAACTGTTGGATGAAGAAAACGACAAGTGTAAGTTATTTATAAATAACGACGTAGTTGTTACCGTTAACACTGTTGGAATACCCGGTGGTTAAAATACAGTAATACGCATTGTTGCACAGTAGCACACGGTATTGCACCAATTATTGATTTTTACATAAGAAGGCATTACTCAATAATTGTTACAGTAATTACTGTTCAGTATTTTATTTTATTGATTCAATAATTGTTGCGTTGATATTTTATATTACTGTTGTTTTAATAATTGTCACTACACAGTATTTTCTATTATCGGAGCAATAATTCATATTATTTGAATAATATTATTAGATAACATTATTTGCAATGTCTAGAAAGTTCTGTCAAAGGAAATGTTTGGTCATCTAATTGCGCGCCAGTAAGGAGAGATCCTTATTGGAAAGCCCCCTCTTTCCTGGGAACTGCCTGGTTGTCAGTAATGTGATTCTGTAATATTATTTGTGAATAATTAATTATTGATTTATATGATGAGAAAATATTAATTTTATGTGGATATAGATGGAGAAAATTTTTTAAATGTGACAATTGTTGTAAATTAATATTTTATCTTTTTCTGATAAAATAATTCATTTAAATTTATTATTTTAATAATATATTAATGGTGATATTTTTTATAATGAATGTGGGATATATGAATAAATGAGGAGGATGAGTATTTTTGTTGGATTAAATGTTTAACACATGTTTTGTGTGTTGGTGGACACAATTCTTGACCGAAAATTTATTATAGACTGTAAAATCGTCCGTTTATGAATTCCGGTCAATTTCCGTTTGGAATTTGGAAAAATTTTCTTCTGCAAAGTTGTAGAGAATTAAATTTCCTATAAAAATTCGCGAGATTCGAATTTTCTGATAAAAGAGCTATTTATTATGAATTATTGAACCTCTGTAGTTCTAAAATAATTGATTTTTGGAAGTTTTAAATATTTTATTTATGAAAAACGTTTTTCTTACTTTTTTTCTAGAAGGTTAGCATGTGTGAATTGCTGAAATTCAGATTCAAGAGGCGGGCTTGACAATTATATAAATATAATATTATTTTATTAAATTTTCTGCTTTGGTGTTCTAAGCATTTTTCTATAAATAGGGTGCTTAGGTTAGAATTGAAAATCACACCAGAAACTGAAGTTTTCTCTCTATTTCTCTCTCTATATATCGAGCATGTTCTTGTGAGTATTTTGATATCTTGAGTGTTGCTATACGGTGCAAGTTCGTTCAGCGTTATTCCAGTCAGAAGTACTACTCTTTTGAGGTAAGAGATAGTAAGGGAGGCTATTTCTTCTTAAATGATATTAATTCCTTCAATATCATTATGCCGAAATATTGGTTAGAACTTTTTATCAAATTTAGAACTTTTTCATGTCGGGGTTACTATTTATGAGTTACTATTCATGAGTTACTATTCAAGAGTTACTATTCACGATTTACTATTCATGAGTTACTATTCACGACAGGTTACTATTCATGAGTTACTATTCACGACGGATTACTATTCATGAGTTACTATTCACGAGTTACTATTAACGGGTACTATTCACTACAAAATTGGTTTCTTTTTCTAACCAAATTATAGTTGATTTATGAATATTACTCTGGAGATTAAAACTATGTATTGATTATATTGATTTTATTATCATATATAATATTTTTATAACCCTGATGTTGAAATTCTCTTTCACTGGAGTGTAAAGATGGATAGATTATTGGTATGATCATGACTAGGGTTCTCTTTGGCCAGTAGTGAAAAGTTGAATTGTGACTGGTATGATCATGACCATTGAATTTATAATTGAATATCTTTAACTTAAGTGCAAAGGTGAATTGATCAACATGGTTATAATTATGGTTTATATAAATTCTGAACTGATTATGTATTTCTTTGATATACGAATATCTTTGGCCTGTAGTGCAAAGATGACCTGTTGTTGAATATCTTTGGCCTGTAGTGCAAAGATTAACTGTTGATGAATATCTTTGGCCCGTAGTGCAAAAATGAATTTATTAGTATGATTATGAACAGGAACTGTGATTTGGTATAACCATGATCTTTGATGTTTCAGGTAAAGACAGGTGATGAAAATTATCCTTGTCCTGAATGCGAAAAGGAATTTAGAACCATAATTATGATTATGAGTTATTCACATGATTGTGGACAGGAACTGTTGATTGATGTTACAGGGTTAAAACATTGTTGGTGGACTTTTAATGTGGAGAAGATAGTAGACTTTATGGTCTATTTGACTCTTCTAATGAATTGCTCGTTCCGCTGCAACTATGGTTGAAAAGTTTTATCATCTACCATATGTTCTAAATCTCTGATTTATTACTGATGAATGTTATTGATAATTTAATTATCTTTAGACATAATATTCTTTACTGAGCTAGTTGTGCTCACCCTTTTGCTTCACAATTCCTTTCAAGTAATAAGAGTGTAGCTGGGTCGAGCGAGGGTAACAGGGAGATAGAACGGTGGTCTCTAACTGTGGAGGTTCTCCCTAAGCAGTATAGAAAAGTGTGTTGTATTTTATACATCATTTAGTAGTTATATTTGGTGAATCCAATAGGGTAAGGTGAACCCAACGTTAGAAGGGTGTTTTGCCACTATCATACAAGATGTCTAATGACATACAATCTCGTGTTATCATAAGACAAGGTTGTGCACATCCACTTATTGAGTATATCTACAAGCACTACCTATATGATCTTGGAGTTTGGTTGAAGTATAATTCTCAATTAGAGACGGTGGAGATAATGATATGTCAAGAGAAGACTCACCATTGGAAAAAATATGATAGTAATCTTCTCATTTTTCTTTGGGGTTTATTGGGTCAACCAAAGATAATTCTGTGGGCATATGATATCTATCATAACCTAGACGCATGGCCTCCCATGTAAGAAGGTTTCCTTGAGCACTTCCCAAAGATTTTAATTTTTAAAACAGTTCTAGATTGTACCTTTATGTAAGGTATCACTGTGAGGTGCTGTCCATAGTTGGGACATGAGTCATAGTTGGTATTAAAACTCACAGTATATGTGTTGTTGTATTTTGCACGACAATTGTAGTAATAAAGTTGTAATTTTCTGTACCATGTATTTGGCGACTCAGAATAGGTTGGATGGAATGGACCTATTTTGGGGTCGTCACAGTTGGTCATGTTCATCTCAACACCTGTTCATCTTTGCACTACAGGCCAAAGATATTCATCATGTAATCGTTCATCTTTGCACTACAGGCCAATGATATTCAGTAACATCATCATTTAGGACTGAGGATGATGAAAAATCTTTTTTTAAAGAAACGAATCCAGTGAAACAAAAAGACAAGGATTAAGAATTAAGGATTCATACTTTAGTTTGTCCAAATTCAAAAATACTCCATAATAAATAATTATGGGGCAAAATTCAAGAATGAAGATCAAAACATTGATACAATCATAGCTAGTATCATAATAGACATTTTGGACAAAAAAAATTTAATTTTTCGGTGAATAGTGTCGTATTCGTGAATAATGCCGTATACGTGAATAGTAACTCCAACACAAAAAATTTTAAATTTAATTAAAAGTTCATATCAATATTTCAGTATAATGATATTGAAGAAATAATATCATTTACAAAAGAAAATAACATCCCTTACCTTGAAAAGATAGTACTTCTAGCTGGAATATCGAATATAGTGCTGAAAAAACCTTGCACCGTATAGCAACACATAAATTATCAAAATATTCACAAGAATACGCTCGATAATATAGAAAGAGAAAATTTCGGTTTCTGGTATGATTTTCAATTATAACCTAAGCACCCTATTTATAGGAAAATGCTTAGAATACCAAAGCAGAAAATTTAATAAAATAATATATATATATATATATATATATATATATATATATATATATATATATATATATATATATAACTTTCTCGCCCACCTTAGACAACTGATCTCAACTTATTTTGCACATGTTAGAGTAGCCCACAAAACAAAAAAAAAACGTTTTTCTTAATAAACATAATTAAAACTTCCAAAAATCAATTATTTTGGAACTTCGAAACTTCAATAATTCATAATAAATAGCCCTTTTATCAGAAAAATTCGAACCTTATGCTTTTTCCATAGGAAATTCCATTATCTACAAATTTGTAAGTTTAAGTTTTTCTAAATTCCAAGCAAAAATTGATCGAAATTCACATACGGATGATTTTACAGGCAATAATCAAATTTTAGTCAAGAAATGGGGTCCACAAACATGAAAAATATGTTTTAAATATTTTTAGTAACAAAAATACTCCTCCTCCTTATTTATTCATATATCACACCCTCATTGTAAAAATATCACCATTATTATATTATTATAATAATATATTATTTTATCCGAAAAATATCAATTTTTAACAATTGTCACTTTTAAAAATTTTCTCCATCTATATCCACATCAAATAAATTTTTTCCTTATCAATAATTAATTATTCACAAATAATATTACAGAATTACAATACTGACAACCAGGCTGTTCTTATGAAAGAGGGGGCCTTCCGGTAAGAATTTCTCCTTACTAGCGCGCAATTACCTAACCTGTCCTTGACAGAACTTTCTAGACATTACCAATAATGTTATCTAGTATTATTATTAAAATAATAAGAATTATTGATAATGAAAAATACTGTGTAGTGATAATTATTGAAACAATAATAATATAAAATATCAACGTAGCAATTATTAAATCAATAAAATATTGAACAGTAATTACTGTAACAATTATTGAGTAGTGCCTTCTTACGTAAGAATTAATAATTGGTACAATACCGTGTATTACTGTGTTTTAACCACCGGGTATTCCAACAGTGTTAACGGTAACAGCTACGCCGTTATTTATAAAAACTCATATTTGTCATTTTCTTCATCTAATCGCTTTTCGTTATGGGGCCCACAGAAGACTGCGTCGTCGTACGAATATTCCCCAACAGTAAGAATATTTCACGACCAAACGAACATTCCCAACAACAATGAATATTTTATAACTACTTGCTTATTTAAAATGTTTGCGCATTTTACTTATAACTAACCACATTAATTAAATCAACCCTTACTATTGTAAATAATAAATAGAGGAAATGTTTACAATTTATTAAGCTGAGTCTCAGCGATAAAGTTGATGAAAAACTTTTTAAATCATAGAAGATAGTAGATTTTATACTCCACTTGACTCTTCTAATGGATTGCTTATTTCCGCTGCAGTTTTTGATCTAAAATTTGTTGTCTATTATATTTTATCAGTTGTTATACTGTTGAAGGCTAAGGATAATTTATTCTGCATTATCTTAGTTATAATATTTCTTATTGGGCTAGTTGAGCTCATTCTTTTGCTTTCATTGTTCTCTTCAGGAAAGGAGAACGTAGCTGGGACTAGTCGGAGAACAGAGTGATGGTCCTAGATGGTGTTGTAGTAGTCCTCACTATTCTGTGAAGTAGTGTGATAATAAATGTAATGAGGACTCCTTTGGGAGTGAATATTGTCTAGATGACAATATTTGTATTAAAACTCACAGCATATGTTTTGTCGTATTTTACACGAATGTTGTATAATTAAGTTGTATTTGAATTTTGTACCATGTATCTGGCGACTCAAGATAGGTGATGTATACCTATTTTGGGGGTGTCACAGTTGGTATCAAAGCTTAGGGATATGATCCCTGGCTGAGATGTGAGACAAGAACTAGGAGGGGAAAGACGAGGAATTCCTTCGCTAGTATGACCTACCTAAGTTTATTTGGTATTTAATTGGTCGGTCAGAGTATAGGGATAATATGTGATATATTAATTAACCCTTGTTTTGTGGCAGTATTTGAAAATGGCATCCGAAAATGTTGAGATAAGCAATAAAGCACATGAGACCGTTGAGTCACCAACGATCAATATCCAGGATAATGTGCAACAGGATGACAATAATCCTCAAGTAAATAATAACACCGATGAAATGATGAACGATGGGATGTTTAGAGGCTTTATGCAATTCATGCAACATCAGGCGACAGAGACTCCTGTTCAAAATGCAGGTGGAAACAATGACAACCCACGGCTGGTCATTGCTAAGCAGTTCAAAGAACTGGGACCACCGGAGTTTTTGGGAAAGCCAGAACCACTTAAGGTGGAGACGTGGTTAAAGAAGATCACCAAGATATTTGATGTCTTGGGATGCTCCAAGGAGCAAAAGGTTCCCTTTGCCACCTTTATGTTGTGTGAAGAAGCAGATTACTGGTGGGAATCTGTAAAACGTACCCAGCCTGACGCACTCAAGATATCTTGGGAGAATTTCCAAGAGCTGTTCAATGACAAGTACTTTCCCGTAAGTATTCGTCACATGAAGGAGGTGGAGTGTATCAAGTTGGAGCAAAATAATATGACCGTGTCGCAATACGAGGCTAAATTTACGAAGTTATCCTGGTTTGCATCCCATTTGGTTGATAATGAGGAGCGAATAACGCGAATGTTTCTATGGGGTTTGAAACCCGATATACGTCAATACCTAATTTCTCATAAACTTTGTTTATATTCAGATGTTGTGAATATGGCTAAATTATTGGAGCGCAATAATGAGTCAGCACAACCAAAAGGTAACGACCAATAATATGATAATAATCATACCGGTGGCAACGGCCATCGGAACAATGATAACCATCGTGGGGGAAATTATCATGCCAAGAATGGTAACCACTTCGGTGGTAATCATGGCCAAGATAATAGAAGTGGAAATTTCAAGAAGAAGAGATTCAATAATAATGGAAAGACGTCAGCATCAGCACCTATTGTTAAAAAAGGAGAACGACCGCCAGTCGTATGTTACTAATGCGGAGGGGAGGGACACATCAGTCCAAACAGTACGCAGCAACCCAAAGCGTGTTATAATTATGGAAAAGAAGGTCACCTAGCCCGATTTTGTCGTGAACCAAAGTCAAGTCCAGCTGGGATGGTGGCACCGAAGGCGGATACAGACAAAATAAAGTCGGTGATTTCAGGAAGAGCATTTTTCGTGACTTCTTAAAAAGCGAGTGAACCGAACAAAGTTAACACGGGTTAGTTAATTATAAATTCTTGCAAAATATCTACCTTATTAGATACCGGTTCTACCCATTCTTTTATCTCTCTTACTTGCGTTTAACGTTAAAATTTAACTCTGGAGAAATTAGACTTTGACTTATCTATTGAAACTCCTTTAAGAGAAACCTTCATTACATGTGATATCCAAGTCTTGGATGAGAGTCACAGTTTTGAATGATATTTCTATTGTTAATAAATTTCATGGCATATTCTTGAAGACTTTTTAGCCTACCCCTAGAGCGTGAAATTGAATTTTGTATTGACCCCAGTACAAAACCCTCAAATATTTTCTTCACCCAAAACGAACGTATAATGTGCCAAAGACGTTGGCTCGAGCTATTGAAGATTACGATCGTACCATTCAATATCATCGTGGAGGAGCGAACGTGGTAGCTGACGCGTTGAGTAGAAGATCGTATGCATTTACAAGTGCGATGTTGTTAACACAAAAACCCATTTCGTATAACTTACAAATGATGAAGATAGAGTTAAAGACTCTAGGGACTCACGTGAAGATAACGAATATACGAGTAGAATCGACTTTAATCAATAAAGTTAAAGCCGCTCAAGCTTCAGACCCGGAGCTGATGAATGTGAAGAAGAAGGTTCAAGAGGGCATTTTTCTAGAAGCAAAAGTCGATGAAGAGAGGAAATCTCAACCCTCGATTTTATTGGCCCATTTGAAATCCTTGATGGAGTAGGAACTGTGGCCTATAGACTCGTTTTACCGCCAAGTATGTCGCGTGCTCATAACATTTTTCATGTATCGATGTTACGTAATTATGTGGATGACCCGAACCACATTATTGAATTGGAACTAGATGAGATTGCAGAAGATTTAACGTATGAGGAGATACTTGTTAAAATCTTGTATAAGGAGTATATTCTATGCTCAAAGGTTATACCTCAAGAGTTAGAATCTGACGAAGTATCCTCAGCTATTCGACATACCAGGTACGTACGTAAATTTCGAAGGCAAAATTTCATAAAGAGGGAAGATTGTGAGACCCCAAATTTTATAAATAAAGATTTAAATTTCTCAAAATATTTTTTTGAATATTACGGTGTGGATTTGATATAATGTTATAGTTGTGGGTAATATTTATAAATTTTGTAAATTAAGCAAGTTGTTATATAATATTCGTTTGGTCGGAGAATATTCTTTTTGTCGGGAATATCTGTACGACGACACAATCATTGGTGGACCCCACGATGAAAGTATTGTCGTAGTAAGAAAACGATAGAATTATCTTTTTATAAAATAACGGCGAAAGTGTTACTGTTAAAACTGTTGAACTACTCGGTAGTAAAAGTGCAGTAATACGCGTGGTTGCATAGTAGCACACGGTATTGATTATTGATGCTTACCTGAGAAGTCACTCAGTTATACTCAATTATTGTTATAGTAATTGTTGCATCATATCTCTCATATTATTGATTCAATTATTGTCACAGTTTTATCTGCATAATATTCTATATTATTGAATCAATAATTGAGACGGCAAAGTTATTAATATTATTAAATTATAATATTGACAAAGTCTAGAAGTTCTGTCAAGGAGAGGTTAGATAATCTAATTACGCGCCAATAGGGAGAAATCCTTATCAAAAAGCCCCCTCTTTCCTTGGAACAACCTGGTTGTTAAATATTGTGAGTTGTGATATTAATGATGAATAAGTTCGCGTTGATTAATGATAAAATTGATAGTTCCATTGTGTTGGGATTATTAGTGTTAGTGGAAATCGACTTTTATTTCGATATTAATTGATGTCTGGAGGTTATATTGACCAATCGGGTAATTAACCGGATAAATGAGCAATTAATTGCTATTAATTCACATGATTATAACTATTTGTTCACATGTATGTACTATTGATTCACATTCTGGTACTATTAGGGGAGGTGGTGCAAGATTGGTAATACTTGCATGACTAAGTAAAAAATGGAGGTATAGATGGAGGTACTATACTGTAATTCGTATTTTCACATGTCTAGAACTATTGATTCACATGATTTACTATTAATTCACATAATTTACTATTAGGGGAGGTGGTGTATGTAGCATCCCCAAATCCGGGTACTTTTTACCACGAATCTGATATACTATTTCTATAACTATTGCGGAAGATATAAACATAATTTGTTTATACATTAAACATTTACACATCATTCTCAAGGTCTACAACCTTAACTTAATACATACCTTCAATAACTTAAAGGTTTACAATGTTATTTTCGTCAGAAAATTTAATAGATCTAACTGCACCATAATTTAATCTTGCACTTTATCTTCGCTTCTGTCTTTACTCAAGCTTTCATCTTAATCTGAAAATTTTATCATGATATAGCAAGGGTGAGCATCAAATTTGGCCAGCAAGTTTAAATTCAATAAAGATATATCATGATTGAAAGAATTGAATAATAAGCTAGCTAACTTTCAACAATATAAACATTGTGAAAGAGCATAAACAAATTTTCTTAGCTGAACGACCAAGTCAATAAAAATGAATGGTCATGCATAAACATGAACAAATTAACTTAACCAAATGGTAATGAAGGTGATCAGCCTTTCATACCTGATGAACGTTTACAATATGCACAACGTGCGAATCAATAATCAATATAGACGTGAATAATCAACAACAATTATTCATTAACATGCTTTGAACATACAACTCATGTTTGAGTTAGGAAAACTTGCCTGATTCGTTGACTAGTGCTACGCAGTTTAAGTTAACTTCTTTTGGTAAGACCTATCATTAATAATAAGATTGGTCTTTCAATCAGCATATTCTACTTTGTATCATAATACAAGTACTTTGTCAATAGATTATCTAACACTTAATCAAATATTAGATAACATCCTAACACATCGGTATTATTATCATTCTTGGATAATTCTTTAATCACTGTATCATATTCATTATGATTAAACACTTAATCTTATACATTATAAGTTCTTCTTTATACTCTAATAAGTCAAATACTAATCCAACAATCTGGATTCTAAATTTAACAACCAAATTGCCAATCCAGCAGACTGGATACAGAATCCAGCAACCTGGATTCAACAAATTTCCAATCCAGCAAGCCAAACTGCAATCTAGCAAACTGGATTACAAATCCAGCAACTAGATTGCAATCAAGCAAGCTGGATTCAACAAATTTTTAATTCAGTAAACTTCTTTTCAATCCAGCAAGCTGGATTCATCAGATTTTCTAATCCAGCAAGCTGGATTCCATATCCTTTTTCACGAAAATACCAAATCAACTTATTATTTTTCTATCCTTTGTCCAAACATGTATATATATATTTCATACACAAAAAGTATTTTTCCAAAATTTTCCAACTTCCTTTGGTATTTTTCAAAAATCATTTTTAGTTAATTCCTTAAGAAATTAGCTACCTCGTGCTTAACTCCAGAAATTCCCATCTCTTGACACAATCTTATACGTGTTAACGTGACACTCCAGTTTAAATTTCGTGGCCATCGGAGTTATAGAACTCCGGTTATAGCCATTTTCGTCAGAAAATCACAGAAATTGAAATGGTCATAACTTGGTCATTTTAAGTCGGAATTAGCTCATTTTTGGACAGGAGGTACTTAATACCATATATTTTCATGTCCCAAAAGGCCAGAATTTTTCTTACAAATTAAGTGGCCGAAAATGCCCTTTTAAAATTTTGGGCAGAAGATAAATATCATTTTGTAGTTTTTCGTGCTTTGCTAAAAATATTCCATACGGAAATCTACAACTCCTTTTTCAATGATTCCACTTGGAGATGTTAGAAAACTTATCATATTATCCTCCCAAATGTTTCTAGAATTTTTGAATGCCCAAAAAATGACTAAATTACCCCTACTCTTTGACTGTCCAAAACAGTCCAGTGTTCCATAAAAGACACAAAACTATTTTTGGTAAAATAGTCACTAAAACTTGTGTACTCAACATTTTGAGTGCTACCACTTGGGTTTAGTAGTTAACTTACATATCTATCACCTCTCTTTGACGGATCGTAAAAAGAAGGTGTAAATCAAAAATTGTGAAAATCCAAAGTAGATAGAAATTTTATGGCTTATAACCTAGAAAAATCACTTTTCTTTACTTTTGATTTCTAAACAAAACAACACCCAATATGGGTAAATCTAAACATGAAATACTCATTAACATGTATATACATGGTTTTTTAATTTTATAAACATAAATCTAAGATTTGATTTAGAATAATCAAAAATACTTAAACAAAAGGTATTTATACCTTTGATTACCATGCTCTCATTCTTCTTCTTCATAGCTTGATTATGGAGCTTTGATGTCTCACCAAAAACTCATCTTCCTCTCCTCCATGGCTGCCGAACCATAACTCTCTCTCTCTCTTCTCTAGTCTTTCTCTTTCTTTCTTAGTTTATGATAGATAATAAGATGAAAAGAAAAATATAAGACTTAGACTTTGATTTATGTTTGTTAGAAAAGTAAGTATAGATATATTTGGTATATCTAACCATAATCTACCAACATATCTCTTCTATTCTCTCACTTAATCATCACATGGATATGTGTGGGAGAGTAATATGCAAGGTGGCCCCTTAAACAATTGGACACCTAGCTTAATTTGGTGGGATATCTTTTGAAAATTTATGGCTTAAATTGATGATAATTATTCCCCTTTCTCCTCTCTTTTGAATCCGGCCAAGTGGCCTTGCTTTGCTCCCACAAATTCTCTTTCTTACTAAATCACCACATAGATATATGTGGAAGACTAGTAAACAAAGTGGCGCACCTTAATTAATGTGACACATGGGTAAAGATCTTTTGCAAATTTGTGGCTTAGCATGATGACAAGCATGACTCCTTTCCTCTCTTCATATATCCGGCCAAGTGGCCCAAATTCTTCCAAGTCTTGCTTCCTTAATGTAATATCTAATGTACATAAAGTCCAAAGTGCCCTTTCTTCAATTGGGCTCCAAGTTTGGGCTCATATACTTTTAATTCCTTTGGGCTTTTAAATTAATTTCTTGGGCCATAAAAATAAATTAGGTCCAATACTTTTAATATTCTCATTCCCTAATTATTTAATTAGGGTTTTCATTTCCTCAATTATAACTTAATTCATTACTTACATGCCCTTAATTTCTTAACCCAATTAGACTTGCTATAATTAGGTTATAAAATTAATTAACTGAGATGTATAAAATAAATCTCTTAAAATTAGTATATATTTTAAATACCATAATTCTCTCATCTCATAACCCTTAAGTTATTTAATTCTTCATTCCTAATATATAATTAGGATCACATTAATTTCTTTTATTTGATTATATAATAAACAATATAACCATCACATAATATTCATATTCACTTACTCACATAATCATAAAATAAATTGTGACATGCTCCACAATGCTCTCAGATTAGGTCACTAGTATATATTTAAATACTAGAACCACTAAATAATAATAACCATTTAGGTTATTTAATTCTCATACATAATTTAAATAACTTATTTAAGTTATACAATTCATATTGTATACTTAAATTTAATTTCCTCCTCCTCTCCATAAATTGTTTTCAAACAATTTATTTATATACTAAATATATAATTTAATATATTCAATCATTTATTCAAATATGAATTTAATTTACTAACTGCTTGATACCAATATACATATCTACATATTAGATCTCATCTCATATTTTAGCTTCTCACACTAATTTTTGACTTTTCTCCATAAAAGTCAACTGTTGACTTTGACCAAAAGTCAACCTTTACACATTTTGTGTTTACTATCTATTCTGACTAAACTTGACGTCCCAGACGCAACTGAGCAGTCGGTGCTTCAAAATACTATCTCTAACTCAAGTTTTTGAGTTTTAAATTACTCCCTTCTCATTTCTAATTGTATTAACTAACGACTTTATACTTATTCAAATTCTTATTTGCCATTCAAGGCCAACGTTCAAGCTATGTTAATTACTAACATAGTTTTATCTTTATCCTTATATCATTAACTTAATTCATCATTCCTCTTGCTAAAATATATATAGCACCTTACTAAGTATATATATTTCTATACATATACTCATCTTCGTTTAACCTAATAGCTTTTCTTCCTGTGAAATCTTATTTCGTTAATAAAATTCCACCTGTATTAGTATAACATTTCTTACACTATTCAATTCACATCGAATTTACAGGTATCGTAATACCTTATTCTTGATATTCATTCAAATACATATCAATTCATTTCTAGGGTTTAGAAATTTTGTAACCCATATTTCTTTATTCTCATTCAATTAAGAAACCATATAGGTTCTTCTTAAAAATTTTGAAATCCTTAAAATTCCTTCACAAAAACGTCAATTCCATACACTTATTTTCTGTCTAGGTTCATCTTATAACATTTAATCTATCATTTTAGGATTTTAATAATTATCTAAATTCTCGGGTTGTCACAGTGTAAGTTTGATAATACTTGCAGAACTAAATTAAAAATAAAGAAAAAGAGGAAGGTATTATACTGTATAATATTTTGAGAGCCCCAAAATGTGCAATTATTGAAACTATATTTTCCTATAAATAGAAGCTCATTCTTCCTTTATTTCTAACCAATTCACTAAAGCTATAGAGCAATTATTATAGAGAGAATTATAGAGAGAAAGAAGAAGAGAAGTCTGCTACCTCACTTTTCCAGTATCCAGTCTTCTTCTCAGGCAAGGGGTATTATTTCTTTCGTATTCATGAAGAGAGCTATTGTTATTCCATTTCTTATTATTCTATTGGAATAACATGTCTATGCGAAGTACCGCATACATGGTAAAATTCTTCTGTTATTCCATTCTTTATTATTATGTTGGAATAACCTGTCTATGCGAAGTACTGCATACATGGTGAAATTCTTCTATTATTCCATTCGTTATTATTCTGTTGGAATATCCTGTCTGTGCGGATTACGCATGACCTAGTTCCATTATTTATTATTTGGTTGGAATAACCTGTCTGTGCGGATTACGCATGACCTGGTTCCATTATTTATTATTCTGTTGGAACAACCTGTATATGCGGATTGCCGTATACCTGGTAAATTCTGTTGTTATTCTATTCTTTATTATTCTGTTGGAATAACCTGTATACGCGGATTACCGTATACCTGGTTAATTCTGTTGTTATTCCATTCTTTATTATTCTGTTGGAATATCCTGTTTGTGTGGATTACGTATGACAGGGTTCCATTATTTATTATTCTATTGGAATAACTTGTATACGCGGATTACCGTATACCTGGTGAATTCTGTTGTTATTTCATGCTTTATTTTTCTGTTGGAATATCCTGTCTGTGCGGATTACGCATGACTTGGTTTTATTATTTATTATTCTGTTGGAATAACCTGTCTGTGCGGATTACGCATGCATGGTGAATTCTTTTGTTATTCCATTCGTTATTATTCTGCTGGAATAACCTGTTTATGTGGATTACCACATGCATGGTGCATGATCCTTCATATTCATTACTTATTAAATTGTGGAAATGATCTGTCTACGTGGATTATGACATGACTGACGAAAATCCATTTGCAGTTTCATATATTCTATTATACTCAGTAGGTTAAAGTTTTGGCTTCTATACTCCACGAAATTAGTGAAATATCCTTGATATTTGCGCTTCATCCAGTATCTTTTCATGGAAACTGTGATGCCCCCAAAATAGGTATACATCACCTATTCTGAGTCGCCAAATACATGGTACTGAATACAAATACAAACTAATTATACAACAGTCGTGTAAAATACGATAAAATATATGCTGTGAGTTTTAATACAAATATTGTCATCTAGACAATATCCACACTCAAAATAAGTCCTCAATACATTTATTAACACACTATTTCATAGAATAGTGAGGACTACTAATACTATCCTCTGGACCGTCACTCTATTCCCCGACTAGTCCCTACTACGTTCTCATTTCCTGAAGAGAACAATGAAAGAAAAAGGGGTGAGCTCTACTAGCCTAGTAGGAAATATTAGGACTAAGATAATGCAGAATAAATTATCGTTAGCCTTCAACAGTGTTAAACTGATAAAATATGACAAACATCAAGTTTAACTGCAGCGGAACAAGCAATCCATTATAAGAGTCAAATAGAGAATAAAATCTACTATCTTCTAGGATTTAAAAAGTTTTTCATTACTTTTATTGCTGGGACTCAGCTTAATAAATAATCCACATCATCCCTGCACTACGGCCAAGGATATTCATTAGTATCATAACCACAAATTATTCATGCACTACGGGCCAAGGATATTCGTGTATTCATCAATGGTCATGATCATGCCAACAACTGTCCATCAATGCACTACGGGCCAATGAGGACTTTTACCACATCATTTGTAACATTACGGTCATGATTATACCGAATAATCCCGGGTCATAATCATACCAAGTCCATCTATGCACTACAGGCCACAGATGACTTTCAACATAATATAAACATGAGGATGATGGCAATGATATAAGAATTCAATAAAACAAGTTCAAGAATTAATTTATCTAGGAACCAATAATGTCCAAATTGTCAACATAATACTGCTTTGTGGAGTAAAATTCAAGAATGCTCAAAAGAATATTTACACAAAAGGATACTGGATGAAACGCAAATATCAAGGATATTCCACTAATTTTATGGAGTATAAAAGCCAAAACTTTAACCAATTGAGTAAAATAAAGAATAGAATAACAAAAGAAATCACCAGGCATGCGATAGACCGCACATACAGGTTATTCCAACAGAATAATAAATAATGGAACTAGGTCCGACGTAAAACGTACAGACAGGATATTACAATAGAATAATAAAGACGGAACCAGGTCCGACGTAAAACGCACAGACATGATATTCCAACAGAATAGTAAAGAATGGAATAACAGAAGAATTTCACCAAGTATAGGGTAGTCCGCGTATATAGGTTATTCCAACAGAATAATACGGAATGGAATAACAGAAGTTCTCTTCATGAATACAAAAGAAATAATACCCCTTACCTTAGAAAGAAGACTAATGGATATAGAAGTAGTGAAGTAGCTGAACACTTTTCTTCTCTCTCTCTATAGTTTCTCTCTCTAGAGTTTCAGTGAATTCGTAAGAAATAATGAAGGAATGAGCTTCTATTTATAAGAAAATGGAAAGGATACTATGCAATAAAATATTTTAATAAAATATTATATATATATATATATATATATATATATATAGTGCTCCATTCCACTCCACCAATTTGATGACTAAGACATGTGCTTAATAATGATCATTCACGGGATGCACCCGTGATTCTCCCACTAATTTCTTCTTTAAACACCAATGTCACATTCATTTATTTTATATATATATATATATATATATATATATATATATATATATATATATATATATATAATATTAATCATTATACTTATATAATATATCTATACATATAATTCTAACTTCCCGTGAACATCCAAGATCCCCCATTTTCAAATTTTTCTTCCACATGTGGGCCTCACATTATATATATATATATATATATATATATATATATATATATATATATATATACACACACACACATCACATACTTATATATATAAATATATTTTACCTCTCCTTAATAGAACTTGTAGACATCGTTAATATTGTAAATAATACTATTAATAACTTTGTCATCTCAATTATTGATTTAATAATATATAAAATATTGACAATAATTGAATCAAATAACGTGAGATACTATGCAGTAATTACTGTAATAATAATTGAACAAAACTGAGTGACTTCTCACGTAAGCATCAATAATCAATACCGTGTGCTACTATGAAACCACGCGTATTATTGTACTTTTACTACCGAGTAGTTCAACAGTATTAACGGTAAAACTTTCGCCGTTATTTTCAATAAAATATTTTTGTCGTTTTCTTAATCCGACAATAATTCTGTTGTGGGGTCCACCAATGATTGTGTCGTCGTACGAATATTCCCCGGTAAAACGAATATTTCCCGACCAATCGAATATTATATAACAACTTGCGTAATTTGCAAAATTTATAAATATTACCCACAACTATTATATCAAATTAAAAATAATATTTCGAGAAAATTAAATATTTATTCATAAAATCTGGGGTCTCACAATCTCCCCTTCTTATGGAATTTCGCCCTCAAAATTTACGTACGTACCTGATATGCTAAAGAGGTAAGGATACCTTGATTTCATTTCAGATTCTAACTCCCAGGTCACTTCTTCAACATCGTGATTTCTCCACAAAACTTTGACTTGAGGTATAACTTTGGAGGGTAGAATATGTTCCTTCTTATCCAAGATTTGAACAGGAACCTCTTCATACGTCAAATCTTCCGCTATTTTGTCTGGTGCTAACTCAATAATGTGGTTCGGGTCTTCCACATATTTACGTAACATGGATATGTGAAAAACGTTATGAACACGAGACATACTTGGCGGTAAAGCGAGTCTATACGCCACAGTTCCTACTCAATCGAGGATTAAAAATGGGCCAATGAATCGAGGATTGAGATTTTTTCTCTTTTCAAATCTTGTAACTCCTTTCCATGGAGCAACACGTAACAACACATGATCTCCAATATCGAATTCCACGTCCTTTCGATGAAGATCAGCATTACTCTTTTGTCGATCTTGTGAGGTTTTTATACGTTGCCGGATCGTTTGAATCTTTTTTGTAGTCATACGCACCAACTCCGGTCCCAACAACGTTGCTTCACCCACCTCATCCCAGCATACTGGAGAATGACACTTTCTTCCATACAATGCCTCGAATGGAGCCATGCCAATACTTGCTTGATAACTGTTGTTGTATAAAAACTCCACCAACGGTAAGAGCTTGTCCCAACTTCCCTTGAAGTCAAGGACACAGAGTCTTAATAAATCTTTAAGAGTTTGAATAATCCTCTCTGATTGTCCGTCCGTCTGAGGATGATATGCCGAACTAAATCGTAAATCCGTGCCCATAGCTTTTTACAAACTAACCCAAAATCGTGAAGTGAATCTTAGGTCTCGATCAGAAACTATGGATACTGGCATACCATGCAGTCTTATAATCTCATTTATGTATATACGAGCAAGACGTTCAAGTGTATAAGTTTCTCGTATTGGTAAGAAATTAGCAGACTTGGTCAATCTATCAACAATGACCGAAATTGCATCTATGCCTTAAGAAACCTTGGGAAGACCGGTAACGAAATCCATGGTAATGTGCTCCCACTTCCATTCTGGAATTTCAAGTGGTTGCAATGGACCTTTTGGTAGTTGATGCTCCGCCTTGACTCGTTGACAAGTTAGACACCTTGAGATAAACAACGCTATCTCTCTCTTCATATTGCTCCACCAAAATGTATGACGAAGATCACGATACATTTTGGTACTCCCGGGATGGATTGCAAACGGTGTGTTGTGCGCCTCCATCATGATTTTATACTTTAAGTCAGAATCGTTAGGAACACAAAGTCTGGAGTTGACTCGAAGTATTCCTTCTTCATCGATTCTTGCTTCCGGCATAGCACCTTCTTGAACTTTCTTCCTCATACGAATCAGCTCCAGGTCTGTAGCATGAGCAGCTTTAACTTTATCAATTAAAGTCGGTTCTACTCGTATATTCGCCATCATCACATGGGTCCCTGGAGTCTTTATCTCTATCTCCATCCTTTGCAAGTCACACAAAATGGGCCTTTGCGTTAACAACATCTCACTCGCATACAATCTTCTACTCAATGCGTCAGCTACCACGTTCGCACTTTCACGATGATATTGAATGGTACGATCGTAATCTTCAACAGCTCGAGCCAACGTCTTTGGCGCATAATACGTTCATTTTAGTTGAAGAAATATTTGAGGGTTTAAGAAATGGGTTTTGTACTGGGGTCAATACAAAATTCGATTTTACGCTCTGGGGTAGGCTAAGAAGTCTTCAAGAATACGTCAGAAAATTTATTAACAATAGAAATATCGTTCAAAACTGTGACCCTCATCCAAGACTTGGATAACACATCACATTGATACCTATTAACTTGCCATCGTCATTCACGACGTCGCCTACAGAAAGTCTGGCTTCGGTGCATTCCACACAAGGAAGTCACCAAATAAAGGCTCAGGGCTCTTTACTTATGGCTTGATATGACAATGATTGACTTTAATAGTTTGGTTACTTTGAATTCGCATAGCAGGTTGGTTCGGAGTATGAAAGCTAACAACCTTACAAAAAGCATGATGAGTAATTAACCAATCGATTCCAAAAATTGCATCAAAGTCAAGTATTTTCAAAGAGATAAGATCGACAGGTAACGTGAAAGTGTCGATTCGAATCAAACAAGATTTATAAATAGTGGAGGTAACGAAGGTTCCTCCTAATAGAGTTTCAACAGATAAGTCAAAGTCTAATTTCTTAAGAGCTAAGTTTAAACGTTGAACACAACTAGGTGAAGTACAAGAGTGGGTAGAACCGGTATCGAATAAGGTACAAATCTCGCAAGGGTTTACGATTAGCTTACCCGTGATAACTTCATTTGGGTTCCTCACTTGTTGGGAAGTCATGACAACCTCTCTCCCTTGAACTACCCGGCTTTGACTCGTCTGGGGTAGCATTTGGTGTCATCACTATCGTTGGAATTGACTTTTCTATAGGGCATATTCCACCCTCAACTGCTTCATCGTACTCCTGATTCATGATCTGAATCATCAATCTTTGTTCTATATCGAATTGAGATTGACCACTATGTACAGGGTAACTCAAAACTCGATGTTGGGTTCTTCCAATTGCTGTCCAAAAAGAGAAATGTATATCACCTATTTTATCCTTTTTGGATCGGACATCTCTTTCTACAATATCAACATGTCGTGCGGCTTTTACCCACACATCCTTCATTCTCACTCGTTCGGTTGTTTCTTCTTTCAGCTGATCCTTGATATTTGAATTCTCAGATTCTAACCTTAATATCTTACACTCTGCCAAAGCGTGATTTTGTTCGAGCATCACATATCGGGTAACACAATTTTGAATCGTTACATCTCTTTGCTCCACGACCGCCTGCCGTTCTTCAGCCTGCTCTTCTAACTCATGAACACAATTTTGTAATTCTAAGTTTTGATCATAAACTTCTTCTAACCAATTCTCCTCAGGTTCCTCTTCTTCCTCTTATTCCTCACTCTCAGCTACTACCTCTGTAACTCGCTCGGGTGCAACTATTAGTTCTTCACTTACCACGTAGATATCTCTAATTTCTTCTTCGCCTGAAATTACATTATACTGGTTGGTGATTAGAGGTGTCTCCACGGTCTCATTCACTCTATTGTTGACATTTTCAGCTACCATTTTCAAATACTGCCACCAAATAAGGGTTAATTAACATGCCACATATTATCAATATACTCTGACCAACCAATTAAATAACAAATAAACTTAGGTAGGTCATACTAGCGAAAGAATTCTCTGTCTCTCCCCTCCTAGTTCTTGTCTCATATCTTAGCCAGGGATCATATCTCTAAGCTTTGATACCAACTGTGACGCCCCCAAAATAGGTATACATCACCTATTCTGAGTCGCCAAATGCATGGTACTGAATACAAATATAAACTAATTATACAACAGTCATGTAAAATACGACAAAATATATGCTGTGAGTTTTAATACAAATACTGTCATCTAGACAATATCCACACTCAAAATAAGTCCTTAATACATTTATTAACACACTATTTCATAGAATAGTGAGGACTACTAATACTATCCTCTGGACCGTCACTCCATTCCCCGACTAGTCCCTGCTACGTTCTCATTTCCTGAAGAGAACAATGAAAGAAAAAGGGGTGAGCTCAACTAGCCCAGTAAGAAATATTATGACTAAGATAAAGCAGAATAAATTATCGTTAGCCTTCAACAGTGTTAAACTGATAAAATATGACAAACATCAAGTTTAACTACAGCGGAACAAGCAATCCATTATAAGAGTCAAGTAGAGAATAAAATCTACTATCTTCTAGGATTTAAAAAGTTTTTCATTACTTTTATTGCTGGGACTCAGCTTAATAAATAATCCACATCATCCCTGCACTACGGCCAAGGATATTCATTAGTATCACAACCACTAATTATCCATGCACTACGGGACAATGATATTCATGTATTCATCAATGGTCATGATCATGCCAACAATTGTCCATCAATGCACTACGGGCCAATGAGGACTTTTACCACATCATTTGTAACATTACGGTCATGATTATATCGAATAATCCCTGGTCATAATCATACCAAGTCCATCTATGCACTACAGGCCACAAATGACTTTCAACATAATATAAACATGAGGATGATGACAATGATATAAGAATTCAATAAAACAAGTTCAAGAATTAATTTATCCAGGAACTAATAACGTCTAAATTGTCAACATGATACTGCTTTGTGGAGTAAAATTTAAGAATGCTCAAAAGAATATTTCCACGAAAGGATACTGGATGAAGCGCAGATATCAAGGATATTCCACTAATTTCATGGAGTATAAAACCCAAAACTTTAACCAACAGAGTAAAATAAAGAATAGAATAACAAAAGAAATCACCAGGCATGCGATAGACCGCACAGACAGGTTATTCCAACAGAATAATAAATAATGAAACTAGGTCCGACGTAAAATGCACAGACAGGATATTCTAACAGAATAATAAAGACGGAACCAGGTCCGGCGTAAAACGCACAGACAGGATATTCCAACAGAATAATAAAGACGGAACCAGGTCCGGCGTAAAACGCACAGACAGGATATTCCAACAGAATAATAAAGAATGGAATAACAGAAGAATTTCACCAAGTATAGGGTAGTCCGCGTATACAGGTTATTCCAACAGAATAATAAGGAATGGAATAATAGAAATTCTCTTCATGAATACAAAAAAAATAATACCCCTTACCTTAGAAAGAAGAGTAATGGATATAGAAGTAGTGAAGTAGCAGAACATTTTTCTTCTTTCTCTCTATAGTTTCGCTCTCTAGAGTTTCAGTGAATTCGTAAGAAATAATAATGAAGGAATGAACTTCTATTTATAGGAGAATGGAAAGGATACTATGCAATAAAATATTCTAATAAAAACTTTTAAATAAAATATTATATATATATATTATATATATATATATATATATATATATATATATATATATATATATATATATTATATAATATAGTGCTCCATTCCATTCCACTAATTTGATGACTAAGACATGCGCTTAATAATGATCATTCACAGGATGCACCCGTGATTCCCCCACTAATTTCTTCTTTAAACACCAATGTGACATTCATTTATTATATATATATATATATATATATATATATATATATATATATATATATATATATATATATAATATTAATCATTATACTTATATAATATATCTATACATATAATTCTAACTTCCCGTGAACATCCAAGATCCCCCATTTCATATTTTTCTTCCACATGTGGGCCTCACATTATATTATATATATATATACACACATCACATACTTATATATATAAATATATTTTACCTCTCCTTGGTAGAACTTGTAGATATCGTTAATATTGTAAATAATAATATTAATAACTTTGTCATCTCAATTATTGATTTAATAATATATAAAATATTGACAATAATTGAATCAAATAACGTGTGATACTTTGTAGTAATTACTGTAACAATAATTGAACAAAACTGAGTGACTTCTCACGTAAGCATCAATAATCAATAGAGTGTGCTACTATGCAACCACGCGTATTACTGTACTTTTACTACCGAGTAGTTTAACAGTATTAACGGTAAAACTTCCGCCGTTATTTTCAATAAAATATTTTTGTCGTTTTCTTAATCTGACAATAATTCTGTTGTGGGGTCCACCAATGATTGTGTCGTCATACGAATATTCCCTGTTAAAACGAATATTCCCTGACCAATCGAATATTATATAACAACTTGCGTACTTTGCAAAATTTATAAATATTACCCACAACTATTATATCAAATTAAAAATAATTTTTCGAGAAAATTAAATATTTATTCATAAAATCTGGGATCTCACAGAAATATTCTTCTTAGCATTCTCGAATTTTACTCCACAAAGCAGTATCATGTTGACAAATTGAACATTATTGATTCCTGGATAAATTAAATTATAAATCTTTAAAATTTATCCTTGAACTTGTTTTATTGAATTATTATGTCATTGTCATCATCTTCATACTTATATTGTGATGAAAGTCATCTTTGGCTTACGTGCATAGATGGACTTGGTATGATTATGACCAGGGATTATTCGATATAATCATGACCGTAATGTGATGAATGATGTGGTAAAAGTCCTCATTGGCCTGTAGTTCATTGGTGGACAGTTGTTGGTATGATTATGACTAGGGATTATTCGGTATAGTCATGACCACTGATGATTACATGAATATCTTTGGCTGTGGTGCAGGGATGATTTGATTTTATTTATAAAGCTGAGTCTCAGCGATAAATTTGATGAAAAACTTTTTAAATCATAGAAGATAGTAGATTTTATACTCCACTTGACTCTTCTAATAGATTGCTTATTTCCGCTGCAGTTTTTGATCTAAAACTTGTTGTCTATTATATTCTATCAGTTGTTATACTGTTGAAGGCTAAGGATAATTTATTCTGCATTATCTTAGTCATAATATTTCTTACTGAGCTAGTTGAGCTCACCCTTTTGCTTTCATTGTTCTCTTCAGGAAAGGAGAACGTAGCTAGGACTAGTCGGGGAACAGAGTGATGGTCCTAGATGGTGTTGTAGTAGTCCTCACTATTCTGTGAAGTAGTGTGATAATAAATGTAATGAGGACTCCTTTGGGAGTGGATATTGTCTAGATGACAATATTTGTATTAAAACTCACAGTATATGTTTTGTCGTATTTTACACGACTGTTGTATAATTAAGTTGTATTTGAATTTTGTACCATGTATCTGGCGACTCAAGATGGGTGATGTATACCTATTTTGGTGGCGTCACAGCGATTCCCGACTTTTTTGTCACAAAGGGATAGCGGATGTTTTAAACAATATGTGATAAGCAATATGGTGTAAAGTACTATGAATTAGTTGAATGAACATGATTTCATTTAATCAGATAAAGCCGCCAAGACGAAAACGAAACCAATGGGCAGAAGAACGTGTTAACAAAGCTGGAGGATAACCAGACCCGATACAGAATTTAGCGAATGCGGTCGCTCAAGCTATGCAGAATGGAATACCAGCCGCGCGAAATCAGCCAGATAATAGATCTACAAACTTCAAAGACTTCAAGGCAATCAGACCGCCAGGATTTAAAGGATCATCTGACCCTGTAGAAGCGTTTATAATAGTTAGGATAAAGGAGGGGCAAAAGACAGCTTTTGCCACCTATACGATAAAAGGGGAGGTGAATTTTTGGTGGGAGGTAAATCAAGCTAGAGCCGGAGAAGGGAGTAGTGGTGTTAGGACTGAAAAAAGGAAAGGGGATAATTTCGGGAATACCGAAAACAGGCCAGGAGGTGGAAAGAAACATGTTGTGCAATGTGGGAATTGCGGGAAGAATCACTCAGGTGAGTGTTTGAAGGGAAAGTTTGTGTGTTATAAGTGTGGGCATGAGGGACATATCTCTCCTAACTGTCGCAATCTAAGAATGTATAGTGGGTGTTTTATTTGTGAATTAATGGAGCATAAGGTGAAAGACTGTCCAAGAAGGAGAAGAGAGGCAGGGAATGCGAATACGGGAAAAGGTAGCAGGACATTGGCGACAACGGGACCAACTTCAACAAGCACACCAACAAAATCAACCGCCATAGCTTTCAACAAGACAGTTCAGGATATGGTAGCAGCCGAGGATGGAACTCCCGGTATTATTCATACAAATTTTATTTTTTATATTTGATTTTCCTATATATAGTAAATTATTTTATAAAGAAATTCTGAAGGGAGAATTTGAGTTCTATTAGAAATTAAATTTTCGTTTAATCAGATAGATAAGCTTTATGTTGATCAGTTAAAGATCAGTTTGATTAAATTTGATCGAGATCTATTTGCAATGACTGTGTATGCTATGTACCCTAGTATGTATAAGTTTTGAAACGGTGATTTCGGGGACGAAATCTTTATAAGGGAGGGTGAATGTAATAACCCGATATTTTTGATACAATTAAATAAGAAATTTTACGTATAATTTTTTTTTTTGTGGAAATATGTATAAGTTACAGTGTATGTATTTATGTGATAAATATACAATTTATTTATTACATGAATAATTACAAATAATTTATTTTATAATTATTAATCATTATAAAGTATATTCTTATAATAATTAATTTTATAGTAGAAATATTTTTTATTAATTATTTTTCATGAAAATATAATTATATATATTATTCAAATAATATATGAAATGATTATAGAATTATTATAATAATTATTTTATTATATGAATTTATGTTAGATTAATTAAGTTAATTATTTCAACTTAATAAATAATGTTCTATATGCAAGATAAATCAGATATGGAATCCAAACCCTAATTCTGGATTTTGATCAAGGCAAGAGAATAATAATATGATATTAATTATATTTCAGTGCTATAAATATGTATTGTATGTGTGTAATGTTAATTTGTGAAACAGTTTTGATGGAACAATAGAAAACCCTAGTATTAGTCTGATAAACCCTAATTTGAAACTCAAGTTCGAGTTTACGATTGATAAGAAATTCTTTTAAGGTGATTAATAACAAGTGTTAGAATTATAATTGTTAATTAGGGAAACCCTAATTTTTGAAAACCCTAATTAGTAATTAGAAACCCTAAATAATAAACTAGAAACCCTAATTTTCTAAATAGGAACCCTAATCGCTAATTAAGCAAGCTTAATGTTAATTAGTGAATATTTAAACCTAATTTTCAAGTCTATGTAATTAGAAAACCTAACTAATTAACAAACCATAATTTTCCATTTTTAGAAACTAATTTTGCTATTTTAAACCCTAATTAGAAATCCTACAAATTTATTGTGCTAAACCTTAGGGTTAAACCCTAAGGGTTTGCCAAGTTACATTTGTGCAATTAATTTATAAGCTAAATGACCAAATTACCCCGCTTACATAATTTAAGCTAACTTGTATATCTTGCCATATTTTGTGTGACGCCCCCGAAATAGGTATGCATCACCCATCTTGAGTCACCAAATACATGGTACAAAATTCAAATACAACTTAATTATACAACAGTCGTGTAAAATACGACAAAACATAATCTAAGAGTTTTAATAAGAATATTGTCATCTAGACAATATCCACACTCAATGGAGTCCTCATTACATTTATTATCATAATATTTCACAGGATAGTGAGGACTACTAATACAAACATCTGGACCGTCACTCTGTTCCCCGACTAGTCCCAGCTACGTTCTCATTTCCTGTAGAGAACCATGAAAGAAAAGGGTATGCTCAACTAGCCCAGCAAGAAATATTATGACTAAGATAATACAGAATAAATTATCCTTAGCCTTTAACAGTATAACAATTGATAGAATATAATAGACAACAAGTTTTAGATCAAAAATTGCAGCGGAATAAGCAATCCATTAGAAGAGTCAAGTAGAGCATAAAATCTACTATCTTCTATGATTTAAAAAGTTTTTCAACAATTTTATCGCTGAGACTTAGCTTAATAAATAAAATCGAATCATCCCTGTACCACGGTCAAAGATATTCATGTAATCATCAATGGTCATGATTATATAGAATAATCCCTAGTCATAATCATACCAACAACTGTCCACCAATGAACTAAAGGCCAATGAGGACTTTTACCAGATCATTCGTCACAATACGGTCATGATTATACTGAATAATCACTGGTCATAATCGTACCAAGTCCATCTATGCACATAAGCCAAAGATGACTTTCATCACAATATAAGTATGTGGATGATGACAATGACATAATAATTCAATAAAACAAGTTCAAGGATAAATTTTAAAGATTTATAATTTAATTTATCCAGGAATCAATAACGTCCAATTTGTCAACATGATACTGCTTTATGGAGTAAAATTCAAGAATGCTCAGAAGAATATTTCCATGAAAAGATACTGGATGAAGAGCAAATATCCAGGATATTCTACTAATTTCATGGAGTATAGAAACCAAAACTTTTACCAATTGAGTATAATAGAATATATGAAACTGCAAATAGATTTTCTCCCGCCATGCGATAATCCACGTAGACAAATCATTTCCACAATTTAATAAGGAATGAATATGAAGGATCATTCACCATGCATACGGTAGTCCACATAGACATATTATTCCAACAGAATAATAAAGAATAGAATAACAGAAGAATTCACCATGCATGCGGTAGTCTGTGTAGACAGGTTAATCCAATAGAATAATAAAGAATGGAATAACAGAAGAATTCGCCATGCACGCGGTAGTTCGCATAGACAGGTTATTCCAACAGAATAGTAAAGAATGGAATAATAGAAGAATTCACCAGGCGTGCGTAGTCCATACAGACAGGTTATTCTAACAGAATAATAAAGAATGAAATAACATAAGAATTCATCAGGCGTGCAGAATCCGCACAGACAGGTTATTTCAACAGAATAATAAAGAATGGAATAACAGAAGAATTCACCATGCGTGCGTAATCCGCACAGATAGGTTATTCTAACATAATATTAAAGAATGGAATAACAACCCTAATGAGTATTGAAAGAAATAACTCTCTTCATGAATACGAAAGAAATAATACCCCTTACCTTTGAAGAAACTAGATACTGGAATAGTGAGGTAGCAGACTTCTCTTCTTCTTTCTCTCTATAATTTCTCTCTATAATAATTGTTCTTGTGAGACATAGTGAATTGGTGAGAAGGAAAGAAGAATGAGCTTCTATTTACAGAAAAATAAGTTTCGATAATTGCACGTTTTGGGGCTCAAAATATTACAGTATAATACCTTAATCTTTTTCTTCATTTTTAATTTAGTCCTACAAGTATTATCAAACTTGCACCACCTCCCCTAATAGTATTTAATGTAAATCAATAGTAAATCATGTGACTCAATAGTTCTAAACATGTGAAAAAATTAATTATAGTATAATACTTTCATCTATACCTCTATTTTTAATTTAGTCATGCAAGTATTATCAATCTTGCACCAACTCCCCTAATAGTAAATCATGTGAATCAGTAGTACACACATGTAAACACATAGTTATAAGCATGTGAATTAATAGCAATTAATTGCTCATTTATCCGATTAATTATCCAATTGGTCAATATAACCTCCAGACATCAATTATTATCGAAATAAATGTCGATTTCCACTAACACTAATAATTCTCACACAAGAGAACTATCAATTTCATCTTTAATCAACACAAACTTATTCATCATTAATATTATAACTCATAATATTTAACAACCTGGTCGTTCCCAGGAAAGAGGGGGCTTTTTGATAAGGATTTCTCCTTATTGGCGCGCAATTAGATTATCTAACCTCTCCTTGACAGAACTTCTAGACATTGTCAATATTACAAATAATAATATGAATAACTTTGTCGTCTCAATTATTGATTTAATAATATATCATATTATGAAGATGATACAGTGGCTATAATTGAATCAATAAAATGAGAGATATGATGCAGCAATTACTGTAGCAATAATTGAGTATAACTGAGTGATTTCTTATGTAAGCATCAATAATCAATACCATGTGCTACTATGCAACCACGCGTATTACTGTACTTTTACTACCGGGTAGTTCAACAGTTTTAACGGTAACACTTTCGCCGTTATTTTTATAAAAAGATAATTCTGTTATTTTCTAACTACGACAATACTTCCGTTGTGGGGTCCACCAATGATTGTGCCGCCGTACGAATATTCCTTGTTAAAACGAATATTCTCTGACCAATCGAATGTTATATAACCACTTGCTTACTTTACAAAATTTGTAAATATTACCCACAACTATAACATTATATCAAATCCACACCATAATATTCAAAAATAATATTAATAGAAAAATTCATTTTTATTCATAAAAGTTGGGGTCTTACAACCTCCCCTTCTTATGAAATTTCGCCCTCAAAATTAGGGTACATACCTGGTATGTTGAAGAGATGAGGATACCTTGACTTCTTCTCAGATTCTAACTCCCAAGTCATTTCCTCCACATCGTGGTTTCTCCACAAAACTTTGACTTGAGGTATAACCTTGGAGCGGAGAATATGATCCTTTTTATCCAAAATTTTAATAGGTAACTCTTCATACGTTAAATCTGTCTCTATATCATCTGGTTCTAACTCAATAATGTGGTTCGGGTCTTTCACATATTTACGTAACATAGATATGTGAAAAACGTTATGAACATGAGACATACTTGGCGGTAAGGCGAGTCTATAAGCCACCGTTCCTACTCGCTCGAAGATTAAAAATGGGCCAATGAATTGAGGATTGAGCTTTTCTCTCTTTCCAAATCTCGTAATTCCTTTCCATGGAGCAGCACGTAACAACACATGATCTCTAATATTGAATTCCACGTCCTTTCGATGAAAATCAGCATAACTCTTTTGTCGATCTTGTGAGGTTTTTATACGTTGTCTGTGAGACCCCAAATTTTATGAATAAAGATTTAAATTTCTCGAAATATTTTTTTGAATATTACGGTGTGGATTTGATATAATGTTATAGTTGTGGGTAATATTTATAAATTATACAAAGTAAGCAAGTTGTTATATAATATTCGTTTGGTCGGGGAATATTCTTTTTATCGGGAATATCTGTATGACGGTACAATCATTGGTGGGCCCCACAACAGAAGTATTGTCGTAGTAAGAAAATGACAGAATTATCTTTTTATAAAAATAACGGCGAAAGTGTTACCGTTAAAACTGTTGAACTAGCCGGTAGAAAAAGTATAGTAATACCCGTGGTTGCATAGTAGCACACGGTATTGATTATTGATGCTTACGTGAGAAGTCACTCTGTTATACTCAATTATTACTATAGTAATTGTTGCATCATATCTCTCATATTATTGATTCAATTATTGTCACAGCTTTATCTGCATAATATGTTATATAATTAAATCAATAATTGAGACGGCAACGTTATTCATATTATTATTTACAATATTGACAATGTCTAGAAGTTCTATCGAGGAGAGGTTAGATAATCTAATTGTGTGCCAATAGGGAGAAATCCTTATCGGAAAGTCTCATCTTTCTTGGAAACGACCTGGTTGTTAAATATTGTGAGTTATAATGTTATGATGAATAAGTTCGTGTTGATTAAAGATGAAATTGATAGTTCCATTGTGTGAGAATTATTAGTGTTAGTAGAAATCAATATTTATTTCGATAAAAATTGATGTTTGGAGGTTATATTGACCAATCGTGTATTCGGGACACTTTTTGTACTGGAGTACTATTCACTATTTACTATTCACCCGATTACTATTCAATCTACTATTGTTCACTCGGGTATTCGGGGCACTTTTCGTGCCGAAGTACTATTGACGGGTTACTATTCTAGTATTATTCACTCGGGTATTTGGGACACTTTTCGTGTCTGGGTACTATTCACGGGGTACTATTCTCAAAGTACTATTCACGGGGAACTATTCACCCGAAAAATATATTTCTTTTCGGTCCAAATTATTTTTGGGTACAATATTATTCCATGAGGAGATGTGCTAATTTTTCAGACCGTTGGTTGAAGTTATAATAGTAAATCAATATGGATCGTTGGTTGAAGATATAATAGTAAATCAATATGAAACTCTAGTGGAAGTTATAATAGTAAATCAATATAGATCGCTGGTATAAAGTTTTAATAGTAAATCAGTATGGACCGTTGCTTTAAGTTTTAATAGTAAATTAAAATGGACCGTCCGTTTAAAAGTAAATTAATCTGGGCCGTTCATGAATTAGTTACTATTCAGTCCATTCTCCTATAAATAGAAGCTCATTCCTTCATTATTTCTTACGAATTCATTGAAACTCTAGAAAGAGAAAACTATAGAGAGAAAGAAGAAGAGAAGTCTACTACCTCACTTTTCTAATCTCCAGTTTCTTCTAAGATAAGTGGTATTATTCTTTCGTATTCATAAAGAGAGTTATTTTCTTATAATACTCGTTATTCCATTCTTTATTATTATGTTGGAATAACCTGTCTATGCGAAGTACCGCATACATGGTAAAAATCTTCTGTTATTCCATTCTTTATTATTATGTTGGAATAACCTGTCTATGCGAAGTACCACATACATGGTAAAATTCTTCTGTTATTCTATTCTTTATTATTATGTTGGAATAACCTGTGTATACGAAGTACCGCATACATGGTAAAATTCTTCTATTATTCCATTCTTTATTATTCTGTTGGAATAACCTATATGTGCGGTCTATCACATGCCTGGTGAATTCTGTTATTATTCCATTCTTTATTATTCTGTTGGAATAACTTGTATACGCGGATTACCGTATACCTGGTGAATTCTGTTGTTATTTCATTCTTTATTATTCTGTTTGAATAACCTGTATACGTGAATTACAGTATACCTGGTGAATTCTGTTGTTATTCCATTATTTATTATTCTGTTGGAATATCTTGTCTGTGCGGATTACGTATGACCTGGTTCCATTATTTATTATTCTGTTGGAATAACCTGTATACGCGGATTACCGTATACCTGGTGAATTCTGTTGTTATTCCATTTTTTATTATTCTGTTGGAATATCCTATCTGTGCGGATTAAACATGACCTGGTTTCATTGTCTATTATTCTATTAGAATAACCTGTCTGTGCGGATTATGCATGCATGATGGATTCTTTTGTTATTCCATTCTTTATTATTCTATTAGAATAACCTGTTTATGTGGATTACCACATGCATGGTGAATGATCCTTCGTATTCATTCCTTATTAAATTGTGGAAATGATCTGTCTACGTGGATTACCGCATGGCTGGCGAAAAATCCATTTGCAGTTTTATATATTCTATTATACTCAGTTGGTTAAAGTTTTGGTTTCTATACTCCATGAAATTAGTGGAATATCCTTGATATTGGCGCTTCTTCCAGTATCTTTTCATGGAAATATTCTTCTGAGCATTCTTGAATTTTACTCCACAAAGTAGTATCATGTTGACAAATTGGACGCTATTGATTCCTGGATAAATTAAATTATAAATCTTTAAAATTTATCATTGAACTTGTTTTATTGAATTATTATGTCATTATCATCATCATCCTCATGCTTATATTGTGATGAAAGTCATCTTTGGCTTACGTGCATAGATGGACTTGGTATGATTATGACCAGGATTATTTGGTATAATCATGACCGTAATATGACAAATGATGTGGTAAAAGTCCTCATTGGCCTGTAGTTCATTGATGGACAATTGTTGGTATAATTTTGATCAGGGATTATTTGGTATAGTCATGACCATTGATGATTACATGAATATCCTTGACCGTGGTACATGGATGATTCGATTTTATTTATTAAGCTGAGTCTCAGCGATAAAATTGTTGAAAAACTTTTTAAATCATAGGATATAGTAGATTTTATGCTCTACTTGACTCTTCTAATGGATTACTTATTCCGCTGCAGTTTTTAATCTAAAACTTGTTGTCTATTACATTCTATCAGTTGTTATACTGTTAAAGGCTAAGGATAATTTATTCTGCATTATCTTAGTCATAATATTTCTTACTAGGCTAGTTGAGCTCACCCTTTCTTTCACTGTTCTCTTTAGGAAATGAGAATATAGTTGGGACGAGTCGGGAAACAGATTGACGGTACAAATGATTATTTTAGTAGTCCTCACTATTCTTTGAAATAGTGTGATAATAATTGTAATGATGACTCCATTGGGAGTGAATATCGTCTAGAAGGTAATATTCTTGTTTAAACTCTCAGCTATGTTTTGTCGTATATTACCCAGCAGTTGTATAATTAAGTTTGTATTTGATTTATGTACCATGTATTTGGCGACTCAAGATGGGTGATGTATACCTCTTTTGGGGGCGTCACAGTTGGTATCAAAGCTTAGGGATATGATCCCTGGTTGAGATGTGAGATAAGAACTAGGAGGGGAGAGACGGGGAATTCCTTCGCTAGTATGACCTACCTAAGTTTATTTGGTTTTTAATTGGTTGGTCAGAGCATAGGATAAGCAATGAAGCACATGAGACCGTTGAGTCACCAACGATCAATATCCAAGATAATGTGCAACAAGAAGACAATAATCCTCAGGTAAATAACAACACCGATGAAATGATGAACGATGGGATGTTCAAAGGCTTTATGCAATTCATGCAACATCAGGCGAGAGAGACTCCTGTTCATAATGCAGGTGGAAACAATGGCAACCCACGGTCGGTCACCGCTAAGCAGTTCAAGGAGCTGGGACCACTAGAGTTTTTGGGAAAGCCAGAACCATTTAAGGCGGAGACATGGTTAAAGTAGATCACTAAGATATTTGATGTCTTGGAATGCTCAGAGTAGCAAAAGGTTCTCTTTGCTACCTTCATGTTGCGAGGAGAGGCATATTACTGGTGGGAATCAGTAAAACGTACTCAGCCTGCCACACTGAAGATGTCTTGGGAGAAGTTCCAAGAGCTGTTCAACGACAAGTACTTTCCTGAAAATATTCATCACAAGAAGGAGGTGGAGTTTATCAAGTTGGAGCAAAACAATATGATCGTATCGCAATACGAGGCTAAATTTACGGAGTTATCCCGGTTTGCATCCCATTTGGTCGATAATGAGGAGCGAATGACGCGAATGTTTCTAAGAGGTTTGAAACCCGATATACGTCAATGCTTCAATTTTCACAAACTTTGTTTATATTCAGATGTTGTGAATAGGGCTCAGTTATTAGAGTGCGATAATGAGTCAGCACAACCAAAAGGCAACGACCAACAACACGATAATAATCGTACCGGTGGCAACGACCATCGGAACAATGATAACCATCGTGGGAGAAATTATTATGCCAAGAATGGTAACCACTTCGGTGGTAATCATGGCCAAGATAATAGAAGTGGAAATTTCAAGAAGAGAATGTTCAATAATGATAGAAAGACAGTAGCACCAACACCCGTTTTCAAGGAAGGAGAACAACCGTCGGTCGTATGTTACAAATGCGGAGGGGAGGGACACATCAGTCCGAGCTGTACGATGCAGTCCAAAGCATGTTAAAATTATGGAAAAGAAAGTCACCTAGCCCGATTTTGTCGTGCACCAAAGTCAAGTCCAGCTGGGAAGGTGGCACCAAAGGCAGATATGGACAAAACAAAGTCGGTGGTTTCAGGAAGAGCGTTTTTCATGACTTCTCAAAAAGCGAGTAACCCGAACGAAGTTAGCACGGAATAGTTAATTATAAATTTTTGCGAAGTCTATACCTTATGAGATACTGGTTCTACCCATTCTTTTATATCTCTTACTTGCGCTCAACGTTTAAATTTGACCCCAGAGAAGTTAAACTTTGACTTATTGGTTGAAACTTCGTTAGTAGAAACCTTCATTTCATGTGCTATCCAAGTCTTGGATGAGAATCACAGTTTTTAAATGATATTTCTATTGTTAATAAATTTCCTGACGTATTCGAAGAACTTCCTGGTCTACCCCAGAGCGTGAAATTGAATTTTTTATTGACCCCAGTACAAAACTCATTTCTAAAACCCTCAAATATTTTTTCAACTAAAATGAACGTAACATGCGCCAAAGACGTTGACTCGAGCTGTTGAAGATTACGATCGTACCATTCAATATCATTGTGGAAAAGCGAACGTGGTAGCTGACGCGTTGTGTAGAAGATCGTATGCGTTTAGGAGTGTGATGTTGTTAACACAAAGACCTATTTCGTATAACTTACAAATGATGAAGATAGAGTTAAAGGCTCTAGGGACCCACGTGGTGATATCAAATATACGAGTTGAATCGACTTTAATCGATAAAGATAAAGCCGCTCAAGCTTCACACCCGGAGCTGATAAATGTGAAGAAGAAGGTTCAAGAGGGCATTATTCTAGAAGCAAGAATCGATGAAGAGAGGAAATCTCAACCCTCGATTTAATTGGCCCATTTGAAATCCTCGATCGAGTAGGAACTGTGGCCTATACACTCGTTTTACCGCCAAGTATGTCGCGTGTTCATAACGTTTTTTACGTATCGATGTTACGTAAATATGTGGACGATCCGAACCACATTATTGAATTAAAACTAGACGAGATAGCAGAAGATTTAATGAATGAGAAGATACGTGTTAAAATCTTGGATAAGAAGGATCGTATTCAACACTCAAATGTTATACCTCAAGAGTTAGAATCTGAAATGAAGTCAATGTATCCTCATCTCTTCGGCATACCAGGTACATGCGTAAATTTCGAGGGCAAAATTTCATAAAGAAAGGAGATTGTGAGACCCCAAATTTTATGAATAAAGATTTAAATTTCTCGAAATATTTTTTTGAATATTACGGTGTGGATTTGATATAATGTTATAGTTATGGGTAATATTTATAAATTTTGCAAAGTAAGCAAGTTGTTATATAATATTCGTTTGGTCGGGAAATATTCTTTTTGTCAGGAATATCCGTACGACGATACAATCATTGGTAGACCCCACAATGAAAGTATTGTCGTAGTAAGAAAATGACTGAATTATCTTTTTATAAAAATAACAGCGAAAGTGTTACTGTTAAAACTGTTAAACTACCCGGTAGTAAAAGTACAGTAATACGCGTGGTTGCATAGTAGCACACGGTATTGATTATTGATGCTTACGTGAGAAGTCACTCAGTTATACTCAATTATTGTTATAGTAATTGTTGCATCATATCTCTCATATTATTGATTTAATTATTGTCATAGTTTTATCTGCATAATATGTTATATTATTAAATCAATAATTGAGACGACAAAGTTATTCATATTATTATTTACAATATTGACAATGTCTAGAAGTTCTGTCGAGGAGAGGTTAGATAATCTAACTGTGCACCAATAGGGAAAAATCCTTATCGGAAAGCCCCCTCTTTCCTAGGAACGACTTGGTTGTTAAATATTGTGAGTTATAATATTAATGATGAATAAGTTCGTGCTGATTAAAGATGAAATTGATAGTTCCATTGTGTGGGAATCATTAGTGTTAGTAGAAATTGATATTTATTTTAATAATAATTGATGTCTGGAGGTTATATTGACCAATCGGGTATTCGGGACACTTTTCGTGTCGGAGTAAAATTCACGGGTTACTATTCACCCGATTACTATTCACTCTAGTATTGTTCACTCAGGTATTCGAGGCACTTTTCGTTCTGGAATACCATTCACGGCTTACTATTCACCTTATTACTATTCACTCTAGTATTATTCACTCAGGTATTTAGGACACTTTTCGTGTCGGGGTACTATTCACGGGGTACTATTTCACTTGAAAAATATATTTCTTTTTGGTCTAAATTATTTTTGGGTACAATATTATTCCATGAGGAGATGTGCTAATTTTTCATACCGTTGGTTGAAGTTATAATAGTAAATCAACATGGATCATTGGTTGAAGATATAATAGTAAATCAATATGGACCGCTAGTGGAAAGTAATAATAGTAAATCAATATGGATCGCTGGTTTAAAGTTTTAATAGTAAATCAGTATGGTCCGTTGCTTTAAGTTTTAACAGTAAATTAATCTGGGTCGTTCATGAATTAGTTACTATTCAGTCCATTATCCTATAAATAGAAGCTCATTCCTTCATTATTTCTTACGAATTCACTGAAACTCTAAAGGGAGAAAACTATAGAGAGAAAGAAGAAGAGAAGTCTGATACCCCACTTTTCGAATATCCAATTTCTTCTAAGGTAAGGGGTATTATTCTTTTGTATTTATGAAGAGAGTTATTTTCTTTCAATACTCATCATTCCATTCTTTATTATTATGTTGGAATAACCTGTCTATGCGAAGTACCATATACATAGTGAAATTCTTCTGTTATTCCATTCTTTATTATTATGTTGGAATAACATGTCTATGCGAAGTACCACATACATGGTGAAATTCTTCTATTATTCCATTCTTTATTATTCTGTTGGAATAACCTGTCTGTGCGGTCTATCGCATGCCTGGTGAATTCTGTTGTTATTCCAATTCTATATTATTCTGTTGGAATTACCTGTATACGCGGATTACCGTATACCTGGTGAATTCTGTTGTTATTCTATTCTTTTATTATTCTGTTGGAATAACCTGTATACGCAGATTACCGTATACCTGGTGAATTCTGTTGTTATTCCATTCTTTTATTATTCTGTTGGAATAACCTGTATACGCGGATTACCATATACATGGTGAATTGTGTTGTTATTCAATTCTTTATTATTCTGTTGGAATGTCCTGTCTGTACGGATTACGCATGACCTGGTTCCATTATTTATTATTCTGTTGGAATAACCTGTATAAGCGGATTACCGTATACCTGGTGAATTCTGTTGTTATTCAATTCTTTATTATTCTGTTGGAATAACCTGTATACTCGGATTACCGTATACCTGGTGAATTCTATTGTTATTCCATTCTTTATTATTCTGTTAGAATATCCCGTCTGTGCGGATTACGCATGACCTGGTTCCATTATTTATTATTCTGTTAGAATAACATGTCTGTGCGGATTACGCATGCATGGTGAATTCTTTTGTTATTCCATTCTTTATTATTCTGTTGGAATAACTTGTTTATGTGGATTACCGCATGCATGGTGAATGATCATTCGTATTCATTCCTTATTAAATTGTGGAAATGATCTGTCTACGTGGATTACCGCATGGCGGGCGAAAAATCCATTTACAGTTTCATATATTCTATTATAATCAATTGGTTGAAGTTTTGGTTTCTATACTCCTTGAAATTAGTGGAATATCCTTGATATTTGCGCTTCATCCAGTATCTTTTCATGGAAATATTTTTCTGAGCATTCTTGAATTTTACTCCACAAAGCAGTATCATGTTGACAAATTGGACGTTATTGATTCCTGGATAAATTAAATTATAAATCTTTAAAATTTATCCTTAAACTTATTTTATTGAATTATTATGTCATTATCATCATCCTCATGCTTATATTGTGATGAAAGTCATATTTGGCTTACGTGCATAGATGGACTTGGTATGATTATGACCAGGGATTATTCGGTATAATCATGACCATAATGTGACGAATGATGCGGTAAAAGTCCTCATTGGCCTATAGTTCATTGGTGGACAGTTGTTGGTATGATTATGACCAGGGATTTTTCGGTATAGTCATGACCATTGATGATTACATGAATACCATTGACCGTGGTACATGGATGATTCGATTTTATTTATTAAGCTGAGTCTCAGCGATAAAATTGTTGAAAAACTTTTTAAATCATAGGAGATAGTAGATTTTATGCTCTACTTGACTCTTCTAATGGATTGCTTATTCCACTGCAGTTTTTGATCTAAATCTTGTTATCTATTACATTCTATCAGTTGTTATACTGTTGAAGGCTAAGGATAATTTATTCTGCATTATCTTAGTCATAATATTTCTTACTGGGCTAGTTGAGCTCACCCTTTCTTTCACTGTTCTCTTTAGGAAATGAGAATATAGTTGGGACGAGTCGGGGAACGGATTGACGGTCCAGATGGTTGTTTTAGTAGTCTTCACTATTCTGTAAAATAGTGTGATAATAATTGTAATGAGGACTCCATTGGGAGTGGATATTGTCTAGAAGGTAATATTCTTGTTGAAACTCTCAGCTATGTTTTGTCGTATATTACCTGACAGTTGTATAATTAAGTTTGTATTTGATATATGTACCATGTATTTGGCAACTCAAGATGGGTGATGTATACCTATTTTGGGGGCGTCACATTGTCGGATCGTTTAAATCTTTTCTGTAGTCATACGTACCAACTCCGGTCCCAACAACGTTGCTTCACCCACCTCATCCCAGCATACTTGAGAACGACACTTTCTTCAATATAACGCCTCAAATGGAGCCATGCCAATACTTGATTGATAATTGTTGTTGTAGGAAAACTCCACCAATGGTAAGAAGTTGTCCCAACTTCCCTTGAAGTCAAGGACACAGAGTCTTAATAAATCTTCAAGAGTTTGAATAGTCCTTTCCGACTACCCATCCGTTTGAGGATGATATGCCGAACTAAATCGTAAATCCGTGTCCATAGCTTTTTACAAACTAACCCAAAATCTTGAAGTGAATCTTGGGTCTCGATCAGAAACTATAGATACTGGTATACCATGCAATCTTACAATATCGTTTATGTACATACTAGCAAGACGTTCAAGTGTATAAGTTTCTCGTATCGGTAAGAAATAAGCAGACTTGGTCAATCTATCAACAATGACCTAAATCGCATTTATGCCTTGAGAAACCTTGGGAAGACTAGTAACAAAATCCATGGTAATGTGCTCCCACTTCCATTTTAGAATTTCAAGTTGTTGCAATGAACCTTTTGGCACTTGATGCTTCACCTTAACTCGTTGACAAGTTAGACACCTTGAGATAAATCCCGCTATCTCTCTCTTCATATTGCTCCACCAAAATGTATGTCAAAGATCACGATACATTTTGGTACTCCCAGGATGGATTACAAACAGTGTGTTGTGCGCCTCCATCATGATTTTATACTTTAAGTCAGAATCGTTAGGAACACAAAGTCTGGAGTTGACTCGAAGTATTCCTTCTTCATCGATTCTTGCTTCCGGAATAGCACCTTCTTGCACTTTCTTTCTCATACGCATAAGCTCCAGGTCTGTAGCTTGAGCAGCTTTAACTTTATCGATTAAAGTCGGTTCTACACGTATATTCGCCATCATCACATGGGTCCCTGGAGTTTTTAACTCTATCTCCATCCTTCGTAAGTCATACAAAATGGGTCTTTGCATTGACAATATTGCACTCGTACCGCATATGATCTTCTACTCAATGCGTCAGTTACTACGTTCGCTTTTCCAGGATGGTATTGGATGGTATGATCATAATCTTTCAACAACTTAAGCCATCTTCGTTGTCGCATGTTGAGTTCCTTTTGAGTAAAGAAATATTTGAGGCTTTTATGATCCGTATAGATCTCCACCTTCTCTCCATACAGGTAATGCCTCTAAATCTTAAGCGCAAAAATGACTGCTACCAACTCTAGATCATGAGTAGGATAATTCCTCTCATATTCTTTGAGTTGTCGTGAGGCATAGGCTATGACTTTCCCGTGTTGCATGAGAATACATCCTAACCCTTTTTCTGAAGCATCACTGTAGATGACAAATCCCTCCGAGCCAGATGGTATTGTCAGAGCAGGTGCTGAAATGAGTCTTCTCTTGAGTTCTTGAAAACTCTTCTCACATTCCTCGCTCCAACCGAACTTTGTATCTTTTCGAGTCAGCTAAGTTAATGGAGTAGCGATTCGAGAAAATCCTTCGACGAATCTCCGATAATAATCAGCTAAGTCGAGAAAGCTACGTACTTCGGTTACTAACTTTGGTTGCTCCCAGCTTTGGATTGCTTCAATCTTTGCTGGGTCAACAGATATTCTATGATTTGATATCACGTGCCCAAGGAATGAAACTTCCTCAAGCCAGAACTCACATTTCTTCAACTTGGCATAAAGCTTGTTCTCGCGAAGCTTTTGAAGTATCAGCCTCAAGTGTTGCTCATGGTCTTCACGGCTTTTGGAGTATATGAGGATGTCATCAATAAAGATGACCACAAAGTGATCTAAATTTTCCTTGAATACTCGGTTCATCATGTTCATAAAGGCAGCAGGAGCATTAGTCAATCTAAAAGACATGACTAGGAATTCATAATGCCCGTACCGAGTTCTGAAAGCAGTCTTTGGAATGTCATCAATTTTAATCTTCAACTGATGATATCCGGAACAAATATCAATCTTTAAAAAGAATTTGGCTCCTTACAACTGGTCAAACAGGTCATCAATGCGAGGCAATGGGTACCTATTTTTTATGGTGACATGATTCAACTCCCGATAATCAATACAAAGTCGCATACTTCCATCTTTCTTCTTTACGAATAGAACATGAGCACCCCAAGGAGACGTACTAGGACGAATGAAACTGATGTCTAACAATTCCTGTAGTTGGATTTTTAACTCCTGAAGTTCAATAAGAGCCATTTAATATGGGGCTTTGGAAATGGGTTTTGTACCAAATTCAAGGTCGATACAAAATTTAATTTCACGCTCTGGGGGTAGGCCAGGAAGTTCTTCAGGGAATACGTCAGGAAATTTATTAACATTAGAAATATCATTCAAATCTGACGTATTTTTATTTAAATTCGTGACATGGGCTAAGAAAGCTTGACATCCGTTTTTCAATAAACGAATAGCTTTATGGTTTGATATGACAGTGATTGATTTTAGTGGTTTAGTTGCTTGAATTTGCATAATAGGTTGGTTAGGAATATGAAAGCTAACAACCTTACAAAAATAATCGATTTTAGCATAATGAGTAGTTAACCAATCAATCCCTAAAATCACATCAAATGCAAGTATTTTCAAATAAATAAGATCGACAGGTAATGTGCGGTTACCGATTTGAATCAAACAAGACTTATAAACAGTGGATGTAATGAAGGTTTCTCCCAACGAAGTTTCAACCGATAAGTCAAAGTCTAATTTCTCCGGAGTCAAATTTAAACGTTGAGTGCAAGTAGGAGAAATAAAAGAATGGGTAGAGCCGGTATCAAATAAGGTATTTACTTCGCTAGAGTTTATGATTAGCTTACTCGTGATCACCTCGTTCGGATTCCTCGCTTTTTGGGAGGTTATGACAAACGCTCTCCCTTGAACTACCAGTTTTATTTTATCTGGGACGGCCTTTGATGCCTCCATCCCATCTGGACCTGACTTTGGTTGCACGACAAAATCGGGCTAGGTGACCTTCTCTTCCACAATTGTAACATGCTTTGGATTGCATCACGCAGTTTGGACTGATATGTCCCTCCCCTCCGCATTTCTAACATACGACCGGCGGGTGTTCTCCTTCCTTAACAACAGGTGCTGGTGCTGACGTGTTTCCATCATTATTGAATCTCCTCTTCTTGAAATGTCCACTCTTATTGTCATAGCCATGATTACCACCGAAGTGACTACCATTTCTGGCATATTGATTCCCTCCACGCTTGTTGTCACCTCTTCGACGACTGCTACCACTAGTATTATCGACTTGTCGGCTGCTCTCTCTTGGTTGGGTTGACTCATTATCGCGCTCCAATAATTGAGTCCTATTCACAACATCTGAATACAAACATAGTTTGTGAGAAATAGGTATTGACGTATCTCGGGTTTGAAACCTCTTAGAAACATCCACGTCATTCTCTCGTCGTTATCAACCAAGTGGGACGCAAACCGAGACAACTCGGCAAACTTAGCTTCGTACTGCGCCACGGTCATATTGTTTTGCTCAAGCTTGATGGACTCTACCTCTTTCATGTGACAAATACTTTTGGAAAAGTACTTGTCGTTGAACAGTTCTTGGAACTTCTCCCAAGACATCTTCAGTGCGGCAGGTTGAGTACGCTTTACGGATTCCCACCAGTAATCTGCCTCTGCTCGCAACATGAAGGTGGCAAAGGGAACCTTTTGCTCCTCGAAGCATCCCAAGACATCAAATATCTTGTTGATCTGTTTTATCCACGTCTCCGCCTTAAGTGGTTTTGGCCAAAAAACTCCGGTGGTCCTCCTTGAACTGCTTAGCGGTGATCGTCTGAGAGTTGTCAGTGTTTCCACCTGCATTTTGAACAGGAGCCGCTCTCGCCTGATGTTGCATGAATTGCATAAAGCCTCTGAACATCCCATCGTTCACCATTTCATCGGTGTTATTGTTTACCTGAGGATTATTGTCTTCCTGTTGCACATTATCCTGGGTATTAATCTGTGGTGACTCAACGGTCTCCTGTGCTCCATTGCTATTCTCAACATTTTCGGATGCCATTTTAAAATACTGCCACAAAACAAGGGTTAATTGACATATCATATATTATCCATATACTCTGACCGACCAATTAAATACCAAATAAACTTAGGTAGGTCATACTAGCGAAAGAATTCCCGGCTCTCCCCTCCTAGTTCTTGTCTCACATTTCAATCAGGGATCATATCCCTAAGCTTTGATACCAACTGTGACACCCCCAAAATAGGTATACATCACCCATCTTGAGTCGCCAGATACATGGTACAAAATTCAAATACAACTTAATTATACAACAGTCGTGTAAAATACGACAAAACATAATCTAAGAGTTTTAATAAGAATATTGTCATCTAGACAATATCCACACTCAATGGAGCCCTCATTACATTTATTATCACACTATTTTACAGAATAGTGAGGACTACTAATGCAAACATCTGGACCGTCACTCTGTTCCCCGACTAGTCCCAGCTACGTTCTCATTTCCTGAAGAGAACCATGAAAGAAAAGGGTGAGCTCAACTAGCCCAGTAAAAAATATTATGACTAAGATAATGCAGAATAAATTATCCTTAGCCTTTAACAGTATAACAACTGATAGAATATAATAGACAACAAGATTTAGATCAAAAACTGCAGCGGAATAAGCAATCCATTAGAAGAGTCAAGTAGAGCATAAAATCTACTATCTTCTATGATTTAAAAAGTTTTTCAACAATTTTATCGCTGAGAATCGGCTTAATAAATAAAATCGAATCATCCCTGCACCACGGTCAAGGATATTCATGTAATCATCAATGGTCATGATTATACTGAATAATCCCTGGTCATAATCATACCAACAACTGTCCATCAATGAACTACAGGCCAATGAGGACTTTTACCACATCATTCGTCACGTTACGGTCATAATTATACCGAATAATCCCTTGTCATAATCTTACCAAGTCCATCTATGCACGTAAGCCAAAGATAACTTCATCACAATATAAGCATGAGGATGATGACAATGACATAATAATTCAATAAAACAAGTTCAAGGATAAATTTTAAAGATTTATAATTTAATTTATCCAGGAATCAATAACGTCCAATTTATCAACATGATACTGCTTTATGGAGTAAAATTCAAGAATGCTCAGAAGAATATTTCCATGAAAAGATACTGGATGAAGCGCAAATATCCAAGATATTCTACTAATTTCATGGAGTATAGAAGCCAAAACTTTTACCAATTGAGTATAATAGAATATATGAAACTACAAATGGATTTTCGCCCGCCATGCGGTAATCCACGTAGACAGATCATTTCCACAATTTAATAAGGAATGAATACGAAGGATCATTCACCATGCATGCGGTAGTCCATATAGACATGTAATTCAAATAGAATAATAAAGAATGGAATAACAGAAGAATTCACCATGCATGCGGTAGTCCGCATTGACAGGTTATTCTAACAGAATAATAAAGAATGGAATAACAGAAGAATTCACCATGCACGCGGTAGTTCGCATAGACAGGTTATTTCAACAGAATAGTAAAGAATGGAATAACATAAGAATTCACCAGGCGTGCGTAGTCCGCACAGATAGGTTATTCCAACAGAATAATAAAAAATGGAATAACAGAAGAATTCACCAGGCGTGCGTAATCCGCACAGACAAGTTATTCCAACAGAATAATAAAGAATGGAATAACATAAGAATTCACCAGGCGTGCGTAATCCGCACAGATGGGTTATTCCAACAGAATAATAAAGAATAGAATAACAACCCTTACGAGAATTGAAAGAAATAACTCTCTTCATGAATACGAAAGAAATAATACCCCTTACCTTAGAAGAAACTGGATACTGGAATAGTGAGGTGGCAGACTTCTCTTCTTCTTTCTCTCTATAATTTCTCTCTATAATAATTGCTCTTGTGAGACTTAGTGAATTGGTAAGAATGAAAGAAGAATGAGCTTCTATTTATAGGAAAATATAGTTTCGATAATTGCACGTTTTGGGGCTCAAAATATTACAGTATAATACATTTATCTTTTCTTTCATTTTTAATTTAGTCCTACAAATATTATCAAACTTGCACCACCTCCCCTAATAGTATTTCATGTGAATCAATAGTAAATCATCTGACTCAATAGTTCTAAACATGTGAAAAAATTAATTATAGTATAGTGCATTCATCTATACCTTTATTTTTAATTTAGTCATGTAAGTATTATCAATCTTGCACCAACTCCCCTAATAGTAAATCATGTGAATCAATAGTACACACATGTGAACACATAGTTATAAGCATGTGAATTAATAGCAATTAATTGCTCATTTATCCGGTTAATTAACCGTTTGGTCAATATAACCTCCAGACATCAATTATTATCGAAATAAATGTCGATTTCCACTAACACTAATAATTTCCACACAAAGGAACTATCAATTTCATCTTTAATCAACACGAACTTATTTATCATTAATATTATAACTCACAATATTTAACAACCAGGTCGTTCCAAGGAAAGAGGGGGCTTTCCGATAAGGATTTCTCCATATTGGCGCGCAATTAGATTATCTAACTTCTCCTTGACAGAACTTCTAGATATTGTCAATATTGCAAATAATAATATGAATAACTTTGTCGTCTCAATTATTAATTTAATAATATATCATATTATGCAGATGATACAGTGACAATAATTGAATCAATAATATGAGAGATATGATGCAACAATTACTGTAGTAATAATTGAGTATAACTGAGTGACTTCTTATGTAAGCATCAATAATCAATACCGTGTGCTACTATACAACCACACATATTACTGTACGTTTACTACCGGGTAGTTCAACAGTTTTAACGGTAACACTTTCGCCGTTATTTTTATAAAAAGATAATTTTGTCTTTTTCTAAATACGACAATACTTCCGTTGTGGGGTCCATCAATGATTGTGCCGTCGTACGAATATTTCTTGTTAAAACGAATATTTCCCAACCAATCGAATATTATATAACCACTTGCTTACTTTGCAAAATTTGTAAATATTACCCACAACTATAACATTATATCAAATCCACACCATAATATTCAAAAATAATATTTATAGAAAAATTAATGTTTATTCATGAATGTTGGGGTCTTACATTTTGAGTTGGTGACCAACTCTTGACTTCTCACATGCTTAAAATCCCCAGCTATCCGCCATATTATATAAGTCATTACATTGTATCTAATATATATAAGGGTTAAGAGAGAGAAAAGGCACATTTAAGCCTCTTTTGTTCACAATACTCATCCAAACCTTCTCTCTCTAAAACCTACGAAATTTCTAAGTAAATCAGTTCCCAAACCAAGCCCTACCATCACCCATAACACATCTAAAGCCCAGATTCAAGATAGTTCATAAAAAGGTATAAAGCTAACCTTAGAAATCTGATCATGTATGCTATGTTAGATCTGGTGTTTTTGTGTTAAAACATGTTGTTTATAATGTATATTGATGATCTGGGTTGGTACATAGTGGATCCATAACATCTAGATACTCGAAATTGAATTTTTCAAAAATCTAGAAAAAGTTTAAAACTGTGTTCTGACAACGAATGTCAGAGGCTGTAGATCTCTCTCTGTTTATGATTTTGTGTGTTTTATGTTTTGGACTTGTAGTCTGCTATGAGATCTGTGTTCTGGAACTTGTAGCAGGACCATATCATTCATAGATAGTAAGATATTTGTGGTCAAAGGTCGTTGACCAACCATGAATTTACTAATATGGGTAACCCAGAATTTTTCCAGAAGTCTGACAACGTTTTTGCAGGGCTCTAATCTTGTTGTTGTTAGTTATATAAGCTATGTTACTGTTATGGTTGTGTAGACTGACATGAGTACTATCGATCCATGCCTTTATAATCCTTAAATCCTGCACAGAATCCAAGAAATTTGTGGTCAAAGTAAGCCAGACGAAACTGCCGGATGAAGATTTTGGGTAACCTAGAAATCTTCAAAGGCAGTTCCTGACCGCTACTTTAACCGGCTTAGATCCATCTTATGTGTTGATAAAATGATATAAAAGTGTTTGATAATGGTACTCTGACATCAATACTACAAATATGAACCATTATATCTCAGAAACTAGAACCAGAATGTAAGATAAAAGGATTCAAAGTAGCACCCATGAACTGTTCTTCATTTCTAGGTAACCCAGAAATGAAGAACAGCTCTGACAAGCTTTTCCGAAGCTTAGATCTTTTTGTTATGTGCTGGCCATGAACTTGATTGATGATGGTAGTATTACATTTATACTACAATCTAAACACTTTAAACTGACCAAAATACATTACGATCATGAAGAAAATGATGGTCAAACTAGCTGACTCGGCAATTGGCTATGAGTTTCTGGGTTTCCTCAAGAACACCTATAGCGACAATTTCGTCGCTATAGGGCCCATTAGCGATAGATTAATTACTAAATTATTATTTTTATTAAATAATTAGTATTAAATAGTTTTTAATTATTAAAAATTCATAATAAATCCCTAAAAATTATTTTAAGGCATAAAAATTAGTTTTTAATAATTTTGAATATATTTTATAAATATTTAATATTTTTGGAATATTAAAGGTGTTTAATTTATTTAATTGTTATATTAAATAAATTATTTAAAAATGCTTTTAATACTTTAAAAATTATTTAAAATTATATTATGGTATAAAAAATATTTTAAGTTATTTTTAATGACTTTTAATATTTTGTGATGAATTTCATTAATAAATTAATATTAATGATATTTAAGTTATTTATAAATGTATTAAATAAATTATAAAAAATAGAATTAATGATTTAAAAAACATATAAAAAATGATTTAAAGGTTATAAAGATATTTTAAGTTATAAAATATAACTTTTGATATTTTGTCATGAAAAATATTAATATTTTAATAGTAATGATATTAGAGTTATTTAATAATTATATTAAATAAATTAGTTTAAAAATAATTTTAATATTATCAAATTTATTTTAAATGAAACTAAGGTATTTAAAAATATTTTAAGTTATAAAATATAACTTTGAATATTTAAAGGTAAATTTCATTAATCATTTAATATTAAATGATATTTGATTTATTTAATAATTATATTAAATAAATAGTTTTAAAATGGTTTTATTAATTTAAAAATTATTTTAAAAGGATATAAATGAATTAATAATATTTTAAATTATAATTAATGACTTTTAATATTTTGATGAATAATACATTAATACTTAAATATTAATGGTAATTATTTAAAAATATTTTTTATTGTTTTAAAATTTATTTAAGGGTAATATTAATGTTTTTAAAATATTATGAGTTATTATAAATAACTTTAATATTTTGGCAATGGTTTCATTAATAGTTTAATATTAATTAAATATTAATGATAATAGAATTATTTAATATTTACATAATTTAATAATGATTACATTATTTAAAAAATTAAGATAAATTATAATAATTATTTTAAAAATTATTATAAGACTATGAAAAATAATATGATTGATATTTAAATTATCCAGAATAATTTTAAGGGGCAGAATAGAGTTTTAAACTCGATAATTACCCGATAAAGTCGTCGGTACACCGAAATATTTTAGAAATTGATCTGGACTTAGATAATTTGACTAGATACATGTTTGTTTGTGATTCAATGACTGCTAAACATGTGTGATAATGTGATTAGGTTATGTGCTGACTGCAATAAGAAGTATTATGTGTTACGATATGTTATTCTAATTGGTAAAATAATTTTATTAATGATAGGTTGCTATATAAAAGATAAAACTAAGTTACGTAACTGTAAGCAGCAGACCAGGCAAGTATCTAACCTTTGCATTTACTTTATGCAATGGACATGTGTAAGCCAGTTTTAGAACTCTATTGTTATTGTTATTATTCAAATATCTATACTTTTGTAGATATGCCAGTTCTTGAATTCTATCCGATCATTGTTTATCATTATAATAATGTTATATAATCCAGATATATATTTTGTTCGTTAATTTTTAAATATTATTATACAAGTGTCCTCACTTGGATAATAGTTGTACCTGTTGATACATACTTATTAAATTCTGGTATGTATACATTGATTAAAAATTGTCTAAGCTATTTGACTCGGCTAGACATAGATTTAAAAATAGCGTTGAGATATGTCATAGCTAATTATTCTGGCTAGACGAATATTGGTTAGAACTTGATAGGTTTGAGAAGAAAACGCAATTATTATTGACAGGTCGATGCCAATTATTTCAGCTAGATCGAAAAAGCGATTAAGTATTGAAATCATAGTATTTCGTTGTTATAATTCAAATTCTGATTATATGTCTGAGAAGAATAACCTTTTTATATAAAAGGGAACTTTTTGGGTCATATATTCGGCCATTGCGCACATTTTAAGTATTATGCATAATATAGGGTATAATAAAGCTGATCCCTTATTATACTTACAGAGGGGTATGATTTAATCTTTATGGTTATTTGATACACCTGGGTATATCAAAGCAAATCTTTGATAGTTACTTGAGAAATATAAGTTCAAGATCCTTAGGGATCACTCAACATAACTCTGGAAAATATTTCACTTTGTTATTGTGTAGAATAAATTCTTGTTATTCAATTGAATATCGAAAATCAAAAACAAAGTTCATAGTCTGTCGACTGCTCACCATTTATAGTCAGTATATAGTTTCAAAATTTGAAATAGAATTGACATGTTGTTCAAAATTATTCAGCTTACTTCACAACTGTTGATTCGTTGTAGAAGTGCCTTTCACAGAAAATATTTATTTCTTTCAGCTAACGTTTATTGTCTACTATTACTTGCTGGGCACCCAAATGCTCATTCTTGCTTTAAATGTAAATTTTTTCAGCTAAGCATGATCAGCTGGAAGGTTCAGATAAGAACAAAGGAAAGGGAAAGCTAACAAAATAGGTGTTTTGGTATCTTTTGTAATAATTAGACTATATTAAGACAAAGATATGTATTATCTATCATGTAAGGAATTGTAGTAAAGGTCGCGTACCTGGGATTTAGACTTTGATATATGTACATTAAGTTTAGTATTTATATTATTGTTATTATTATTAGTATTATTCCGCTCATAGAAATGGTATCGTGAAGTCCCATCTATATTCTCATTTCCTGAAGAGAACAATGAAAGAAAAGGGTGAGCTCAACTAGCCCAGTAAATAATATTATGACTAAGATAATGCAGAATAAATTATCGTTAGCCTTCAACAGTATAACAACTAATAGAATATAATAGACAATAAGTTTTAGATCAACAACTGCAGCGAAAATAACAATTCATTAGAAGAGTCAAGAAGAGCATGACATCTACTATCTTCTATGATTTAAAAGTTTATCATCAATTTTATCGCTGAGGCTCAACTTAATAAATAATCCACATCACTGAATTATCCATGCACTACGGGCCAAGGATATTCATTAGTATCACGTCCACGAATTATCCATGCACTACGGGCCAAGGATATTCGTGTTATCATCAATGGTTATGATCATGCCAAATAATAATTCATCTTTGCGCCCTTGGCCAAATAGAACCCATGGTCATGATCATACCAACAACTGTCCATCAATGCACTACGGGCCAATGATGACTTTTACCACATCATTTGTAACATTACAGGTCATGATTATACCGAATAATCCCTGATCATAATCATACCAATCAACAGTCCATCTATACACTACGGGCCAAAGATGACTTTCATCACAATATAAGCATGAGGATGATGACAATGATATAAGAATTTAATTAAATGAGATCAAGGATAAATATTAAAGACTTTAAATTTATCCAAAATTTAAAAATGTCCAAATTGACAATATAATACTGCTTTGTGGAGTAAAATTCAAGAATAGTATTCATGTAAGACCCAATTTTTTTTTAAAATGGAATTTCCTCTATTTATTATTTTGAAGTAGTAAGGGGTTGATTCGATTAATGTGGTTAGTTATGGGTAAAATTCGTAAATATTTTAAATAAGCAAGTGATTATAAAATACTCATTGTTGACGGGGAATATTCGTTTGATCGTAGAATATTCTTGCTGTTGGGGAATATTCGTACGACATCGCAGCCATTTATGGGCCCCATAACGAAAGACTGTCGAATGAAGAAAATGACAAGTTTGAGTTTTTATAAATAACAGCGTAGTTGTTACCGTTAACACTGTTGGAATACCCGGTGGTTAAAATACAGTAATACGCGGTGTTGCACAGTAGCACAGGGTATTGCAAAAATTATTAATTCTTACATAAGAAGTTAGTACTCAATAATTGTTACAGTAATTACTGTTCAATATTTTATTTTATTGATTCAATAATTGCTACGTTAATATTTTATATTATTGATTCAATAATTGTCACTGCACAGTATTTTCCATTATCAGATCAATAATTCATATTATTTGAATAATATTATTAGATAGCATTATTGGCAATGTCTAAGGAAGTTCTGTCTAGGAAAAGGGTTTGGTCATCTAATTGCGCGTCAATAAGGAGAAATCCTTGTCGGAAAGCCCCCTCTTTCCTGGGAACGACCTGGTTGTAATTATTGTGATTCTGTAATATTATTTGTGAATAATTAATCATTGATTTATATGATAAGGAAATATTTATTTATGTAGATATAAATGAAGGAATTAATGTCGATGTGTTTTATCAGTATTTTGTCTGAATGGAGGAATTTTTAGAAAAGTATCAATTGTTAAAAATTGATATGTTATCTATATTATTATATTACATTATAAATGTATAATGCGATAATATAATATTAAAATAATGGTGATATTTTTACACTAAATTCACAGTATATGAATAAATAAGGAGGAAGAATATTTTTGTTATAAAAAATATGTTAAATATGTTGGTGGGCCCCATTTTGACTGAAATTTGATTATAGCCTGTAAGATCATCCGTATGTAGATTTTGGTCATTTTCCATTTAGAATTTGAAAAAACTTTTTTCTACAAAGTTGTAGAGAATTAAAATTTCTATGAAATGGACATAAAATTCAAATTTTTTTGATAAAAAGGCTATTTATTATGAATTATTGAAGTTTCAGAATATTGGGTCTAAATTGATTTTGTTATAATAAATGATAAAAAACATACTTTTCATGTTGGTGGGCCCCACTTGCATGTGGTAAATGCTAAATTTAGATTGTCAAGGTGTACGTAGGAAAAAAAATATTATTATTTTATTAAATTTTCTACTTTGGTGTTCTAAGCATTTTCTTATAAATCGAGTGCATAGGTTAGAATTGAAAATCACACCAGAAACTGAAGTTTTTTTTTTCTCTCTCTCTATAATATCGAGCGTATTTTTGTGAGTATTTCGATACTTTGAGTGTTGCTATACGGTGCAAGTTTTTTTAGCATTATATCCGATATTTCAGTCAGAAGTATTATCCTTTTGAGGTAAGAGATGTTATTTTTTCGTAAATGATGTTATTTCTTTCAATATCATTTCACCAAAAATATTAGTATAAATTTTATTATGAAATTTTTACCTTTTCATGTCGAGGTTACTATTCACGTATACGGCACTATTCACGAATACGGTACTATTCACGAAGTATGATTTTTCTTGTGAAAGTTTTATCTTTTCGTGTCGGGGTTACTATTTACGTATTCGACACTATTCACGTATACGGCGCTATTCACAGAAAAATTAAAAAAAAATTTTTTGTCCAAGTTGTCTATTATGGTTACTATCTTTGATTGTATCCATGTTTTGATCTTTATTCTTGAATTTTGCTCCACAATGATTTATTATGGAGTATTTTTGAACTTGGATGAACTAAAGTACGAATCCCTAATTCTTGTCCTTTTATCTCACTGGATTTATTTTCTTTAAAATATTTTCATCATTCTCAGTCCTAAATGGTGATATAACTGAATATCTTTGTCCTGTAGTGCAAAAATGAACGATTACATGATGAATATATTTGGCTCGTAGGGCAAAGATGAACAGGTGTTGAGATAAACATGACCAACTGGAGATACAAATAAATATCTTTGGCCGTAGTGTAAATATGAATATTTGATTCAAGATGTATATTGATTGATGTTACAGAAATAAAATATTGATGATGGACTTGTAAATCATAGAAGATAGTAGAATTCATTCTCTACTTAACTCTTCTAATGAATTGTTATTTCTGCTGCGAAGATTGATCTAAAACTTGTTGTCCATTATATTTTATCTAATTTATTGAAGGCTAACGATAATTTATTTTTCATTATCTTAGTCATAATATTATTTACTGGGCTAGTTGAGCTCATCCTTTTCCTTTTTGTTCCATTTTTCTTCTCAGGAAGCGAGAATATAGCGGGAACTTGTCAGGATGTGGAGTGATGATTCAAAACAGTTGTCTTAGTAGTCCTCACTATTTTGTAAAATAGTGTATCAATAATTGTAATGAGGACTTTATTTGAGTGTGGATATGTCTAGAAGACAATATTTGTGTTAAACTCACAGCATATGTGTTGTCGTATTTTGCACGACAATTGTAATAATGTAGTTGTAGTTATTTTTGTACCATGTATTTGACAACTTAGAATGGGTTGTGTGGACCTATTTTTGAGACGTCACAATTCACGTATCAAAAATACTTTGAACAGAAAAGAAATCAATTTTTCGGGTGAATAGTATCTCGTGAATAGTACTTCGTAAATAGTGTCGTACGTATGAATAGTATCGTACATATAAATAGTACCGTACGTATGAATAGTGTCGTACGTATAAATAGTACTCATGAATAGTACTCGGGCATGAAAAGCTTAAAATTTAACAAGAATGTTCAGAAAAATATCCTTGTGAAACGATACTAGATGAAGCACAAATTTCAAGGATATTCTACTAATTTCAAGGAGTATAGAAGCAAAACTTATCAAAATGAGTGTAGAATTCGAAATCTGAAACGAAATAATATTACTTACATACTATAGAGTATGGAAGAAAACATTATTTCTTACGAATATTGAACAAAAATAATATCCCTTACAACTGTTGAACGAAAAATAATATTCCTTACGAATATTGAACGAAGATAATATTCCTTATGAATATTGAACGAAGATAATATTTCTTACGAATATTGAACGAAATAAAATTTCTTACGAATACGAAAAATAATATCGTAAGCGAATATGAAATAAATAATATCCCTTACCTTAAAAAGAGAGCAATTCTGACTGGTATAGCGGAAATATTCTTGAAAAAAAATTTCACAGTTTTCTACACTCAAAGCTTCTTTAAACTCTAAATAAAATACGCTCAATATTATAGACGAAAAATTATCTGATTCTGGTGTGATTTTCATTTCTAAACTGAGCATCCTATTTATAGGAGAATGAAATGATACTATTTGAGTTTAAAAATCATTGACTGCATAGGAAAAGTGTCACGGGCGAATTTCGTTCGGCTGAAAAAAAAATTCTGATTTACTATATAAATACTATGCAGACACTATACAAATACTATGCATATTAAAATGTAATATATTCTATTTTTTAAAAAAAATTAAAACTTATTATAATATATATATATATATATATATATATATATATATATATGTATATATATATATATATAACTTAACTGAGATAATTTCTACCGATAATTTTGAAAAATGGGTAAGTGGGGGTCCATATAATAAGCCAAATTTATAACAAATACTTCATAAAAATCCCCTCTATTTATCTCAACTCACTTGGCTTCACAAAACACATTCTTAACAACATTTATTCATCATTTATAACTTGCAATATTAACAACCAGATCATTCCCAGGAAAGAGGGGGCTTTCCGATAAGAATTTCTCCCTATTGGCGTGAAATTAGGTGACCAAACCCCTTTCCTCGACGACAGAACTTTTTAGATATTATCAATAATACAAATATAATATAAATAACTTTGTCGTCTCAATTATTGATTTAATATAAAATATTATGACAATAATTGAATCAATAATGTGAGATATTATGCAGCAATTACTATAGTAATAATTGAGTATAACTGAGTGACTTCTCACGTAAGAATCAATAATCAATAGTGTGTGTTACTATGCAACTATGCGTATTACTGTACTTTTTATCACCGGATATTTCGAAAGTTAACGGTAAAACATTCGCCGTTAATTTTATAAAAAGATATTTTTGTCGTTTTCTAACTCCGATAATAATTCTGTTGTGGGGTCCATCAATGATTATCCCGTCGTATGAATATTTTCTGTTAAAACGAATATTCCCTGACCAATCGAATATTTTATAACAACTTGCTTACTTTGTAAAATTTGTAAATATTACCCACAACTATAACATTATATCAAATCTACACCATAATATTCAAAATGATATTTCGAGAAAATTAAATCTTTATTCATAAAAGTTGGGGTCTTAGAACCTCCCCTTCTTATGAAATTTCGTCCTCGAAATTGGTGTACGTACCTGGTATGTCGAAGAGGTGAGGATACCTTGTTTTCATTTCAAATTCTAACTCTTGAAATATAACCTTTGAGCATAGAATATATTCCTTCTTATGTAAGATTTTAACAGGTACATCTTTATACGTTAAATCTTTCGTTATCTCATCTGATTTTAAATTAATAATGTAGTTCAGGTCGTCCACATATTTACGTAACATCGATACGTGAAAAATATTATGAACACGCGACATACTTAGCGGTAAGGCGAGTCTATAGGCCACAGTTCCTACTCGATCGAGGATTTCAAATGGGACAATTAAATCGAGGGTTGAGATTTCCTCTCTTCATCGACTCTTGCTTCTAGAATAACGCCTTTTTGAACCTTCTTCTTCACATTCATCAGCTCTGAGGCTGTAGCTTGAACGGCTTTAACTTTATCGATTAAAGTCGGTTCTAATTGTATATTCACTATATTCACGTAGGTTCCTAGAGTCTTTAACTCTATCTTCATCTTTTGTACGTGGTACGAAATGGGTCTTTGTGTTAACAACGTTGCACTTGTAACTGCATACAATCTTCTACTCAACGCGTCAGCTACCACGTTCACTTTTCCAAGATGGTATTGAATGGTACGATCGTAATCTTTCAATAACTCGAGCCAACGTCTTTGGCACATGTTACGTTCGTTTTGAGTAAAGAAATATTTGAGGGTTTTGTACAGGGTTCAAGGTCGATACAAAATTTGATTTCACGCTCTGGGGGTAGGCTAGGAAGTTCTTCGGGGAATACGTCAGGAAATTTATTATCAATAGAAGTATCTTTCAAAACTGTGACTCTCATCCAAGACTTGGATAACACCTCACAATGATACCTATCAACTCGCCACCGTTATTCACGGCGTCCCCTACGAAAAGTTTGGCTTCAGTGCATCCCACACAAGGAAGTCACCAGCGAAAGGCTTGTGGCTCTTTACTTATGGCTTGATATGACAGTGATTGACTTTAGTGGTTTAGTTGCTTGAATTCCCGTAACAGGTTGGTTAGGAATATAAAAGCTAACAACCTTATAAAAATAGTCAATTTTAGCATTATGAATAGTTAACCAATCAATCCCTAAAATAACATCAAATGCAAGTATTTTCAAAGAGATAAGATCGATAGGTAACGTGAAAGTTTCGATTTAAATCAAACAAGATTTATAAATGGTGGATGTAATGAAGGTTTGTCCCAATAAAGTTTTAACAGATAAGTCAAAATCTAATTTTTTCGGAATCAAATTTAAACGTTGAGCACAAGTAGGTGAAACAAAAGAGTGGGTAGAACCGGTATCGAATAAGGTATAGACTTCGCAAGAGTTTATGATTAACTTACCCGTGGTAACTTCGTTCAGGTTCCTCGACAAATGCTCTCACTTAAACTATCAGCTTTGACTTGTCTGGGACAGCCTTTAGTGTCTCCATCCCAGTTGGACTTGACTTCACTACGCGATAAAATTGAGCTAGGTGACCTTCTCTTCCACAATTGAAACACGCTTTGGGTTGCTACGTACAGTTTGGACGGATGTGTCACTCCTGTCTGCATTTGTAATATACGACCGGTGGTCGTTCTTCTTCCTTGAAAACGGGTGCTGGTGCTGCTGTCTTTCCATCATTATTGAACCTTCTCTTCTTAAAATTTCCACTTCTATTATCTTGGCAATAATTACCACCGAAGTGGTTACCATTCTTGGCATGATAATTTCCTCCACGATGGTTATCATTGTTCCGATGGTCATTGCCACTGGTATGATTATTATCGTGTTGTTGGTCGTTACCTTTTGGTTGAGCTGACTCATTATCGTGCTCCACTAACTGAGCCCTATTCACAACATCTGAATATAAATAAAGTTTGTGAGAAATGAGGTATTAATGTATTTCGGGCTTCAAACCTCTTAGAAACATTCGCGTCATTCGCTCCTCATTATCGAACAAATGGGATGCAAACTGGGATAACTCTACAAATTTAGCCTCGTATTGCGATACGGTCATATTTTTTGCTCCAGCTTGATGAATTCTACCTCATTCATGTGACGAATACTTTCAGGAAAGTACTTGTCATTGAAAAATTATTGGAACTTCTCCCAAGACATCTTTAGTGCGGCAGGTTGAGTACGTTTTACATATTTCCACCAGTAATCTACTTCTTCATGCAACATATAGGTGCAAAAGGGAACCTTTTGCTCCTCAGAGCATTCTAAGACATCAAATATCTTGGTGATCTGTTTAATCCACGTATCTGCCTTAAGTGACTTTAGCTTTCCCAAAAAACTCTGGCGGTCTTAGCTCCTTGAATTGCTTAGTAGTGACTAGCCGTGAGTTGCCATTGACTCCACCTGCATTATGAACAGGAGCCTCTCTCGTTTGGTGTTGTATGAATTCTAAAAAACTCCTAAACGTACCATCGTTCGTCCTTTAGTTGGTGTTATTATTTACACGAGGATTATTGTGCTCCTAATGCACATATCATCGATGACTCAACGGTCTCATGTGCTCCATTGCTTATCTTAACATTTTCAAATGTCATTTTCAAACACTGCCACAAGATAAGGGTTAATTCACATGCCACATATTATGCCTATATTCCGACCGACCAATTAAATAACAAATAAGCATAGGTAGGTTATACTAGCGAATGATTTACCCGTCTATCCACTCCTGGTTCTAGTCTCACATTTCAGCTAGGGATCATATCCCTAAGCTTTGATACCAACTATGACGCCCCCAAAATAGGTATACATCACCCATTCTGAGTCGCCAAATACATGGTACATAATTCAAATACAAACTTAATTTATACAACTGTTAAGCGTCGTGCAGAATACGACAAAACATAAGTTGTGAGTTTTAATATAAATATTATCTCCTAGACAATATCCAAACTCAAAATAAGTCCTTATTACAATTATTATCACACTATTCTTATAGAATAGTGAGGACTACTATAGCAATCATCTTGGACCATCACTCAATTCCCTGACTAGTCCCAACTATATTCTCATTTCCTGAAGAGAACAATGAAAGAAAAGGGTGAGCTCAACTAGCCCAGTAAAGAATATTATGACTAAGATAATGCAGAATAAATTATCGTTAGCCTTCAATAGTATAACAACTAATAGAATACAATAGACAACAAGTTTTAGATCAACAACTGCAGCAAAAATAACAATCCATTAAAAGAGTCAAGTAGAGCACGATATCTACTATCTTCTATGATTTAAAAGTTTATCATCAATTTTATCGCTGAAACTCTGCTTAATAAATAATCCATATCACTGAATTATCCATGCACTGCGGGCCAATGATATTCATTAGTATCACGTCCACGAATTATCCATGTACTACGGGCCAACGATATTCGTGTTATCATCAATGGTCATGATCATGCCAAATAATAATTCATCTTTGCACCCTTGGTCGAAGAGAACCCATGGTCATGATCATACCAACAATTGTCCATCAATGCACTACGGGCCAATTGTGATGCCCCCAAAATAGGTATACATCACGTATTCTGAGTCGCCAAATACATGGTACAAAATTCAAATACAACTTAATTATACAACTGTCGTGTAAAATACGACAAACCATAAGCTGTGAGTTTTAATACAAATATTGTCTTCTAGACAGTATTCAAACTCAAAATAAGTCCTCATTACAATTATTATCACACTCTTTCACAGAATAGTGAGGACTACTAATGCTATCATCTAGACCGTCACTCCATTCCCCGACTAGTCCCATCAATATTCTCATATCCTGAAGAGAACAATGAAAGTAAAGGGTGAGCTCAACTAACCCAGTAAGAAATATTATGACTAAGATTGTAAGACCCCGAATTTTATGAAAAAAAAGTATTCAATTTTTCTTATAATTACTATTTAGTAAATGGTTAAATTGATAAATATTAAAGTTAAGGGTGATATATGAATTTTTTTTCGAAATACACAAGTGGTATAAAATATTCATTGTTGTCGGGGAATATTCGCTTGGTCGTGGAATATTCTTACTGTCGGAGAATATTCGTACGACGGCGCAGTCTTTTGTGGGCCCCATAACGGAAAGCGATTGGATGAAAAAAACGACAAGAGTAAGTTGTTTATAAATAACGGCGTAGTTGTTACCGTTAACACTGTTGGAATACCCGGTGGTTAAAACACAGTAATACGCGTTGTTGCACAGTAGCACACGGTATTGCACCAATTATTGATTTTTACGTAAGAAGGCATTACTCAATAATTGTTACAGTAATTACTGTTCAGTATTTTATTTTATTGATTCAATAATTGCTGCGTTGATATTTTATATTACTGTTGTTTTAATAATTGTCACTACACAGTATTTTCTATTATCGGAGCCATAATTCATATTATCTGAATAATATTATTAGATAACATTATTGGCAATGTCTAGAAAGTTCTGTCTAAGGAGAGGTTTGGTCATCTAATTGCGCGCCAGTAAGGAGAGATCCTTATTGGAAAGCCCCCTCTTTCCTGGGAACGGCCTGGTTGCCAGTACTGTGATTCTGTAATATTATTTATGTATAATTAATTATTGATTTATATGATGAGAAAAATATTGATTTTATGTGGATATAGATGGAGAAAATTTTTAATGTGACAATTATTGAAAATTAATATTTTATCTTTTTCTGATAAAATAATTCATTTAAATATATTATTTTAATAATATATTAACGGTGATATTTTTACAATGAATGTGGGATATATGAGTATATGAGGAGGAAGAATATTTTTGTTGGATTAAATGTTTAACACATGTTTTGTGTGTTGGTGGACACAATTCTTGACCGAAAATTTATTATAGACTGTAAAATTATCCGTTTGTGGATTTTGGTCAATTTCTGTTTGGAATTTAGAAAAACTTTCTTCTGCAAAGTTGTAGAGAATTGAATTTCCTATAAAAACTCGCGAGATTCGAATTTTCTGATAAAAGGGCTATTTATTATGAATTATTGAAGTTCTGAAGTTCCGAAATAATTGATTTTGAGAAGTTTTAATTATTATTTTAAAGAAAAACGTTTTTTCTTACTTTTTCTAGAAGGTTAGCATGTGTTTATGGCTGAATTCAAGTATCTAGAGGTGGGCTTGAATATTTTGTAATTATATTAATATTATATTCAATTTTCTGTTTTGGTGTTCTAAGCATTTTCCTATAAATAGGGTGCTTAGGTTAGAATTAAAAATCACACCAGAAACTGAAGTTTTCTCTCTATTTCTCTCTCTATATATCGAGCGTATTCTTGTGAGTATTTTGATAGCTTGAGTGTTGCTATACGGTGCAAGTTCATTCAGCGTTATTCCAGTCAGAAGTACTGCTCTTTTGAGGTAAGGGATTGTAAGGGATTGTAAGGGATAGTAAGGGATGTTATTTCTTCTTAAATGATATTATTTTCTTCAATATCATTATGCCGAAGTATTGATCTGAATTTTTTATCAAATTTGGAACTTTTCATGTCGGGGTTACTATTCACGAGTTACTATTCACGAGTTACTATTCACGAGTTACTATCATGAGTTACTATTCATGAGTTACTATTCACGAGTTATTATTCATGAGTTACTATTCACAAGTTACTATTCATGTGTTACTATTCACGAGTTACTATTCATGAGTTACTATTCATGGGTTACTATTCACGAGTTACTATTCATGACAAAATTGGTTTCTTTTTCTAACCAAATTATAGCTGATTTATGAATATTACTCTTGAGATTAAAACTATATGTTGATCATATTATTTTTTTATCATATATAACATTTTTATAACCCTAATGATGATATTTCTCTTTGACTTGAGTGTAAAGATGGGTAGATTATTGGTATGATCATGACTAGGGTTCTCTTTGTCCAGTAGTGAAAAGTTGAATTGTGACTGGTATGATCATGACCATTGAATTTATAATTGAATATCTTTAGCTTAAGTGCAAAGGTGAATGATCAACATGGTTATAATTATTGGTTATATAAATTCTGAAATGATTATATATTTCTTTGAGATAATAATATATTTGGCCTGTAGTGCAAATATGAACTATTGAGGAATATCTTTGGCCTGTAGTGCAAAGATGAGTTGTTGATGAATATCTTTGGCCCGTAGTGCAAAGATGACTTGTTGTTGAATATCTTTGGTATGTAGGGCAAAGATGAACTGTTAATGAATATCTTTGGCCCGTGATGCAAAGATGAATTTATTAGTATGATTATGAACATGAACTGTGATTTGGTATAACCATGATCTTTGATGTTTCAGGTAAAGACAGGTGATGAAAATTATCTTCGTCTTGGATGCGAAATTTAGAATCACAATTATGATTATGAATTATTCATATGATTGTGGAAAGGAACTATTGATTGATGTTACAGGGATAAAACATTGTTGGTGGACTTTTAACGTAGAGAAGATAATAGACTTTATAGTCTATTTGACTCTTCTAATGAATTGCTCGTTCCGCTGCAACTATGGTTGAAAAGTTTTATCATCTACCATATGTTCTAAATCTCTGATTTATTACTGATGAATACTATTGATAATTTATTTATCTTTAGTCATAACATTCTTTACTGAGCTAGTTGTGCTCACCCTTTTGCTTCACAATTCCTTTCAGGTAATAAGAGTGTAGCTGGGTCGAGCGGGGGTAACAGGGGAATAGAACGGTGGTAATCATTTAGTAGTTATATTTGGTGAATCATGTAGGGTGAAGCGAACCCAACGTTGGAAGGGTGTTTTGCCACTATCATACAAGATGTCTAATGACATACAACCTCATGTCATCATAAGACGGGATTGTGCTCATCCACTTGCTGAGTATATTTACGAGCACTACCTATATAATCTTGGTGTTTGTTTGAAGTATAATTCTCAATTAGAGACAGTGGAGATAATGATAAGTCAAGAGAAGACTCACCATTGGGAAGAATATGATAGTAAACTTCTCGTTTTTCTTTGGGGTCTATTGGGTCAACCAAGGATAATTCTGTGGCCATATGATATCTATTATATCCTAGATGCATGGTCTCCCATGTACGAAGGTTTCCTTGAGTACTTCCCAAAGATTCTAATTTCTAAAACAGTTTTTGACTATACCTTTATGTAAGGTGTCATTGTGACGTGCTATCCAAGGTTGGGACATTGTCACAGTTGGTATATATTTGTATCCAAACTCACAGCATATGTGTTGTTGTATTTTGCACGACAATTATTGTAATAAAGTTGTAGTTATTTTCTGTACCATGTATTTGACGACTCTGAATAGGTTGGATGGAATGGACCTGTTTTGGGGGCGTTACAAAGATAATGCAGAATAATTTATCGTTAGCCTTCAACAATGTTAAACTGGTAAAATATAATAAAGATCAAGTTTAACTGCAGTGGAACAAGCAATCCATTAGAAGAGTCAAGTAGAGCATAAAATCTACTATCTTCTATGATTTAGAAAGTTTATCATCAATTTTATCGCTGATATTCAGCTTAATAAATAATCTGTATCACTGGATTATCCATGCACTACGGGCCAAGGATAATTATTAGTATCACAACCACAAATTATTCATGCACTACGGGCCAAGGATATTCATGTTTTCACCAATGATCATGATCATGCCAACCACTGTCCATCAATGCACTACGGGCCAATGAGGACTTTTACCACATCATTTCCAATATTATAGTCATGATTATACCCAATAATCTCTGGTCATAATCATAGCAACTCCATCTATGCACTATGGGCCACAAATGACTTTCATCATAATATAAGCATGAGGATGATGACAATGATATAAAAATTCAATTAAATGAAAGCAATGGATAAATTTTAAAGATTTATAATTTAATTTATCCAGAATTCAATAATGTCCAAATTGTCAATATGATACTGCTTTGTAGAGTAAATTCAAGAATAATATTGCATCAAAAATGATTTGGACCGAAAAGAAATCAATTTTTGTCATGAATAGTGCCCCGGGTGAATAGTACCCGAGTGAATAGTAGTTCGTGAATAGTAATTCAGCATGAAAAAGTTAAAACTTATCAAAAATATTCAGAATAATATTTTCATAAAAAGATACTGGATGAAACGCAAATTTTAAGGATATTTTACTAATTCTATGAAGTATAAAAGCCAAAACTTTAACAAAAATGAGTATAGAATTCGAAATCTGAAACGAAATAATATTACTTACAAACTACAGAGTATGGAAGAAAATATTATTTATTACGAATATTGAATAAAAATAACATCCCTTACCTTAAAAAGAATAGTATTTCGACTGGTAGGGTGGGAATATTCTTGAAGAAAGCTTGCACTGTTTCTTACACTCAAAGCTTTCTAAAACTGGAAAGAAATACGCTCAATATTATAGAAGAAGAATTTTCTGATTCTGGTATGATTTTCAATTCTAACTAATCATCTTATTTATAGGAGAATGGAAAGGATACTATTTGAATTTTCTCACGGACTGCATAATACAAAACTTTCACGGGCGTACCTTCGGCCGATTTTCTGAAAAAATTTGATTTACTATGCAATAAAATATAATATATTCTATTTTTTATAAAAAAACAAAACTTATTATAATATATATATATATAACTTTTCTACTCCCTCCCGACCATTCCATTTCCCCCTCCCCCCACCAAGACTTTTCCTCCAAAGGTGGGTCGGTCCGTATAATAAGCAAAATTTACACAAATACTTCATAAAAATCTCCTCAATATTTTTAACAATATTTACTCATCATTATTATAACTCGCAATATTAACAACCAGATCGTTCCCAATAAAGAGGGGGCTTTCCGATAAGGATTTCTCCCTATTAGCGCGCAATTAGATAACCTAACCCCTTTCCTCGACAGAACTTTCTAGACATTATTAATTATGCAAATAATAATATGAATAACTTGTCATCTCAATTATTGATTTAATAATATAAAATATTGTAACAATAATTGAATTAATAACGTGAGATACTATGCAGCAATTACTGTGGAAATAATTGAATAAAATTGAGTGATTTCGCACGTAAGCATCAATAATTAATATTGTGTGCTACTATGCAACCACGCATATTACTGTACTTTTATCACCGGGTATTTCAACAGTTAACGGTAAAACTTTCGCAGTTATTTTTTTTATAAAAAGATATTTCTGTCGTTTTCTAACTCTGACAATACTTCTGTTGTGGGGTCCACCAATGATTGTGTCGTCGTACGAATATTTTCCGACCAATCGAATATTTTATAATCACTTACTTACTTTACAAAATTTATAAATATTACCCACAACTATAACATTATAACAAATTCACACCTTAATATTCAAAAATGATATTTATAGAAAAATTCATCTTTATTCATAAAAGTTGGGGTCTTACAACCTCCCCTTCTTATAAAATTTTTTCCTCGAAATTGAGGTACACACCTGGTATGACGAAGAGGTGAGGATACCTTGATTTCATTGCAGATTCTAACTCCCAGGTCATTTCCTCAATATCGTGGTTTTTCCACAAAACTTTGACTTGAGGTATAACCTTGGAGTGTAGAATATGTTCCTTCTTATCCAAGATTTTCACATGTACTTCTTCATACGTTAAATCTTCCATTATTTCGTCCGGTTCTAACTCAATAATGTGATTCGGGTCCTCCACATATTTACGTAACATAAATATGTGAAAAATGTTATGAATATGAGACACACTTGGCGGTAAGGCGAGTCTATAGGCCACAGTTCCTACTCGATCGAGGATTATAAATGGGCCAATAAATCGAGGATTGAGCTTTTCTCTCTTTCCAAATCTCGTAACTCCTTTCCATAGAGCAGCACGTAACAACACATGATCTCAAATATTGAATTTCACGTCCTTTCGATGAAGATCAGCATAAGTCTTTTATTGATCTTGTGAGGTTTTTATACGTTGTCAGATCGTTTGAATCTTTTCCGTAGTCATACGTACCAACTCCAGTCCCAACAACGTTGCTTCACCCACCTCATCCCAGCATACTTGAGAACGACACTTTCTTCCATACAACGCCTCAAATGGAGCCATGCCAATACTTGTTTGATAACTGTTGTTGTAGGAAAACTCCACCAATGGTAAGAACTTGTCTCAACTTCCTTTGAAGTCAAGGACACAGAGTATTAATTGATCTTCAAGATTTTGAATAGTCCTCTCCGATTTCCCGTCCGTTTGAGGATGATATTCCAAAATGAATCGTAAATCCGTGCACATAGCTTTTTGCAAACTAACCCAAAATCTTGAAGTGAATCTTGGGTCTCGATCAGAAACTATGGATACTGACATATAGTGCAATCTTACAATCTCGTTTATGTACATACGAGCAAGACGTTCAAGTGTATAAGTTTCTCGTATCGATAAAAAATGAGCAGACTTGGTTAATCTATCAACAATGACCCAAATCACATCTATGCCTTGAGAAACCTTGGGAAGACCAGTAACGAAATCCATGGTAATGTGCTCCCACTTCCATTTTAGAATTTTAAGTGGTTGTAATGGACCTTTTGGCACTTGATGCTCCGCCTTGACTCGTTGACAAGTTAGACACCTTGAGATAACCCCACTATCTCTCTCTTCATATTGCTCCACCAAAATATATGTCGAAGATCACGATACATTTTGGTACTCCCAGGATGGATTACAAACGGTGTCTTGTGCGCCTCCATCATGATCTTATACTTTAAATCAGGGTCGTTAGGAACACAAAGTCTAGAGTTGACTCGTAGTATTCCTTCTTCATCGATTCTTGCTTTTAGAATACCACCTTCTTACACTTTCTTCCTTATACGCATCAGCTCCAGGTATTTAGCTTGAGCAGCTTTAACTTTATCGATTAAACTCGATTCTACTCGTATATTGGCCATCATCACGTGGGTCCATAGAGTTTTTAACTCTATCTTCATCCTTTGCAAGTTATACAAAATGGGTCTTTACGTTGACAATATCGCATTCTTACCCGCATATGATCTTCTACACAATGGGTTAGCTACCACGTTGGCTTTTCCAAGATGGTATTGAATGGTATGATCGTAATCTTTCAACAGCTCGAGCCATCGTCGTTGCCTCATGTTGAGTTCCTTTTGGGTGAAGAAATATTTAAGGCTTTTATGATCTATATAGCTCTCCACCTTCTCTCCATACAGGTAATGTCTCCAGATCTTTAGTGTGAAAATGACTACTGCCAACTCTAGATCATGAGTAGGATAATTCCTCTAATATTCTTTGAGTTATCGTGAGGCATAGGCTATGACTTTCCCATGTTGCATGAGAACACATCCTAACCCTTTGCCTGAAGCATTACTGTAGTGACAAATCCCTCCGATTCAGATGGTATTGTCAGAACAGGTGCTGAAATGAGTCTTGATGAGTGTGTTTTATATACACAAATTAGGTACTTTTGAGTTTGATAATTTGTTTATCCTAAGCTAGTTTGTTTGGTTTTTATGTGTTTTCATTGTACTGTTGTGTAATGTAGTTTTATATTGCTTTTATGTATTTTTGTATTAGTTTTATGTGTTTTTACTTTGTTTTGTAGGAATTGGATGGAATGCCATTTGGGTCGATGGTTGGAATCGCCAAATTCGAATTATCGATTTGCTATTAACATAGTAGTCCCGTGAAGCCTAGTTTTGCCCATGATCCGGCCACTATCTGTCCAAACTTCAAGAATGAAAGTTTTAGACCAATGTCTCCTCTTTTCATATCATCTTCAATTGTCTCAATTAGAGTTCGGATGTGAGAGTTATGGCCATTTTCCCAACGGGTGTCAAATCTGGAAACTACTAATCTCCATTTGCATAGCAGTCACATCAAGGCAAATTTGAGAATTTATCCAGCCATTATTTCGAAGAACTCAAAGAATGAAATTTGTAGATCTACGTCTTCTCTTTCTGGATCATCTTGAATCGCCTCAATCAGAGTTCGTATGAAGAAGTTATGGCCATTGTTCCAACAGATGTCAAAGCAGAAAATGAACCGGCGCTGCAGCGCCCCTACCAAGGCAAAATCTGGCGCTGCAGCGCCTCTTAGCAGTAGCTCGACCCATTTTGCAGCGCCGTAGCACCCCTTTTTAAGGAAAAACTAGTGTTACAGAGTCGGGCACGAATTTTTGACAGATTTCAGCCTTTAAATGCCTAACCTAATAACCTATTACCTCATTCCTTCACTTCTTTTCATTTTATCTTCATTTTTTCTATCAAAGGGAAGAGGAATGCTGCTAGACATCAAAGAGGGAGGCTGTGATGCCCCCAAAATAGGTATACATCCCCCATCTTGGGTCGCCAGATATATGGTACTGAATACAAATACAAACTAATTATACAACAGTCGTGTAAAATACGACTAAACATATACTGAGAATTTTAATATAAATATTGTCATCTAGACAATATCCACACTCAATGGAGTCCTCATTACATTTATTATCACACTATTTTACAAAATAGTAAGGACTACTAATGCATCATCTAGGACCATCACTCTGTTCCCCGACTAGTCCCAGCTACGTTCTCCTTTCTTGAAGAGAACAATGAAAGCAAAAGGGTGAGCTCAACTAGCCCAGTAAGAAATATTATGACTAAGATAATGCAGAATAAATTATCCTTAGCCTTCAACAGTATAAAAACTGAAAGAATATAATAGACAACAAGTTCTAGATCAACAACTGCAGCGGAATAAGTAATCCATTAGAAGAGTCAAGCAGAGTATAAAATCTACTATCTTCTATGATTTAAAATTTTTTCATCAACTTTATCGCTTAGACTCAGCTTAATAAATAAAATCAAATCATCCCTGTACCATAGCCAAGGATATTCATGTAATCATCAATGGTCATGACTATACCAAATAATCCCTAGTCATAATCATACCAACAACTGTCCACCAATGAACTACAGGCTAATGAGGACTTTTACCACATCATTCGTCTCATTACGGTCATGATTATACCGAATAATCTCTGGTCATAATCATACCAAGTCCATCTATGCACGTAAGCGAAGGATGATTTTCATCACAATATAAGCATGAGGATGATAACAATGACATAACTATTCAATAAAACAAGTTCAAGAATAAATTTTAAAGATTTATAATTTAATTTATCCAAGAATCAATAACGCCCAATTTGTCAACATAATGCTGCTTTGTGGAATAATATTCAAGAATGCTCAGAAGAATATTTCCATGAAAAGATACTGGATGAAGCGCAAATATCAAGGATATTCCACTAATTCCATGGAGTATAAAAGCCAAAACTTTAACCAACTGAGTATAATAGAATATATGAAACTGCAAATGAATTTTCGCCCGCCATGCGGTAATCAATTAGACAGATCATTTCCATAATTTAATAAGGAATGAATACGAAGGATCATTCACCATGCATGCGATAATCTACATAGACATGTTATTCCAACAGAATAATAAATAATGGAACCAGGTCATACGTAATCCGCACAGACAGGATATTTCGACAGAATAATAAAAAATAGAATAACAACAGAATTCACCATGCATGTGTAATCTGTACAGACATGTTATTCCAACAGAATAATAAATAATGGAACCAGGTCATGCGTAATCCGCACAGACAAGATATTCTGACAGAATAATAAAGAATGGAATAACAACAGAATTCACCATGCATGCGTAATCCGCACAGACATGTTATTCCAACAGAATAATAAATAATGGAACCAGGTCATGCATACACAGACAGGATATTCCAACAGAATAATAAAGAATGGAATAATAGAAAAATTTCATCATGTATGCGGTACTTCGCATAGACAGGTTATTTCAACATAATAATAAAGAATGGAATAAAAGAAGAATTTCACCATGTATGCGGTACTTCGCATAGACATGTTATTCCAACAGAATAATAAGGAATGGAATAGCAATAGCTCTCTTCATGAATACGAAAGAAATAATATCCCTTACCTCAGAAGAATACTGGATACTAGAATATTGAGGTAGCAGACTTCTCTTCTTCTTTCTCTCTATAATTTCTCTCTATAATAATTGCTCTATAGCTTTGGTGAATTGGTGATAAATGAAGGAAGAATGAGCTTCTATTTATAGGAAAACACAGTTCAATAATTACAGATTTTGGGGCTCGAAATATTACAGTTTGATACCTTCCTCTTTTTCTTAAATTTTAATTTAGTCCTGCAAGTATTATCAAACTTGCACCACCTCCCCTAATAGTAAATCATGTGAATAAATAGTAAATCATGTGAATCAATAGTTCTAGACATGTGAAAATATGAATTACAGTATAGTACCTCCATCTATACCTCCATTTTTAACTTAGTCATGCCAGTGTTATCAATCTTGCACCAACTCCCCAAATAGTAAATGAATGTGAATCAATAGTACATATATGTGAATAAATAGTTATAATCATATGAATTAATAGCAATTAAATGCTCATTTATCCGGTTAATTACCCGATTGGTCAATATAACCTCTAGACATCAATTATCATCGAAATAAATATCGATTTTCACTAACACTAATAATCCCAACACAATGGAACTATCAATTTCATCTTTAATCAACACAACTTATTCATCATTAATATCATAACTCACAATATTTAACAACCAGGTCATTCCCAAGAAAGAGGGGGCTTTCCGATAAGGATTTCTCCCTATTGGCGCACAATTAGATTATCTAACCTCTCCATGATAGAACTTCTAGACATTGTCAATATTGCAATTTAATAATATTAATAACTTTGTCGTCTCAATTATTAATTTAATAATATAATATATTATGCAGATAATACTGTGATAATAATTGAATCAATAATATGAGAGATATGATGCAACAATTACCATAGCAATAATTGAGTATAACTGAGTGACTTCTCACGTAAGTACCAATAATCAATACCGTGTGCTACTATACAACCACATGTATTACTGTACTTTTACTATCGGGTAGTTCAACAGTTTTAACCGTAACACTTTCGCCATTATTTTTATAAAAAGATAATTCTGTCGTTTTCTAACTACGGCAATACTTCCGTTGTGGGGTCCACTAATGATTGTGTCGTCGTAAGAATATTCTTTGTTAGAACGAATATTCTCCGACCAATCGAATATTATATAACCATTTGCTTACTTTGCAAAATTTGTAAATATTACCCACAACTATAACATTATATCAAATCTATACAATAATATTCAAAAATATATTTCAAGAAAATTATTCTTTTTTCATAAAAGTTGGGGTCTTACAACCTCCCCTTCTTATGAAATTTCGTCCTCGAAATTAGGTACATACTTGGTATGGCGAAGAGATGAGGATACCTTGACTTCATCTTAGATTCTAACTCCTAAGTTATTTCCTCCACATCGTGGTTTCTACACAAAACTTTGACTTGAGGTATAACATTGGAGCGTAGAACATGATCCTTCTTATCCAAGATTTTAACAGGTAACTCTTTATACGTTAAATCTTTCTCTATCTCGTCTGGTTCTAACTTAATAATTTGGTTTGGGTTTTTCACATATTTACATAACATAGATATGTGAAAAATATTATAAACACGAGACATACTTAGCGGTAAGGCAAGTCTATAGGCCACAGTTCCTACTAACTCGAGGATTAAAAATGGGCCAATGAATCGAGGATTGAGCTTTTCTCACTTTCCAAATCTCGTAACTCTTTTCCATGGAGCAACACGTAACAACACATGATCTCCAATATTGAATTCCACGTCCCTTCGATGAAGATCAGCATAACTCTTTTATCGATCTTATGAGGTTTTTATACATTGTCGAATCGTTTGAATCTTTTCCCTAGTCATATATACCAACTCTGGTCCCAACAACGTTGCTTCACCCACCTCATTCTAGCATACTGAAGAACGACACTTTCTTCCATACAACGCCTCAAATTGAGTCATGCCAATACTTGTTTGATAACTGTTATTATAGGAAAATTCCACCAATGGTAAGAACTTGTCCCAACTTCCATTGAAGTCAAGGACACGGAGTCTTAATAAATTTTCAAGAGTTTGAATAGTCCTTTCTGACTGCCCGTCCGTTTGAGGATGATATGCCGAACTAAATCGTAAATCTGTGCCCATAGCTTTTTGCAAACTAACCCAAAATCTTGAAGTGAATCTTGGGTCTCGATCAGAAACTATGGATACTGGCATACCATGCAATCTTACAATCTCATTTATGTTCATACTAGCAAGACGTTCAAGTGTATAAGTTTCTCGTATCGATAAGAAATGAGCAGACTTGGTCAATCTATCAACAATGACCCAAATTGCATCTATGTCATGGGAAACCTTGGGAAGACCAGTAACGAAATCCATGGTAATGTGCTCCCACTTCCATTCTGGAATTTCAAGTGGTTGCAATGGACCTTTTGGCACTTGATGCTCCGCCTTGACTCGTTGACAAGTTAGACACCTTGAGATAAACCCCGTTATCTCTCTCTTCATATTGCTCCACCAAAATGTATATCGAAGATCACGATACATTTTGGTACTCCCAGGATGGATTGCAAACGGTGTATTGTGCGCCTCCATCATGATTTTATAATTCAAGTCAGAATCGTTAGGAACACAAAGTCTGGAGTTGACTCAAAGTATTCCTTCTTCATCGATTCTTGCTTCCAGAATAACACCTTCTTGCACTTTCTTCCTCATACGCATCAGCTCCAGGTCTGTAGCTTGAGCAGCTTTAACTTTATCGATTAAAATCGGTTCTACTCGTATATTCGCCATCATCACATGGGTCCCTAGAGTCTTTACCTCTATCTCCATCCTTTGTAAGTCATACAAAATGGGTCTTTGCATTGACAATATTGCACTCGTACCAGCATATGATCTTCTACTCAATGCGTCAGCTACTACATTCGCTTTTTTAAGATGGTATTGGATGGTATAATCATAATCTTTCAACAACTCAAGCCATCGTCATTACCGCATGTTGAGTTCCTTTTGAGTGAAGAAATATTTGAGGCTTTTATGATCCGTATAGATCTCCACCTTGTCTCCATACAAGTAATGCCTCGAAATCTTAAGTGCAAAAACGACTGCTGCCAACTCTAGATCATGAGTAGGATAATTCCTCTCATATTCTTTGAGTTGTCGTGAGGCATAGGCTATGACTTTTCCATGTTGCATGAAAACACATCTTAACCCTTTGTCTGAAGCATCACTGTAGATGACAAATCCCTCCGAGCCAGATGGTATTGTCAGAACAGGTGCTAAAATGAGTCTTCCCTTGAGTTCTTGAAAACTCTTCTCACATTCCTCGCTCCAACCGAACTTTGTATCTTTTCGAGTCAGCTGAGTTAATGGAGTAGCGATTCGAGAAAACCCTTCTACGAATCTCCGATAATAACCAGCTAAGCCGAGAAAGCTATGTACTTCGGTCACTGACTTAGGTTGCTCCCAGCTTTGAATTGCTTCAATCTTTACTGGGTCAACAGATATTCCATGATTTGATATCACGTGCCCAAGGAATGTAACTTCCTCTAGCCAGAACTCATATTTCTTCAACTTGGCATAAAGCTTGTTCTCGCGAAGCTTTTGAAGTATCAGCCTCAAGTGTTGCTCATGGTCTTCACAGCTTTTGGAGTATATGAGGATGTCATCAATAAAGACGACCACAAAGTGATCCAAATATTCCTTTAATACTCGGTTCATCATGTCCATGAAGGCAGTAGGAGAATTAGTCAATCCAAAAGACATGACTAGGAATTCATAATACCCGTACCGAGTTCTGAAAGCAGTCTTTGGAATTTCATCAGTTTTAATCTTTAACTGATGATATCCGGAATGAAGATTGATTTTTGAAAAGAATTTGGCTCCTTGCAACTGGTCAAACAGGTCATCAATACGTGGCAATGGGTACCTATTTTTGATGGTGACATGATTCAACTCCCGATAATCAATACAAAGTAGCATACTTCCATCTTTCTTCTTCACGAATAGAACAGGAGTACCCCAAGGAGATGTACTAGGACGAATGAAACCGATGTCTAACAATTCCTGTAGTTGGATTTTTAACTCCTGACGTTTAATAGGAGCCATTCGATATGGGACTTTGGAAATGGGTTTTGTACCGAATTTAAGGTCGATACAAAATTCAATTTTACGCTCAGGGGGTAGGCCAGGAAGTTCTTCAGGGAATACGTCAAGAAATTTATTAACAATAGAAATATCATTCAAATCTGACGTATTTTTATTTAAATATGTGACATGGGCTAAGAAAGCTTGACATCCATTTTTCAATAAACGAATAGCTTTATGGCTTGATATGACGGTGATTGATTTTAGTGGTTTAGTTGCTTGAATTGGCATAATAGGTTGGTTAGGAATATGAAAGCTAACAACCTTACGAAAACAATCAATTTTAGCATGATGAGTAGTTAACCAATCAATCTCTAAAATCACATCAAATGCAAGTATTTTCAAGGAAATAAGATCGACAGGTAATGTGCGGTTACCGATTTGAATCAAACAAGACTTATAAACAGTGAATGTAATGAAGGTTTCTCCCAACAGAGTTTCAACCGATAAGTCAAAGTCTAATTTTTCTGGAGTCAAATTTAAACGTTGAGCGCAAGTAGGAGAAATAAAAGAATGGGTAGAACCGGTATCAAATAAAGTATAAACTTCGCTAGAGTTTATGATTAGCTTACCCGTGATCACCTCGTTCGGATTCCTCACTTTTTGGGAGGTTACGACAAACGCTCTCCCTTAAACTACCGGTTTTGTCTTGTCTAGGACACCCTTTGATGCCTCCATCCCAGCTGGACTTGACTTTGGTGCACGACAAAATCGGGCTAAGTGACATTCTTTTCCATAATTGTAACACGTTTTGGACTGCATCGCGCAGTTTAGACTGATGTGTCCTTCCCCTCCACATTTGTAGCATACGACCGCTGGTCGTTCTCCTTCCTTAACAATAGGTGTTGGTGCTGACGTCTTTCCATCATTGTTGAATCTCCTCTTCTTGAAATGTCCACTCTTATTGTTATGACCATGATTAACACCGACGTGATTACTATTTCTGGCATGTTGATTCCCTCCACGCTTATTGTCACCGCTTCGATGACTGTCACCACTGGTATAATCATTTTGCCGGCTGCTCTCCTTTGGTTGGGTTGGCTCATTATCGCGTTCCAATAACTGAGCCCTATTCACAATATTTGAATACAAGCAAAGTTTATGAGAGATAAGGTATTGACGTATCTCGGGTTTCAAACCTCTTAGAAACATCCGTATCATTATCTCCTCATTATCAACCAAGTGGGACGCAAACCGAGACAACTCGGTAAACTTAGTTTCGTACTGCGTCACGGTCCTATTGTTTTGCTCCAGCTTGATAAACTCTACCTCTTTCACATGATGAATACTTTCAGGAAAGTTCTTGTCGTTGAACAGTTCTTGGAACTTCTCCCAAGACATCTTCAGTGCGGCAGGTTGAGTACACTTTACGGATTCCCACCAATAATCTGCCTCTGCTCGCAACATGAAGGTGGCAAAGGGAACCTTTTGCTCCTCAAAGCATCACAAGACATCAAATCTCTTGTTGATCTGCTTTATCCACGTCTCCGCCTTAAGTGGTTTTGGCTCTCCAAAAAACTCCGGAGGTTCCTGCTCTTTGAACTGCTTAGCAATGACAGTCCGAGAGTTGTCAGTGTTTCCACCTGTGTTTTGGACAGGAGCCGCCTTTCCCTGATGTTGCATGAATTGCATAAAGCCTTTGAACATCCCATCGTTCACCATTTCATTGGTGTTATTATTTACCTGAGGATTATTGTCTTCCTATTGCACATTATCCTGGTTATTGATCGTTGGTGACTCCACGATCTCACGTGCTTCATTGCTTATATCAACATTTTCGGATGCCATTTTCCAAATACTGCCACAAAATAAGGGTTAATTGACATGTCACATATTATCCATATACTCTGACCGACTAATTAAATAACAAATAAACTTAGGTAGGTCATACTAGCGAAGGAATTCCCCGTCTCTCCCCTCCTAGTTCATGTCTCACATCTCAGCCAGGGATCATATCCCTAAGCTTTGATACCAACTGTGACGCCCCCAAAATAGGTATACATCACCCATCTTGGGTCGCTAGATACATGGTACTGAATACAAGTACAAACTAATTACACAACAGTCGTGTAAAATACGACTAAACATATACTGAGAGTTCTATTACAAATATTGTCATCTAGACAATATCCACACTTAATAGAGTCCTCATTACATTTATTATCACACTATTTCACAGAATAGTCAAGACTACTAATGCATCATCTAGGACCATCACTCTGTTCCCCGACTAGTCCTAGATACGTTCTCCTTTCCTGAAGAGAACAATCAAAGCAAAAGGGTGAGCTCAACTAGCCTAGTAAGAAATATTATGACTAAGATAATGCAGAATAAATTATCCTTAGCCTTCAACAATATAACAACTGATAAAATATAATAGACAACAAGTTTTAGATCAACAACTGCAGCGAAATTAGCAATCCATTAGAAGAGTCAAGTAGAGTATAAAATCTACTATCTTCTATGATTTAAAAGTTTTTCATCAACTTTATCACTGAGACTCAGCTTAATAAATAAAATCAAATCATCCCTGCACCACAGCCAAGGATATTCATGTAATCATCAATGGTCATGACTATACCGAATAATCCATGGTCATAATCATACCAACAACTGTCCACCAATGAACTACAGGCCAATGAGGAGTACTTTTACCACATCATTCGTCTCATTACGGTCATGATTATACCGAATAATCCCTGGTTATAATCATACCAAGTCCATCTATGCACGTAAGTCAACGATGACATTCATCACAATATAAGCATGCGGATGATGACAATGACATAAATATTCAATAAAACAAGTTCAAGAATAAATTTTAAAGATTTATAATTTAATTTATCCAAGAATCAATAACGTCCAATTTGTCCACATGATACTGCTTTGTGGAGTAAAATTCAAGAATGCTCAGAAGAATATTTTCATAAAAAGATACTGGATAAAGCGTAAATATCAAGGCTATTCCACTAATTTCATGGAGTATAAAAGCTAAAACTTTAACCAACTAAGTATAATAGAATATATGAAACTGTAAATAAATTTTCGCCTGCCATGCGGTAATCCACTTAGAAAGATCATTTCCAAAATTTAATAAGGAATGAATACGAAGGATCATTCACCATGCATGCGGTAATCCACATAGACATGTTATTCCAACAGAATAATAAATAATTGAACCAGGTCATACGTAATCCGCATAGACAGGATATTTCGACAGAATAATAAAAAATAGAATAACAACAGAATTCACCATGCATGTGTAATCCGTACAGACAGGTTATTCCAACAGAATAATAAATAATGGAACCAGGTCATGCGTAATCCGCACAGACAAGATATTCCGACAGAATAATAAAGAATGGAATAACAACAGAATTCACCATGCATGCGTAATCCGCACAGACAGGTTATTCCAACAGAATAATAAATAATAGAACCAGGTCATGCATACACAGACAGGATATTCCAACAGAATAATAAAGAATGGAATAATAGAAGAATTTCATCATATATGCGGTACTTCGCATAGACAGGTTATTCTAACATAATAATAAAGAATGGAATAAAAGAAGAATTTCACCATATATATGGTACTTCGCATAGACAGGTTATTCCAACAGAATAATAAGGAATGGAATAACATTAGCTCTTTTCATGAATACGAAAAAAATAATATCCCTTACTTCAGAAGAATACTAGATACTAGAATAGTGAGGTAGCAGATTTCTCTTCTTCTTTTTCTCTATAATAATTGCTCTATAGCTTTGGTGAATTGGTGAGAAATGAAGGAAGATTGAGCTTCTATTTATAGAAAAATATAGTTTCAATAATTGCATATTTTGGGACTCGAAATATTACAGTATGATACCTTCTTCTTTTTCTTAAATTTTAATTTAGTCCTGCAAGTATTATCAAACTTGCACCACCTTCCCTAATAGTAAATCATGTAAATCAATAGTAAATCATATGAATCAATAGTTCTAGACATGTGAAAATACGAATTACAGTATAGTACCTCCATCTATACCTCCATTTTTAACTTAGTCATGCCAGTGTTATCAATCTTGCACCAACTCCCCTAATAGCAAATGAATGTGAATCAATAGTACATATATGTGAACAAATAGTTATAATTATATGAATTAATAGCAATTAAATGCTCATTTATCCGATTAATTACCCGATTGGTCAATATAACCTCCAGACATCAATTATCATCGAAATAAATGTTGTTTTCCACTAACACTAATAATTCTAACACAATGGAACTATCAATTTCACCTTTAATCAACACAACTTATTCATCATTAATATCATAACTCACAATATTTAACAACCAGGTCGTTCTCAGGAAAGAGGGGGCTTTTCGATAAGGATTTCTCCCTATTGGCGCGTAATTAGATTATCTAACCTCTCCTTGACAGAACTTCTAGACATTGTCAATACTGCAATTTAATAATATTAATAGCTTTGTCGTCTCAATTATTGATTTAATAATATAACATATTATGTAGATAATACTGTGACAATAATTGAATCAATAATATGACAGATATGATGCAATAATTATCATAGCAATAATTGAGTATAACTGAGTGACTTCTCACGTAAGCATCAATAATCAATACCGTGTGCTACTATGCAACCACATGTATTACTGTACTTTTACCACCGGGTAGTTCAACACTTTTAACGGTAACACTTTCGTCGTTATTTTTATAAAAAGATAATTCTGTCATTTTCTAACTAAGACAATACTTCCGTTGTGCAGTCCACCAATGATTGTGTCGTCGTACGAATTTTTTCTGTTAAAACGAATATTCCCCGACGAATCGAATACTATATAACCACTTGCTTACTTTGCAAAATTTGTAAATATTACCCACAACTATAACATTATATCAAATTCACACCATAATATTCAAAAATATATTTTGAGAAAATTATTCCTTATTCATAAAAGTTGGGGTCTTACAGAGGCCATGGCATTTGGCCATGGTTCTTCAAGAGCTTCAATGGAGGTGCTCCAATAGAGTTTTATCTAACAAAATGGGGAAGCCACTCCTTTATCTTTTCTTTGTTTTTCCTTTAAGTATTTATTAGTTTGGGATCCTTGAATGTAATTGAACCCTTTGTTTAGCTTGTATTGAATAACTTTCTCTATATTTTGTGTTTAATGTTTAATTTCTAAAGAATTAGTAATTAATTTGATAGTCTATATGAAATTGGAAAATGGATTGTAGATATAGACTATGAATATATTGACATGTAATTATGCTTGTTCTACATGTGTTAGAATACATAATTTTTGTGTAGGATAGGAATATACCTATATGCCATGTGTAGCCAATTTGAGAATCTAAGCTTGAATTCCTTGTCTAATGTTAATTCACATAGGAATATGATGGGTTATGTAGCTAGGATGTTCCTTTTCGTTCTATTCCCTTTTGGGTGGATCTAGAGAGGATATGTTTATATGAACCTTGGAAGAGGTATATGAATACTGATGAATTCTCGGTTGACAATTCGTCGTGAACATTATGATCAATTAGAGAGTTAGGAGATGTAAATGAAGCATTGCACACCAAGTGTTCGACAAAATGCTTGTGTGAGGATATTGTGCCCTTATGCTCCTTAACTATCTATTTATGTTTTGTAGCGTAATTGTAGTATTTAGCTTTTATCCCTTCAATCAATTGTTTAAATAAGATTGAGACTGTAATACCCGGAAAAAAAAATATTTAATTGTAAAACATATTAATTGGACTTTATTTTTATTTGGGTCAAATTGTATTTAATTTATGTGGGCTAATGAGTATTAATAAGTGATACAAATTAAGTTGATAAAATTGGGCCTTAAAACTAATTTGGTTTAATTTATATGTGTGGGTAAAATTAAAATTATATTTAAATTAGGAGAGTTCATCAGTTATATAAATAAATATTTAAACCCTAATATATCTCGCGTACCTTTGATAACTGACCGAGAAAAAAAAGGGGCGCAGCCGCTACTATGAAGGAAGACAAAGGAAAAGAAAATAAATTGGATTGTACTTGTGTGTGATAAGGAACAAGGATTTGATACCTGGATACAAGTAAGTTAGCATGTGTACTTTTTTTAATATATTAATTAATCAAATAGCGGAGACATTTACGTGAGCAGAGGGAACTGCTCCGGAATTATTGAATTATAATCATGTAATCTATCTATATATATTTATTTAAGTAATAGTAGTGTTCATGCATGTTAATGAACATGAAAAGTAGCATTTGAATGGAGTTCTTATCATATATATAAATAATAAAAAAAAGGAAAATCGTTAGCATGCATGATCAAGAAGATGTTGTGATAGAAACAGGGATGGATATATATATATATATATATATATATATATATATATATATATATATATATATATATATATATATATATATATTATATTCACTAAGGATATTAATTCGTTTTAAAAAAAAATGTTGATTAAAAGATTATTTATAATTTAATTCGGGTTATTTTGTAAAATTGATGTAATTGGAGATTAATTTTATATTAATATAAATTATAATTATTAGGTAACTTATAATTGTATTATATTATTATTTTTATTAGATCGGACGGAGGGAATTTAAGGATCATATTGGAATATACTTTGGGGTATTACATTACTTAATTCAGGTACGGATTCCGTACTCTTTCAGCTATATTAAATTTGATTTGTTCGTTTTGTCGCTTGTTCGAATTTCGTTATTATTTCACATAGTTGTTTCTTATGAAAGAAATATATTAGCTTCAGTTTTGAGTTGATATATATGATTTGTATTTGTACTCTTTGAATTATGTTATCATGTTTAGTACTATTTATTTTTAAAAATTGTAGAGCGGTACATGTTGCTACATTCTTCTTGAGACCTTGTGACTATAATTTGCTTTGGTTCAACATGTACATAAAGAACCCTTTTGTTGGTATTATGTCGCATGTGTTGTGACATGGTATTTTTGTTAGAATATACCGTAGGGTATACCTGAGCTGTAACCACCTGTGGGGGTACCACAGGCATGTCGTCTTGGCACGAGAGGCATGACACTTTTCGTGGCATTGTGATTAGTCCACGGCGTCTCCATTTTGGGTTCTGGAGTAAATGGGCCATTTGGTGTTTTGTTGTGAGAGGCGTATGGGTTAACCCTAGTTTTCTGTTCTGCGGATTGGTGATGTTGTGCCAAACACACAATCCGATTTGCATACATTTGGATTCGCGGTCCAATGTGTGATTTGCCTGTGTGGCATTATTTTGGTTACATGTGTGGCATCATTTGACTTGCCTGTGTGGCATCATTTGATTTTCCTGTGTGACATTATTTTGATTTGCCTATGTTGGATTATTTTGACTTGCCTGTGTGGCAATGTATATTTCTGAGCTCATTCGGTATGAAATAACACCCAACCATTTGATTCAACCTATTATTTTATTGTATTAGTTTTGTTGTTCAGTTCAATTCACTGAGTTAGTTACTTCAGTTCGTTATTTCTTTATTCTTTTATTGGTTTCGTCAATTCTGTTGATTCAGATATATTTCATTCAGATCTTTGGAGATTATATTTTTGTCCGTATTTACACTTGAGACTTTGTTCAATATTTTTGTCTTAGATGTTTTCGTCTATCAGTTGTATATCTGTATCCGTACTGGGCAATTGGCTCATGCTGTGTTTTTCTTCCGGCAGGTTTACAGGGGTGATTCAGGGCTAGTGTGATGAGAGAGTTGTTTTTGACCATCTAGGTTGTTTCGAATTTTGGTTTTGGTTATTTTGACTCTATTTGGAGAATTGTATTTAGTACTTCATTGATGGATATCACTATTAATATTTTGAAGTTATTAGTGCTCTGTTTACTTATTTTGAGGTTTGTTGTGCTTTGCACGTGACCTCTCTTTCCTTTTCGGGAAGGGAATGTTACAGAGACGATATAAAGTTAGTACTTGGTTAATCATTAGAGATAAATTCCTCATGGGTTCGACAACTCTCTTATCATTATATTACTTGTTGACCGCGTATACTTACACGTGTTTATCAGTTGCGAAATCGGCCAACAAGTTTTTGGCGCCGAAACACTAAGAACAAAAACTATAAAAATAAATTCTAACAATCAACTACTTGAGCAATGAATCAATAAGTTTGAACAATGGCCTTAAAGATGTCAAAATATGATAACTCTAGAAAATTTTCAAAATGTCACAACGTCTAGGATTTCAACTTGCATGTTAGTCATGTAAGACCCCAACTTTTATAAATAAAGATGAATTTTCTATAAATATCATTTTTGAATATTATGGAGTTAATTTGATATAATGTTATAGTTGTGGGTAATATTTATAAATTTTACAAAGTAAGCAAGTTGTTTTAAAATATTCGTTTGGTCGGGAAATATTCTTTTTGTCGGGGAATATTCGTACGACGGCACAATCATTGGTGGACCCCACAACAGAAGTATAGTCGTAGTTAGAAAACGACAAAATTATCTTTCTATAAAAATAACGGCTGAGGTGTTACCGTTAAAACCGTTAAAACTGTTGAACTACCCGGTAGTAAAAGTAGAGTAATACGCGTGGTTGCATAGTAGCACAGGTATTGATTATTGATGCTTACGTGAGAAGTCACTCAGCTATACTCAATTATTGCTACAGTAATTGCTGCATCATATCTCTTAAATTATTGTCATAGTATCATCTGTATAATATGTCATATTATTAAATCAATAATTGAGACGTGGTGGTAAGTTTAGTTATTTTTTATGGGGAGCCTATATGTCATCATCTAAGAGTCTCTTCGTCAATAGTAATTACCGTCGTCAATAGTATTTACCTTGGTCAATAGTAATTACCTTCGTCAATAGTATTTACCTTGGTCAATAGTATTTACCTTGGTCAATAGTAATTACCTTCGTCAATAGTATTTACCTTGGTCAATAGTAATTACTTTCGTCAATAGTAGTTGTCCCTTCAATATTACCAAGAGTCATTTGACCCTTCGTTAAGACCAAGAGCCACCTTCAGTTTTTCTATAAATAGAGGCCTAGGGCTTCATTATTTTTCACGAATTCATTCAAGCTATAGAGAGAGAAAGTATAGAGAGAATAAGAGAGAGAGAATAAAAGTATTCTGCTACTTCACTTTTCCAATATCCAGTTCTTTTAAGGTAAGGGGTGTTATTCTTTCTTATTCATGAAGAGAAATGTTGTTATTCCATTTCTTATTATTCTGTTGGAATAACCTGTATACGTGGTCTACCCTATACTTGGTGACATTCTTTTATTATTCTGTTGGAACATCCTGTCTGTGTGTTTTACACGGGACCTGGTTCCGTTTTTATTATTATTCTGTAACAGAACATCCTGTCTGTGTGTTTTACACCGGACCTGGTTCTGTCTTGTTATTATTCTGTTGGAACATCCTGTCTGTGCGTTTATGCCGGACCTGGTTCCATTATTTATTATTCTGTTGGAATAACCTGTCTGTGCGGTCTATCGCATACATGGTGATTTCTTTTGTTATTCCATTCTATATTATACTCAGTTGGTTAAGTTTTGACTTCTATACTCCATGAAATTTGTCGAATATCCTTGATAATTGCGCTTCATCTAGTATCTATTCATGAAAATATTCTCCTGATCATTCTTGAATTTTACTCCACAAAGTAGTATCATGTTGACAATTTGGATGTTGTTAATTCTTGGATAAATTAATTCTTGAACTTGTTTTATTGAATTCTTATATCATTGTCATCATCCTCATGTTTATATTCTGTTGAAAGTCATCTGTGGCCTGTAGTGCATAGATGGACTTGGTATGATTATGACCAGGGATTATTCGGTGTAATCATGACCGTAATGTTACAAATGATGTGGTAAAAGTCCTCATTGGCCCGTAGTGCATTGATGGACAGTTGTTGGCATGATCATGACCATTAATGAATATACGAATATCCTTGGCCGTAGTGCAGGGGTGATTCGATGATGTGGATTATTTTATTAAGCTGTGTCCCAGCGATCACAGTGTTGAAAAATCTTTTAAATCATAAAAGATAGTAGAGTTTATTTTCTACTTAACTCTCTTAATGGATTGCTTGTTCCGCTACAGTTAAACTTGATGTCTATTATATTTTATCAGTTTAACATTGTTGAAGGCTAATAATAATTTATTCTGCATTATCTTAGTCATAATATTTCTTACTGGGCTAGTTGAGCTCACCTTTTCTTTCACTGTTCTCTTCAGGAAATGAGAACGTAGCTGGGGCAAGTCGGGGAACGGAGTGATGGTCCGAATGATAGTATTAGTTAGTAGTCCTCACTATTCTATGTAATGGTGTGTTAATAAATGTAATGAGGACTCCTTTTGAGTATGAATACTCTCTAGAAGATAATATTTGTATTCAAACTCACAGTTTATGTTTTGTCGTATTGTACACGACAGTTGTATTAGTAAGTTGTATTTGTATTATGTATTATGTATCTGACAACCCAAGATGGGTGATGTATACCTAATTTTGGGGGCGTCACAGTTGGTATCAGAGTTTAGAGATATGATCCCTGGCTAAGATGTGAGAATATAACTAGGAGGGGAGAGACGGGGAATTCCTTCGCTAGTATGACCTACCTAAGTTTATTTGCATGGTATTTAATTGGTCGGTCATAATATAAGGATAAAATATGACATATCAATTAATTTTTATTTTGTGACAGTATCTGAAAATGACATCTGAGAATGTTGAGAATAGCAATGGAGCACAGGCGACTGTTGATTCACCACATATTAATAATCAGGATAATGTGCATCAGGAGGTGACAATCCTCATGCAAATAACAACACTGACCAAATGATGAATGATCAAATGTTCAGAGGCTTTATGCAATTCATGCAATAACTGGTGAAAGCGGCTCCTGTCCACAACGTAGGTGGAAATACTGGAAACTCTCTGGCGGTCGCCGCTAAACAGTTTAAGGAGCTGGGACCACCGGAGTTTAAGGGAGAACCCAAACCACTTGCAGCTAAAACATGGATAAAACAGATCACCAAGATATTTGATGTCTTGGGTTGCTCCGAGGAGCAAAAGGTTCCCTTTGCCGCCTTTGTGTTGCGAGGAGAGGCAGATTACTGGTGGGAATCGATAAAGCGTACTCAACCTGCCGCACTGAAGATATCCTGGGAGAAGTTCCAAGAGCTGTTTAACGACAAATACTTTCCCGAGAGTATTCGTCACATGAAGAAGGTGGAGTTCATCAAATTGGAGCAGAATAATATGACCGTGTCGCAGTACGAGGCAAAATTTGTGGAGTTATCCCGGTTTGCGTCCCACCTGGTGGATAATGAAGAAAGAATGACGCGGATGTTTTTAAGAGGTTTGAAGCCGGAGATACGTCAACATCTTGTTTCTCATAAACTGTGTTTGTATTCAGATGTTGTAAATAGGGCTCAGTTGGTGGAGCGCGATAACGAGACAACGCAACCAAAAGAGAGCAGCCGGCAAAATGATAATACCAGTGAGAGCAGTCATCGAAGCGGTGACAACAAGCGTTGAGGGAATCAACAGGCCAGAAATGGTAACCACTTCGGTAGTAATCAAGGCCAAAACAATAAGAATGGGCATTTCAAGAAGAGGAGATTCAAAAATGATGGAAAGACGTCAGCACCAGCACCTGTCGTTAAGGAAGGAGAACGACCACCTATCATATGTTTCAAATGAGGAGGGGAGGGGCACATCAGTCCAAACTGCGCGATGCCGTCCAAAGCATGTTATAATTGTGGAAGAGAAGGTCATTTAGCCCGATTTTGTCGTTTACCTAAGACAAATTCAGCTAGGATGGAGGCACCAAAGGCCGTCCCAGAAAAGTCAAAACCAGTTGTGCAAGGGAGAGCGTTTGTTGTGAACTCCCAGAAAGCAAGGAACCCGAATGAGGTCATCACGGGTAAGCTTATCATAAACTCTAACGAAGTTTATACTTTATTTGATACCGGTTCTATCCATTCTTTTATTTCTCCTACTTGCGCTCATCGATTAAATTTGATTCCGGGAAAATTAAACTTTGACTTAGCTGTTGAAACTCCATTGGGAGAAACCGAACCAAGATTTAAGATGGATAAGGAAGGAATATTGAGATTTGAAAGAAGAATTTGGGTTCCGCCAGTACAAGAAATTAAGGAAGAAATTTTGAGTGAGGCTCATAGTTCAAGATATTCGATTCACCCTGGCAGTACAAAAATGTACCAAAATCTTCGACAACATTTCTGGTGGCCGAATTTGAAACGTGATGTTGCAGAATGTGTTGCCAAATGCCTGACATGTCAGAAAGTTAAAGCAGAACATCAGAGACCGAGTGGATTGCTACAACCGTTGGAGATCCCAGAATGGAAATGGGAACATATTACGATGGACTTCGTGGTTGGCCTTCTGACGACTCAGAAAGGCTATGACGCAATATGGGTTATCGTTGACCGACTGACAAAATCCGCGCACTTCCTTCCTATCAAAATCAGATTTAACTTAGATCAGTTGGCAAGATTATATGTGAAAGAGATTGTTTCGAGGCACGGAGTGCCGGTGTCTATTGTTTCCCATAGGGATCCGCGCTTCACATCAAATTTTTGGAAACGTCTTCAGGAATGCATGGGTACACAACTGCGAATGAGTACAGCTTATCACCCTCAAACAGACGGACAGAGCGAACGAACGATTCAAACACTGGAAGATATGTTACGAGCCTGTGTAATGGACTTCAAAGGAAATTGGGATGATCACCTACCGTTGGTAGAGTTTGGCTACAACAACAGTTACCACGCTAGTATTGGTATGCCGCCTTACGAAGCGTTATACGGCAGAAAGTGCAGAACTCCGCTTTATTGGGATGAAGTTGGTGAAAGAAAATTACTAGGGCCAGAATTGGTACAACAGACGGCAGAAATAGTCAAAGTGATCCGAGCACGACTGGTAGCAGCTCAAGATCGACAGAAGAAATACGCTGATCCACATCGTAAAAATATCGAGTTTGAACCAGGTAGTTATGCTTTCTTGAAGGTCTCTCCATGGAAGGGAAAGATCAGGTTCGGAAAGAAAGAAAAATTGAGCCCAAGATTTATTGGACCCTTTGAGGTACTGCGAAGAATTGGAGAAGTTGCGTACGAGGTAGCCTTACCTCCAGCACTCAAGGATATCCACAACGTCTTCCATGTTTCTATGTTACGACCTTACAAACCTTATTACAAGCATGTAATTGAATACGAACCCCTGCATTTTGAGAAAGACTTATCTTATGAAGAAATTCCTGTCCAAATTATCGACCGAAAAGAACAAGTTCTGAGAAATAAAGTTATACCTTCTGTTAAGGTAATTTGGAGGAACTAGAGCGCTGAAGAAGCTACGTGGGAACTCGAAGAGAATATGATGAAGAATTACCCTCATTTATTTACTTAATTATGTGTATGCGATTCTGGGGACAGAATCTTTGTAAGGGGGGGAGAATGTAACGGGTCGAAATTATTGAGTCGTGATTCTGGGGACAGAATCCTTTTAAGGGGGGAAAGATGTGACGAACTAGAATTTTATAATTTAATTTTAATATTTATTGAATTAAATAAATATTTTTCGATGATTTAATTATTAGATTTAATGATTAATTGATGCAATTGTGGTAGATTAATTTAATTTAATTTTATGTGTTACATTTATTAAATTAATGTAGAGAAATTTTATTATTCGAAGTATGTGATTATGTGAGCTTATTGTATTAAAAGAAATATTTAATAAGCTATGTTATTTTAATTAATGTAATAATTAATTAGAAATTTAATAAATTGACATTATTAGTTAATGAGAAAATTTATTTTATGATTATATGAAGTTATGATAGATTATTATATGTTATTTAATTAATTTAAATAAGATATTTGAATTGAGTGTGGCATTTATTCAACTATATGATATAACTTTATTAAATTAAATAGTATTTGAAAACTTTTCAAACTAGACAAACATGGCTTTAAAAGGAGTTATGGCCAGTTAACCCATGATGGGTAACTGACCATAATGCGCATCGGTCTATTTGAATACGACGTCTTATGTTTTTCTTTCATTTTCTAAGTCTGATAAAACTAGTTAGAGAGAATCTGATAATTGTTGAGGAGAATTGTGAGTCAGTGATTGAGAAGGAATTCATCTCTTACTAAAATCCACACTACGCGTTGGGTAATCTTCTCCTTCTGAAATTCTGTTTTTACGTCATTAAGTTTTTATAAGAAAATGGCTTTCAAAGTTTTGGTTTAACCTCTGTAATTGAGTTAGGAGTATTGATTATGAGTTGTATATGTGTTATGTTATATCACACCGTATTTAATTATATATTGTTGCAAACCATAACATCAGTATTGTGAAAACATGTCGTACATATGTTATTTCAAAATAAACAGAGTATGTGATATGGCCATATGGCCATATATGTGATAATTGATGTATTGATTATATATTATCCCTAAATTTTAAACCCTTATATTATTGAGCATGTTAATACGAAGAGATCAAGCCTTAAACGAACGGATTCGGTGTTATAACGAATCCGTACGGCTAAATTATGTGTTTTGTTCAAAAACTTCAAGAACATCAAGAATAGTCCAATTTTACATGATTTAAATCTGTGATTATATGTTTTAATGGGTTAAAATCACTTTACAGATGTTGTATTATATATATACATGAACTATAACTTGTGGGTATGTCTAATTTTGAGTAAAAAATAAGAAATTGGGAGAAATTGGCATGTTCTGCGATTTTTCGCGAACAACCATTTCTGTGTCTGGTATGCCGCGCCGCAGCGCCGGCTACCAGTTCATTTCCCGCGCCGCAGCGCCACCGTGCCGTAGCGCCATGACTCGAGCCACGGCGCCACAGCGCCGCAGCGCCAAGGGCCCGGCCACAGCGCCACCGCGCCGCAGCGCGACTCCTTAGCACATTAGTGGCGCCGCAGCGCCACTCTCCAGAAAATGTCAGAAATGTATTTTTTAAAATGTTAAAGTCTAACAAGTGTTAGTGGATTGATGTAATGAACATGTAATCATGTTAGGGGTATTATGAGATGATAAAATAGTTGTCTAACATGTAATAAAATATTATATGTGAATTGAATTATTAAATACATAATTAGTTTGATAATTCATGAAGTATAAATTATGTGACAACGTGATAATTTGACTAAGTTTAGTCAATAGTTAAAGTAGACAACGAGAATGAGTTTATATTGATTAGTTAATTTATAATTAACTGGTATTGTGTATATGAATGGTATGTAGGATTTAATTCAAAGAACGTGCTTAGTTAAACTGTAATCTACGCACGAGGCAAGTATCTTATCCCTAACTCCATTCTATTGAGCAAGTTTATTTAAACTTAAACGTTACTTTTATGTCGAGCAAGTTTCTTAACCCTACTTTTTAATATCTTTCAAGATTATTAATTACCTTGAATAAGTTATCATTCTATTATTCAAGTTCAAGTATGATATTACAGATTATTTATATTGTCAAAGCATGATTCAGTTATACAATAATTGTTCTATTGTATACGTTTGAGATTATTATTCAAATTGAATATCGTTATTGTTGAACCTTATTAGACTAGTGAACCTTATTGATTCAACTAGTCCATAGTTGATGAGCGTTCTAAATTTCAGAACCCTTGATGAATTTATCCAAACCAAACTTCCTTTGGTGCGGACTCGAATGTCAAACTGAGATGAACAACCCTGTATAGGGGATTATTTACGCTTTAGCGCTAAGATATTGTGCACAGTATGGTACTAAGGGCTGATCCCCCTAAGTACGAGAAGAAGGTCCATAGTCTTATGACTGTTAAAGGTTTCAAGTGTAACCCTTGTTAACCTAGGACATAGTTCAAGGTCTTATGACCCTCAGAATTCTTTTGATTCTTGTTATTCATTCTCGATTCAAAAGTTGAGCTTTTATTCAGATGTCCTTGATTTATTCGCATGTTATTATAATTTTATTTCATTATTATACTTGTGAGCATTTGTGCTCACTCTTGCTTAATAATAACATTGCAGTTAAGAATGAAAGAAGCGATGAACCCTCCACTAGTAAGGGCAAGGGAAAAGTTAGCAAATGATGAAGACCTGTTATTTATTAACTGATGTATTTGTTTAAGACTTGAGTTATGTTGATGTTAAGACTTATTTGTTTAGAATTCCGCACAGATGTTTTAAGGTTAGAGTAACCTGGATTTATTTATGATTCAGTTGATGTAACCCTTAAGGGAAGAGATTTTATTATGATTTCTATCTATTGTATGGTTTGATATTATTTATGGGTAGATAGATAAATGATGCTTGTACAGTGAACACCAAATCCCGTGAAATCGAAGTACCCGGATTTGGGGGTGTCACAACATCCACGGTTTATAAGTCTTGTTTGGTTCAAGTTGGTACCCACACATTACCTGTCGATCTGATTTCATTAAAAATACTTGCATTTGACGTGATTCTAGGGATTGATTGGTTAACTACTCATCATGCAAAAATTGATTGTTTTCATAAGGTTGTTGGCTTTCATATTCCTAATCGACCTATTATGCGAATTCAAGCAACCAAACCATTAAAATCAATCGCTGTCATCTCAAGCCAAAAAGCTATTCGTTTATTGAAAAACGGATGTCAAGCTTTCTTAGCTCATGTCACAGATCTAAACAAAAATACGTCAGCTTTGAATGATATTTCTGTTGTTAATAAATTTCCTAACATATTTACCGAAGAACTTCCTGGCTTACCCCCAGAGCGTGAAATTGAATTTTGTATCGACCTTGAACCCGGTACAGAACCCATTTCCAAAGCCCCATATCGAATGGCTCCTATTGAACTTCAGGAGTTAAAGACCCAACTGCAGGAATTGTTAGACATTGGTTTTATTCGTCCTAGTACTTCTCCTTGGGGTGCTCCTGTTCTGTTTGTGAAGAAGAAAGATGGGAGTATGCGACTTTGTATTGATTATCGGGAGTTGAATCATGTCACCATCAAAAATAGGTACCCATTGCCACGTATTGATGACCTGTTTGACCAGTTGCAAGGAGCACAATTCTTTTCAAAGATCGATCTTCGTTCTGGATATCATCAGCTGAAGGTTAGAACTGAGGATATTCCAAAGACTGTCTTCAGAACTCGGTATGGGCATTATGAATTCTTAGTAATGTCTTTTGGATTGACTAATGCTCTTGCTGCCTTCATGGATATGATGAACATGGTATTCAAGGAATATTTGGATCACTTTGTGGTCGTCTTTATCGATGAAATCCTTATTTATTCCAAAAGCCGTGAAGATCATGAGCAACACTTGAGACTGGTACTCCAAAAGCTTCGTGAATACAAACTTTATGCCAAGTTGAAGAAATGCGAGTTCTGGCTGGAAGAGGTAGCATTCCTTGGGCACGTAGTATCAAGTCGTGGAATATCTGTTGACCCGGCAAAGATTGAAGCAATTCAAAGCTGGGAGCAACCTAAATCAGTAACCGAAGTACGTAGCTTTCTTGGTTTAGCTGGTTATTATCGGAGATTCGTGGAAGGATTTTCTCGAATCGCTACTCCATTAACTCAGCTGACTCGGAAAGATACAAAGTTCGGTTGGAGCGAAGAATGTGAGCAGAGTTTTCAAGAACTCAAGAGGAGACTCATTTCAGCACCTGTTCTAACAATACCATCTGGCTCGGAGGGATTTGTCATCTATAGTGATGCTTCGAGCAAAGGGTTGGGATGCGTTCTCATGCAACATGGAAAAGTCATAGCCTATGCATCAAGACAACTCAAGAAATATGAGAGGAATTATCCTACTCATGATCTAGAGTTGGCAGCTGTTGTCTTTGCACTTAAAATTTGGAGGCATTACTTGTATGGGGAGAAGGTGGAGATCTTTACGGATCATAAAAGCCTCAAATATTTCTTCACTCAAAAGGAACTCAACATGCGACAACGACGTTGGCTTGAACTGTTGAAAGATTATGATCATACCATTCAATACCATCCTGGAAAAGCGAACGTGGTAGCTGACGCATTGAGTAGAAGATCATATGCGGGTACAAGTGCAATATTAACAACGCAAAGGCCCATTTTGTGTGACTTGCAAAGGATGGAGATAGAGTTAAAGACTCCAGGGACCCATGTGATGATGGCGAATATACGAGTAGAACCAACTTTAATCGATAAGGTTAAGGCTGCTCAAGCTACAGACCTGGAGCTGATGCGTATGAGGAAGAAAGTGCAAGAAGGTTCTATGCCGGAAGCAAGAATCGATGAAGAAGGAATACTTCGAGTCAACTCCAGACTTTGTGTTCCTAACAACCCTGATTTAAAGTATGAAATCATGATGGAGGCGCACAACACACCGTTTGCAATCCATCCTGGAAGTACCAAAATGTATCATGATCTTCGTCATACATTTTGGTGGAGCAATATGAAGAGAGAGATAGCGTTGTTTATCTCAAGGTGTCTAACTTGTCAACGAGTCAAAGCGGAGCATCAAGTACCAAAAGGTCCATTGCAACCACTTGAAATTCCAGAATGGAAGTGGGAGCACATTACCATGGATTTCGTTACCGGTCTTCCTAAGGTTTCTCAAGGTATTGATGCGATTTGGGTCATTGTTGATAGATTGACCAAGTCTGCTCATTTCTTACCGATACGAGAAACTTATACACTTGAACGTCTTGCTCGTATGTACATAAACGAGATTGTAAGACTGCATGGTATGCCAGTATCCATAGTTTCTGATCGAGACCCAAGATTCACTTCACGATTTTGGGTTAGTTTACAAAAAGCTATGGGCACGGATTTACGATTTAGTTCGGCATATCATCCTCAGACGGACGGACAATCAGAGAGGACTATTCAAACTCTAGAAGATTTATTAAGACTCTGTGTCTTTGACTTCAAAGGAAGTTGGGACAAGTTCTTACCATTGGTGGAGTTTTCCTACAACAACAGTTATCAAGCAAGTATTGGCATGGCTCCATTCGAAGCATTGTATGGAAGAAAATGTCGTTCTCCAGTATGCTGGGATGAGGTGGGTGAAGCAACGTTGTTGGGACCGGAGTTGGTACGTATGACTACAGAAAAGATTCAAACGATCCGACAACGTATAAAAACCTCACAAGATCGACAAAAGAGTTATGCTGATCTTCATCGAAAGGACGTGGAATTTGATGTAGGAGATCATGTGTTCTTACGTGTTGCTCCATGGAAAGGAGTTACGAGATTTGGAAAGAGAGGAAAGCTCAATCCTCGATTCATCGGTCCATTTTTAATCCTCGATCGAGTAGGAACTGTGGCTTATAGACTCGCTTTACCGCCAAGTATGTCTCGTGTTCATAACGTTTTTCACATATCCATGTTACGCAAATATGTGGAAGACCCGAACCACATTATTGAGTTAGAACCGGACGAAATAGCGGAGGATTTGACGTATGAAGAAGTTCCTGTTCAAATCTTGGATAAGAAGGAACATATTCTACGCTCCAAGGTTATACCTCAAGTCAAAGTTTTGTGGAGAAACCACGATGTTGAGGAAATGACTTGGGAGTTAGAATCTGAAATGAAATCAAGGTATCCTTACCTCTTCGACATACCAGGTACGTACCCTAATTTCGAGGGCGAAATTTCATAAGAAGGGGAGGTTGTAAGACCCCAACTTTTATAAATAAAGATGAATTTTCTATAAATATCATTTTTGAATATTATGGAGTTAATTTGATATAATGTTATAGTTGTGGGTAATATTTATAAATTTTGCAAAGTAAGCAAGTTGTTTTAAAATATTCGTTTGGTCGGGGAATATTCTTTTTGTCAGAGAATATTCGTACGACGGCACAATCATTGGTGGACCCCACAACGGAATTATTGTCGGATTAGAAAACGACAAAATTATCTTTCTATAAAAATAACGGCTGAGGTGTTACCGTTAAAACCGTTAAAACTGTTGAACTACTCGGTAGTAAAAGTACAGTAATACGCGTGGTTGCATAGTAGCACACGGTATTGATTATTGATGCTTACGTGAGAAGTCACTCAGCTATACTCAATTATTGCTACAGTAATTGCTGCATCATATCTCTTAAATTATTGTCATAGTATCATCTGTATAATATGTTATATTATTAAATCAATAATTGAGACGTGTGGTAAGTTTAGTTATTTTTTATGGGGGGCCCATATGTCATCATCTAAGAGTCTCTTCGTCAATAGTAATTACCGTCGTCAATAGTATTTACCTTGGTCAATAGTATTTACCTTGGTCAATAGTAATTACCTTCGTCAATAGTATTTACCTTGGTCAATAGTATTTACCTTGGTCAATAGTAATTACCTTCGTCAATAGTATTTACCTTGGTCATTAGTAATTACTTTCGTCAATAGTAGTTGTCCCTTCAATATTACCAAGAGTCATTTGACCCTTCGTTAAGACCAAGAGTCATTTGACCCTTCGTTAAGACCAAGAGCCACCCTCAGTTTTTCTATAAATAGAGGCCTAGGGCTTCATTATTTTTCACGAATTCATTCAAGCTATAGAGAGAGAAAGTATAGAGAGAATAAGAGAGAGAGAATAAAAGTATTCTGCTACTTCACTTTTCCAATATCCAGTTCTTTTAAGGTAAGGGGTGTTATTCTTTCTTATTCATGAAGAGAACTGTTGTTATTCCATTTCTTATTATTCTGTTGGAATAACCTGTATACGTGGTCTACCCTATACTTGGTGACATTCTTTTATTATTCTGTTGGAACATCCTGTCTGTGTGTTTTACACGGGACCTGGTTCCGTTTTTATTATTATTCTGTTGAAACATCCTGTCTGTGTGTTTTACACCAGACCTGGTTCTGTCTTGTTATTATTTTGTTGGAACATCCTGTCTGTGTGTTTTACACCGGACCTGGTTCTATTATTTATTATTCTGTCGGAATATCCTGTCTGTGCTTTTATGCCGGACCTGGTTCCATTATTTATTATTCTGTTGGAATAACCTGTCTGTGCGGTCTATCGCATGCATGGTGATTTTTTTGTTATTCCATTCTTTATTATACTCAGTTGGTTAAGTTTTGACTTCTATACTCCATGAAATTTGTGGAATATCCTTGATATTTGCGTTTCATCCAGTATCTTTTCATGAAAATATTCTCCTAATCATTCTTGAATTTTACTCCACAAAGTAGTATCATGTTGACAATTTGGACGTTGTTAATTCTTGGATAAATTAATTCTTGAACTTGTTTTATTGAATTCTTATATCATTGTCATCATCCTCATGTTTATAAAATGTTGAAAGTCATCTGTGGCCTGTAGTGCATAGATGGACTTGGTATGATTATGACCAGGGATTATTCGGTATAATCATGACCGTAATGTTACAAATGATGTGGTAAAAGTCCTCATTGGCCCGTAGTGCATTGATGGACAGTTGTTGGCATGATCATGACCATTAATGAATATACAAATATCCTTGGCCGTAGTGCAGGGGTGATTCGATGATGTGAATTATTTTATTAAGCTGAGTCTAGCGATCACAGTGTTGGAAAATCTTTTAAATCATAAAAGATAGTAGAGTTTATTTTCTACTTGACTCTTTTAATGGATTGCTTGTTCCGCTACAGTTAAACTTGATGTCTATTATATTTTATCAGTTTAACATTGTTGAAGGCTAATGATAATTTATTCTGCATTTTCTTAGTCATAATATTTCTTACTGGGCTAGTTGAGCTCACCCTTTCTTTCACTGTTCTTTTCAGGAAATGAGAACGTAGCTGGGGCAAGTCGGGGAACGGAGTGATGGTCCGAATGATAGTATTAGTTAGTAGTCCTCACTATTCTATGTAATGGTGTGTTAATAAATGTAATGAGGACTCCTTTTGAGTATGAATACTCTCTAGAAGATAATATTTGTATTCAAACTCACAGTTTATGTTTTGTCGTATTGTACACGATAATTGTATTAGTAAGTTGTATTTGTATTCTATACTATGTATCTGACAACCCAAGATGGGTGATGTATACCTAATTTTGGGGGCGTCACAAGTCATACCTTGCTTTAGATCCTTTCCGTGTGTGTTTGTATCCATTTGCACTAAACCAATTATAGCTCGGATTGACTTATGCAACCATATTACCTTATAAAAGAAATAAACTTCAAAAACTACATGCTTAACACATCACTCACCGCAATTGTAGACAAATCACATTCCAAAAATTTGAGATCAAATGAATCTTAGGTGAGTGCATTTTATGCTCCATCTTACCATAAGTGTGCTTTTATGGGCGAGTGTGTTTTATGCTCCATCTCAACCCTAAGTCTGCTTTAATGGGCGAGTGCGTTTTACGCTCCATCTCAACCCACCGCAAGATTTTCAATATATTTTTATTTCTTCCTTTTTTTATAGGTGAGTGCATTTTACGCTATATCTCCCCTAAGTATGTGTTTATGAGTGAGTGTGCTTTATGCTCCATCTTAACCTACCACATGACCCATTAATCAAACTTAAGTATATTGCTTCGAATGATGTTTAAACGAGTTCTAGAGCTTATTAATATCTCCCACAAGCAGTCGGTCATATAAGCCTTCTCTAAGTATACAACTAGTTCATTATAAATGGATGAGTACTCAAAAGTAGGAGTTATAAGAAAACAATAACCAACAATAAGTTAATCACCCAAACTAAGCAACATTTATCTATTTTTCATGAGTTATAACCTTAACAACCATTTGCATGATCATATATTATAGCTCAATTCAAATTAAATCAATGCTCAAGAGACAACCTATACTAGAAATGCAATTAACCCCACACAAAAAACACAATAAAACAAAACATATCAAAACAAAACGTAGAAGACCCCCAAACTTGAAACTGACAATGTCCTCACTAAACATAATAGATGAATTAAATGCAAAGGACATCCTTGATAATTTATCAGTTGTCGCTTTCCGTAACCGGCTCCTACTATTTGCAAAGATATGACAAAAACAACTGGAGAAAAAAATTCAAAAATTTTCAAATTTCTAACTAATATGCACATATAAACGAAATACATCAAAATAACTAACATAATAACAAAATACTAGCTTAAGCACCAAATGTCATAACAAGTCTCCTCTTAAGTTCTTGAAAACTCTTCTCACATTCCTCACCCAAACAAAATTTTGTATCTTTTTAAGTCAGCTGAGTTAATGGAGTAGCGATTCGAAAAAATCCTTCCACGAATCTCCAATAATAACCAGCTAAGCTCAAAAAGTTACGTACTTCGGTCACTAACTTAGGTTGCTCCCAGCTTTGAATTGCTTCAATCTTCGCTGGGTCAACAGATATTTAGTGATTTGATATCACGTGCCCAAGGAATGCCACTTCCTCAAGCCAGAACTCGCATTTCTTCAACTTGGCATATAGCTTATTTTCACGAAGCTTTTGGAGTATCAGCCTCAAGTGTTGCCCATGATCTTCACGGCTTTTAGAGTAAATGAGGATGTCATCAATAAAGGTGACCACAAAGTGATCCAAATATTTCTTGAATACTCGGTTCATCATGTCCATGAAGGCAGCAAGAGCATTAGTCAATCCAAAGGACATAACTAGGAATTTATAATGCCCGTATCGAGTTTTGAAAGTCGTCTTTGGAATGTCATCAGTTTTAATCTTTAACTGGTGATATTCGGAACGAAGATCGATCTTTGAAAAGAATTTGGCACCTTGCAACTGGTCAAACAGGTCATCAATGTGAGGCACCGGGTACCTATTTTTGATGGTGACATGATTCAACTCCCGATAATCAATACAAAGTCACATACTCCCATCTTTCTTCTTTACGAATAGAACTGGAGCACCCCAAGGAGATGTACTAGGACGAATGAAATCGATGTCTAACAACTCCTGTAGTTGGGTTTTTAACTCTTGAAGTTTAATAGGAGTCATTCGATATGGGGCTTTGGAAATGGGTTTTGTATCGGGTTCAAGGTCGATACAAAATTTAATTTCACGCTCTGGGGGTAGGCCAGGAAGTTTTTCAGGGGATATATCAGGAAACTTATTAACAATAGAAATATCATTCAAAGCTGACGTATTTTTCTTTAAATCTGTGACATGGGCAAAGAAAGCTTGACATCCGTTTTTCAATAAACGAATAGATTTATGGCTTGATATGATAGTGATTGACTTTAGTGATTTGGTTGCTTGAATTCGCATAATAGGTTGGTTAGGAATATAAAAGCTAACTACCTTACGAAGACAATCAATTTTAGCATGATGAGTAGTTAACCAATCAATCCCTAAAATCACATCAAAAGCAAGTATTTTCAAAGAGATAAGGTCGACAGGTAATGTGCGAATGCTGATTTGGATCAAACAAGACTTATAAACAGTGGATGTAATGAAGGTTTCTCCTCCCAACGGAGTTTCAACAGATAAGTCAAAGTCTAATTTCTCCGGAGTTAAATTTAAACGTTAAGCGCATGTAGGAGAAATAAAAGAATGGGTAGAATCGGTATCAAATAAGGTATAAACTTTGCTAGAGTTTATTATTAGCTTACCCGTGATGACCTCGTTCGGTTTCCTTACTTTTTGGGAGGTCACGACAACCGCTCTCCTTTGAACTACTGGTTTCAACTTGTTTGGGACGGTATTTGGTGTCACCATCCCAATTGGACTTGGCTTCACTGCACGACAAAATCGAGCTAGGTGACCTTCTTTTCCACAATTGTAACACGTTTTGGATTGATGCGGGTAATTTGGACTGATGTGTCCCTCCCCTCCGCATTTGAAGCATACGATCGATGGTCGTTTTCCTTCTTTAACAACGGGTGCTGGTGCTGATGTCTTTCCATCATTGTTGAATCTTCTCTTCTTAAAATTTCCACTCCTATTGTCTTGGCCATGATTACCACCGAAGTGATTACCATTTCTGGCATGTTGATTCCCTCCACATTTGTTGTCACCGCTTCGATGATTGCTACCACTGGTATTATTATTTTGTCGGCTGCTCTCTCTTGGTTGGGTTGACTCATTATCACGCTCCAATAATTGAGCCATATTCACAATATCTAAATACAAGCAAAGTTTGTGAGAAATGAAGTATTGACGTATCTCGAGTTTCAAACCTCTTACAAACATCCGCGTCATTCTCTCTTCATTATCAACCAAATGGGACGTAAACTGGGACAACTCGACAAACTTAGCTTCGTACTGTACCACAGTCATATTGTTTTGTTCCAACTTGATGAACTTTACCTCCTTTATGTGACGAATACTTTCAGGAAAGTACTTGTCATTGAACATGTAAGACCCCAATTTTTATAAATAAAGATGAATTTTCTATAAATATCATTTTTGAATATTATGAAGTTAATTTGATATAATGTTATAGTTGTGGGTAATATTTATAAATTTTGCAAAGTAAGCAAGTTGTTATAAAATATTCGTTTGGTCGGGGAATATTCTTTTTGTCGGGGAATATTCGTACGACGGCACAATCATTGGTGGACCCCACAACAGAAGTATAGTCGTAGTTAGAAAACGACAAAATTATCTTTCTATAAAAATAACGGCTGAGGTGTTACCGTTAAAACCGTTAAAACTGTTGAACTACCCGGTAGTAAAAGTAGAGTAATACGCGTGGTTGCATAGTAGCACAGGTATTGATTATTGATGCTTACGTGAGAAGTCACTCAGCTATACTCAATTATTGCTACAGTAATTGCTGCATCATATCTCTTAAATTATTGTCATAGTATCATCTGTATAATATGTCATATTATTAAATCAATAATTGAGACGTGGTGGTAAGTTTAGTTATTTTTTATGGGGAGCCTATATGTCATCATCTAAGAGTCTCTTCGTCAATAGTAATTACCGTCGTCAATAGTATTTACCTTGGTCAATAGTAATTACCTTCGTCAATAGTATTTACCTTGGTCAATAGTATTTACCTTGGTCAATAGTAATTACCTTCGTCAATAGTATTTACCTTGGTCAATAGTAATTACTTTCGTCAATAGTAGTTGTCCCTTCAATATTACCAAGAGTCATTTGACCCTTCGTTAAGACCAAGAGCCACCTTCAGTTTTTCTATAAATAGAGGCCTAGGGCTTCATTATTTTTCACGAATTCATTCAAGCTATAGAGAGAGAAAGTATAGAGAGAATAAGAGAGAGAGAATAAAAGTATTCTGCTACATCACTTTTCCAATATCCAGTTCTTTTAAGGTAAGGGATATTATTTCATTTATATTCATGAAGAGAACTTCTGTTATTCCATTTGTTATTATTCTGTTGGAATAACAAGTATACGCGGTCTACCCTATACTTGGTGACATTCTTCTATTATTCTGTTGGAACATCCTGTCTGTGTGTTTTACACCGGACCTGGTTCCGTTTATTATTCTGTTGGAACATCCTGTCTGTGTGTTTTACACCGGACCTGGTTCCGTTTTATTATTATTCTGTTGGAATATCCTGTCTGTGTGTTTTACACCGGACCTGGTTCCATTATTTATTATTCTGTCGGAATATCCTGTCTGTGCATTTACGCCGGACCTGGTTCCATTATTTATTATTCTGTTGGAATAACCTGTCTGTGCGGTCTATCGCATGCATGGTGATTTCTTTTGTTATTCCATTCTTTATTATACTCAGTTGGTTAAGTTTTGACTTCTATACTCCATGAAATTTGTGGAATATCCTTGATAGTTGCGTTTCATCCAGTATCTTTTCAAGAAAATATTCTTCTAAGCATTCTTGAATTTTACTCCACAATGCAGTATCATGTTGACAATTTGGACGTTGTTAATTCCTGGATAAATTAATTCTTGAACTTGTTTTATTGAATTCTTATATCATTGTCATCATCCTCATGTTTATAAAATGTTAAAAGTCATATGTGGCATGTAGTGCATAGATGGACTTGGTATGATTATGACCAGGGATTATTCGGTGTAATCATGACCGTAATGTTACGAATGATGTGGTAAAAGTCCTCATTGGCCCGTAGTGCATTGATGGACAGTTGTTGGCATGATCATGACCATTAATGAATATACGAATATCCTTGGCCGTAGTGCAGGGGTGATTCGATGATGTGGATTATTTTATTAAGCTGAGTCTCAGCGATCACAGTGTTGGAAAATCTTTTAAATCATAAAAGATAGTAGAGTTTATTTTCTACTTGACTCTTTTAATGGATTGCTTGTTCCGCTACAGTTAAACTTGATGTCTATTATATTTTATCAGTTTAACATTGTTGAAGGCTAACGATAATTTATTCTGCATTATCTTAGTCTTAATATTTCTTACTGGGCTAGTTGAGCTCACCCTTTCTTTCACTGTTCTCTTCAGGAAATGAGAACGTAGCTGGGACAAGTCGGGGTACGGAGTGATGGTCCGAATGATAGTATTAGTTAGTAGTCCTCACTATTCTATGTAATGGTGTGTTAATAAATGTAGTGAGGACTCATTTTGAGTATGAATACTCTCTAGAAGATAATATTTGTATTCAAACTCACAGTTTATGTTTTGTCGTATTGTACACGACAGATGTATTAATCAGTTGTATTTGTATTCTGTACTATGTATCTGACGACCCAAGATGGGTGATGTATACCTAATTTTGGGGGCGTCACAGTTGGTATCAAAGCTTAGGGATATGATCCCTGGCTAAGATGTGAGAATAGAACTAGGAGGGGAGAGACGGGGAATTCCTTCGCTAGTATGACATACCTAAGTTTATTTGCATGATATTTAATTAGTCGGTCATAATATAAGGATAATATATGACATATCAATTAATTTTTATTTTGTGGCAGTATCTGAAAATGGCATCTGAGAACGTTGAGAATAGCAATGGAGCACAGACGACTGTTGATTCACCACATATCAATAATCAGGATAATGTGCATCAGGAAGGTGTCAATCCTCATGCAAACAACAACACTGACCAAATGATGAATGATCAAATGTTCAGAGGCTTTATGCAATTCATGCAACAACAGGTGAAAGCGGCTCCTGTCCACAACGTAGGTGGAAATACTGGAAACTCTCTGGCGGTCACCGCTAAACAGTTTAAGGAGCTGGGACCACCGGAGTTTAAGGGAGAACCCAAACCACTTGTAGCTGAAACATGGATAAAGCAGATCACCAAGATATTTGATGTCTTGGGTTGCTCCGAGGAGCAAAAGGTTCCCTTTGCCGCCTTTATGTTGCGAGGAGAGGCAGATTACTGGTGGGAATCGATAAAGCGTACTCAACCTGCCGCACTGAAGATGTCCTGGGAGAAGTTCCAAGAGCTGTTTAACGACAAATACTTTCCCGAGAGTATTCGTCACATGAAGGAGGTGGAGTTCATCAAATTGGAGCAGAATAATATGACCGTGTCGCAGTACGAGGCAAAATTTGCGGAGTTATCCCGGTTTGCGTCCCACCTGGTGGATAATGAAGAAAGAATGACGCGGATGTTTTTAAGAGGTTTGAAGCCGGAGATACGTCAACATCTTGTTTCTCATAAACTGTGTTTGTATTCAGATGTTGTAAATAGGGCTCAGTTGGTGGAGCGCGATAACGAGACAACGCAACCAAAAGAGAGCAGCCGACAAAATGATAATACCAGTGAGAGCAGTCATCGAAGCGGTGACAACAAGCGTGGAGGGAATCAACAGGCCAGAAATGGTAACCACTTCGGTGGTAATCAGGGCCAAAAAATAAGAATGGACATTTCAAGAAGAGGAGATTCAACAATGATGGAAAGACGTCAGCACCAGCACCTGTCGTTAAGGAAGGAGAACGACCACCTATCATATGTTTCAAATGCGGAGGGGAGGGGTACATCAGTCCAAACTGCGCGATGCCGTCCAAAGCATGTTATAATTGTGGAAGAGAAGGTCATTTAGCCCGATTTTGTCGTTTACCGAAGACAAATTCAGCTAGGATGGAGGCACCAAAAGCCGTCCCAGAAAAGTCAAAACCGGTTGTGCAAGGGAGAGCGTTTGTTGTGAACTCCCAGAGAGCAAGGAACCCGAATGAGGTCATCACGGGTAAGCTTATTATAAACTCTAAAGAAGTTTATACTTTATTTGATACCGGTTCAACCCATTCTTTTATTTCTCCTACTTGCGCTCATCGATTAAATTTGATTCCGGAGAAATTAGACTTTGACTTATCTGTGGAAACTCCGTTGGGAGAAACCTTCATTACCTCCACTGTTTATAAGTCTTGTTTGGTTCAAGTTGGTACCCACACATTACCTATCGATCTGATTTCATTAAAAATACTTGCATTTGACGTGATTCTAGGGATTGATTGGTTAACTACTCATTATGCAAAAATTGATTGTTTTCGTAAGGTTGTTAGTTTCATATTCCTAATCGACCTATTATGCGAATTCAAGCAACCAAACCATTAAAATCAATCGCTGTCATCTCAAGCCATAAAACTATTCGTTTATTGAAAAACGGATGTCAAGCTTTCTTAGCTCATGTCACAGATCTAAACAAAAATACGTCAGTTTTGAATGATATTTCTATTGTTAATAAATTCCCTGACGTATTCCCTGAAGAACTTCCTGGCCTACCCCCAGAGCGTGAAATTGAATTTTGTATCGATCTTGAACCCGGTACAAAACCCATTTCCAAAGCCCCATATCGAATGGCTCCTATTGAACTTCAGGAGTTAAAGATCCAACTGCAGGAATTGTTAGACATTGGCTTTATTCGTCCTAGTACTTCTCCTTGGGGAGCTCCTGTTCTATTCGTGAAGAAGAAAGATGGAAGTATGCGACTTTGTATTGATTATCGGGAGTTGAATCATGTCACCATCAAAAACAGGTACCCATTGCCACGTATTGATGACCTGTTTGACCAGTTGCAAGGAGCACAATTCTTTTCAAAGATCGATCTTCGTTCTGGATATCATCAGCTGAAGGTTAGAACTGAGGATATTCCAAAGACGGCTTTTAGAACTCGGTACGGGCATTATGAATTCCTAGTCATGTCCTTTGGATTGACTAATGCTCCTGCTGCCTTCATGGATATGATGAACCGGGTATTCAAGGAATATTTGGATCACTTTGTGGTCGTCTTTATTGATGACATCCTTATTTATTCCAAAAGCCGTGAAGATCATGAGCAACACTTGAGGCTGGTACTCCAAAAGCTTCGTGAATACAAGCTTTATGCCAAGTTGAAGAAATGCGAGTTCTGGCTGGAGGAGGTAGCATTCCTTGGGCACGTAGTATCAAGTCGTGGAATATCGGTTGACCCGGCAAAGATTGAAGCTATTCAAAGCTGGGAGCAACCTAAATCAGTGACCGAGGTACGTAGCTTTCTTGGTTTAGCTGGTTATTATCGGAGATTCGTGGAAGGATTTTCTCGAATCGCTACTCCATTAACTCAGCTGACTCGGAAAGATACAAAGTTTGGTTGGAGCGAAGAATGTGAGCAGAGTTTTCAAGAACTCAAGAGGAGACTCATTTCAGCACCTGTTCTAACAATACCATCTGGCTCGGAGGGATTTGTCATCTACAGTGATGCTTCGAGCAAAGGGTTGGGATGCGTTCTCATGCAACATGGAAAAGTCATAGCCTATGCATCAAGACAACTCAAGGAATATGAGAGGAATTATCCTACTCATGATCTAGAGTTGGCAGCTGTTGTCTTTGCACTTAAAATTTGGAGGCATTACTTGTATGGGGAGAAAGTGGAGATCTTTACGGATCATAAAAGCCTCAAATATTTCTTCACTCAAAAGGAACTCAACATGCGACAACGACGTTGGCTTGAACTGTTGAAAGATTATGATCATACCATTCAATACCATCCTGGAAAAGCGAACGTGGTAGCTGACGCATTGAGTAGAAGATCATATGCGGGTACAAGTGCAATATTAACAACGCAAAGGCCCATTTTGTGTGACTTGCAAAGGATGGAGATAGAGTTGAAGACTCCAGGGACCCATGTGATGATGGCGAATATACGAGTAGAACCGACTTTAATCGATAAAGTTAAAGCTGCTCAAGCTACAGACCTGGAGCTGATGCGTATGAGGAAGAAAGTGCAAGAAGGTGTTATGCCGGAAGCAAGAATCGATGAAGAAGGAATACTTCGAGTCAACTCCAGACTTTGTGTTCCTAACAACCCTGATTTAAAGTATGAAATCATGATGGAGGCGCACAACACACCGTTTGCAATCCATCCTGGAAGTACCAAAATGTATCATGATCTTCGTCATACATTTTGGTGGAGCAATATGAAGAGAGAGATAGCGTTGTTTATCTCAAGGTGTCTAACTTGTCAACGAGTCAAAGCGGAGCATCAAGTACCAAAAGGTCCATTGCAACCACTTGAAATTCCAGAATGGAAGTGGGAGCACATTACCATGGATTTCGTTACCGGTCTTCCTAGGGTTTCTCAAGGTATTGATGCGATTTGGGTCATTGTTGATAGATTGACCAAGTCTGCTCATTTCTTACCGATACGAGAAACTTATACACTTGAACGTCTTGCTCGTATGTACATAAACGAGATTGTAAGACTGCATGGTATGCCAGTATCCATAGTTTCTGATCGAGACCCAAGATTCACTTCACGATTTTGGGTTAGTTTACAAAAAGCTATGGGCACGGAGTTACGATTTAGTTCAGCATATCATCCTCAGACGGACGGACAATCAGAGAGGACTATTCAAACTCTTGAAGATCTATTAAGACTCTGTGTCTTTGACTTCAAGGGAAGTTGGGACAAGTTCTTACCATTGGTGGAGTTTTCCTACAACAACAGTTATCAAGCAAGTATTGGCATGGCTCCATTCGAAGCATTGTATGGAAGAAAATGTCGTTCTCCAGTATGCTGGGATGAGGTGGGCGAAGCAACGTTGTTGGGACCGGAGTTGGTACGTATGACTACAGAAAAGATTCAAACGATCCGACAACGTATAAAAACCTCACAAGATCGACAAAAGAGTTATGCTGATCTTCATCGAAAGGACGTGGAATTTGATGTAGGAGATCATGTGTTCTTACGTGTTGCTCCATGGAAAGGAGTTACGAGATTTGGAAAGAGAGGAAAGCTAAATCCTCGATTCATCGGTCCATTTTTAATCCTCGATCGAGTAGGAACTGTGGCTTATAGACTCGCTTTACCGCCAAGTATGTCTCGTGTTCATAACGTTTTCCACATATCCATGTTACGCAAATATGTGGAAGACCCGAACCACATTATTGAGTTAGAACCGGACGAAATAGCGGAGGATTTGACGTATGAAGAAGTTCCTGTTCAAATCTTGGATAAGAAGGAACATATTCTACGCTCCAAGGTTATACCTCAAGTCAAAGTTTTGTGGAGAAACCACGATGTTGAGGAAATGACTTGGGAGTTAGAATCAGAAATGAAATCAAGGTATCCTTACCTCTTCGACATACCAGGTACGTACCCTAATTTCGAGGGCGAAATTTCATAAGAAGGGGAGGTTGTAAGACCCCAATTTTTATAAATAAAGATGAATTTTCTATAAATATCATTTTTGAATATTATGGAGTTAATTTGATATAATGTTATAGTTGTGGGTAATATTTATAAATTTTGCAAAGTAAGCAAGTTGTTATAAAATATTCGTTTGGTCGGGGATATTCTTTTTGTCGGGAATATTCGTACGACGGCACAATCATTGGTGGACCCCACAACGGAATTATTGTCGGATTGAGAAAACGACAAAATTATCTTTCTATAAAAATAACGGCTGAGGTGTTACCGTTAAAACCGTTAAAACTGTTGAACTACTCGGTAGTAAAAGTACAGTAATACGCGTGGTTGCATAGTAGCACACGGTATTGATTATTGATGCTTACGTGAGAAGTCACTCAGCTATACTCAATTATTGCTACAGTAATTGCTGCATCATATCTCTTAAATTATTGTCATAGTATCATCTGTATAATATGTTATATTATTAAATCAATAATTGAGACGTTGTGGTAAGTTTGGTTATTTTATGGGGGGCCATATGTCATCATCTAAGAGTCTCTTCGTCAATAGTAATTACCGTCGTCAATAGTAATTACCGTCGTCAATAGTATTTACCTTGGTCAATAGTAATTACTTTCGTCAATAGTATTTACCTTGGTCAATAGTAATTACCTTCGTCAATAGTATTTACCTTGGTCAATAGTAATTACTTTCGTCAATAGTAGTTGTCCCTTCAATATTACCAAGAGTCATTTGACCCTTCGTTAAGACCAAGAGCCACCCTCAGTTTTTCTATAAATAGAGGCCTAGGGCTTCATTATTTTTCACGAATTCATTCAAGCTATAGAGAGAGAAAGTATAGAGAGAATAAGAGAGAGAGAATAAAAGTATTCTGCTACATCACTTTTCCAATATCCAGTTCTTCTGTTATTCCATTTGTTATTATTCTGTTGGAATAACCAGTATACGCGGTCTACCCTATACTTGGTGACATTCTTCTATTATTCTGTTGGAACATCCTGTCTGTGTGTTTTACACCGGACCTGGTTCCGTTTATTATTCTGTTGGAACATCCTGTCTGTGTGTTTTACACCGGACCTGGTTCCGTTTTATTATTATTCTGTTGGAATATCCTGTCTGTGTGTTTTACACCGGACCTGGTTCCATTATTTATTATTCTGTCGGAATATCCTGTCTGTGCGTTTACGCCGGACCTGGTTCCATTATTTATTATTCTGTTGGAATAACCTGTCTGTGCGGTCTATCGCATGCATGGTGATTTCTTTTGTTATTCCATTCTTTATTATACTCAGTTGGTTAAGTTTTGACTTCTATACTCCATGAAATTTGTGGAATATCCTTGATAGTTGCGTTTCATCCAGTATCTTTTCAAGAAAATATTCTTCTAAGCATTCTTGAATTTTACTCCACAATGCAGTATCATGTTGACAATTTGGACGTTGTTAATTCCTGGATAAATTAATTCTTGAACTTGTTTTATTGAATTCTTATATCATTGTCATCATCCTCATGTTTATAAAATGTTGAAAGTCATCTGTGGCCTGTAGTGCATAGATGGACTTGGTATGATTATGACCAGGGATTATTCGGTATAATCATGACCGTAATGTTACAAATGATGTGGTAAAAGTCCTCATTGGCCCGTAGTGCATTGATGGACAGTTGTTGGCATGATCATGACCATTAATGAATATACGAATATCCTTGGCCGTAGTGCAGGGGTGATTCGATGATGTGGATTATTTTATTAAGCTGAGTCCCAGCGATCACAGTGTTGGAAAAACTTTTAAATCATAAAAGATAGTAGAGTTTATTTTCTACTTGACTCTTTTAATGGATTGCTTGTTCCGCTACAGTTAAACTTGATGTCTATTATATTTTATCAGTTTAACATTGTTGAAGGCTAATGATAATTTATTCTGCATTATCTTAGTCATAATATTTCTTACTGGGCTAGTTGAGCTCACCCTTTCTTTCACTGTTCTCTTCAGGAAATGAGAACGTAGCTGGGGCAAGTCGGGGAACGGAGTGATGGTCCGAATGATAGTATTAGTTAGTAGTCCTCACTATTCTATGTAATGGTGTGTTAATAAATGTAATGAGGACTCCTTTTGAGTATGAATACTCTCTAGAAGATAATATTTGTATTCAAACTCACAGTTTATGTTTTGTCGTATTGTACACGACAGATGTATTAATCAGTTGTATTTGTATTCTGTACTATGTATCTGACGACCCAAGATGGGTGATGTATACCTAATTTTGGGGGCGTCACAGAACAGTTCTTGGAACTTCTCCCACGACATCTTCAGTGCGGCAGACTGGGTACGTTTTACAGATTTCCACCAATGATCTGTCTCTCCTCGCAATATAAAGGTGGCAAAGGGAACCTTTTGCACTTCGGAGCATCCCATGACATCGAATATCTTGGTGATCTGCTTTATTCACATCTCTGCCTTAAGTGGTTCTGGCTTTCCCAAAAACTCTGGTGGTTCCAGCTCCTTGAATTGCTTAGTGGTAACCGTCTGAGAGTTGCCAGTGTTTCTGTGACGCCCCCAAAATTAGGTATACATCACCCATCTTGGGTTGTCAGATACATAGTACATAATACAAATACAACTTACTAATACAACTGTCGTGTACAATACGACAAAACATAAACTGTGAGTTTGAATACAAATATTATATTCTAGAGAGTATTCATACTCAAAAGGAGTCCTCATTACATTTATTAACACACCATTACATAGAATAGTGAGGACTACTAACTAATACTATCATTCGGACCATCACTCCGTTCTCCGACTTGCCCCAGCTACGTTCTCATTTCCTGAAGAGAACAGTGAAAGAAAGGGTGAGCTCAACTAGCCCAGTAAGAAATATTATGACTAAGATAATGCAGAATAAATTATCATTAGCCTTCAACAATGTTAAACTGATAAAATATAATAGACATCAAGTTTAACTGTAGCGGAACAAGCAATCCATTAAGAGAGTCAAGTAGAAAATAAACTCTACTATCTTTTATGATTTAAAAGATTTTCCAACACTGTGATCGCTGGGACTCAGCTTAATAAAATAATCCACATCATCGAATCACCCCTGCACTACGGCCAAGGATATTCGTATATTCATTAATGGTCATGATCATGCCAACAACTGTCCATCAATGCACTACGGGCCAATGAGGACTTTTACCACATCATTTGTAACATTACGGTCATGATTACACCGAATAATCCCTGGTCATAATCATACCAAGTCCATCTATGCACTACAGGCCACAGATGACTTTTAACATTTTATAAACATGAGGATGATGACAATGATATAAGAATTCAATAAAACAAGTTCAAGAATTAATTTATCCAAGAATTAACAACGTCCAAATTGTCAACATGATACTGCTTTGTGGAGTAAAATTCAAGAATGATTAGGAGAATATTTTCATGAAAAGATACTGGATGAAACGCAAATATCAAGGATATTCCACAAATTTCATGGAGTATAGAAGTCAAAGTTTTAATCAACTGAGTATAATAAAGAATGGAATAACAAAAGAAATCACCATGCATGCGATAGACCGCACAGACAGGTTATTCTTAACAGAATAATAATAATGGAACCAGGTCCGGCGTAAACGCACAGACAGGATATTCCGACAGAATAATAAATAATGGAACCAGGTCTGGCGTAAACGCACAGACAGGATATTCCGACAGAATAATAAAGAACAATATAATAAATAATGGAACCAGGTCCGGTGTAAAACACACAGACAGGATATTCTGACAGAATAATAATAAAGACGGAACCAGGTCCGGTGTAAAACACACAGACAGGATGTTCCAACAGAATAATAGAAGAATGTCACCAAGTATAGGGTAGACCGCGTATACTGGTTATTCCAACAGAATAATAAAGAATGGAATAACAGAAGTTCTCTTCATGAATATAAAAGAAATAATATTCCCTACCTTAAAAGAACTGGATATTGGAAAAGTGATGTAGCAGAATACTTTTATTCTCTCTCTCTTATTCTCTCTATACTTTCTCTCTCTATAGCTTGAATGAATTCGTGAAAAATAATGAAGCCCTAGGCCTCTATTTATAGAAAAACTGAGGGTGGCTCTTGGTCTTAACGAAGGGTCAAATGACTCTTGGTCTTAACGAAGGGTCAAATGACTCTTGGTAATATTGAAGGGACAACTACTATTGACGAAAGTAATTACTATTGACCAAGGTAAATACTATTGACGAATGTAATTACTATTGACCAAGGTAAATACTATTGACCAAGGTAAATACTATTGACGAAGGTAATTACTATTGACCAAGGTAAATACTATTGACCAAGGGAAATACTATTGACCAAGGTAAATACTATTGACGACAGTAATTACTATTGACGAAGAGACTCTTAGATGATGACATATGGGCCCCCCCATAAAAAATAACTAAACTTACCACAACGTCTCAATTATTGATTTAATAATATAACATATTATACAGATGATACTATGACAATAATTTAAGAGATATGATGCAGCAATTACTGTAGCAATAATTGAGTATAGCTGAGTGACTTCTTACGTAAGCATCAATAATCAATACCGTGTGCTACTATGCAACCACGCGTATTACTGTACTTTACTACCGAGTAGTTCAACAGTTTTAACGGTTTTAACGGTAACACCTCAGCCGTTATTTTATAGAAAGATAATTTTTGTCGTTTTCTAATCCGACAATAATTCTGTTGTGGGGTCCACCAATGATTGTGCCGTCGTACGAATATTCCCCGACAAAAAGAATATTCCCCGACCAAACGAATATTTTATAACAACTTGCTTACTTTGCAAAATTTATAAATATTACCCACAACTATAACATTATATCAAATTAACTCCATAATATTCAAAAATGATATTTATAGAAAATTCATCTTTATTTATAAAAGTTGGGGTCTTACAACCTCCCCTTCTTATAAATTTCGCCCTCGAAATTAGGGTACGTACCTGGTATGTCGAAGAGGTAAGGATACCTTGATTTCATTTCAGATTCTAACTCCCAGTCATTTCCTAACATCGTGGTTTCTCCACAAAACTTTGACTTGAGGTATAACCTTGGAGCGTAGAATATGTTCCTTCTTATCCAAGATTTGAACAGGAACTTCTTCATACGTCAAATCCTCCGCTATTTCGTCCGGTTCTAACTCAATAATGTGGTTCGGGTCTTCCACATATTTGCGTAACATGGATATGTGAAAAACGTTATGAACACGAGACATACTTGGCGGTAAAGCGAGTCTATAAGCCACAGTTCCTACTCGATCGAGGATTAAAAATGGACCGATGAATCGAGGATTGAGCTTTCCTCTTTTTCCAAATCTCGTAACTCCTTTCCATGGAGCAACACGTAAGAACACATGATCTCCTACATCAAATTCCACGTCCTTTCGATGAAGATCAGCATAACTCTTTTGTCGATCTTGTGAGGTTTTTATACGTTGTCGGATCGTTTGAATCTTTTCTGTAGTCATACGTACCAACTCCGGTCCCAACAACGTTGCTTCACCCACCTCATCCCAGCATACTGGAGAACGACATTTTCTTCCATACAATGCTTCGAATGGAGCCATGCCAATACTTGCTTGATAACTGTTGTTGTAGGAAAACTCCACCAATGGTAAGAACTTGTCCCAACTTCCCTTGAAGTCAAAGACACAGAGTCTTAATAGATCTTCAAGAGTTTGAATAGTCCTCTCTGATTGTCCGTCCGTCTGAGGATGATATGCTGAACTAAATCGTAAATCCGTGCCCATAGCTTTTTGTAAACTAACCCAAAATCGTGAAGTGAATCTTGGGTCTCGATCAGAAACTATGGATACTGGCATACCATGCAGTCTTACAATCTCGTTTATGTACATACGAGCAAGACGTTCAAGTGTATAAGTTTCTCGTATCGGTAAGAAATGAGCAGACTTGGTCAATCTATCAACAATGACCCAAATCGCATCAATACCTTGAGAAACCCTAGGAAGACCGGTAACGAAATCCATGGTAATGTGCTCCCACTTCCATTCTGGAATTTCAAGTGGTTGCAATGGACCTTTTGGTACTTGATGCTCCGCTTTGACTCGTTGACAAGTTAGACACCTTGAGATAAACAACGCTATCTCTCTCTTCATATTGCTCCACCAAAATGTATGACGAAGATCATGATACATTTTGGTACTTCCAGGATGGATTGCAAACGGTGTGTTGTGCGCCTCCATCATGATTTCATACTTTAAATCAGGGTTGTTAGGAACACAAAGTCTGGAGTTGACTCGAAGTATTCCTTCTTCATCGATTCTTGCTTCCGGCATAGAACCTTCTTGCACTTTCTTCCTCATACGCATCAGCTCCAGGTCTGTAGCTTGAGCAGCTTTAACTTTATCGATTAAAGTCGGTTCTACTCGTATATTCGCCATCATCACATGGGTCCCTGGAGTCTTTAACTCTATCTCCATCCTTTGCAAGTCACACAAAATGGGCCTTTGCGTTGTTAATATTGCACTTGTACCCGCATATGATCTTCTACTCAATGCGTCAGCTACCACGTTCGCTTTTCCAGGATGGTATTGAATGGTATGATCATAATCTTTCAACAGTTCAAGCCAACGTCGTTGTCGCATGTTGAGTTCCTTTTGAGTGAAGAAATATTTGAGGCTTTTATGATCCGTAAAGATCTCCACCTTCTCCCCATACAAGTAATGCCTCCAAATTTTAAGTGCAAAGACAACAGCTGCCAACTCTAGATCATGAGTAGGATAATTCCTCTCATATTCCTTGAGTTGTCTTGATGCATAGGCTATGACTTTTCCATGTTGCATGAGAACGCATCCCAACCCTTTGCTCGAAGCATCACTGTAGATGACAAATCCCTCCGAGCCAGATGGTATTGTTAGAACAGGTGCTGAAATGAGTCTCCTCTTGAGTTCTTGAAAACTCTGCTCACATTCTTCGCTCCAACCGAACTTTGTATCTTTCCGAGTCAGCTGAGTTAATGGAGTAGCGATTCGAGAAAATCCTTCCACGAATCTCCGATAATAACCAGCTAAACCAAGAAAGCTACGTACTTCGGTCACTGATTTAGGTTGCTCCCAGCTTTGAATAGCTTCAATCTTTGCCGGGTCAACCGATATTCCACGACTTGATACTACGTGCCCAAGGAATGCTACCTCTTCCAGCCAGAACTCGCATTTCTTCAACTTGGCATAAAGTTTGTATTCACGAAGCTTTTGGAGTACCAGCCTCAAGTGTTGCTCATGATCTTCACGGCTTTTGGAATAAATAAGGATGTCATCGATAAAGACGACCACAAAGTGATCCAAATATTCCTTGAATACCCTGTTCATCATATCCATGAAGGCAGCAGGAGCATTAGTCAATCCAAAAGACATAACTAAGAATTCATAATGCCCGTACCGAGTTCTGAAGGCAGTCTTTGGAATATCCTCAGTTCTAACCTTCAGCTGATGATATCCAGAACGAAGATCGATCTTTGAAAAGAATTGTGCTCCTTGCAACTGGTCAAACAGGTCATCAATACGTGGCAATGGGTACCTATTTTTGATGGTGACATGATTCAACTCCCGATAATCAATACAAAGTCGCATACTCCCATCTTTCTTCTTCACGAACAGAACAGGAGCACCCCAAGGAGAAGTACTAGGACGAATAAAACCAATGTCTAACAATTCCTGCAGTTGGGTCTTTAACTCCTGAAGTTCAATAGGAGCCATTCGATATGGGGCTTTGGAAATGGGTTTTGTACCGGGTTCAAGGTCGATACAAAATTCAATTTCACGCTCTGGGGGTAGGCCAGGAAGTTCTTCGGGAAATACGTCAGGAAATTTATTAACAACAGAAATATCATTCAAAGCTGACGTATTTTTGTTTAGATCTGTGACATGAGCTAAGAAAGCTTGACATCCGTTTTTCAATAAACGAATAGCTTTATGGCTTGAGATGACAGCGATTGATTTTAATGGTTTGGTTGCTTGAATTCGCATAATAGGTCGATTAGGAATATGAAAGCTAACAACCTTACGAAAACAATCAATTTTTGCATGATGAGTAGTTAACCAATCAATCCCTAGAATCACGTCAAATGCAAGTATTTTTAATGAAATCAGATCGACAGGTAATGTGTGGGTACCAACTTGAACCAAACAAGACTTATAAACCGTGGATGTAATGAAGGTTTCTCCCAATGGAGTTTCAACAGCTAAGTCAAAGTCTAATTTCTCCGGAATCAAATTTAATCGATGAGCGCAAGTAGGAGAAATAAAAGAATGGGTAGAACCGGTATCAAATAAAGTATAGACTTCGTTAGAGTTTATGATAAGCTTACCCGTGATGACCTCATTCGGGTTCCTTGCTTTCTGGGAGTTCACAACAAACGCTCTCCCTTGCACAACCGGTTTTGACTTTTCTGGGACGGCCTTTGGTGCCTCCATCCTAGCTGAATTTGTCTTCGGTAAACGACAAAATCGGGCTAAATGACCTTCTCTTCCACAATTATAACATGCTTTGGACGGCATCGCGCAGTTTGGACTGATGTGCCCCTCCCCTCCGCATTTGAAACATATGATAGGTGGTCGTTCTCCTTCCTTAACGACAGGTGCTGGTGCTGACGTCTTTCCATCATTGTTGAATCTCCTCTTCTTGAAATGCCCATTCTTATTGTTTTGGCCCTGATTACCACCGAAGTGGTTACCATTTCTGGCCTGTTGATTCCCTCCACGCTTGTTGTCACCGCTTCGATGACTGCTCTCACTGGTATTATCATTTTGCCGGCTGCTCTCTTTTGGTTGCGTTGTCTCGTTATCGCGCTCCACCAACTGAGCCCTATTTACAACATCTGAATACAAACACAGTTTATGAGAAACAAGATGTTGACGTATCTCCGGCTTCAAACCTCTTAAAAACATTCGCGTCATTCTTTCTTCATTATCCACCAGGTGGGACGCAAACCGGGATAACTCCGCAAATTTTGCCTCGTACTGCGACACGGTCATATTATTCTGCTCCAATTTGATGAACTCCACCTCCTTCATGTGACGAATACTCTCGGGAAAGTATTTGTCGTTAAACAGCTCTTGGAACTTCTCCCAGGACATCTTCAGTGCGGCAGGTTGAGTACGCTTTATCGATTCCCACCAGTAATCTGCCTCTCCTCGCAACATAAAGGCGGCAAAGGGAACCTTTTGCTCCTCGGAGCAACCCAAGACATCAAATATCTTGGTGATCTGCTTTATCCATGTTTCAGCTACAAGTGGTTTGGGTTCTCCCTTAAACTCCGGTGGTCCCAGCTCCTTAAACTGTTTAGCGGTGACCGCCAGAGAGTTTCCAGTATTTCCACCTACGTTGTGGACAGGAGCCGCTTTCACCTGTTGTTGCATGAATTGCATAAAGCCTCTGAACATTTGATCATTCATCATTTGGTCAGTGTTGTTGTTTGCATGAGGATTGTCACCTTCCTGATGCACATTATCCTGATTATTGATATGTGGTGAATCAACAGTCGCATGTGCTCCATTGCTATTCTCAACATTCTCAGATGCCATTTTCAGATACTGCCACAAAATAAAAATTAATTGATATGTCATATTTATCCTTATATTATGACCGACCAATTAAATACCATGCAAATAAACTTAGGTAGGTCATACTAGCGAAGGAATTCCCCGTCTCTCCCCTCCTAGTTCTATTCTCACATCTTAGCCAGGGATCATATCCCTAAGCTCTGATACCAACTGTGACGCCCCCAAAATTAGGTATACATCACCCATCTTGGGTCGTCAGATACATAGTACATAATACAAATACAACTTACTAATACAACTGTCGTGTACAATACGACAAAACATAAACTGTGAGTTTGAATACAAATATTATCTTCTAGAGAGTATTCATACTCAAAAGGAGTCCTCATTACATTTATTAACACACCATTACATAGAATAGTGAGGACTACTAACTAATACTATCATTCGGACCATCACTCCGTTCCCCGACTTGCCCCAGCTACGTTCTCATTTCCTGAAGAGAACAGTGAAAGAAAGGGTGAGCTCAACTAGCCCAGTAAGAAATATTATGACTAAGATAATGCAGAATAAATTATCATTAGCCTTCAACAATGTTAAACTGATAAAATATAATAGACATCAAGTTTAACTGTAGCGGAACAAGCAATCCATTAAGAGAGTCAAGTAGAAAATAAACTCTACTATCTTTTATGATTTAAAAGATTTTCCAACACTGTGATCGCTGGGACTCAGCTTAATAAAATAATCCACATCATCGAATCACCCCTGCACTACGGCCAAGGATATTCGTATATTCATTAATGGTCATGATCATGCCAACAACTGTCCATCAATGCACTACGGGCCCAATAAGGACTTTTACCACATCATTTGTAACATTATGGTCATGATTACACCGAATAATCCCTGGTCATAATCATACCAAGTCCATCTATGCACTACAGGCCACAGATGACTTTTAATAGAAAATAAACATGAGGATGATGAAAATGATATAAGAATTCAATAAAATAAGTTCAAGAATTAATTTATCCAAGAATTAACAACGTCCAAATTGTCAACATGATACTACTTTGTGGAGTAAAATTTAAGACCAAGAGTCATTTGACCCTTCGTTAAGACCAAGAGTCATTTGACCCTTCGTTAAGACCAAGAGCCACCCTCAGTTTTTCTATAAATAGAGGCCTAGGGCTTCATTATTTTTCACGAATTCATTCAAGCTATAGAGAGAGAAAGTATAGAGAGAATAAGAGAGAGAGAATAAAGGTATTCTGCTACTTCACTTTTCCAATATCCATTTCTTTTAAGGTAAGGAATATTATTTCTTTTATATTCATGAAGAGAACTTCTATTATTCCATTCTTTATTATTCTGTTGGAATAACCAGTATACGCGGTCTACCCTATACTTGGTGATATTCTTTTATTATTCTGTTGGAATATCATGTCTGTGTGTTTTACACCGGACCTGGTTCTGTCTTTATTATTATTCTGTCGGAATATCCTATCTGTGTGTTTTACACCGGACTTGGTTCCATTATTTATTATACTGTTCTTTATTATTCTGTCGAAATATCCTGTCTGTGCGTTTACGCCGGACCTGGTTCCATTATTTATTATTCTGTCGGAATATCATGTCTGTGCGTTTACGCCGGACCTGGTTCCATTATTATTATTCTCCTGATCATTCTTGAATTTTACTCCACAAAGTAGTATCATGTTGACAATTTGGACGTTGTTAATTCTTGGATAAATTAATTCTTGAACTTGTTTTATTGAATTCTTATATCATTTTCATCATCCTCATGTTTATATTCTGTTAAAAGTCATCTGTGGCCTGTAGTGCATAGATGGACTTGGTATGATTATGACCAGGGATTATTCGGTGTAATCATGACCGTAATGTTACAAATGATTTGGTAAAAGTCCTCATTGGGCCGTAGTGCATTGATGGACAGTTGTTGGCATGATCATGACCATTAATGAATACACGAATATCCTTGGCCGTAGTGCAGGGGTGATTCGATGATGTGGATTATTTTATTAAGCTGAGTCCCAGCGATAACAGTGTTGAAAAACCTTTTAAATCATAGAAGGTAGTAGATTTTATTTTCTACTTGACTCTTTTAATGGATTGCTTGTTCCGCTGCAGTTAAACTTGATGTTCGTTATATTTTATCAGTTTAACACTGTTGAAGGCTAATGATAATTTATTCTGCATTATCTTAGTCATAATATTTCTTACTGGGCTAGTTGAGCTCACCCTTTCTTTCACTGTTCTCTTCAGGAAATGAGAACGTAGCTGGGACAAGTCGGGGAACGGAGTGATGGACCAGATGATAGTATTAGTAGTCCTCACTATTCTATTAATTGTGTGTTAATAAATGTAATGAGGACTCCTTTTGAGTTTGAATACTCTCTAGAAGATAATAATTGTATTCAAACTCACAGTTATGTTTTGTCGTATTGTACACGACAGTTGTATTAGTAAGTTGTAGTTATATTATGTACCATGTATCTGACGACCCAAGATGGGTGATGTATACCTAATTTTTGGGGCGTCACAGTTTGTATCAGAGCTTAGGGATATGATCCCTGGCTAAGATGTAAGAATAGAACTAGGAGGGGAGAGACGGGGAATTCCTTCGCTAGTATGACCTACCTAAGTTTATTTGCATGGTATTTAATTGGTCGGTCATAATATAAGGATAATATATGACATATCAATTAACTTTTGTTTTGTGACAGTATCTGAAAATGGCATCTGAGAATGTTGAGAATAGCAATGGAGCACAGGCGACTATTGATTCACCACATATCAATAATCAGTATAATGTGCATCAGGAAGGTGACAATCCTCATGCAAACAACACTGACCAGATGATGAATGATGGAATGTTTAGAAGCTTTATACAGTTCATGCAACAGCAGGCGAGAGCGGCTCCTGTCCAAAATATAGGTGGAAACACTGAAAACTCTCGGACGGTCATCGCTAAACAGTTTAAGGGAGAGCCAAAACCACTTATAGCAGAAACATGGATAAAGCAGATCACCAAGATATTTGATGTCTTGGGATGCTCCGAGGAGCAAAAGGTTCCCTTTGCCGCCTTTATGTTGCGAGGAGAGGCAGATTACTGGTGGGAATCGATTAAGCGTACTCAACCTACCGCACTGAAGATGTCTTCGGAGAAGTTCCAAGAGCTGTTCAATGACAAATACTTTCCCGAAAGTGTTCATCACATGAAGGAGGTGGAGTTCATTAAATTGGAGCAGAATAATATGACCGTGTCGCAGTATGAGGCTAAATTTGCCGAGTTGTCCCAGTTTGCGTCCCACTTGGTGGATAATGAAGAGCGAATGACGCGAATATTTTTGCGAGATTTGAAACCTGAGATACGTCAACATCTTATTTCTCATAAACTGTGTTTGTATTCAGATGTTGTGAATAGGGCTCAGTTAGTGGAGCGCGATAACGAGTCAACGCAACCAAAGAGAGCAGTTGGCAAAATGATAATACCAGTGAGAGCAGTCATCGAAGTGGTGACAACAAGCGTTGAGGGAATCAACAGGCCAGAAATGGTAACCACTTCGGTGGTAATCAGGGCCAAAATAATAAGAATGGTCATTTCAAGAAGAGGAGATTCAACAATGATGGAAAGACGTCAGCACCAGCACCCGTTGTTAAGGAAGGAGAACGACCACCTATCATATGTTTCAAATGCGGAGGGGAGGGGCACATCAGTCCAAACTGCGCGATGCCGTCTAAAGCATGTTATAATTGTGGAAGAGAAGGTCATTTAGCTCGATTTTGTCGTTTACCAAAAATAAGTTCAGCCAAGATGGAGACACCAAAGGCCGTCCCAGAAAAGTCAAAACCGGTAGTGCAAGGGAGAGCGTTTGTTGTGACCTCCCAGAAAGCAAGGAACCCGAATGAGGTCATCACGGGTAAGCTTATCATAAACTCTAACGAAGTCTATACTTTATTTGATACCGGTTCTACCCATTCTTTTATTTCTCCTACTTGCGCTCATCGATTAAATTTGACTCCGGAGAAATTAGACTTTGACTTATCTGTTGAAACTCCATTGGGAGAAACCTTCATTACATCCACGGTTTATAAGTCTTGTTTGGTTCAAGTTGGTACCCACACATTACCTGTCGATCTTATTTCATTAAAAATACTTGCATTTGACGTGATTCTAGGGATTGATTGGTTAACTACTCATCATGCAAAAATTGATTGTTTTCGTAAGGTTGTTAGCTTTCATATTCCTAATCGACCTATTATGCGAATTCAAGCAACCAAACCATTAAAATCAATCGCTGTCATCTCAAGCCATAAAGCTATTCGTTTATTGAAAAACGGATGTCAAGCTTTCTTAGCTCATGTCACGGATCTAAACAAAAATACGTCAATTTTGAATGATATTTCTATTGTTAATAAATTTCCTGACGTATTCCCTGAAGAACTTCCTGGCCTACCCCCAGAGCGTGAAATTGAATTTTGTATCGACCTTGAACCCGGTACAAAACCCATTTCCAAAGCCCCATATCGAATGGCTCCTATTGAACTTCAGGAGTTAAAGATCCAACTGCAGGAATTGTTAGACATTGGCTTTATTCGTCCTAGTACTTCTCCTTGGGGTGCTCCTGTGCTATTCGTGAAGAAGAAAGATGGAAGTATGTGACTTTGTATTGATTATCGGGAGTTGAATCATGTCACCATCAAAAACAGGTACCCATTGCCACGTATTGATGACCTGTTTGACCAGATGCAAGGAGCACAATTCTTTTCAAAGATCGATCTTCGTTCTGGATATCATCAGCTGAAGGTTAGAACTGAGGATATTTCAAAGACGGCTTTCAGAACTCGGTACGGGCATTATGAATTCCTAGTCATGTCTTTTGGATTGACTAATGCTCCTGCTGCCTTCATGGATATGATGAACCGGGTATTCAAGGAATATTTGGATCACTTTGTGGTCGTCTTTATTGATGACATCCTTATTTATTCCAAAAGCCGTGAAGATCATGAGCAACACTTGAGGCTGGTACTCCAAAAGCTTCGTGAATACAAGCTTTATGCCAAGTTGAAGAAATGCGAGTTTTGGCTGGAGGAGGTAGCATTCCTTGGGCACGTAGTATCAAGTCGTGGAATATCGGTTGACCCGACAAAGATTGAAGCTATTCAAAGCTGGGAGCAACCTAAATCAGTGACCGAAGTACGTAGCTTTCTTGGTTTAGCTGGTTATTATCGGAGATTCGTGGAAGGATTTTCTCGAATCGCTACTCCATTAACTCAGCTGACTCGGAAAGATACAAAGTTCGGTTGGAGCGAAGAATGTGAAAAGAGTTTTCAAGAACTCAAGAGGAGACTCATTTCAGCACCTGTTCTAACAATACCATCTGGCTCGGAGGGATTTGTCATCTACAGTGATGCTTCGAGCAAAGGGTTGGGATGCGTTCTCATGCAACATGGAAAAGTCATAGCCTATGCATCAAGACAACTCAAGGAATATGAGAGGAATTATCCTACTCATGATCTAGAGTTGGCAGCTGTTGTCTTTGCACTTAAAATTTGGAGGCATTACTTGTATGGGGAGAAGGTGGAGATCTTTACGGATCATAAAAGCCTCAAATATTTCTTCACTCAAAAGGAACTCAACATGCGACAATGACGTTGGCTTGAACTGTTGAAAGATTATGATCATACCATTCAATACCATCCTGGAAAAGCGAACGTGGTAGCTGACGCATTGAGTAGAAGATCATATGCAAGTACGAGTGCAATATTATCAACACAAAGGCCCATTTTGTGTGACTTGCAAAAGATGGAGATAGAGTTAAAGACTCCAGGGACCCATGTGATGATGGCGAATATACGAGTAGAACCAACTTTAATCGATAAAGTTAAAGCTGCTCAAGCTACAGACCTGGAGCTGATGCGTATGAGGAAGAAAGTGCAAGAAGGTGCTATGCCGGAAGCAAGAATCGATGAAGAAGGAATACTTCGAGTCAACTCCAGACTTTGTGTTCCTAACAACCCTGATTTAAAGTATGAAATCATGATGGAGGCGCACAACACACCGTTTGCAATCCATCCTGAAAGTACCAAAATGTATCATGATCTTCGTCATACATTTTGGTGGAGCAATATGAAGAGAGAGATAGCGCTGTTTATCTCAAGGTGTCTAACTTGTCAACGAGTCAAAGCGGAGCATCAAGTACCAAAAGGTCCATTGCAACCACTTAAAATTCCAGAATGGAAGTGGGAGCACATTACCATGGATTTCGTTACCGGTCTTCCTAAGGTTTCTCAAGTATAGATGCGATTTGGGTCATTGTTGATAGATTGACCAAGTCTGCTCATTTCTTACCGATACGAGAAACTTATACACTTGAACGTCTTGCTCGTATATACATAAACGAGATTGTAAGACTGCATGGTATGCCAGTATCCATAGTTTCTGATCGAGACCCAAGATTCACTTCACGATTTTGGGTTAGTTTACAAAAAGCTATGGGCACGGATTTACGATTTAGTTCGGCATATCATCCTCAGACGGACGGACAATCAGAGAGGACTATTCAAACTCTAGAAGATTTATTAAGACTCTGTGTCTTTGACTTCAAGGGAAGTTGGGACAAGTTCTTACCATTGGTGGAGTTTTCCTACAACAACAGTTATCAAGCAAGTATTGGCATGGCTCCATTCGAAGCATTGTATGGAAGAAAATGTCGTTCTCCAGTATGCTGGGATGAGGTGGGTGAAGCAACGTTGTTGGGACCGGAGTTGGTACGTATGACTACAGAAAAGATTCAAACGATCCGACAACGTATAAAAACCTCACAAGATCGACAAGAGAGTTATGTTGATCTTCATCGAAAGGACGTGGAATTTGATATAGGAGATCATGTGTTCTTACGTGTTGCTCCATGGAAAGGAGTTACGAGATTTAGAAAGAGAGGAAAGCTCAATTCTCGATTCATCGGTCCATTTTTAATCCTCGATCGAGTAGAAACTGTGGCTTATAGACACGCTTTACCGCCAAGTATGTCTCGTGTTCATAACATTTTTCACATATCCATGTTACGTAAATATGTGGAAGACCCCGAACCACATTATTGAGTTAGACCGGACGAAATAGCAGAAGATTTGACGTATGAAGAAGTTCCTGTTCAAATCTTGGATAAGAAGGAACATATTCTACGCTCCAAGGTTATACCTCAAGTCAAAGTTTTGTGGAGAAACCACGATGTTGAGAAAATGACTTGGGAGTTAGAATCTGAAATGAAATCAAGGTATCCTTACCTCTTCGACATACCAGGTACGTACCCTAATTTCGAGGGCGAAATTTCATAAGAAGGGGAGGTTGTAAGACCCCAACTTTTATAAATAAAGATGAATTTTCTATAAATATCATTTTTGAATATTATGGAGTTAATTTGATATAATGTTATTATTGTGGGTAATATTTATAAATTTTGCAAAGTACGCAAGTTGTTATATAATATTCGATTGGTCGGGAAATATTCGTTTTAACAGGGAATATTCGTACAACGGCACAATCATTGGTGGACCCCACAACAGAATTATTGTCGGATTGAGAAAACGACAAAAATATTTTATTAAAAATAACGGCAGAAGTTTTACCATTGATACTGTTGAACTACTCGGTAATAAAAGTACAGTAATACGTGTGGTTGCATAGTAGCACACGGTATTGATTATTAAAGCTTATGTGAGAAGTCACTCAGTTTGATTTAATTATTGTCAATTAATAATATGAATTATTTAGCGATAATGAGGTTTTGTTTTATTCGTATTATTAACGTAATAAAACAGAAACATCTTTTTATATAAAACAGAATACTTTATTAAAGTTATTCTATAAATAGAATATATTATATTTTATTTAAAAGGTTTTTCTTTAAATATGGACCGTCAGATTAAAGTAATCAATCTGGACCGTTCATGGATTAGTTACTATACATTCTATTTTTCTATAAATAGCAACTCATTCCTTCATTATTTCTTACGAATTCACTGAACTCTAGAGAGAGAAACTATAGAGAGAGAGAAGAAAAGTATTCTGCTACTTAACTACTTCCTTATTTCAGTTCTTCTTTAAAACGGTAAGGGGTGTTATTCTTTTTTATTCATGAAGAGAACTGTTGTTATTCCATTTCTTATTATTCTGTTAGAATAACCTGACATTCTTCTGTTATTCTGTTGGAACATCCTATCTGTGTGTTTTACACCGGACCTGGTTCCGTCTTGTTATTATTCTGTTGGAACATCCTGTCTGTGCGTTTACGCCGGACCTGGTTCCATTATTTATTATTCTGTCGGAATATCTTGTCTGTGCGTTTACGCCGGACCTGGTTTCATTATTTATTATTCTGTCGAAATATCCTGTCTGTGCGTTTACGCCAGACCTGGTTTCATTATTTATTATTCTGTTAGAATAACCTGTCTGTGCGGTCTATCGCATGTCGAGTGATTTCTTTTATTATTCCATTCTTTATTATACTCAGTTGGTTAAGTTTTAACTTTTATACTCCATGAAATTAGTGGAATATCCTTGGTAATTGCGGTTCATCCAGTATCTTTTTATAAAAATATTCTTCTAAGCATTCTTGAATTTTACTCCACAAAGCAGTATCATGTTGACAATTTGGACGTTGTTAATTCTTGGATAAATTAATTCTTGAACTTGTTTTATTGAATTCTTATATCATTGTCATCATCCTCATGTTTATAAATTGTTGAAAGTCATCTATGGCATGTAATGCATAGATGGACTTGGTATGATTATAACCCGGGATTATTCGGTGTAATCATGACCGTAATGTTACAAATGAAGTGGTAAAAGTCCTCATTGGGCCGTAGTGCATTGATGGACAGTTGTTGGCATGATCATGACCATTAATGAATACACGAATATCCTTGGCCGTAGTGCAGGGGTGATTCGATGATGTGGATTATTTTATTAAGCTGAGTCCCAGCGATAACAGTGTTGAAAAACCTTTTAAATCATAGAAGGTAGTAAATTTTATTCTCTACTTGACTCTTTTAATGGATTGCTTGTCCCGCTGCAGTTAAACTTGATGTTCGTTATATTTTATCAGTTTAACACTGTTGAAGGCTAATGATAATTTATTCTGCATTATCTTAGTAATAATATTTCTTACTGGGCTAGTTGAGCTCGCCCTTTCTTTCATTGTTCTCTTCAGGAAATGAGAATATAGTTGGGACGAGTCAGGGAACGGAGTGATGGACCAGATGATAGTATTAGTAGTCCTCACTATTCTATTAAATAGTGTGACAATAATTGTAATGAGGACTCCTTTTGAGTTTGTATAGTCTCTAGTAGATAATAATTATATTCAAACTCACAGTTATATTTTGTCGTATTGTACACGACAGTTGTATTAATAAGTTGTAGTTGTATTTTGTACCATGTATCTGACGACCCAAGATGGGTGATGTATACCTAATTTTGGGGGCGTCACATCTCCCCTCCTAGTTCTAGTCTCACATCTCAGTCAGGGATTATATCCCTAAGCTTTGATACCAACTGTGACGCCCCCAAAATAGGTATACATCACTCCTTCTGAGTCGCCAAATACATGGTACAAAATTTAAATACAACTTAATTATATAACTGTCGTGTAAAATACGACCAACCATAAGCTGTGAGTTTTAATACAAATATTATATCTTATACAGTATTCAAACTCAAAATAAGTCCTTATTACAATTATTATCACACTATTTCACAGAATAGTGAGGACTACTAATGCTATTATCTGGACCATCACTCCATTCCCCGACTAGTTCCACCTATATTCTCATTTCCTAAAGAGAACAATGAAAGCAAAGGGTGAGCTCAACTAGCCCAGTAAGAAATATTATGACTAAGATCATGCAGAATAATTTATCATTAGCCTTCAATAGTGTTAAACTAATAAAATATAATAAACATCAAGTTTAACTGGAGCGGAATAAGCAATCCATTATAAGAGTCAAGTAGAGCATAAAATCTACTATCTTCTATGATTTAAAAAGTTTATCATCAATTTTATCACTGAAACTCAACTTAATAAATAATCCATATGACACCCCCAAATCTAGGTACTTCATTTCCTCAAGATTTGGTGCTCACTATCCATACATTTATACTGTCTACCCAAATAAAATAATATTTAAACCATAAATCCTCCCTTTAAATAGGGTTACATCATTAAATCCAAAAACATCCCAGGTTGTCTAACCTTAAACATCATATAAGTGCGGAAATAAATTATTACATCACATCATTAAATAAGAGTCTATCATTATAACAATAAAATAAAATTACAAGTCTTCATCACTTTTACATTTTTTCCTTTCCTTTGCTAGTTATAGGTTCGTCGACCTTCTCAACTTTAGCTGCAATGAATGTATATATATGCAAGAGTGAGCAAAACAATTGCTCACTAGATATAGCAATGAATCAACATGATAATAACAACTGCCAATAAATAGGCTCATCAAAACTGAATAGTACTCTATCAATGATAACCAAAGACTGGAATCAAAATATGGAATATATATCTGAGGGTCATAAGACCACGAACTATGTCCACAGTTGCGAGTAATCTTTCAACTCCAACTTTAACAGTCATAAAACTATAAGGACTCCTCGTACTTAGGGGGATCAGCCCTTCGTACAATGTATTGTGTACAAACATTTTAACGCTACGCGTAAGTTATTCCCAAATAATAGGGTTGTTCATCTTAGCATTTAGAATACGAGTCCGCACCAAAGTAAGTTTGGTTTGGATAAGTTTTAAAGTAATTTTGAGTTTACGAACATCAACTAAGGATTAGTTAAATAAAACTGTAATAACATTATGCTATAGAATAATTCATAAGTGAATCAACATTGTGTAATAAGGTCATGCTTTAGGAATAATCTAAGAGCATAAGTATTGAATAATGTAACATACCTTGCTAAGCTAAGGTTAAAACCTTGTTTGGAGTTAAATCTTAAGCATGCATAACAAATAATAAGTTGAATGATAAAACTTGTTCAACATTAGTGTGTTAGAATGTAGAAATTTGCATGCTAATTAACAAGTTAAAGATTGGCTCAAAATCAAGAGATAAGGTTTAAGAGCTTGCACGATATAATTAAGATTAAAAAACTTGCACAAAGAAAGCTTAGAGTTAGGAAAACTTGCTTAATTATAAAAGTAGAGTTAGAGAACTTGCCTCGTTTGTATGGATTCGATATCAGCTCGGGTGTATGGATTCGATTCTTCTTCATGCTATATGCATATAACAAGCCTTTTCCACCAGACATCTACACACATAAATTATCCTGATTAGCATATTATAAATATACACAGCAAATAATAGTTTTATATAAGTTATCATTTATTTTGTTTGACGATGAATTTATTCAATTCATCTCTTTTTAAACTCTATATGAGTTATTTATATTTTTAACGTTTTCCTTTGTTCTAAGGTTATAGCCTAAGGTCTAACCCACCTAAGGTTTTTAACCCTAAGCTCTGATACCAACCTGTAACTTTCATGGTGCTTCCAACCATAGCACCTTACAAGGGTACCTATCAGCTTGCCACCGACTGAATCGGCGTCCCCTACGGAGAGTCTAGCTTCGGTGCATTCCACACAAGGAAGTCACCAGCGAGAGGCTCGGGGCTCGGGGTTCTTCGCAAAGTCATGCTTATAGCTCTGATACCAACATGTAAGGCCCCCAAATCCGGGTACTTGAAACCCAAACTCGGTGCTTTACGATATCATTTCTATGAGCGGAATAATACTAATAATAATAACAATAATATAAAGATCAACTTAATTTACATATTCATCAGAGTCTGAATCCCAAGTACATAACCTTTAAACATTCATTACAACACATGATAAATAATATATATATCATACTTATCTTAATAATAATATCAAACTATTACATAAACTACCACAAATCTTATTTAGTTAGCTTTCCTTTTCCTTTGTTTCTGCATGAGCCTTCTGGTTCTTCACACTTAGCTGAAAATATTTAAATTAAGCAAGGATGAGCATTTAAGTGCCCAGTAAGTAATAGCAATTATATATATATATATAAGCTAAAAAAATTTAAATATTTTCTTTATATTACTCTTCTACAACAAGTCAATAGTTGTGAAGTAATCTGAACTGATAATAATAAAATAACAATCCTCTTTCAAATTTTTGAAACTACGTAATGACTATAAATAGGGTTAAATTGACATACTATGAACATTGTTTTCATTTTCGAAAAGGTTAAACAGAAATTCATCTGTAAACCGTCATAACATACGGGCACGGGGGGTGATCAGCCCGTTATGCCATACATTGATCAATACTACATATAAGAACGAGGGTATCGTTCACTCTGTCCACCTTGGGTGCATAAAAAGTTTTCCCGTGTAAGGGATGTTCATACTAGTCTGGGTTCCAAATCAAAGGTTTTATCTTGTTCAACAATAATCTATAATTCAACATATATATATATATATATATATATATATATATATATATATATATATATACGGGTAATTGACAAAGGTGTATCAACATGTGATTAAATACAATGAATATCTAAGTGGGGACACTTGTATAACCATTTATAGAAATTAACGAACAGAATATATATATCTGAATTATCATATACTAACATGTTGATAATCAATGAGCGTATATAATATAGGGTTATTAATCTGTACAGTAATAATATAATTCATAAATATTCTTACTTATGTCCATTGCATAAAAAAAATGCAAAGGTAAGATACTTGCCTGATGCGCTGCTTACAATTCACAACGTAGTTTTATCGTTTATCTCACGACCTATCATTAATAAGATCGTTCGTTCGATTAGAATAACATACTATAACACATAACACTGCTTATTGCAGTCAGCACATAACCTAATCACGTTATTACCCATGTTTAACAACCATTGAATCACAAATAAACACCTATCAAGTCAAATTATCTAAGTCCAAATCAATTTCTGAAACATGTCGGTGTACCGACAGTTTTATCGGGTAATTATCGAGTCTAAGACTCTGTCCTGTAACTCAATATCAGTCATATTATTTTTAAATGACTTAAAATAATTTTAAAAATATTTATTATAATTTATCATGAATTTTCAAACATCGGAATCATTATTAAATGATTTAAATATTAATCAATTCTATTATTATTAATATTTAATTATTATTAACTATTAATGAAATCATTTCTAAAATGTTAAAGTTATGTATAATAACTTAAAATACTTTTAAAGTATTAATATTACCCTTAAATAATTTTTAAAATATTTAAAATCATTTTTAAATAATTACCATTAATATTTAAATATTAATGTACTATTTATCAAAATATTAAAAGTCTTTAATCATTACTTAAAATATTTTTAATTCATTTATATCCTTTTTAAATAATTTTTAAATTGATAAAACTATTTTTAAACTATTTATTTAATATAATTATTAAATAAATTTAATATCATTAATAATAAATTAATAATTATTAATATTAAATTATTATTGAAATTATCCTTTAAATATTAAAAGTTATATTCTATAACTTAAAATATCTTTAAATACTTTATTTTCATTTAAAATGATTATTATAATATTAAAAATCATTTTTAAACTAAATTATTTAATATAATTATTAAATAACCTTAATATCATTAATTATAATTAATTAATGAAATTTACCTTTAAATATTGAAAGTTATCTTTTATAACTTAAAATATTTTTAAATACCTTATTATTATTTAAAATAATTTTTAATATAATAAAATCATTTTGTTACTTAATTTATTTAATTCATTTAGTAAATATCTTAAATATCTTTAATATTAATTTATTAATGAGTTTTATCACAAAATATTAAAAGTCATTAAAAATAACTTAAAATATTTTCTTATATCATAATATAATTTTAAATGATTTTTTAAGTATTAAAATCATTTTAAATAATTTATTTAATATTATAATTAAATAAATTAAATACCTTTAGTATTCCAAAAATATTAAATATTTATGAAATATATTCAAAATAACTAAAAACTAATTTTCAGAATTTAAAATAATTTTTAATAATTTATTTGGTATTTTTAATAATTAAAAACTATTTTTTTCTATTTATTTAATTAAATTAATTAATTTTCAAAAAATAATATATATTGTCTGTCGCTAAAGCCCTTTAGCGACAGAAACCGTCGCCTTAGGTGTTCTTGAGCCCTCAAGAACATTCATAGGCAGTATACGAGATGCCTCGTTTGACCAACAATCGTGCACTATGTATTGTGTTTCTGGGTTAGCTATTGGTCAAATATTGTAGTGTTAGTGTAGTACTACAAGTATTAATCAAGGTCTGGGCCAGATTACAACATACAAGCAAGATATGGAAGCTCAAACTATCTGTCAGAACAGCTCGACTGATCACTTTTGGGCTTCCACAACTTGCCTTTAGTGTTACGTTTTTGTGATCTAAAAGTTTCAGGTTGTAGCTAGCATGTAGGACAACATTTCTATTGCAACACATAAACAAAACAACAACATAATACCAAGATCTTGTCTGGTCAAACGTTGTCAGAAACCACGCTCATTAAATTTCTGGGTTACCCAGAAAGTTCATCCGTGGACTTTCTGCCTAGTTTGACCATCCTCCAAATCCCATACGTTTGTGATTAAAGCTATCTAAGAGTAATAACCTGTAGTATAACTACCATACTATAACTTTAATGCAACAAATGAACCAAAACATACACACACTGACAGATCTGGTCGAATCAAAACGTTGTCAGGCCGGTTCTGGGTTGTTTCTAGGTTACCCAGAAACGTCCGGTCATGGCCGGTCAACTACTTTTGACCGAAAATAAATTCCATTCTAGACATCAAATGACCCTGATTCCTTTTGTAAATTAAAGACCGCATTACAAGCTACATATAACAACTTAAAAACAACAAAAATAAAAAACATGAAATGATCTACAACCACTGACATTCACTGTCAGACCACCGTTGAACTTTTTCCCAGATTTTGCAAATCTTCAAATCTGAGCCTTTAGATGTTATGGATCAAACATTTAGCAACCCAGATCATCCTTAGACACTATATCTAACATGTTTTACACAAAAAAAATAACATCTAACAACAGATCGTTGGACAGATTTTCAAGTAGGGTTTATACCTTTACTTTGATCTTCTTGTATTTGGGCTTCTGATTTGTTAGTGATTTTCGTGGAGCTGGTATTTGGGACTGATCTAGCTTAATATTTCGGATTTATGGGGCTTGAGAAAGAATGGTTTGAGTGTTGCACAAAATGTAAGTTAATAAATGGTTTTCTCTCTCCTTGATCTATATATATATATATATATATATATATATATATATATATATATATATATATATATATATATATATATATATATATATGTTAGATTCATGTATGACTAAGTATGGCGACTTGTTGCTGGCATTTTAAGCACATGGGGTGGTTCACCAACTCACCTAAATGTCAAAACCTATTTGTTAACCAAAATAATGCAACTAGGGGTATAATGGTCATTTGGCTTGGATTTTTAAGGGCATTATTGTAACTTGTCAAACCCTTAGGGTTTGACCCTTATGATTTAACCCTTAGAGTTTAACCCTAAGGTTTAGCACATAGCATTTGTGGAAAATAGCAACTAGGGTTTGTAAAAATAAATAAATAATTTTAGTTTACAAAAATTTGAAATTAGGGTTTCCTAATTATGATAAATTTTCTAATTACACTATCCATGAACATTAAGGTTTAATATCACTAATTATTGCTAAAATAGCAATTAGGGTTTTTTCTTTTGGTAAATAGGGTTAACAAAATAAAATTTGGATTTCTAATTACTAAATTAGGGTTCTAGTTTAGTAATTAGGGTTTAACAATTTAGGGTTTCCATAATTAACATTTGTAATTCTAATACTTGTTAATTAATCACATTAAAACAATTACAACCAATCTCGAACTCTAATTTGAGTTTCAAATTAGGGTTTCTCATTTTCCAAATTAGGGTTTTTAAAATATCTTAGGATTTTCTAAAAAAAAATTAATTAGGGTTTCTAGATTATAATTAGGGTTTACCTAATTAATCATATCATTATATAATACACATCATAAAATATATAACACCGTCATATAACAGTCTTAAACTCACAGTTGATTTTCAAATTAGGATTTCCCCCAGTAAAATTAGTGTTTAACCAATTAATATTAGGGTTTTGAAATTAAACACCATAATTGACCAACCATCATCAATACGTGCATATAGTACATATTTATAGCATTGAAAAATCAAAATATAATTAATATTCTATTATTATTCGCATTCCTTGATAATAATTCAAAATTAGGGTTTGGATTCTATATCTGATTTATTCCTCATATTTAACCTTAATAATTAAGGTAAAATAATTAATTTAATAATCCGTACTAAAATTCATATAATAAAATAATTATTATAATTATTCTAAAAAAAATCATTCCATATATTATTTAAATAATATATAATTATATTTTCATAGAAAATAATTAATAAAAACATTTCTACTATAAAATTAATTATTATAAAAATATACCTTATACTCCCTCCGTCCCAAATTATCTGTTGTTCTAGAGTTTTACACAGATACCAATATGTATGATAAAAATACTAAAATACCCTTTGGGCTGACTTTTTTATTTTTCACCAAAATCCCACAAAACAGTTGGTGAGAATATGAAAATGATCTAGCTTAAAGAGAAACAATGATTAATTGAAGAGAGAGAGAAAGCAGCGGATTAATTAAAGAAAGAGAGAGAAAAAAACAATGATTAATTAAAGAGAGAGAGAGAGAGAGAGAGAGAAAGCAGTGGATTAATTGAAGAGAGAGAGAGAGAAACAATGATTAATTGAAGAGAGAGAAAGAGAGAGGCGTGAATGTGGATGTTTAAAAAGGAGGATAGGCATGAATGAGAGTAGTGATTATCAACAATTAGGGTAAAGGGGTAAATTTAGAAAACAAAGGGAAAAAATACATTGAAATCTTAAAAAAGCAGATATTGTGGGACAAATTTTTTTTGCTAAAACAGCAGATAATTCGGGACAGAGGGAGTAATAATCAATAATTCTAAAATAAAATTATTTGTAAATATTTATGTAATAAATATATTTTTATTTACCACATAAATACACATACACATTATCTTGTACAAATCCTCATCCTTAAATAAATAAAAAAAAATTTATACGTAAAATTTCTGATTTATTTATATATAAAATATCGGGTTGTTACATTCACCCTCCCTTATAAAGATTCCATCCCCAGAATCACCGTTTTAAAAACCTATACATACACGGGTACATAGCATACACAATCTTCGCAAGTAGATCTCGACCATAATTTGATCGAACTGATCTTTAACTATTCACATCAAGCTTGTCTTTCTGATTAAACGGAAAAATTGGTTTCTAAAAGAACTCAAATTCCTCCTCATAATTTTTTTATAAAATAATTTACTATATATAGGAAAATCATGTATAATAAAATAAAAGTTGTATGAATAATACCTGGAGTTCCATTACCAGCTGCTGCCGTATCCTGGACTGTCATATTGTAGACCCTTGCAGTAGATTTTGTTGGCTTGCTCGATGACGTAGGTCCCGTGATTGCTAACGTCCCGCTGCCAGTACCTGTGTTTACACTTCCTGCCTCCACCCTCCTCTTTGGACAATCCTTCACCTTGTGCTCAGTCGATCCACACAGAAAACATCCACTGGTCATCCTAGGATTTGGGCAGTTGGGAGAGATATGGCCCTCCTGCCTGCACTTATAGCAAACAAATTTTCCTTTCAAACACTCCCCCGAGTGGTTCTTCCCACATGTCTTACACGGCACCACCTGCTTCTTAGTACCTTCTTGTTTCACCTGCACACTTCCAAAGTTGTTCACCTTCCTCTTGTTACTACCACCCCTACTTCCACTATTAATTTCCACCTTCCCAGCTCCTTCAACCTTACCTTTGTTCTTCCTCTCCTTGTTGTAGAGGCTCATAGCCTCACTCCCCTCCTCAGCAATAATCGCCTTCTCCATGAGTGCTGCAAATGTAGGAATCTGTAACACTGCCACCTTATTGTAGAGTCAGGGTTTTAATCCAAGCTCAAACCTACTAGCTTTCCTAGCCTCCGTATCAACTTGATGCGGGGCAAACCTAGCTAACTCATTGAATTTTGCGGCGTATTCCGCAATAGTCATATTCTCCTTCTTCAATTCTAAAAATTTAACCTCCATCCTAGCCTGCATACTAGGTGAAAAATAATTTTTGAAAAACAGAGTTTTAAATCTATCCCATATGACTACACCTTCTCCTGCCCTAGCCTGGTTCGCCTCCCACCAAAAATTTGCCTCCCCCTTCATCATGTAGGTGGCAAAAGCGGTCTTTTTCCCCTCAGCTACCCTAGCTATTACGAACGTCTTCTCAATCTCCTTAACCCAAGTTTGGGATTCTACATGGTCAGTTGTACCTTTAAATTCTGACGGTCCTACAGCCTTAAAGTCTTTGAAGTTTGCTAAATGATTATCCGGCTAATTCCCAGCGACTGGTATTCCCTGTTGCATAGCCTGAGCTATCATATTTGCGAAGTTCTGTATCGGGTCTGCTTGTTGTTGTCCCTCAGCGTTGTTGACAGATTCTTCTGCTCTTTGATTTCGAGTTCGACGTCTTGGCGGCATTATCTGATTAGATAAAATCATAAATTTAACTTACATTCTAAACCTTATCATATAAGTTTAATATATTAAACTAGTTTCATTACTCAAACATAGATTCATATTCATTCAACGATTTCAAAATACTTTACATATTATAGCACATATTGCTTTAAACATCAGCTATCCCTTTGTGACTACAAAAGTCGGGATTTATAACCTTGGCCATTACAAAAGTTTTAGAACATTTCATTAAACAGACATACATATCCTATATATTATATTAAACACACCTACATCACAGAACCTATACTACTTATTTATTACACCTTTTTCTTGGATAACTTCTCGCTTGATGATCTTCTATCCCACAGATAAAACATGCTCCTGGTTTATAGTCAGGGCAATACAGAGTGGTATGTCCCTCATAACCGCAAAGGTAACATATTCTTTTCCCTTTCTTCTTATCAGGTTTTCCTAAATCATGGTCTTCTATCTTTCTTTTCCCCTTCTTGCTCGGAGTTGCACACGATGTGTTGCTTGTGGCTCCCATTTGATCAATTTGGATTTTAAGCTTATCTTGTTCTTCCATTGTTTCTATTAACGCCTGACGCAGTTGACTATTTAGCAGCTTTTCTATTTCCCATAGCCTCTCCAGAGAAGAAACCTTGTTCCTCAGATCTTGCACCTCTGTTGATACTTGATCAGCTTCAACTTTAGTGTCTGAATCACTATCTGTCAGTTTCACCATCTCCGTATTTGGTACTACGTTTTCTATAATAACCACATCGTCCGAGTTGTTTTCATTGTGAGCCTCTATTTCAGCTATTGGCTTCGATATCAGCTCGGGTGTATAGATTCGATCCTTCTTCATGCTATATGCATATAACAAGCCTTTTCCACCAGACATCTACACACATAAATTATCCTGATTAGCATATTATAAATACACACAACAAATAATTGTTTTATATAAGTTATCTTTTATTTTGTTTGACGATGAAGTTATTTAATTCATCTCTTTTTAAACTCTATATGAGTTATTTATATTTTCAACGTTTCCCTCTGTTCTAAGGTTATAGCCTAAGGTTTAACCCACCTAAGGTTTTTAACCCTAAGCTCTGATACCAACCTGTAACTTTTATGGTGCTTCCAACCATAGCACCTTACAAGGGTACCTATCAGCTTGCCACCGACTGAATCGGCGTCCCCTACGGAGAGTCTGGCTTCGGTGCATTCCACACAAGGAAGTCACCAGTGAGAGGCTCGGGACTCTTCGTAAATTCATGATTATAGCTCTGATACCAACATGTAAGGCCCCCAAATTCGGGTACTTGAAACCCGAACTCGGTACTTTACGATACCATTTCTATGAGCGGAATAATACTAATAATAATAACAATAATATAAAGATCAACTTAATTTACATATTTATCAGAGTCTGAATCCCAAGTACGTAACCTTTAAACATTCATTACAACTCATGATAGATAATATATATCATACTTGTCTTAATAATAATATCAAACTATTACATAAACTACCACAAATCTTATTTGGTTAGCTTTCCTTTTCCTTTGTTTCTGCATGAGCCTTCTGGTTCTTCACACTTAGCTGAAAACATTTAAATTAAGCAAGGATGAGCATTTAAGTGCCCAACAAGTAATAGCAATTATATATATATAAGCTGAAAGAATTTAAATATTTTCTTTATACTACCCTTCTACAACAAGTCAATAGTTGTGAAGTAATCTGAACTGATAATAATAACATAACAATCCTCTTTCAAATTTTTGAAACTACGTAATGACTATAAATAGGGTTAAATTGACATACTATGAACATTGTTTTCATTTTTGAAAAGGTTAAACAGAAATTCATTTGTAAACCATCATAACTTACGGACATGGGGGGTGATCAGCCCGTTATGCCCTGCATTGATCAATACTACATGCAAAAACGATGGTATCGTTCACTCTGTCCACCTTGGGTGCATAAAAAGTTTTTCCGTGTAAGGGATGTTCATTCTAGTCTGGGTTCCAAATCAAAGGTTTTATCTTGTTCAACAATAATCTATAATTCAACATATATATATATATATATATATATATATATATATATATATATATATATATATATATATATACGGGTAATTGACAAATGTGTATCAACATGTGATTAAATACAATGAATATCTAAGTGGGGACACTTGTATAACCATTTATAGAAATTAACGAACAGAATATATATATCTGAATTACCATATACTAACATGTTGATAATCAATGAGCGTATATAATATAGGGTTATTAATCTGTACAGTAATAATATAATTCATAAATATTCTTACTCATGTCTATTGCATAAAGAAAATACAAAGGTAAGATACTTGTCTGATGCGCCGTTTATCTCACGACCTATCATTAATAAGATCATTCGTTCGATTAGAATAACATACTATAACACATAACACTGATTATTGCAGTCAGCACATAACTTAATCACATTATTACACATGTTTAATAACCATTGAATCACAAATAAACACCTATCAAATCAAATTATCTAAGTCCAGATCAATTTCTGAAATATGTCGGTGTACCGACAGCTTTATCGGGTAATTATCAAGTCTAAGACTCTGTCCTGTAACTCAATATCAGTCATATTATTTTTAAATGACTTAAAATAATTTTTAAACCATTTATTATAATTTATCATGAATTTTCAAACATCGGAATCATTATTAAATGATTTAAATATTAATCAATTCTATTATCATTAATATTTAGTTATTATTAAACTATTAATGAAATCATTTTTAAAATGTTAAAGTTATGTATAATAACTTAAAATACTTTTAAAGTATTAATATTACCCTTAAATGATTTTTAAAATATTTAAAATCATTTTTAAATAATTATCATTAATATTTAAATATTAATGTACTATTTATCAAAATATTAAAAGTCTTTAATCATTACTTAAAATATTTTTAATTCATTTATATCCTTTTTAAATGATTTTTAAATTGATAAGCCATTTTTAAACTTTTTATTTAATATAATTATTAAATAAATTTAATATCATTAATAATAAATTAATAATTATTAATATTAAATTATTATTGAAATTATCCTTTAAATATTAACAGTTATATTCTATAACTTAAAATATCTTTAAATACTTTATTTTCATTTAAAATGATTATTATAATATTAAAAATCATTTTTAAACTAAATTATTTAATATAATTATTAAATAACCTTAATATCATTAATTATAATTAATTAATGAAATTTACCTTTAAATATTGAAAGTTATCTTTTATAACTTAAAATATTTTTAAATACCTTATTATTATTTAAAATGATTTTTAATATAATAAAATCATTTATTTTACTTACTTTATTTAATTCATTTAGTAAATAACTTAAATATCATTAATATTAATTTATTAATGAATTTTATCACAAAATATTAAAATTCATTAAAAATAACTTAAAATATTTTCTTATATCATAATATAATTTTAAATAATTTTTTAAGTATTAAAATTATTTTTAAATAATTTATTTAATATTATAATTAAATAAATTAAATACCTTTAATATTCCAAAAATATTAAATATTTATGAAATATATTCATATTAATTAAAAACTAATTTTCAGAATTTAAAATAATTTTTAATAATTTATTTGGTATTTTTAATAATTAAAAACTATTTTTTTTCTTTTTATTTAATTAAAATAATTAATTTTCAAAAAATAATATATATTGTCTGTCGCTAAAGCCCTTTAGCGACAGAAACCGTCACCTTAGGTGTTCTTGAGCCCTCAAGAACATTCATAGGCAGTATACGAGATGCCTCGTTTGACCAACAATCGTGCACTGTGTATTGTGTTTCTAGGTTAGCTATTGGTCAAATATTGTAGTGCTAGTGTAGTACTACAAGTATTAATCAAGGTTTGGGCCAGATTACAACATACAAGCAAGATATGGAAGCTCAAACTATCTGTCAGACATGTTCTTCGTTTTCTGGGTTACCCAGAAAACAAGAACAGCTCGACTGATCACTTTTGGGCTTCCACAACTTACTTTTAGTGTTATGTTTTTGTGATTTAAAAGTTCCAGGTTGTAGCTAGCATGTAGGACAACATTTCTATTACAACACATAAACAAAACAACAACATAATACCAAGATCTTGTCTGGTCAAACGTTGTCAGAAACCACGCTCATGAAATTTCTGGGCTACCCAGAAAGTTCATCCGTGAACTTTCTGCCTAGTTTGACCATCCTCCAAATCTCATACGTTTGTGATTAAAGCTATCTAAGAGTAATAACCTGTAGTATAACTACCATACTATAACTTTAATGCAACAAATGAACCAAAACATACACACACTGACAGATCTGGTCGAATCAAAACGTTGTCAGGCCGGTTCTGGGCTGTTTCTGGGTTACCCAGAAACGCCCGGTCATGGTCCGTCAACTACTTTTGACCGAAAATAACTTCCATTCTAGACATCAAATGACCCTGATTCCTTTTGTAAATTAAAGACCGCATTACAAGCTACACATAACAACTTAAAAACAACAAAAATCAAAAACATGAAAAGATCTACAGCCACTGACATTCACTGTCAGACCACCTTTGAACTTTTTCCCAGATTTTGCAAATCTTCAAATCCAAGCCTATAGATGTTATGGATCTAACATTTAGCAACCCAGATCATCCTTAGACACTATATCTAACATGTTTTACACAAAAAAAATAACATCTAACAACAGATCGTTGGACAGATTTTCAAGTAGGGTTTATACCTTTACTTTGATCTTCTTGTATTTGGGCTTCTGATTTGTTAGTGATTTTCGTGGGGCTGGTATTTGGGACTGATCTAGCTTAATATTTCGGATTTATGGGGCTTGAGAAAGAATGGTTTGAGTGTTGCACAAAATGTAAGTTAATAAATGGCTTTCTCTCTCCTTGATCTATATATATATATATATATATATATATATATATATATATATATATATATATATATATATATGTTAGATTCATGTATGACTAAGTATGGTGACTTGTTGCTGGCATTTTAAGCACATGGGGTGGTTCACCAACTCACCTAAATGTCAAAACCTATTTGTTAACCAAAATAATGCAACTAGGGGTATAATGGTCATTTGGCTTGGATTTTTAAGGGCATTATTATAACTTGTCAAACCCTTAGGATTTGACCCTTAGGGTTTAGCACATAGTATTTATGGTAAATAGCAACTAGGGTTTGTATAAATAAATAAATAAATAATTTTAGTTTTCAAAAATTTGAAATTAGGGTTTCCTAATTATGATAAATTTTCTAATTACATTATCCATGAACATTTGGGTTAAATAACACTCATTATTGCTAAAATAGCAATTAGGGTTTCTTCTTTTGGTAAATAGGATTACCAAATTAAAATTAGGGTTTCTAATTACTAAATTAGGGTTCTAATTTAGTAATTAGGGTTTAACAATTTAGGGTTTTCATAATTAACATTTGTAATTCTAATACTTGTTAATTAATCACATTAACATAATTACAACCAATCTCGAACTCTAATTTGAGTTTCAAATTAGGATTTCTCATTTCCCAAATTAGGGTTTCTAAAGTATCTTAGGGTTTTCTAAAAAAAATTTAATTAGGGTTTCTAGATTATAATCAGGGTTTACCTAATTAATCAAATCATTATATAATACACATCATAAAACATATAACACCGTCATATAACAGTCTTAAACTCACAGTTCATTTTTAAATTAGGGTTTCCCCCAGTAAAATTAGGGTTTAACCAATTAATATTAGGGTTTTGAAATTAAACACCATAATTGACCAACCATCATCAATACGTGCATACAATACATAATTATAGCACTGAAAAATCAAAATATAATTAATATTATATTATTATTCTCATTCCTTGATAATAATCCAAAATTAGGGTTTGGATTCCATATCTGATTTATTCCTCATATTTAACCTTAATAATTAAGGTAAAATAAATATATTTTTATTTATCACATAAATACACATACACATTATCTTGTACAAATTCTCATCCTTAAATAAATAAATAAAATTTATACGCAAAATTTTTGATTTATTTATATATAAAATATCGGGTTGTTACAAATTAAATATTTACATAATTCTATAAATATTTAAAATTACAATTTAAATTTTCGGATTGTTACAATCCACATCACTGAATTATCCATGCACTACGGGTCAAGGATATTCGTGTTTTCACCAATGGTCATGATCATGCCAACCACTGTCCATCAATGCACTACGGGCCAATGAGGACTTTTTGTAACGACCCCAAAATAGGTCCATTCCACCCAACCCATTCTGAGTCGCCAAATGCATGGTACAGAAAAAAACTACAACTTTATTACAACAATTGTCGTGCAAAATACAACAACACATATGCTGTGAGTTTGGATACAAATATATACCAAATGTGACTCATGTTCCAACCGTGGACATCACCTCACAATGACACCTTACATAAAGGTATAGTCAAAAACTGTTTTAGAAATTAGAATCTTTGGAAAGTGCTCAAGGAAACCTTCGTACATGGGAGGCCATGCGTCTAGGTTATGATAGATATCATATGGCCACAGAATTATCCTTGGTTGACCCAATAGACCCCAAAGAAAAACGAGAAGATTACTATCATATTCTTCCCAATGGTGAGTCTTCTCTTGACTTATCATTATCTCCACTGTATCTAACTGAGAATTATACTTCAAACAAACACCAAGATTATATAGGTAGTGCTCGTATATATACTCAGCAAGTGGATGAGCACAACCCTGTCTTATGATGACACGAGGTTGTATGTCATTAGACATCTTGTATGATAGTGACAAAACACCCTTCCAACGTTGGGTTCGCCTCACCCTATTTTCTTCACCAAATATAACTACTAAATGATGACCACAGTTCTATTCCCTTGTTACCCCCGCTCGACCCAGCTATACTCTTATTACCTGAAAGGAATTGTGAAGCAAAAGGGTGAGCACAACTAGCTCAGTAAAGAATATCATGACTAAAGATAAATAAATTATCAATAGTCTTCATCAATAATAAATCAGAGATTTAGAACATATGGTAGATGATAAAAAATTTCAACCATAGTTGCAGCGGAACGAGCAATCCATTAGAAGAGTCAAATAGACTATAAAGTCTATTATCTTCTCCATGTTAAAAATCCACCAACAATATTTTATCCATGTAACATCACTCAACAGTTCCTTTCCACAATCATATGAATAACTCATAATCATAATTGTGACTATAAATTTTTCTTCGCACCCAGGACGAAGAATATTTTCATCACCTGTCTTTACCTGAAACATCAAAGATCATGGTTATACCAAATCATAATTCCTGTTTATAATCATACTAACAAATCCATCTTTGCACTACGGGCCAAAGATATTCAACAACAGTTCATCTTTGCACTACAGGCCAAAGATATTCAACAACAGTTCATCTTTGCACTACAGGCCAAAGATATTCATCAACAATTCATATTTGCACTACAGGCCAAATATATTCATATCTCAAAGAAATATATAATCATTTCAGAATTTATATAAACAATAATTATAACCATGTTGATCAATTCACCTTTGCACTTAAGCTTAAGATATTCAATTATAAATTCAATGGTCATGATCATACCAGTCACAATTCAACTTTGCACTACAGGCCAAAGAGAACCCTAGTCATGATCATACCAATAATCTACCCATCTTTACACTCCAGTGAAAGAGAATTTCAACATCAGGGTTATAAAAATGTTATATATGATGATAAAAATAATATGATCAACATATAGTTTTAATCTCAAGAGTAATATTCGTAACTCATGAATAGTAACCCCGACACAAAAGATAGAAATTCTACAATAAAATTCATACCAATATTTCGGTATAATGATATTGAAAGAATAACATTACTTAAATTTATAAATAATTTATTTTAATTGTTTACACTTTACTAATTAATGCATTTAATCATCATAAAATGTCAACTCTTACAATTTCATCATCAATAACCAAAACCCTCATCAAAAATCTGCATATACCTCATATAGGATTCTCAAGCCATAAAATCCTATTTTCCAATTTTCTTTCTTCACAAAACATATTTAATTCATTTACTCATAACTAAACTATTTTCATGAAAAATACCAAATCAGTTCCAAAAATATTTCTTTTCTGGGATTTAGCATAATATAGTCCCATAGTGAACATATATTTTTCTCAGAATTTTTAAAAGTCATTTACTATTTTTTATATGGCCAAAATAGCCGAATATTTAGACATTTGTCAAAAATTGTACTTTTATCTAAAAATTCTGAAATTCACGTAGTATACTCCTATCATATACATGTACTCCCAATAAAAATTCTATCAACTTTGGAGTTAACCACAAGGAATTATAAGCAGTTACTTTTAAAATAGTCTTTTCTCATAAAATTCATAACTCTCAATCTATACATCCAAAAATCACCATTTTTGGACACAATCAAGAAAACTCATCAAAATATCATTTCAAATTTTTCCAGAATTTTTTAAGATCAGAAAAATTACGAAACTGAAAATCATAACAACCCTTAAAATCCCTTAATATCCCTTACCTCAAAAGAGCAGTACTTCTGACTGGATATCGGATATGATGCTGAAGGAAACTTGCACTGATGAATAGTAACTCACCAAGTATCTAAAAACTCACAAAATATGCTTCATAATATAGAGAGAGAAAGAGAGAAAGCTTATATTTCTGGTGTGATTTTCAATTCTAACTTAGCCCTCTATTTATAGGAAAATTTTGGTAGGTTTGACCTGCAACCTGATGGCTTTACCTGCTACTATTCCCACCCACCACATTTGAAATATAATTCAGCACATTTCTTCACCAACCACAAGTGGGGCCCACCAATTCTAGAATTTTCCACCAAAATGATAAACTCCAAAAATTCAACAATTTCTGAACTAGTCATCTCGTAAAATTCATAATAAATCATACGTTCATTTTTAACGGTTCAAAATTTATGGACATATACTCAACTTATATATGTATAACATATCCAAAAATTACCACGATCCAACGGTCGGATTAAAAATTATAACCCCCGCAAAATATCTCAAAAACCCTGATTTTTAATACCTCCATTCCGACAAAAATACTGATAAAAACCTCAACATTAACTCCTTCATTTTTAACCACAAAAATATATTCCTCATTTATATCCACATAAAATAAATATTTCCTTATCATATGAATCAATAATTAATTATTCACAAATAATATTACTGAATCACATTTATGACAACCAGGCCGTTCCCAGGAAAGAGGGGGCTTTCCAATAAGAATTTTTCATTACTGGCGCGCAATTAGGTGACCAAACCTCTCCTTAGACAGAACTTTCTAGGCATTGCCAATAATGTTATCTAATAATATTATTCAAATAATATGAATTATTGATCTGATAATGGGAAATACTGTGCAGTGACAATTATTGAACAACAATAATATAAAATTTCAACGTAGCAATTATTGAATCAATAAAATAAAATATTGAACAGTAATTACTGTAACAATTATTGAGTAGTGCCTTCTTACGTAAGAATCAATAATTTCAAAAATACTGTGCAATACTGTGTGCTACTGTGCAATAACGCGTATTACTGTATTTTAACCACCGGGTATTTCAATAGTGTTAACGGTAACAACTACGCCGTTATTTGTAAAAACTCAAATTTATCGTTTTCTTCACCCGACAGTTATTCTGTTATGGGGCCCACAAATAGCTGCGCCGTCGTACGAATATTCCCCGACAGAAAGAATATTCCACGACCAAACGAATATTCCCCGACAACAATGATTATTTTATAACTACTTGCTTATTTTGAAAAAAAATTCATATTTCACCCATAACTTTAAACTTTTATCAATTTAACCATTTACTGAATAGAAAAATTGAATACTTTTATTTCATAAAATTCGGGGTCTTACACTTTTACCACATCATTTGCAATATTACGGTCATGATTATACCGAATAATCTCTGGTCACAATCATACCAAGTCCATCTATGCACTACGGGCCACAGATGACTTTCATCATAATATAAGCATGAGAATGATGACAATGATATAAGAATTCAATTAAATGAAAGCAAATGATAAATTATAAAGATTTATAATTTAATTTATCTAAAATTCAATAATGTCCAAATTGTCAACATGATACTGCTTTGTGGAGTAAAATTCAAGAATAATATTGTATCAAAAATAATTTAGACCGAAAAGAAGTCAATTTTTGTCATGAATAGTGCCCCGAGTGAATAGTACTTGAGTGAATAGTACCCCGTGAATAGTAATTTAGGAATAGTACCCCGTGAATAGTACTCTGGCATGAAAAGGTTAAAACTTATCAAGAATGTTCAAAATAATATTTTCATGAAAAAATACTGGATGAAACGCAAATTTTAAGAATATTCTATTAATTTTATGGAGTATAGAAACCAAAACTTTAACAAAAATGAGTATAGAATTCGAAATCTGAAACGAAATAATATTACTTACATACTACAGAGTATGGAAGAAAATATTAATTCTTACGAATATTGAACAAAAATAACATCCCTTACCTTAAAAAAAAGAGTATTCTGACTGGTTGGGCGGAGATATTCTTGAAGAAAACTTGCACTGTTTTCTACACTCAAAGCTTTTTAAAACTCGAAATAAATACGCTCAATATTATAGAAGAAGAATTCTCTGATTCTGGTGTGATTTTCAATTCTAACTAAGCATCCTATTTATAGGAGAATGAAAAGGATACTATTTGAATTTTCTCATGTACTACACAGTACAAAACTTTCACAGACGTACCTTCGGCTGATTTTCTAAAAAAATTTGATTTACTATGCAGGACCATGCAATAAAATATAATATATTCTATTTTTCATAAAAAAACAAAACTTATTATAATATATATATATATATATATATATATATATATATATATATATATATATATATATAACATTTCTACTCCCTCCCGACCATTCCATTTCCCCCTCACCCCACCAAGATTTTTCCTCCAAAGATGGGTCCCACTTGTGGCCCCCACCTTTTATTATAACATCTACCAATTATTTTGAAAATGGGTAAATGGGGGTCCGTACAATAAGCAAAATTTACACAAATACTTCATAAAAATCTCCTCAATATTTTTAACAACATTTACTCATCATTATTATAACTCGCAATATTAACAACCAGATCGTTCCCAGGAAAGAGGGGGCTTTCCGATAAGGATTTCTCCCTATTGGCGCGTAATTATATGACCTAACCCCTTTGCTCGACAGAACTTTCCAGACATTGTTAATTATGTAAATAATAATATGAATAACTTGTCATCTCAATTATTAATTTAATACTATAAATTATTGTTATAATAATTGAATTAATAACGTGAGATACTATGCAGCAATTACTGTGGCAATAATTGAATAAAATTGAGTGACTTCTCACGTAAGCATCAATAATCAATATCGTGTGTTACTATGCAACCACGCGTATTACTATACTTTTATCACCGGGTATTTCAACAGTTAACGGTAAAACTTTTGCCGTTATTTATTTTATAAAAAGATATTTCTGTCATTTTCTAACTCCAATAATACTTCTGTTGTGGGGTCCACAAATGATTGTGTCATCGTACGAATATTCCCCAACCAATCGAATATTTTATAACAACTTGTTTACTTTGTAAAATTTATAAATATTACCCACAACTATAACATTATAACAAATTCACACCTTAATATTTAAAAATGATATTTATAGAAAAATTCATCTTTATTTATAAAATTTGAGGTCTTACCCCAATGAGGACTTTTAACACATCATTTGTAATATTACTGATCATGATTATACCGAATAATCCCTGATCATAATCATACCAATCAACAGTCCGTCTATTCACTAAGGGTCAAAGATGACTTTCATCATAATATAAGGATGAGGATGATGACAATGATATAAGAATTCAATAAAATGAGATCAAGGATAAATACTCAAGACTTTAAATTTATCCAGAGTTTAAAAATATCTAAATTGTCAACATGATACTACTTTGTGGAATAAAATTCAAGAACAATATTCACGTATCAAAAATACTTTGGACAGAAAAGAAATCAATTTTTTGGGTGAATAGTACCCGAGTGAATAGTATCCGGTGAATAGTATTTCATGAATAGTACTTCGCAAATAGTGTCGTACGTATGAATAGTACTGTACGTATATATAGTGTCGTACATATAAATAGTACCCAAGAATAGTACTTCGGCATGAAAATCTTAAAATTTAACAAGAATATTCAGAAAAATATCCTTGCGAAACGATACTAGCTGAAGCGCAAATTTCAAGGATATTCTACTAATTTCAAGGAGTATAGAAGCAAAACTTATCAAAATGAGTGTAGAATTCGAAATCTGAAATAAAATAATATTACTTACATACTACAGAGTATGGAATAAAATATTATTTCTTACAAATATTGAATAAAAATAATATCCCTTACTGTGAGACCCCAGATTTTATGAATAAATATTTAATTTTCTCGAAATAATTTTTATATTATAGTGTGGATTTGATATAATGTTATAGTTGTGGGTAGTATTTATAAATTTTACAAAGTATGCAAGTTGTCATATTATATTCGTTTGGTCAGAGAATATTCTTTTTTGTCGGGAATATCCGTACGTCGGCACAGTCATTGGTAGACCCCACAACGGAAGTATTGTCGTAGTTAGAAAATGACAAAAATATTTTATGAAAATAACGGCGGAGGTTTTACCGTTAATACTGTTGAACTACCCGGTAGTAAAAGTACAGTAATACGCGTGGTTGCATGGTAGCACACGGTATTGATTATTAATGCTTACATGATAAGTCACTCAGTTATACTCCATTATTACTACAGTAATTGCTGCATCATATCTCTCATATTATTGATCGATTATTGTCACAGTATCATGTGCATAATATGATATATTATTAAATCAATAATTGAGACTACAAAGCTATTCATATTATTAAATTGTAATATTTACAATGTCTAGAAGTTCTGTCAAGGAGAGGTTAGATAATCTAATTGCGCGCCAATAGGGAGAAATCATTATCGAAAAGCCCCCTCTTTCCTGGGAACGACCTGGTTGTTAAATATTGTGAGTTATGATATTAATGATGGATAAGTTCGTGTTGATTAAAGATGAATTTGATAGTTTCATTGTGTTGGGATTATTTGTGTTAGTAGAAATCGACATCTATTTCGATAATAATTAATGTCTGGAGATTATATTGTTCAATCAGGTATTCGGGGCACTTTTGTGTCGGAGTTACTATTCATAAAATACTATTCATGAGTTACTATTCACAAGTTACTATTTATGAGTTACTATTCATGAGTTACTATTCACGAGTTACTATTCACGAGTTACTATTCACTCTAGTATTGTGCATTCGGGTATTTGGGTACAATATTATTCTATGAGGAGATGTGCTAATTTTTCAGACCGTTAGTTGAAGTTATAATAGTGAATCAATATGGACCGCTGGTGGAAAGTTATAATAGTGAATCAATAAGGACCACTGGTGAAAAAGTTATAATAGTGAATCAATATGGCTCGCTGGTTTAAAAGTTAGAATAGTGAATCAATATGGACCGTTGCTTTAAGTTTTAATAGAAATCAATATGGACCGTCCGTTTAAAAGTAAATCAATCTGGACCGTTCATGAATTAGTTATTATTCATTCTATTCTTCTATAAATAGAAGCTCATTCCTTTATTATTTCTTACGAATTCACTGAAACTCTTGAGAGAGAAATTATAGAGAGAAAGAAGAAGAGTATTCTGCTACTTCACTACTCCAGTATCCAACTTCTTCTAAGGTAAGGGATATTATTTGTTGTACCCGTAAGGGGTGTTATTCTTTCTTATTCATGAAGAGAACTTCTGTTATTCCATTATTTATTATTCCATTGGAATAACCTGTATACGCGGCATACCTTATACATAACCTGTATACGCGGCATACCCTATACTTGGTGAAATCCTTCTATTATTCTATTATTTATTATTCTGTTGGAATAACCTGTATACGCGGCATACCCTATACATAACCTGTATACGCAGCATACCCTATACTTGGTGAAATCCCTCTGTTATTCCATTATATATTATTATGCCGGAATAACCTGTTTATGCGAAATACCGCATACATGGTGAAATTCTTCTATTATTTCATTCTATATTATTATGTTGGAATAACCTGTTTATGCGAAGTACCGCATATATGGTGAAATTCTTCTATTATTCCGTTCTTTATTATTCTGTCGGAATATCCTGTCGGCGCGAATTTCGCTTGACCTGGTTTCATTTATTATTCTGTATGAATAACCTGTATACGCGGATTACCGTATACCTAGTGATGTCTTTTGTTATTCCATTCTTTATTATTCTGTTAGAATAACATGTATACGTGGATTACCGTATACCTGGTGATTTCTGTTCTTATTCCATTCTTTATTATTCTGTCCGAATATCCTGTCTGTGCGTTTACGCCGGACTTGGTTCCATTCTTTATTATTCTGTTGAGAATAACCAGTCGGTGCGATCAATCGCATGCATGGTGATTTCTTCGGTTATTCCATTCTTTATTATTCTGTTGGAATAACCTGTCTATGTGAAGTACCACATGCATGGTGAATGATCCTTTGTATTCATTCCTTATTAAATTGTGGAAATGATCTGTATACGTGGATTACCGTATGGCAGACGAAAATCCATTTGCAGTTTCATATATTCTCTTATACTCAGTTGATTAAAGCTTTAACTTATATACTCCATGAAATTAGTAGAATATCCTTGATATTTACGCTTCATCCAGTATCTTTTCATGGAAATATTTTTCTGAGCATTCTTGAATTTTACTCTACAAAGAGGTATCATGTTGACAATTTGGACGTTATTGGTTCCTGGTTAATTTAATTCGCGAACTTGTTTTATTGAATTATTATGTCGTTGTCATGATAAGTTATATTGGTTATTATGTGAAAACATGAAAGTTTCTTAGAAATCACAAAGGGTTGAAAATCAGATTTTGGTGAAAACGGAACACGAAATTTAATTGACCATATCTCCTGTTCTACTTCAAATTTTTGAGTGTGGTCAAGTCCTAGAGTTATATCTATGAGTTTTGTAGCTTATCCAAGTGGAATCACCGGAAAAGGTGTTGTAAATTTTCGTGTGGACTAATTTTAGCAAAGGAGTCAAAGGCTACCAATACTGAAAAAGCTACTGCCCTTATTTTTAAAAGGGTTGTTTCGGCCATTAATTTATGAGAAAAATTCTGGCCTTTTGGGACATGAAAGCATATGGTATAAAGTACCTCCTGTCTAAAAATGAGCTCATTCCGACTTAAAATGAGCAAGTTATGACCATTTCAATATTTAGGTTTTTCTGACGAAAAACGCTATAACTGGAGTTCTATAACTCCGATGACCATGAAATTTAAACTGGAAGCTCATGTTAACATGTGTAAGATCCTGTCAAGATTTGGGGATTTCTGGAGTTAACCTTGAGGTAGCTAATTTCTTAATGAATTAATTAGAAATTAATTTTTGAAAAATAGTAAATGAATTTTAAAAATTCCGAGAAAAATATATGTTCATTATGGGACTATATTATGCTAAATCTCAGAAAAAAAATATTTTTGGGACTGATTTGGTATTTTTCATGAAAATAGTTTAGTTACAAATATATGAGTTAAATGTGTTATGTGAAGTTGAAGAATTGGTAAATAGGATTTTAGGGCTTGAAAATCCTATATAAGGTATATGCAGATTTTTGATGAGTGATTTGATCATTGGTGATAAAATCTTATGAGTATGACATTTTTGAATGATTAAATGTATTATTGGGTAAAGTGTAAACAATTAGATTAAATTATTTATAAGTTTAAGAAGTGATTAAAATATTGTTATAATATTAACAATATTAGATTATGAGTTTATTAAGTGATTGATAATATTTGGATAAATTTAAAGTCCTTAATATTTATCCTTATTTTCGTTTGATTAATGCTTATATCATTGTCATCATTCTCATGTTTATATTGTGATTAAAGTCATCTTTGGCTTACGTGCATAGATGGACTTGGTATGATTATGACCAGGGATTATTCGGTATAGTCATGACCATTGATGATTTAATGAATATCCTTGGCCCATAGTACAGAGATGATTAGATGATGTGTTTTAGTTATTAAGCTGAGTCTCAGCGATAACAAAATTAAAACTAATGAAAACATTTTAAAATCATAGAAGATAGTAGATTGTATTCCCTACTTGACTCTTCTAATGGATTGTTTATTCTACTGCAGTTAAACTTGATGTCTATTGTATTTTATCAGTTTAACATTGTTGAAGACTATTGATAATTTATTCTGCATTATCTTAGTCATAATATTTCTTACTGGGCTAGTTGAGCTCACCCTTTTTTTCACTGTTCTCTTCAAGAAATGAGAATATAGTGGGAACGAGTCAAAAAACAGAGTGACAGTCTAGAAGATAGAATTAGTATTCCTCACTATTCTGTTAAATAGTGTGACAATAAATGTAATGAGGACTCCATTGAGAGTGGATATTGTCTAGAAGGCAATATTATTGTTTAAACTCTCTGTTTACGTTTTGTCGTATTTTACACGACAGTTGTATAAATGGAGTTTGTATTTGTATTCAGTACCACATATTTGGTGACTCAAGATGGGTGATGTATTCCTATTTTAGGGGCGTCACAGTTGGTATCAAAGCTTAGGGATACGATTCCTAGCTGAGATGTGAGATAAGAACTAGGAGGGGAGACACGGGGAATTCCTTCGCTAGTATGACCAACCTAAGTTTATTTGGTATTTAATTGATCAGTCAGAGTATAGGGATAATATGTGATATGTTAATTAACTCTTGTTTTGTGGCAGTGTTTAAAAATGGCAGCTGAAAATGTTAACAATAGAGTGAATGAGACCATGTGGACACCTTTAATCACTAACCAGGTTAATGTGATGTCAGATGAGAAAGAAATTAGAGATATCTGCATGGTAGGTGAAGAACTAATAGTTGCACCCGAGCTAGTTGCAGAGGTAGCAGCTGAGAGTGAAGAAGAAAAGGAACCTGAGGAGAATTGGTTAGAAGAAGCTTATGATCAAAATTTAGAATTTCAAAATCGTATTCATGAGTTAGAAGAGAAGGCTGAAGAACGGCAGGCGGTCGTGGAGCAAAGAGATGTAACAATTCAAAATTGCGTTACCCGATGTACAATGCTTGAACAGAAGCACTCTTTAGCAGAGTATAAGATATTAGAGCTGGAATCTGAGAATGCTATGGTCAAAGTTCGGATGAAAGAAGAAATAACTAAGCGAAGAAGAATAGATGATGCATGGGTAAAAGCCGCATGACGCATAGATATTGTAGAAAAAGACGTCCGATCCAATAAAGCCAAAATAGATGAAATGGATTTTGCTTTTTGGACAATAATTGGGAGAATCCAACATCGAATTTGAAATTACCCTGTGCATAGTGGTCAACCCCAATTCGATATGGATCGGAGAATAATGATTCAAATCATGGATCAGGAATGTGAAGAAGCACTTAAGGGTGGAATGTACCCTATAGCAAAGTCAAATCCGGTAGTTTAAGTGAGAGCGTTTGTCAAGAAACCCGAACGAAATTATTACGGATAAGTTAATTATAAACTCTTGCGAAGTCTATATCTTATTCGATACTAGTTCTACCCACTCTTATATTTCACCTAGTTGTGTTCAACATTTAAATTTGACTCCTGAGAAGTTAGACTTTGACTTATTGGTATAAACTTCGTTAGGAGAAACTTTCGTTACCTCCACTGTTTATAAATCTTGTTTCAAATCGACACTTTCACGTTACCTGTCGATCTTATCTCTTTGAAAATACTTACCTTTGATGTGATTTTAGGAATCGATTGATTAACTACTCATCATATTTATATTTTGTTAAAAGTCATATGTGGCCTGTAGTGCATAGATGGACTTGGTATGATTATGACTAGGGATTATTCGGTATAATCATGACCGTAATGTTACAAATGATGTGGTAAAAGTCATCTTTAGCCCGGAGTGCATAGATGGACTTGGTATGATTATGACTAGAGATTATTCGGTATAATCATGACCGTAATTGAAAACACGAATATCCTTGGCCCGTAGTGCATGGATAATTCGTGGTCGTGATACTATTAAGCTAAGTCTCAGCATTATTGGTTTTACAGTTGTATATCTTTGGCCTGTAGTGCAAAGATGGACTGTTGATAATTGGTTATACAGTTGGCCTGTAGTGCAAAGATGAATTATTAATGAATATCTTTGGCCGTATTGCAAAGATGAATTTAATATTTTCGACGATAAAGGTATTCAAGGTATCCTCACCTCTTCGTTATACCATGTACGTACGTAAATTTCGAGGGCGAAATTTCATAAGGAGGGGAGATTGTGAGACCCCAGATTTTATGAATAAATATTTAATTTTCTCGAAATATTTTGTATATTATAGTGTGGATTTGATATAATGTTATAGTTGTGGGTAGTATTTATAAATTTTACAAAGTATGCAAGTTGTCATATTATATTCGTTTGGTCAGAGAATATTTTTTTTTGTCGGGAATATCCGTACGTCGGCACAGTCATTGGTAGACCCCACAACGGAAGTATTGTCGTAGTTAGAAAACGACAAAAACATTTTATGAAAATAACTGCGGAGGTTTTACCGTTAATACTGTTGAACTACCCTGTAGTAAAAGTACAGTAATACACGTGATTGCATGGTAGCACACGGTATTGATTATTAATGCTTACGTAATAAGTCACTCAGTTATACTCCATTATTGCTACAGTAATTGTTGCATCATATCTCTCATATTATTGATCGATTATAGTCACAGTATCATGTGCATAATATGATATATTATTAAATCAATAATTGAGACGACAAAGTTATTCATATTATTAAATTGCAATATTTACAATGTCTAGAAGTTCTGTCAAGGAGAGGTTAGATAATCTAATTGCGCGCCAATAGGGAGAAATCCTTATCGGAAAGCCCCATCTTTCCTGGGAACGACCTGATTGTTAAATATTGTAAGTTATGATATTAATGATGGATAAGTTCGTGTTGATTAAAGATGAATTTGATGGTTTCATTGTGTTGGGATTATTTGTGTTAGTAGAAATCGACATCTATTTCGATAATAATTGATGTCTAGAGGTTATATTGCTCAATCAGGTATTCGGGGCACTTTTGTGTCGGAGTTACTATTCATGAGTTACTATTCATGAATTACTATTCATGAGTTACTATTCACGAGTTACTATTCACCTAATTACTATTCAATCTAGTATTGTGCATTCGTGTATTTGGGTAAAAAATTATTTCATGAGGAGATGTGCTAATTTTTCAGACCGTTGGTTGAAGTTATAATAGTGAATCAATATGGACCGCTGGTGGAAAGTTATAATAGTGAATCAATATGGACCGCTGGTGAAAAAGTTATAATAGTGAATCAATATAGATAGTTGGTTTAAAAGTTAGAATAGTGAATCAATATGGATCGTTGCTTTAAGTTTTAATAGTAAATCAATATGGACCGTCCGTTTAAAGTAAATCAATCTGGATCGTTGATGAATTAGTTACTATTCATTTCATTCTTCTATAAATAGAAGCTCATTACTTCATTATTTCTTACGAATTCACTGAAACTGTTGAGAAAGAAATTATAGAGAGAAAGAAGAAGAGTATTCTGCTACTTCACTACTTCACTACTCCAGTATCCAACTTCTTCTAAGGTAAGGGATATTATTTGTTGTACCCGTAAGGGGTGTTATTCTTTCTTATTCATGAAGAGAACTTCTATTATTCCATTATTTATTATTCTGTTGGAATAACCTGTATACGCGTTATACCCTATACATAACCTGTATACGCGGCATACCATATACTTGGTGAAATCTTTCTATTATTCCATTATTTATTATTCTGTTGGAATAACCTGTATACGCGGCATACCCTATACATAACCTGTATACGCGGCATACCCTATACTTGGTGAAATCCCTCTGTTATTCCATTATATATTATTATGCTGGAATAACCTGTTTATGCGAAGTACCGCATACATGGTGAAATTCTTCTATTATTTCATTCTATATTATTATGTTGGAATAACCTGTTTATGCGAAGTACCGCATACATGGTGAAATTCTTCTATTATTTCGTTCTTTATTATTCTGTCAGAATATCCTGTCGGTGCGAATTTCGCCTGACCTGGTTCCATTTATTATTCTGTTAGAATAACCGGTATACGCGGATTACCGTATACCTGGTGATGTCTGTTGTTATTTTATTCTTTATTATTCTGTTGGAATAACCTGTATACGTGGATTACCGTATACCTGGTGATTTCTGTTGTTATTCCATTCTTTATTATTCTGTCGGAATATCATGTATGTGCATTTACGCCGGACCTAGTTCAATTCTTCATTATTCTGTTGAGAATAACCTGTCGTTGCGATCTATCGCATGTATGGTGATTTCTTTGGTTATTCCATTCTTTATTATTCTGTTGGAATAACATGTCTATGTGGAGTACCACATGCATGGTGAATGATCCTTTGTATTCATTCCTTATTAAATTGTGGAAATGATCTGTATATGTGGATTACCGCATGGCGGAAGAAAATCCATTTGCAGTTTCATATATTCTCTTATACATAGTTGATTAAAGCTTTAACTTCTATACTCCGTGAAATTAGTAGAATATCCTTGATATTTGCGCTTCATTCAGTATCTTTTCATGGAAATATTCTTCTAAGCATTCTTGAATTTTACTCTACAAAGAGGTATCATGTTGACAATTTGGACGTAATTGGTTCCTGGTTAAATTAATTCGTGAACTTGTTTTATTGAATTATTATGTCGTTGTCATGATAAGTTATATTGGTTATTATGTGAAAACATGAAAGTTTCTTAGAAATTACAAAGGGTTGAAAATAAGATTTTGGTGAAAACGGAACACAAAATTCAATTGATCATATCTCCTGTTATATTTCGAATTTTTGAGTGTGGTCAAATCCTAGAGTTATATCTATGAGTTTTGTAGCTTATCCAAGTGGAATCACTGGAAAAGGTGTTGTAAATTTTCGTGTGGACTAATTTTAGCAAAGGAGTCAAAAGCTGCCAATACTAAAAAAGCTATTGCCCATATTTTTAAAAGGGTTGTTTTGGCTACTTAATTTATGAGAAAAATTCTGGCCTTTTGGGACATGAAAGTATATGGTATAAAGTATCTCCTGCCCAAAAATGAGCTCATTCCGACTTAAAATGAGCAAGTTATGACCATTTCAATATTTATGTTTTTCTGACAAAAAATGCTATAACTGGAGTTCTATAACTCTGATGACCATGAAATTTAAACTGGAAGCTCACGTTAACATTTGTAAGATCTTGTAAAGATTTGGGGACTTCTGGAGTTAACCTTGAGGTAGCTAATTTCTTAATGAATTAATTAGAAATTTATTTTAGAAAAATAGTAAATGAATTTTAAAAATTTCGAGAAAAATATATGTTCATTATGGGACTATATTATGCTAAATCCCAGAAAAGAAATATTTTTGGGAATGATTTGGTATTTTTCATGAAAATAGTTTAGTTACGAATATATGAGTTAAATGTGTTATGTGAAGTTGAAGAATTGGTAAATAGGATTTTAGGGCTTGAAAATCCTATATAAGGTATATGCAGATATTTGATGAGTGATTTGAACATTGGTGATGAAATCTTATGAGTATGGCATTTTTGAATGATTAAATGCATTATTTGTTAAAGTGTAAACAATTAGATTTAATTGTTTATAAGTTTAAGAAGTGATTAAAATATTGTTATAATATTAACAATATTTGATTATGAGTTTATTAAGTGATTGATAATATTTGGATAAATTTAAAGTCTTTAATATTTATCCTTGTTTTCGTTTGATTAATGCTTATATCATTGTCATCATTCTCATGTTTATATTGTGATTAAAGTCATCTTTGGCTTACGTGCATAGATGGACTTGGTATGATTGTGACCAGGGATTGTTCGGTATAGTCATGACCATTGATGATTTAATGAATATCCTTGGCCCGTAGTATAGAGATGATTAGATGATGTATTTTATTTATTAAGCTGAGTCTCAGCGATAACAAAAATAAAACTGATAAAAACATTTTAAAATCATAGAAGATAGTAGATTTAATTCCCTACTTGAATATTCTAATGGATTGCTTATTCCGCTGTAGTTAAACTTGATGTCTATTGTATTTTATCAGTTTAACATTGTTGAAGACTATTGATAATTTATTCTGCATTATCTTTGTCATAATATTTCTTACTGGGCTAGTTGAGCTCACCCTTTCTTTCACAGTTCTCTTCAAGAAATGAGAATATAGCGGGGACGAGTCGGAAAACTGAGTGACAGTCTAGAAGATAGCATTAGTAGTCCTCACTATTCTGTTAAATAGTGTGACAATAAATGTAATGAGGACTCCATTGAGAGTGGATATTGTCTAGAGGGCAATATTATTGTTTAAACTCTCTGTTTACGTTTTGTCGTATTTTACACGATAGTTGTATAAATGGAGTTTGTATTTGTATTCAGTACCATGTATCTGGCGACTTAAGATGGGTGATGTATACCTATTTTGGGGGCATCACAGTTGGTATCAAAGCTTAGGGATACGATCCCTGGCTGAGATGTGAGATAAGAACTAGGAGGGGAGAGACGGAAAATTCCTTCGCTAGTATGACCAACCTAAGTTTATTTGGTATTTAATTGATCGGTCAGAGTATAGGGATAATATGTGATATGTTAATTAACTCTTGTTTTGTGGCAGCGTTTGAAAATGGTAGCTGAAAATGTTAACAATGGAGTGAATGAGACCATTGGGACACCTTTAATCACTAACCAGGTTAATGTGATGTCAGACGAGAAATAAATTAGAGGTATCTACGTGGTAAGTGAAGAACTAATAGTTGCACCCGAGCTAGTTGCAGAGGTAGCAGCTGAGAGTGAGGAAGAAGAGGAACCTGAGGAGAATTGGTTAGAAGAAGCTTATGATCAAAATTTAGAATTTCAAAATCGTATTCATGAGTTAGAAGAGCAGGCTGAAGAACGGCAGGCGGTCGTGGAGCAAAGAGATGTAACAATTCAAAATTATGTTATCCGATGTGCGATGCTTGAACAGAAGCACTCTTTAGCAGAGTATAAGATATTAGAGCTTGAATCTGAGAATGCTATGATCAAAGTTCTGATGAAAGAAGAAACAACTGAGCTAAGGAGAATAGATGATGAAGGGGTACAAGTCGCACGACGCGTAGATATTGTATAAAAAGACGTCCAATCCAATAAAGCCAAAATAGATGAAATGGATTTTGCTTTTTGGACAACAATTGGGAGAATCCAACATCGAATTCGGAATTACCCTGTGTATAGCAGTCAACCCCAATTCGATATGGATCGGAGAATAATGATTCAAATCATGGATCAAGAATGTGAAGAAGCACTTAAGGGTGGAATGTACCCTATAGCAAAGTCAAATCTGGTAGTTTAAGTGAGAGTGTCTGTCAAGAAACCCGAACGAAGTTATTACGGGTAAGTTAATTATAAACTCTTTCGAAGTATATATCTTATTCGATACTAGTTCTACCCACTCTTGTATTTCACCTAGTTGTGTTCAACGTTTAAATTTGACTCCTGAGAAGTTAGACTTTGACTTATTGGTTAAAACTTCGTTAGGAGAAACTTTCGTTACCTCCACTGTTTATAAATCTTGTTTCAAATCGACACTTTCACGTTACCTGTCGATCTTATCTCTTTGAAAATACTTACCTTTGATGTGATTTTAGGAATCGATTGATTAACTACTCATCATATTTATATTTTCTTAAAAGTCATATGTGGCCTATAGTGCATAGATGGACTTGGTATGATTATGACTAGGGATTATTCGGTATAATCATGACCGTAATGTTACAAATGATGTGGTAAAAGTCATCTTTAGCCCGGAGTGCATAGATGGACTTGGTATGATTATGACCAGAGATTATTCGGTATAATCATGACCGTAATCGAAAACACGAATATCCTTGGCCCGTAGTGCATGGATAATTCGTGGTCGTAATACTATTAAGATGAGTCTCAGCATTATTGGTTTTACAGTTGTATATCTTTGCCCTGTAGTGCAAAGATGGACTGTTAATTATAGGTTATACAGTTGGCCTGTAGTGCAAAAATGAATTGTTAATGAATATCTTAGGTCGTATTGCAAAGATGAATTTAATGTTTTCGACGATAAAGGTATCCAACGTATCCTCACCTCTTCGTTATACCAGGCACGTACGTAAATTTCGAGGGCGAAATTTTAGAAGGAGTGGAGATTGTGAGACCCCAAATTTTATGAATAAATATTTAATTTTCTCGAAATATTTTTTATATTATAGTGTGGATTTGATATAATGTTATAGTTGTAGGTAGTATTTATAAAATTTTCAAAGTATGCAAGTTGTCATATTCTATTCGTTTGGTCGGAGAATATTCTTTTTGTCGGGAATATCCGTACGACGGCATAATCATTGGTAGACCCCACAACGGAAGTATTGTCGTAGTTAGAAAACGACAAAAATATTTTATGAAAATAACGGCGGAGGTTTTACCGTTAATACTGTTGAACTACCCGGTAGTAAAAGTACAGTAATATGCGTGGTTGCATGGTAGCACACGGTATTGATTATTAATACTTACATGATAAGTCACTCAGTTATACTCCATTATTGCTACAGTAATTGCTGCATCATATCTCTCATATTATTGATCGATTATTGTCACAGTATCATGTGCATAATATGATATATTATTAAATTAATAATTGAGAAGACAAAATTATTTATATTATTAAATTGCAATATTTACAATGTCTAGAAGTTCTGTCAATGAGAGGTTAGATAATCTAATTGCGCGCCAAAAGGGAGAAATCCTTATCGAAAAGCCCCCTCTTTCCTGAAAACGACCTGGTTGTTAAATATTGTGAGTTATGATATTAATGATGGATAAGTTCGTGTTGATTAAAGATGAATTTGATAGTTTCATTGTATTGGGATTATTTGTGTTAGTAGAAATCGACATCTATTTCGATAATAATTGATGTCTGGAGGTTATATTGTTCAATCAGGTATTCGGGGCACTTTTGTGTCGGAGTTACTATTCTTGAGTTACTATTCACGAGTTACTATTCATGAGTTACTATTCACAAGTTACTATTCATGATTTACTATTCACGAGTTACTATTCACCTAATTACTATTTAATCTAGTGTTGTGCATTCGGGTATTTGGGTACAATATTATTCCATGAGGAGATGTGCTAATTTTCCAGACCGTTGGTTGAAGTTATAATAGTGAATCAATATGGACCGCTGGTGGAAAGTTATAATAATGAATCAATATGGACCGCTGGTGAAAAAGTTATAATAGTGAATCAATATGGATCGTTGGTTTAAAAGTTAGAATAGTGAATCAATATGGACCGTTGCTTTAAGTTTTAATAGTATATCAATATGGACCGTTCGTTTAAAAGTAAATCAAGTTGGACCGTTGACAAATAAGTTACTATTCATTCCATTCTTTTATAAATAGAAGCTCATTCCTTCATTATTTCTTACGAATTCACTGAAACTCTTGAGAGAGAAATTATAGATTGAAATTATAGAGAGAAAGAAGAAAAGTATTCTGCTACTTCACTACTTCATACTCCAGTATCCAACTTCTTCTAAGGTAAGGGATATTATTTGTTGTACCCGTAAGGGGCGTTATTCTTTCTTATTCATGAAGAGAACTTCTGTTGTTCCATTATTTATTATTCTGCTGGAATAACCTGTATACGCGGCATACCCTATACATAACCTGTATACGCGGCATACCCTATACTTGGTGAAATCCCTATGTTATTCCATTCTATATTATTATGTTGGAATAACATGTTTATGCGAAGTACCGCATACATGGTGAAATTCTTCTATTATTTCATTTTATATTATTATGTTGGAATAACCTGTTTATGCGAAGTACCGCATACATGGTGAAATTCTTCTATTATTCCGTTCTTTATTATTATGTCGGAATATCCTGTCGGTGCGAATTTCGCCTGACCTGGTTCCATTTATTATTCTGTTAGAATAACCTGTATACGCGGATTACCGTATACCTGGTGATGTCTGTTGTTATTCCATTCTTTATTATTCTGTTGGAATAACCTGTATACGTGGATTACCGTATACCTGGTGATTTCTGTTGTTATTTCATTCTTTATTATTCTGTCGGAATATCCTGTCTGTGCGTTTACGCCGGACCTAGTTCCATTCTTTATTATTCTATTGAGAATAACATGTTGGTGCGATCTATCGCATGCATGGTGATTTTTTCGGTTATTCCATTCTTTATTATTCTGTTGGAATAACATGTTTATGTGGAGTACCACATGCATGGTGAATGATCCTTTGTATTCATTCCTTATTAAATTGTGGAAATGATCTGTATACGTGGATTACCGCATAGCGGACGAAAATCCATTTGCAGCTTTATATATTCTCTTATACTCAGTTGATTAAAGCTTTAACTTCTACACTCCATGAAATTAGTAGAATATCCTTGATATTTGCGATTCATCCAGTATCTTTTCATGAAAATATTCTTCTGAGCATTCTTGAATTTTACTCTACAAAGAGGTATCATGTTGACAATTTGGACGTTATTGGTTCCTAGTTAAATTAATTCATGAACTTGTTTTATTGAATTATTATGTCATTGTCATGATAAGTTATATTGGTTATTATGTGAAAACATGAAAGTTTCTTAGAAATCACAAAGGGTTGAAAATTAGATTTTGGTGAAAACGGAACACGAAATTCAATTGACCATATCTCCTGTTATATTTTGAAATTTTGAGTGTGGTCAAGTCCTAGAGTTAGATCTATGAGTTTTGTAGCTTATCCAAGTGGAATCACTGGAAAAGGTGTTGTAGATTTTCGTGTGGACTGATTTTAGCAAAGGAGTAAAAAGCTGCCAATACCAAAAAAGCTACTGCCCATATTTTTAAAAGGGCTGTTTTGGCTACTTAATTTGTGAGAAAAATTCTGGCCTTTTGGGACGTGAAAGTATATGGTATAAAGTACCTCCTGTCCAAAAATGAGCTCATTCCGACTTAAAATGTGCAAGTTATGACCATTTCAATATTTAGGTTTTTTCGACAAAAAACGCTATAACTGGAGTTCTATAACTCCGATGACCATGAAATTTAAACTGGAAGCTCACGTTAAAATGTGTAAGATCCTGTCAAGATTTGGGGATTTCTGGAGTTAACCTTGAGGTAACTAATTTCTTAATGAATTAATTAGAAATTGATTTTTGAAAAATAGTAAATGAATTTTAAAAATTCCGAGAAAAATATATGTTTATTATGCGACTATATTATACTAAATTTCAGAAAAAAAATATTTTTGGGACTGATTTGGTATTTTTTATAAAAATAGTTTAGTTACGAACATATGAGTTAAATGTGTTATGTGAAGTTGAAGAATTGGTAAATAGGATTTTAGGGCTTGAAAATCCTATATAAGGTATATACAGATTTTCGATGAGTGATTTGATCATTGGTGATAAAATCTTATGAGTATGGCATTTTTGAATGATTAAATGTATTATTTGGTAAAGTGTAAACAATTAGATTAAATTGTTTATAAGTTTAAGAAGTGATTAAAATATTGTTATAATATTAACAATATTAGATTATGAGTTTATTAAGTGATTGATAATATTTGGATAAATTTAAAGTCTTTAATATTTATTCTTATTTTCGTTTGATTAATGCTTATATCATTGTCATCACTTTCATGTTTATATTGTGATTAAAGTCATCTTTGACTTACGTGCATAGATGTACTTGGTATGATTGTGACCAGGGATTATTCGGTATAGTCATGATCATTGATGATTTAATGAATATCATTGGCCCGTAGTACAGGGATGATTAGATGATGTGTTTTATTTATTAAGCTGAGTCTCAGCGATAACAAAAATAAAACTGATGAAAACATTTTAAAATCATATAAGATAATAGATTATATTACCTACTTGACTCTTCTAATGGATTGCTTATTACGTTGCAGTTAAACTTGATGTCTGTTGTATTTTATCAGTTTAACATTGTTGAAGACTATTGATAATTTATTCTGTATTATCTTAGTCATAATATTTCTTACTGGGCTAGTTGAGCTCATCCTTTCTTTCACTGTTCTCTTCAAGAATGAGAATATAGCGGGGACGAGTCGGGAAACGGAGTGACAGTCCAGAAGATAGCATTAGTAGTCCTAACTATTCTGTTAAATAGTGTGACAATAAATGTAATAAGGACTCCATTGAGAGTGGATATTGTCTAGAAGGCAATATTATTGTTTAAACTCTCTGTTTACGTTTTGTCGTATTTTACACGATAGTTGTATAAATGGAGTTTGTATTTGTATTCAGTACCATGTATCTGGCGACTCAAGATGGGTGATGTATACCTATTTTGGGGGCGTCACACTTACAACTGTTGAACGAAAATAACATTCCTTACGAATATTGAACGAAGGTAATATTCCTTACGAATATTGAACGAAGATAATAATTTTTGCGAATATTGAACGAAATAAAATTTCTTACGAATACGAAAAATAATATCGTAAGCGAATATGAAATAAATAATACCCCTTACCTTAAAAAGAGAGCAATTCGACTGGTATAGTGGAGATATTCTTGAAGAAAACTTTCAGGATTTTCTACACTTAAAGCTTACTTAAACTATAAAGAAATATGCTCAAGATTATAGACGAAGAATTCTCTAATTCTGGTGTGATTTTCATTTCTAAGCTGAGCATCCTATTTATAGGAGAATGGAATGATACTATTTGAATTTAGATATCAGGGACTGCACAGGAAAAATGTCGCGGGCGAATTTCGTTCGGCTAAAAAAAAATTTTTTTCTGATTTGCTATGTAAATACTATGCAGATACTATGCAAATACTATGCATAATAAAATATAATATATTCTATTTTTCATAAAAAAAATAAAACTTATTATATTATATATATATATATATATATATATATATATATATATATATATATATATATAAAGGTGCAAGATTATATATATATTATACTTAACTAAGATAATTTCTACCGACAGTTTTGAAAAATGGGTAAGTTGAAGTCCATATAATAAGCCAAATTTATAACAAAATATTTCATAAAAATCCTCTCTATTTATCTCAACTCACTTGGCTTCACAAAACACATTTTTAACAACATTTATTCATCATTTATAACTTGCAATATTAACAACCAAATCATTCCCAGGAAAGAGGGGGCTTTCCGATAAGGATTTCCCCCTATTGACGCATAATTAGGTGACCAAACCTCTTTTCTCGACAGAACTTTCTAGACATTGTCAATAATATAAATAATAATATAAATAACTTTGTCGTCTCAATTATTGATTTAATATAAAATATTGTGACAATAATTGAATCAATAACGTGAGATATTATGCAGCAATTACTATAGCAATAATTGATTATAACTAAGTGACTTCTCACGTAAGCATCAATAATCAATACCGTGTGCTACTATGTAACCATGCGTATTACTGTACTTTTCATCACCGGGTATTTTGACAGTTAACGGTAAAACTTTCGCCGTTATGTTTATAAAAAGATATTTCTGTCATTTTCCAACTCCGACAATAATTCCATTGTGGGGTCCACCAATGATTGTGTCGTCGTATGAATATTTCTTGTTAAAATGAATATTTCCCGACCAATCGAATATTTTATAACAACTTACTTACTTTGTAAAATTTGTAATATTACCCACAACTATAACATTATATCAAATCCACACCATAATATTCAAAATGATATTTCGATAAAATTAAATCTTTATCCATAAAAGTTGGGGTCTTAGAACCTCCCTTCTTATGAAATTTCGTCCTCAAAATTGGTGTACACACCTGGTATGCTGAAGAGGTAAGGATACCTTGTTTTCATTTTAGATTCTAACTCTTGAGGTATAACCTTTAAGCGTAGAATATATTCCTTCTTATCTAAGATTTTAACAAGTACCTCTTCATACATTAAATCTTCCGCTATCTCGTCCGGTTCTAAATCAATAATGTGGTTCGAGTCGTCCACATATTTATGTAACATCGATACGTGAAAAATATTATGAATACGCGACATACTTAGCGGTAAGGCGAGTCTATAGGCCACAGTTTCTACTCAATCGAGAATTTCAAATCGGCCAATTAAATCGAGGGTTGAGATATAGACAGTTCCTACTCAATCGAGAATTTCAAATGGGCAAATTAAATTGAGGGTTTAGATTTCCTCTCTTCATCGACTCTTGCTTCTAGAATAACGCCTTCTTGAACCTTCTTCTTCACATTCATCAGCTCTGAGCCTTTAGCTTGAGCGGCTTTAACTTTATCGATTAAATTCGGTTCTAATCGTATATTCGATATCTTCATGTAGGTTCCTAGAGTCTTCAACTCTATCTCCATCTTTTGTACATCGTACGAAATGGGTCTTTGTGTTAACAACGTCGCACTTGTAACCGCATACGATCTTCTACTCAATGCGTCAGCTACCATGTTCACTTTTCCAAGATGGTATTGAATGGTACGATCGTAATCTTTCAATAACTCGAGCCAACGTCTTTGGCGCATGTTACGTTCGTTCTGAGTGAAGAAATATTTGAGGGTTTTGTACCGGGTTCAAGGTCGATATAAAATTTGATTTCACGCTCTGAGGGTAGGCTCGGAAGTTCTTCGGGGAATACGTTAGAAAATTTATTAACAATAGAAGTATCTTTCAAAACTGTGACTCTCATCCAAGACTTAGATAGCACCTTACAATGATACCTATCAACTCGCCACCATTATTCACGGCGTCCCCTACGAAAAGTTTGGCTTCGGTGCATCCCACACAAAGAAGTCACCAGCGAAAGGCTCGGGGCTCTTTACTTATGGCTTGATATGACAGTGATTGACTTTAGTGGTTTGGTTGCTTGAATTTGCATAACAGGTTGGTTAGGAATATGAAAGCTAACAACATTACGAAAATAATCAATTTTAGCATGATGAATAGTTAACCAATCAATCCCTAAAATCACATCAAATGTAAGTATTTTCAAAGAGATAAGATCGACAGGTAATGTGAAAGTGTCGATTTGAATCAATCAAGATTTATAAATGGTGGATGTAATGAAGGTTTCTCCCAACGAAGTTTTAACAGATAAGTCAAAATCTAATTTCTCCATAATCAAATTTAAACGTTGAGCGCAAGTAGGTGAAATAAAAGAGTGGGTAGAACTGGTATCGAATAAGGTTTAGACTTCACAAGAGTTTATGATTAACTTACCCGTGATAACTTCGTTCGGGTTTCTCGACAAACGCTCTCACTTAAACTACCGACTTTGACTTGTCTGGGATAGCCTTTAGTGTCTCCATCCCAGCTAGACTTGACTTCACTACACGACAAAATCGAGCTAGGTGACCTTCTCTTTTGCAATTGAAACACACTTTGGGTTGTTGCGTACAGTTTGGACGGATGTGTCCCTCATGTCCGCATTTGTAATATACGACCGGTGGTCGTTCTTTTTTCTTGAAAACGGGTGCTAGTGCTGCTGTCTTTCCATCATTATTGAACCTTCTCTTCTTGAAATTTCCACTTCTATTATCTTGGCCATGATTACAACAGAAGTGGTTACCATTCTTGGCATGATAATTTCCTCCATGATGGTTATCATTGTTCCAATGGTCGTTGCCACCGGTATGATTATTATCGTGTTGTTGGTCATTACCTTTTGGTTGAGCAGACTCATTATCGCTCTCCACTAACTGAGCCATATCCACAACATCTGAATATAAACAAAGTTTGTGAGAAATGAGGTATTAACGTATTTCGGGTTTCAAACCTCTTAAAAATATTCGCGTTATTCGCTCCTCATTATCGACCAAATGGGATGCAAACCGAGATAACTCTACAAATTTAGCCTCGTATTGCGATACGATCATATTATTTTGCTCTAGCTTGATGAATTCTACCTCCTTCATGTAACGAATACTTTCAGGAAATTACTTGTCGTTGAACAATTATTGGAACTTCTCCCAAGACATCTTTAGTGCAGCAGGTTGAGTACGTTTTACAGATTTCCACCAGTAATCTACTTCTTCACGCAACATAAAGGTGGCAAAAGAGAACCTTTTGGTCTTCAGAGCATTCCATGACATCAAATATCTTGGTGATCTGCTTAATCCACGTATCTGCCTTAAGTGGCTCTGGCTTTCCCAAAAACTCCGGCGGTCTTAGCTCCTTGAATTGCTTACCAGTGACAAGCCGTGAGTTGCCATTGACTCCACCTGCATTATGAACATGAGTCTCTCTCGTTTGGTGTTGCATGAATTCTAAAAAGCTCCTAAACGTTCCATCGTTCGTCATTTGGTTGGTGTTGTTGTTTACACGAGTATTATTGCGTTCCTAATGCACATTATCCTGGTTATTGATCGTCGATGACTCAACGGTCTCATGTGCTCCATTGCTTATCTCAACGTTTTCAGATGTCATTTTCAAACACTGCCACAAGATATGGGTTAATTCACATGCCACATATTATGTCTATATTCTGACTAACCAATTAAATAACAAATAAGCTTAGGTAGGTCATACTAGCGAAGGATTTACCCGTCTCTCCCCTTCTAGTTCTAGTCTCACATCTCAGCCAGGGATCATATCCTTAAACTTTGATACCAACTGTGACGCCCACAAAATAGGTATACGTACATCACCCATTTTGAGTCGCCAAATACATTGTACATAATTTAAATACAAAATTAATTTATACAACTGTTAAGTGTCGTGCAGAATATGACAAAACATAAGCTGTGAGTTTTAATACAAATATTGTCTCCTAGACAAATTCCAAACTCAAAATAAGTCATCATTACAATTATTATCACACTATTCTTATAAAATAGTGAGGACTACTATAGCAATCATCTTGGACCATCACTCCATTCTCTAACTAGTCCCAGCTATATTCCCATTTCCTGAAGAGAACAATAAAAGTAAAGTGTGAGCTCAACTAGCTCAGTAAAGAATATTATGACTAAGATAATGCAGAATAAATTATCGTTAGCCTTCAACAGTATAACAACTAATAGAATACAATAGACAACAAGTTTCAAATCAACAACTGCAGCGGAAATAACAATCCATTAGAAGAGTTAAGTAGAGCATGATATCTACTATCTTCTATGATTTAAAAGTTTATCATCAATTTTATCGCTGAGACTCAGCTTAATAAATAATCCACATCACTGAATTATCCATGCACTATGGGCGAAGAATATTCATTAGTATCACGTCCACGAATTATTCATGCACTACGGGCCAAGGATATTCATGTTATCATCAATGGTCATGATCATGCCAAACAAACAATTCATCTTTGCACCCTTGGCCGAAGAGAAACCATGGTCATGATCATACCAACAACTGTCCATCAATTCACTACGGGCCAATATGGACTTTTACCACATCATTTCTAACATTACAGGTCATGATTATACCAAATAATCTCTGGTCATAATCATACCAATCAATAGTCCATCTATGCACTACGGGCCAAAGATGACTTTTATCATAATATAAGCATGAGGATGATGACAGTGATATAAGAATTCAATCAAACGAGATCAATGATAAATATTAAAGACTTTAAATTTATCCAAAGTTTAAAAATGTCCAAATGGTCAACATGATACTGCTTTGTGGAGTAAAATTCAAAAATAATATTCACTTATTAAAAATACTTTGGACAGAAAAGAAATCAATTTTTTGGGTGAATAGTACCAGAGTGAATACTACCCCGTGAATAGTACTTTGTAAATAGTGTCATATGTATGAATAGTACCGTACGTATGAATAGTACCGTACGTATAAATAGTGCCGTACGTATAAATAGTACCCATGAATAGTATTCCGATATGGAAAACTTAAAATTTAACAAGAATGTTCAGAAAAATATCCTTATGAAACGATGCTAGATGAAGCACAAATTTCAAGGATATTCTACTAATTTCAAGGAGTATAGAAGCAAAACTTATCAAAATGAGTGTAGAATTCGGAATCTGAAACGACATAATATTACTTACATACTACAGAGTATGGAAGAAAATATTATTTCTTACGAATACTGAACAAAAATAATATATCTTACAACTATTGAACGAAAATAATATTTCTTATGAATATTGAACGAAGATAATATTCCTTACGAATATTGAAAGAAGATAATATTTCTTGCGAATATTGAACGAAATAAAATTTCTTACGAATACGAAAAATAATATCGTAAGCAAATATAAAATAAATAATACCCCTTATCTTAAAAAGAGAGCAATTCTGACTAGTATAGCGGAGATATTCTTGAAGAAAACTTTCATTATTTTCTACACTCAAAGCTTCCTTAAACTCTAAAGAAATACGTTCAATATTATAGACGAAGAATTATGTGATTCTAGTGTGATTTTTATTTCTAAACTAAGCATCCTATTTATAGGAGAATGGAAGGATACTATTTGAATTTAGAAATCACAGACTGCACAGGAAAAGTGTCACGGGCGAATTTCGTTCAGCTGAAAAAAAATTGATTTACTATGCAAACACTATACAGACACTATGTAAATACTATGCATAAAAAAATATAATATATTCTATTTTTCATAAAAAAATAAAATTTATTATAATATATATATATATATATATATATATATATATATATATATATATTTATAACTTAACTGAGATAACTTCTATCGACAGTTTTGAAAAATGGGTGAGTGGAGATCCATATAATAAGCCAAATTTACAACAAATACTTCATAAAAATCTCTTCTATTTATCTCAACTCACTTGGCTTCACAAAACACATTCTTAATGACATTTATTCATCATTTATAACTTTGCAATATTAACAACCAGATCATTCCCAGGAAAGAGGGGGCTTTTCGATAAGGATTTCTCCCTATTGACGCACAATTAGGTGACCAAACCTCTTTTCTCGACAGAACTTTCTAGACATTGTCAATAATGTAAATAATAATATGAATAACTTTGTCGTCTCAATTATTGATTTAATATAAAATATTGTGACAATAATTGAATCAATAACGTGAGATATTATGCAGCAATTACTATAGCAACAATTGAGTATAACTAAGTGATTTCTCACGTAAGCATCAATAATCAATATTGTGTGCTACTATGTAACCACGCGTATTACTGTACTTTTCATCACCAGGTATTTTGACAGTTAACGGTAAAACTTTCGCCGTTATGTTTATAAAAAGATATTTCTGTCGTTTTCTAACTCCGACAATAATTTTGTTGTGGGGTCTACCAATGATTGTGTCGTCGTACGAATATTCTCTGTTAAAACGAATATTCCCCGACCAATCGAATATTTTATAATAACTTGCTTACTTTGCAAAATTTGTAAATATTATCCACAACTATTATATTATATCAAATCCACACCATAATATTCAAAATGATATTTCGAGAAAATTAAATATTTATTCATAAAAGTTGGGGTCTTACATCAATTGTATTCCTTTCTTCTAGTTATGTCATTCTTCTAAGCTCTTATTCAAGAAAACCTAAGTTTCATCACATTGACTTTCAAGACTTATCCAAATGTGCTGGTGATTGCTCAAAATTATCATCGAGTCTTCAGGTATGTTGCGAAGACTCTTTCGCATAAACCTTTCTATTATGTTAGTAGATACGATATGAGTTATTTTGTTCCTAAATTTTTTGTGTACCATAATCATCTCTTAATTTCTTTAGTGAATTATTCATTCATTCCTCATCTATAGAGTTCACGGCACTCTGCAGATATTGTAAATAGATCACCTTGTATAGTCCAAGAGTCCCAAAACTCTAGTGATTTTGTAAACTCTACAGACTCTTCAGACGTAAAGTCCCAACACTTTACGGATGATGCACATCACGTGTTCTCTCCGATTGTAGAGTCCCAAAACCCCACGATCGATGATCAGAATCCCAGTTCTCTTATACATATTCATACTCAATTCCATCCAACCTTTCCTTCATCCATAAATATATCCAACATTCTTTCAACACCAATAACGTTTCCTATACATCCACCCTTACCACAATAGATTGTACAACATACAACCCCTATTCAGGTTTTAGTGCCTCACTCTCACTCTCTGACATATAGAGATGTACCCTCTACTTCCAATAATAAATGTTTTAACCTCACTCTTGACCTCAAAAATATAAGACGGAGTGATAAGGATGGTCAAGAAGAAATGCTTGACATAGTATTAGATCAAGTCTCCAGGATTCCTTCCAAGACTCAACTACAAGAAATTCTAACATCCCTTGCTGCTGAAGTGGCTGTCAGGCTTGAGCGGTCTGATAAAGTATTGCATATACCTCCGTTAGGGTTCTGGAAATAATGTCTCAGGCTTTTAGAGAAGAAATTAAAGCACTTCTCAAGGACATTATTGAAAATTTGAAGAAACGAGATGACATCTATTTTGAGCACCTTCACAAATAGCGAGAGGTTGTGCTCACACTTCAGGAGACAAATAAAAAGAAGATGTCAATTCTTACTGATAAGGTTTTTGACCTGAGTGTTTCCCTCATTGAGTTTAAAGAAATGTACAGACAAAAAGCTAAGCAAACCAGACAAGCACTTCAGCGCACCTATAATGTCATAGCACTTGTACATTAGTAGTGTGAACAGGTAGATCAACGAGTTCAAGAGAATCGTGATGATATCATTTTATCTCGCACTCAAATGCAAGAGCTGGTACATAGTGTCTGTGAACTTTCTACTGAAGTAGTTGGACTTAATGCTGACAAAACGGGGGAGGAAAGTATCAGGAGGAAAGGGAGAGGAAAAAAAATTTTCCAGAGAGCAACAAGAACAACATCAATCTACGCTGCCTCTACTTTGAGCGCTCCCAATAAATGATCGAGGTCACCCCCATCAGATCGAATCTTCAAGTGCAGTAACAACAACTGGCTCACAACTTCCATCAAATGATATTGCGTTTGAAAACAAATGTTTTCAAGGGATTAGAATCCAGGGGGAGCAAAGCCTTAATATGTCAAATCCAAGGACCTCAACCTTTTTCTTAGGAGATGCAAAGAAGAATAACTGAAGGAAGGGAAGCGTATGATCGTGGAGTTGCATCTGAGAAGAAAACTCTTGAACAAGAGAGATGATACAAGAGGAAGAGGTAATAAACTTATTATTACTCTTCATTGTAAACAAATTTTTGTATAAACTACATATACATTATTGAAATTCATTATTTCGATGCAGAGATACAGTTTCTCACTGTACAATAAGACATTTTATCATTATATTCTTTGCATCGTAGAATTGATGTTTGATATGAAACTATTGGTTTTGTCATCATCAAATAAAGGGGACTATTAGGAATGACTATGCTCCACGTATTTAAATTTGATGATGTGATTAAATGTATATTTTTATCAGTAGTTTTGTACAGTCCTTCATTAAGATATCTATATACAAGGACTTATAACTAGAACAATCAAACTTGTTAGGTTGATCATTTGGGCTATTTCAAAGAATATGTAATAGGATCAAATCGATCTTATAGTCTTGTTAAATGATCGTAGTTGTAAAACCCCAATTTTTTATGAATAAAATTAAATTTCCTCTGTTCATTATTTTAAAATAATAAGGTGTTAAATTGATATAATGCTTTAGTTATGGGTAAAATGCGCAAATATTTTAAATAAGCAAGTGGTTATAAAATATTCATTGTTGTCGGGGAATATTCGTTTAGTTATGAAATATTCTTGCTGTCAGAGAATATTCGTACGATGGCGCAGTCATTTGTGGGCCCTATAACAAAAAATTGTCAGATGAGAAAAACGACAAGTTTGAGTTTTTTATAAATAATGGCGTAGTTGTTACTGTTAAAACTGTTGGAATATCCGGTGGGTAAAGTAAAGTAATACGCGATGTAGCACAGTAGCACACGGTATTGCACCAATTATTGATTCTTACGTAAGAAGTCACTACTCAATAATTATTACAGTAATTATTGTTCAATATTTTATTTTATTGATTCAATAATTGCTACATTGATATTTTATTTTATTGATTCAATAATTGTCAATGCACAATATTTCCCATTATCAGATCAATAATTCATATTATTTGAATAATATTATTAGATAGCATTATTGACAATGTCTAAGGAATTTCTGTCTAGGAAAGGGGTTTGGTCACCTAATTGCGCGCCAGTAAGGAGAAATCCTTATCGGAAAGCCCCCTCTTTCTTAGGAATGACCTGGTTGTCATTATTGTGATTCTGTAATATTATTTATGAATAATTAATTATTGATTTATATGATAAGAAAATATTTATTTATGTGGATATAAATGAAGGAATTAATGCTGAGATGTTTTATCAGTATTTTGTCGGAAGGGAGGTATTGAAAATCGTTCGTATGTGGATTTCGGTCATTTTTCATTTGAAAGTTGGAAAAATTTTCTTCTACAAAGTTGTTGAGAATTAAATTTCCTATGGAATGGACATAAAATTCGTATTTTTTTGTTAAAAGGGCTATTTATTAGGAATTATTGAAGTTTCAAAAATAAATATTTTTATTAAAAAACATAGGAGGGCCCCACTCTTGTCCTTTGTTGGTGAAATGTGCTGAGAAATTTTTTCAGAAGAGGTGGGATATATCTTTTTCCATATTAGTGTGTGTAGGTGTAATTTGGTCAAACCTGGCGTTCTGACATTTTTCTATAAATAGGGTGCTTGGTTAGAATTAAAAATTACACCAGAATCAGAATTTTCTCTCTCTATAATATCGAGCGTATTTTTGTGAGTATTTAGATATCTTGAGTGTTGCTATTCAGTGCAAGTTTCATTCAACATTATATCCGATATTTCAGCCAGAAATACTATTCTTTTGAGATAAGGGATGTTATTTTCTTCGTAAATGATGTTATTTCTTTAAATATAATTATACTGAAATATTGGTATGAATTTTATTATGAAATTTTTAACTTTTTATGTCGAGGTTACTATTCACGTATACGATACTATTCACGTATACGTCACTATTCACGAATATGATACTATTCACGAGTACTATTCATGAAGTATGATTTTTCTTGTGAAAATTCTACCTTTTCGTGCTGGGATTACTATTCACGTATACGACACTATTCACTTATATGGCACTATTCACAAATACGGTACTATTCATAAAAAAAATTAAATTTTCTTTTATGTGTCCAAGTTGTCTATTATGGTTCCTATCTTTGATTGGATCTATGTTTTGAACTTTATTTTTGAAATATACTCCACAATTGATTATTATGGAGTATTTTTAAACTTGGATAAACCAAAGTATAAATCCCTAATCTTTGTCCTTTTATCTCACTAGATTCGTTTTCTTTAAAATATTTTCATCATTCTCAGTCCAAAATGGTGATACAACTGAATATCTTTGACCTGTAGTGCAAAGATGAATGATTACCTGATGAATATCTTTGGCCCGTAGTGCAAAGATAGACAGGTGTTGAGATGAACATGACCTACCGGTGATACAAATGAATATCTTTGGCCCGTAGTGCAAAGATGAATATTTGATTTAAGATGTATATTGATTGATGTTGTAGGGATAAAATATTTATGATGGAATTTTAAATTATAGAAGGTAGTAGACTTCATTCTCTACTTAACTCTTCTAATGAATTGTTGTTTTCGCTGCAGTTGTTAATCTAAAACTTGTTGTCTATTATATTATATCAAATTTTTTCCTGTTGACAACTAAGGATAATTTGTTCTACATTATCTTAGTCATAATATTCTTTACTGGGCTAGTTGAGCTCACCCTTTTCTTTTTTATTCCATTTTTCTTCTCAGGAGGCGAGAATATAGTGGAAACTAGTCGGGGTGTGGAGTGATGTTTCAAGTAAGTTGTTTTAGCAGTCCTCACTATTTTGTGAAATAGTATATCAATAATTATAATGAGGACTTATTTGAATTTGGATATTATATAGAAGACAATATTTGTATTTAAACTCACAGTATATGTGTTATCATATTTTGCACGACAATTATAATAATGAAGTTGTAGTTATTTTTTGTACCATGTATTTGGCAAATCAGAATGGGTTGTGTGGACCTATTTTGGGGGCATCACAGTTGGTATCAGAGCTTAGGGATATGGTTCTGTCGGAGATCAGAAAATAGAACTAGAAGGGGAGAGACGAGTAAATCCTTCGCTAGTGTGTCCTACCTAAGCTTATTTGTGTTTAGTTGGTCGGTCGGAATATAGGGATAATTTGTGACATATGAATTAACCCTTTTTTTGTGGCAGTATTTGAGAATGGCAGCTGAAAATATTAATAATGGAGTGAATGAGACCGTTGAGATACCTTTAATCATCAACCAGGAGAACGTGCAATAGAACGGTAATGTTCGTCCTGTAAACAACACCACCGATCAAACGATGAATGATGGGATGTTTAGAAGCTTTTTGCAGTTTATGCAAAATCAGAGAAAGGAGACTCGTGTACAAAATACAGGTGGAAATGATAGCAACGCGCGGCTTGTCACAGCCAAACAGTTCAAAGAATTGGAACCACCAGAGTTTTTGGGAAAGTCGGATCCGATCAAGGCGGAAACGTGGGTTAAGCAAATTACCAAGATATTTGATGTCTTGGGATGCACGGAGGAACAGAAGGTTCCATTCGCCACCTTTATGTTCCGTGGTGAGGCATATTACTGGTTGAAATCTGTGAAGCGTACCCAGCCTGCCGCACTCAATATATCTTGGGAAGCGTTTCAGAAATTATTCAATGACAAGTACTTTCCTGAAAGTATTCGCGTAATATGAAGGAGGTATAGTTTATCAGACTGGAACAGAACAACATGACTGTGTCCCAGTACGAGGCTAAGTTCGCGGAGTTATCCAAGTTTGTACCTCATTTAGTAGAGAATGAGGAACGTATGATGCGGATGTTTCTGAGAGGTTTGAAACCCGAAATACGTCAATACCTCATTTCTCACAAAATTTGTTTATATTCAGATGTTGTGAACATGGCTCAATTATTAGAGCGAGATAATGAGTCTGTTCAACCGAGGGACCACAACCAAGGTCATACCGGTGGCAGCAATCATCGGAGCAATGATAACCAGCGGAGAGGAAAATATCCGGACAAAGCGGTAACCACTCTGGTGGTAATCGTAGCCATGATAGTGGAAGAAGCGAGTCGGGGGGGATTTCAAAAAGAGAAGGTACAACAATGACAACGTGAAGACATCAGCACCGGCATCAATTATTTCTAGGGAAGGGGAACGACCACCGGTCATATGTTATAAATGTGGGAAAGAGGGACACATCAGCCCAAACTACCCAAAATAATTCAAGGTGTGTTATAACTGTGGAAAGGAATGTCATATAGCTCGAAATTGTCCTGTAGCAAAGTCAAGTTTAGCTGGGACGGTGGCACAAAAGGCAGATACGGACAAAACAAAGTCGGTGGTTTCAGGAAGAGCGTTTTTTGTAACTTCTAAAAATACGAGGAACCCGAACAAAGTTATCACGAGTTAGTTAATCATAAATTCTTGCAAAGTTTATACCTTATTAGATATCGGTTCTATCCATTCTTTTATCTCTCCTGCTTGTGCTCAACGTTTGAACTTGACTCCGGAGAAATTAGACTTTGACTTATCTGTTGAGACTCCGTTAGGAGAAACTTTCATTATATCCACTATTTAGAAATCTTGCTTGATTCAAGTTTGGACCATCACATTAATTGTTGATCTTATATCTTTAAAGATACTTGCATTTGATGTGATTTTAGGGATTGATTGGTTAACTACTCATCATGCCAAAATTGATTGTTTTCGTAAGGTTGTTAGTTTTCATATTCCTAACCAACCTGTTATACGAATTCAAGAAACCAAACCACTAAAGTCAATCACTGTCATATCAAGCCATAAAGTCATTCGTTTATTGAAAAATAGATGTCAAGCTTTCTTAGCCCATGTTATGAATTTAAACAAAAATACGTCAGATTTGAATAATATTTCTGTTGTTAGTAAATTTTCTGACGTATTTCCTGAAGAACTTCCTGGCCTACCCCCAGAGCATGATATCAAAGTTTATATTGACCTTGAACCTGGTGTAAAACTCATTTCTAAAATCCCATATCAAATGGATCCTATTGAACTTCAGGAGTTAAAAACCCAACTACAGGAGTTGGTATCCTAGCCTCTATCTGGTGACTTCCTTTGTGGAATGCACTGAAGCCAGACTCTTTGTAGGGGATGCAATATTCGTGAGATGGTAAACTGATAGGTGCCATTGTGACGTGTTATTCAAGATTGGGATATAAGTCACAGTTGAGAGCAACCTAAGTCTGTAATCAAAATACATAGCTTTCTAGGCTTAGCTGGTTATTATCGGAGATTCGTGGAAGGATTTTCTCGAATTGCCACTCTATTAACTCAGCTGACTCGTAAAGATACAAAATTCTGATGGAGCGAGGAATATGAGAAGAGCTTCCAAGAACTCAAGAGGAGACTCATTTCGGTACCTGTTCTGACAATACAATCAAGTTCGGAGGGATTTGTCATCTACAGCGATGCTTCAGGCAAAGGTTTATGATGTGTTCTCATGCAACATGGGAAAGTCATGGCCTATGCCTCAAAGATAACTCAAAGAATATGAAAGGAATTATCCTACTCGTGATCTAGAGTTGGCAGTAGTCGTTTCGCGCTAAAGATCTGGAGGCACTACCTATATGGGGAGAAAGTGGAGATCTATACAGATCATAAAAACCCTTAAATATTTCTTCAACCAAAATGAACGTATCATGTGCCAAAGACGTTGGCTCGAGCTGTTGAAAGATTACGATCATACCATTCAATACCATCTTGGAAAAACAAACGTAGTAGCTGACGCGTTGAGTAGAAGATCATATGCGGGTACGAGTGCGATATTGTCAAACACAAAAACCCATTTCGTATAATTTACAAATGATAGAGATAGAGTTAAAGACTCTAGGGACCCACGTGATGATGTCAAATATACGCGTAGAACCGATTTTAATCGATATAGTTAAGGCTGCTCAAGCCATAGACCCGAAGCTGATGAATATGAAGAAGAAAGTACAAGAATGTGTTATTCCAGAAGTAAGAGTCGATGAAGAGAAGAAATCTCAACCCTCGATTTATTGGTCCATTTGAGATTCTTGACCGAGTAGAAACTGTGGCCTATAGACTCGCCTTACCGCTAAGTATGTCGCGTGTTCATAACATTTTTCACGTATCGATCTTACGTAAATATGTGGATGACCCAAACCACATTATTGAGTTAGAACCAGACGAGATAGTCGAAGATTTAACGTACGAGGAGGTACCTATCAAGATCTTGGATAGGAAGGAGCATGTCATACGCACAAAGGTTATACCACAAGTGAAAGTTTTGTGGAGGAACCATGCTATTGAGGAAATGACCTGTGAGTTGGAATCGGAAATGAAAGTGAGGTATCCTCACCTTTTTGAAACACCAGGTACATACGTCAATTTTGAGGATGAAATTTCATAAGGAAGGGAGGTTGTAAGACCCAATTTTTTATGAATAAAATTGAATTTTCTCTATTCATTATTTTGAAATAATATGGTGTTAATTTGATATAATACTTTAGTTATGGATAAAATGCGTAAATATTTTAAATAAATACATGGTTATAAAATATTCATTGTTGTCGGGGAATATTCATTTAGTCGTGGAATAATCTTGTTGTCAGGGAATATTCGTATGACGGCGCAGCCATTTGTGGGTCCCATAATGGAAAACTGTCGGATGAGAAAAACTGTAAGTATGAGTTTTTTATAAATAACAGCGTAGTTGTTACCGTTAAAACTGTTGAAATACCTGGTAGGTAAAGTAAAGTAATACGCGATGTAGCACAGTAGCACACGGTATTACACTAATTATTGATTCTTACGTAAGAAGTCACTACTCAATAATTGTTATAGTAATTACTGTTCAATATTTTATTTTATTGATTCAATAATTGCTACGTTGATATTTGATTTTATTAATTCAATAATTGTCACTGCACATTATTTCTCATTATCAGATCAATAATTCATATTATTTGAATAATATTATTAGATAGCATTATTAGCAATGTCTAAAAAAGTTCTGTCTAATAGAGGGGTTTGGTCACCTAACTGCGCGCCAGTAAGAAAAAAATCTTTATCGGAAAGCCCCCTCTTTCTTGGGAACGACCTGGTTGTCATTATTGTAATTCTGTAATATTATTTGTGAATAATTAATTATTGATTTATATGATAAGAAAATATTTATTTATGTGGATATAAATGAAAGAATTAATGTTGAGGTGTTTTATCAGTATTTTGTCAGAATTGATGTAAGACCCCAACTTTTATGAATAAAGAATAATTTTCTCGATATATATTTTTTTGAATATTATGGTATGGATTTGATATAATGTTATATTTGTGGGTAATATTTACAAATTTTGTAAACTAAGCAAGTGGTCATATAATATTCGATTGGTCGGGGAATATTCGTTTTAACAGGGAATATTCGTACGACGGCACAATCATTGGTGGATCCCACAACGGAAGTATTGTCGTAGTTAGAAAACGACAGAATTATCTTTTTATAAAAATAACGGTGAAAGTGTTACCGTTAAAACTGTTGAACTACCCAGTAGTAAAAGTACAGTAATACGCGTGGTTGCATAGTAGCACACGGTATTGATTATTGATGCTTACGTGAGAAGTCACTTAGTTATACTCAATTATTGTTATAGTAATTGTTGCATCATATCTCTCATATTATTGATTCAATTATTGTCACAGTATTATCTGCATAATATGTTATATTATTAAATTAGTAATTGAGATGACAAAGTTATTAATATTATTAAATTACAATATTGACAATGTCTAAAAGTTTTGTCAAAGAGAGGTTAGGTAATTACGCACCAGTGAGAAGAAATCCTTACCGGAAGGCCCCCTCTTTCCTGGGAGCGACCTGGTTATTAAATATTGTGAGTTATGATATTAATGATAAATAAGTTATGTTGATTAAAGATGAAATTGATAGTTCCATTGTGTTGGAATTATTAGTGTTAGTGGAAAACGACATTTATTTCGATGATAATTGATGTCTAGAGGTTATATTGAACAATCGGGTAATTAACCAGATAAATGAGCATTTAATTGCTATTAATTCATATGATTATAACTATTTATTCACATGTGCGTACTATTGATTCACATTCATTTACTATTAGGGGAGTTGGTGTAAGATTGATAATACTTGCATGACTAAGTTAAAAATAGAGGTATAGATGGAGGTACTATACTGTAATTCATATTTTCACATGTCTAGAACTATTTGTTCACATGATTTACTATTGATTCACATAATTTACTATTAAGGGAGGTGGTGCAAGTTTGATAATACTTGTAGGACTAAATTAAAATTTAAGAAAAAGAGGAAGGTATTATATTGTAATATTCTGAGCCCCAAAATGTACAATTATTGAAACTATATTTTCCTATAAATAGAAGTTCATTCTTCCTTCATTTCTTACCAATTCATCAAATCTATAGAGCAATTATTATAGAGAGAAATTATAGAGAGAAAGAAGAAGAGAAGTCTGCTACCTCAGTATCCAATCTTCTTTTGAGGTAAGGGGTATTATTCTTTCGTATTCATGAATAAAGTTATTTTCTTTCAATGCTCGTTATTCCATTCTTTATTATTATGTTAGAATAACCTGTCTATGCGAAGTACCGCATAAATGGTGAAATTCTTCTGTTATTCCATTTTTTATTATTCTGTTGGAATAACCTGTATACGCGGATTACCGTATACCTGGCGAATTCTTTTGTTATTCCATTATTTATTATTCTGTCAGAATATCCTGTCTGTGCGTTTTACGCATGACCTGGTTCCATTATTTATTATTCTGTTGGAATAACCTGTATACACGGATTACCGTATATCTGATGAATTCTGTTGTTATTACATTCTTTATTATTCTGTTGGAATAACCTGTATAAGCGGATTACTGTATACATGGTGAATTCTGTTGTTATTCCATTCTTTATTATTCTGTTGGAATAACCTGTCTATATGGATTACCACATGCATGGTGAATGATCCTTCTTCATTCCTTATTAAATTGTGAAAATAATCTGTCTACGTGGATTACCGCATAGCGGTGAAAATCCATTTACAGTTTCATATATTCTATTATACTCAGTTGGTTAAAGTTTTGGCTTTTATACTCCATGAAATTAGTGGAATATCCTTGATATTTGCGCTTCATCCAGTATCTTTTCATGGAAATATTCTTCTGAGCATTCTTGAATTTTACTCCACAAAGCAGTATCATGTTGACAATTTGGACGTTATTGGTTCCTGGATAAATTAATTCTTGAACTTGTTTTATTGAATTATTATGTCATTGTCATCATCCTCATGCTTATATGGTGATAAAAGTCATCTTTGGCTTACGTGCATAGTTGGACTTGGTATGATTATGACTAGGGATTGTTCGGGATAATCATGACCGTAATGTGACGAATGATGTGGTAAAAGTCCTCATTGGCCTGTAGTTCATTGGTGGACAGTTGTTAGTATGATTATGACCAGGGATTATTCGGTATAGTCATGACCATTGATGATTACATGAATATCCTTGGCCGTGCTGCAGGGATGATTTGATTTTATTTATTAAGCTGAGTCTCAACGATAAAGTTGATAAAAAAAACTTTTTAAATCATAGAAGATAGTAGATTTTATACTCTACTTGACTCTTCTAATAGATTACTTATTTTCGCTGCAGTTTTTGATCTAAAACTTGTTGTCTATTATATTCTATCAGTTGTTATACTGTTGAAGACTAAGGATAATTTATTCTGCATTATCTTAGTCATAATATTTCTTACTGGGCTAGTTGAGCTCACCCTTTTGCTTTCATTGTTCTATTCAGGAAAGGAAAACGTAGCTGGGACTAGTCTAGGAACAGAGTGATGGTCCTAGATGATGCATTAGTAGTCCTCACTATTCTGTGAAATTGTGTGATAATAAATGTAATGAGGACTCCATTGAGTGTGGATATTGTCTAGATGACAATATTTGTATTAGAACTTTCAGTATATGTTTAGCCGTATTTTACACGACTGTTGTATAATTAGTTTGTATTTGTTGTAAGACCCCAAATTATTAATAAATGAAATTTAATTTTCTCTATTTATTATTTTGAAATAGTAAGGGTTGAATTGATTAATGAGGTTAGTTATGGGTAAAATGCGCAAATATTTTAAATAAGCAAGTGGTTATAAAATATTCATTGTTGTCGGGGAATATTCGTTTGGTCGTGGAATATTCTTCTTGTCGGGAAATATTCGTACGACGACGCAGTCTTTTGTGGGCACCATAACGAAAAGTGATTGGATGAAGAAAACGACAAGTATAAGTTATTTTTAAATAACGGCGTAGTTGTTACCGTTAATACTGTTGGAATACCCGATGGTCAAAACACAATAATACGTGTTGTTGCACAGTAACACACGGTATTGTACCAATTATTGATTCTTACGTAAGAAGGCACTATTCAATAATTGTTAAGTAATTATGGTTTAATATTTTATTTTATTGATTCAATAATTGTTGTGTTGATATTTTATATTACTGTTGTTTCAATAATTGTCACTACAGTATTTTCCATTATCGGAGCAATAATTCATATTATCTGAATAATATTATTAGATAATATTATTGGCAATGCCTAGAAAGTTCTATCTAAAGAGAGGTTTGGTCACCTAATTGCGCGCCAGTAAGGAGAAATCCTTATTGGAAATCCCCCTCTTTTCTGGGAACTGCCTGGTTGTCAGTATTGTGATTCTGTAATATTATTTGTGAATAATTAATTATTAATTTATATTATGAGGAAAATATTGATTTTATGTGGATATAAATGGAGAAAATTTTTAAAGTGACAATTGTTGAAAATCGATATTTTATCTTTTCTGATAAAATAATATTTTATTATTATAATATAATAATGATGATATTTTTACAATGAATATGGGATATATGAGTATATGAGGAGGAAGAGTATTTTTGTTGTAAAAGTTATTTAAAATATGTTAAACATGTCTGTGGGCCCATTTCTTGACTAAAATTTGATTATAGCCTGTAGAATCGTCGGTTTGTGGATTTCGGTCAATTTCTGTTTGGAATTTGGAAAAACTTTCTTCTGTAAATTTGTAGATAATGAAATTTTCTATGGAAAAAAACATGTGGTTTGAATTTTCTGACAAAAGGGCTATTTATTATAAATTATTGAAGTTCTAAAGTTCCGAAATAATTAATTTTTGGAAGTTTTATTTATTTTTATTAATAAAAATATTTTTTAAACTTTGGTGTGCCCCACTTCCACATGTTAATGGCTAAATTCAGATCTTCAAAAGTGGGCGTAGGAAAAATTTAATAAATAAAATTATTTTATTAAATTTTCTGCTTTGGTGTTCTAAGCATTTTCCTATAAATATGGTACTTAGGTTAGAATTGAAAATCACACCATAAAATAAAGTTTTCTCTCTCTTTCTCTCTCTATATTATCGAGCGTATTCTTGTGACTATTTTAAGATTTTGAGTGTTGCTATACGGTGCAAGTTTCCTTCAGCACTATATTCAGTATTCCAGCCAAAAATACTATTCTTTCGAGGTAAGGGATGCTATTTTTTTCGTAAATGATATTATTTCTTTCAATATCATTATGCCGAAATATTGGTCTAAACTTTTTATCAAATTTAAAACTTTTTGTGTCGGGGTTACTATTCGCGTATACGGCACTATTCACGTATACGACACTATTCACGAATACGGCACTATTCATCAAAAAATAAAATTTTCTTCTTTTTGTCTAAGATATCTATTATGGATACTAGCTTTGATTGTATCCATGTTTTGATCATTCTTGAATTTTACTCCACTATGATTATTTATGAAATATTTTTGAACTCGAATTGTTTAAAGTACGAATCCTTAATATTTGTTCTTTTATTTCACTGGATTCGTTTTCTTTAAAATATTTTTCATCATCCTCAGTCCTAAATGATGATGTAACTGAATATCTTTGGCCTGTAGTGCAAAGATTAATGATTTTCTGATGAATATCTTTGGCCCGTAGTGCGAAGATGAACAAGTGTTGAGATGAACATGACCAACTGATGAATATCTTTGGCCTGTAGTGCAAAGATGAATATTTAATTCAAGATGTTTATTAATTGATGTTACAGGGATAAAATAATGATGATGGACTTTTAAATTCATAGATGATAGTAGATTTCATACTCTACTTAACTCTTCTAGTAAATTATTATTTCTGCTGCGAATATTGATTTAAAATTTGTTGTCTATTGTATTCTATTAAATTTTTTCCTGTTGAGGACTAACGATAATTTGTTCTATATTATCTTAGTCAAAATGTTCTTTACTGGGCTAGTTGAGCTCACCCTTTTTCCTTTCTATTCTATTTTTCTTTTCAGGAGGCGAGAATGTAGGGATTACTAGTCGGGGTATGGAATGATGGTTCTAGAAAGTTTTTTAGTAGTCCTCACCATTTTTGTAAAATAATGTATCAATAATTGAAATGAGGACTTATTTGAGTGTGGATATTGTCTAGAAGATAATATTTGTATTTAAACTCATAGTTTTTATGTTGTATTAATAAAGTTGTAGTTGTTTCTATACCATGTTATTGACGACTCAAAATGGGTGATGTATACCTATTTTGGGGGTGTCACAGTTGGTATCAAAGCTTAGAGATATGATCTCTGTCGGAGATCGGGGAATAGAACTAGGAGGGGAGAGACGAGTAAATCATTCGCTAGTGTGTCCTATCTAAGCTTATTTGTTGGTTGGTCAGAATATAGGGATATTGTGTGATATGTTAATTTCTTTAATTAACCCTTGTTTTATGGCAGTATTTGAGAATGGCAACTGAGAATGTTAACAGTGGAGTAAACGAAACCGTGGAGACGCCTGTACTCACCAACGAGGAGAACGTGCAGCAGGCTGGCAATGTTCCTCTTGTGAACAACACCACTGAGAAGATTATGAACGATGGGATGTTTAGAAGCTTTTTGCAGTTCATGCAAAATCAGACAAGGGAGAATCGTGTTCAAAATACATGAGAAAATGATAGCAATTCACGGTTTGTCACAGCCAAGCAGTTCAAGGAGTTGGGACCACCAGAATTCTGGGGAAAGCCGGATCCGATTAAGGCGGAGACGTGGGTCAAACAAATTACCAAGATATTCGATGTCTTGGGATGCACGGAGGAACAGAAGGTTCCATTCGCCACCTTTATGTTCCGTAATGAGGTAGATTACTGGTGGGAATCTGTGAAGCGTACCCATCCAGCCGCACTTAGCATGTCTTGGGAAACGTTTCAGAAACTGTTTAATAACAAGTAATTTCCTGAAAGTATTCGTCATATGAAGGAGGTAGAGTTTATTAAACTGGAGCAGAATAACATGACGGTGTCCCAGTACGAGGCGAAGTTTGCAGAGTTGTCCAGATTTGTACCTCATTTGGTGAAGAATGAGGAACGTATGATGCAAATGTTTCTGAGAGGTTTGAAACCCGGCATACGTCAATATCTCATTTCACATAAATTTTCTCTCTATTCAGATGTTGTCAACAGTGCTCAATTATTAGAGCGAGATAACGAGTACGTTCAACCGAGGGACCATAACCAGGATCATACCAGTGACAGCAGTCATCAGAACAACGATAACCAGCGGAGAAAGAAAAATACGGGCAAGAGCGGTAACCACTCTGATGGTAATCATAGTCATGAAAATAGAAGAAGCGAGTCGGGAGGAGATTTTAAAAAGAGAAGATTCAACAATGACAATACGAAGACGTCAGCACCAGCAGCAACTGGTTCCAAGGGAGGAGAACGACCACCGGTCATATGCTATAAGTGCGAAAAAGAAGGACATATCAGCCCAAACTTCCCACAACAGTTTAAGATATATTATAATTGTGTAAAGGAAGGACATATCGCTCGAGATTGCACTATAGCGAAACCAAGTCCAGCGGGGATGGTTACTCAAAAGGTTGTCCCAGAAAAGTCAAAGTCAACGGTTCCTGGAAGAGCATTTGTCGTGACTGGTCAACATGCGAGGAACCCAAACGAGGTGATCACGAGTAAGATAATCATAAATTCATGTGAAGTTTATACCTTACTAGATACCGGTGCTACCCATTCATTTATTTCTCCTGCTTGTGCTCAACGTTTAAACTTGACTCCGGAGAAATTAGACTTTGATTTATCTGTGGAGACTCCGTTAGGAGAAACTTTTATCACATCCACTGTTTATAAATCTTGTTTGATCCAAGTTGGCACCATCACCTTACCTGTTGACCTTATCTCTTTAAAGATAATTGCATTTGACTTGATTTTAGGGATTGATTGGTTAACTACTCATCATGCCAAAATTGATTGTTTTCGTAAGGTTGTTAGTTTTCATATTCCTAACCAACCTGTAGTGCGAATTCAAGTAACTAAGCCATTAAAATCAATCACTGTTATATCAAGTCATAAAGCTATTCGTTTATTAAAAAACGGATGTCAAGCTTTCTTAGCCCATGTTATGGATTTGAATAAAGACACATCATATTTAAATAATATTCCTGTTGTTATTGACTTTCCTGACGTATTTCCTGAAGAACTTTCCGGTCTACCCCCAGAACGTGAAGTTGAATTCTTTATTGATCTTGAGCCTGGTACAAAGCCCATTTCTAAAATCTCATATCGAATGGCTACTATTGAACTTCAGGAGTTAAAGGTCCAACTACAGGAGTTGTTGGACATCGATTTCATTCGACCTAGTACATCTCCTTAGGGTGCTCCTGTTTTATTCTTAAAGAAGAAAGACGGGAGTATGCGACTTTGTATCAACTACCGGGAATTAAACCATGTCACTATCGAGAATAGGTATCCGCTACCTCGTATTGATGACCTGTTTGACTAATTACAAGGAGCACAATTCTTTTCAAAAATCGATCTTCGTTCTAGATATCATCAGCTGAAGATTAGAACTGAGGATATTCCAAAGACTGTCTTTAGAACTTGGTACGGGCATTATAAATTCTTAGTCAAGTCTTTTGGATTGACTAATGCTCCTGCGGCTTTCATGGTTATGATGAACCGAGTATTCAAAGAATATTTGGATCAGTTCGTTGTTATTTTTATTGATGACATCCTTATATATTCCAAAAGTCGTGAAGATCATGAGCACCATTTGAAACTGGTACTCCAAAGGCTTCGTGAAAACAAGTTATATGCCAAGTTGAAGAAATGCGAGTTCTGGCTTGAGGAAGTAGCATTCCTTGGGCACGTGGTGTCAAAACATGGAGTATCTGTTGACCCGGCGAAGATTGAAACAATACAAAGTTGGGAACAACCGAAGTCGGTGACCGAAGTACGTAGCTTTCTGGGCTTAGTTGGTTATTATCGGAGATTCGTGGAAGGATTTTCTCGAATCGCTATTCCATTAACTCAGCTGACTCGGAAAGATATCAAATTCGTATGGAGCGAGGAATGCGAGAAGTGTTTCCAAGAGCTTAAGAGGAGACTCATTTCGGCACCTGTTTTGACCATACCATCTGGTTCGGATGGATTTGTTATTTACAGCGATGCTTCAGGCAAAGGGCTAGGATGTGTCCTCATGCAATGTGGGAAAGTTATAGCCTATACCTCGCGACAACTTAAAGAGTATGAGAGGAATTATCCTACCCATGATCTAGAGTTGGCAGCAGTCGTTTTCGCGCTAAAGATCTGGAGGCACTATCTATATGGGGAGAAAGTGGAGATATATTCAGACCATAAAAGCCTCAAATATTTCTTCACTCAAAAAGAACTCAACATGCGGTAACGACGTTGGCTCGAGCTGTTGAAAGACTACAACCATACCATTCAATACCATCCTGGAAAAGCGAACGTGGTAGCCGACGCATTGAGTAGAAGATCGTACGCGGGAACGAGTGTGATGTTGTCAACACAAAGGCCCATTTGGTGTGATTTACAAAAGATGAAGATAGAATTCAAGACTCCGGGGACCCATGCAATGATGTCAAGTATATGTATAGAACCAACTTTAATCGAAAAAGTTAAAGTTGCTCAAGCCACAGACCCAGAGCTGATGAGTATGAAGAAGAAAGTGCAAGAAGGTGTTATTCCAGAAGCAAGAATCGATGAATAAGGAATACTTCGAGTCCACTCTAAACTTTGTGTTCCTAATGATTCAGATTTGAAGTACAAGATCATGATGGAGGCACACAATACACCATTTACAATCCATCCTAGAAGTACCAAAATGTATCATGATCTTCGACATACATTTTGGTGGAACAATATGAAGAGAGAGATTGCAAAGTTTATCTCGAGGTGTTTAACTTGTCAACGTGTAAAGGCGGAGCATCAAGTGCCTAAGAGCCCATTGCAACCACTTCAGATTCTGAAATGGAAGTGGGAACACATTACCATGGATTTTGTTACGGGTCTTCCCATGGTTTCTCAAGGCATAAATGCTATTTGGGTTATTGTTGATAGACTAACCAAGTCTGCTCATTTCTTGCCGATACGGGAGACTTATTCCCTTGAACGTCTTGCTCGTATGTATGTAGATGAGATTGTGAGATTGCATGGCATGCCAGTATCTATATTTTTGGATCGGGACCCAAGATTCACTTCAAGATTTTGGGTTAGCTTGCAAAAAGCTATGGGCACGAATTTACGATTTAGTTAGGCATACCATCCTCAAACGGACGAAAAATTAGAGAGGGCTATTCAAACTCTTAAAGATCTATTAAGACTCTGTGTCTTAGACTTCAAATGAAGTTGGGATAAGTATTTACCATAGGTGGAAGTCTCTTACAACAACAGTTATCAGGTAAGTATAGGTGTGGCTCCATTCGAAGCATTATATGGACGAAAGTGTCGCTCTCCAATATATTGGGATGAGGTGGGTGAAGCAACATTATTGGGACCAGAGTTGGTACGTATGACTACGAAAAAGATCCAAATGATTCGACAACGAATACAAACGGCACAGGATCGACAAAAGAGTTATGCAGATCTTCATCGAAAGGACGTGGAATTTAGTATTGAGGATCATGTATTGTTGCGAGTTGCTCCATAGAAGGGAGTTACAAGATTTGGAAAGAGAGGAAAGCTCAATCCACGATTTATTTGTCCATTTCAGATTTTTGACCGAGTAGGAAATGTGGCATATAGACTCGCGTTACCTCCAAGTATGTCTCGTGTTCATAATGTTTTTCATATATCTGTGCTACGTAAATATGTGAAAGACTCAAATCACATTATTGAGTTAGAACCGGACGAGATAGCCGAAGACTTAACGTACGAGGAGGTATCTGTCAAGATTTTGGATAGGAAAGAGCATGTCCTACGCACAAAGGTCATACCACAAGTTAAAGTTTTGTGGAGGAACCATGCTATTGAGGAAATTACCTGAGAGTTGGAAACGGAAATAAAAGCGATGTATCCCCATCTTTTCGAAACACCAGGTACGTACGCATAAGGAGGGGAGGTTATAAGACCCCAAATTATTAATAAATGAAATTTAATTTCCTCTATTTATTATTATGAAATAATAAGGGTTGAATTGATTAATGAGGTTAGTTATGGGTAAAATGCGCAAATATTTTAAATAAACAAGCGGTTATAAAATATTCATTGTTGTCGGAAAATATTCGTTTGGTCGTGAAATACTCTTCCTGTCGGGGAATATTCGTACGACGGCGCAGTCTTTTGTGGGCCCCATAACAGAAAGTGATTGGATGAAGAAAACGACAAGTATAAGTTGTTTTTAAATAACGGCGTAGTTGTTATCGTTAATACTGTTGGAATACCCGGTGGTCAAAACACAGTAATACGCGTTGTTGCACAATAACACACGATATTGCACCAATTATTGATTCTTACGTAAAAAGGCACTATTCAATAATTGTTAAGTAATTACTGTTCAATATTTTATTTTATTGATTCAATAATTGTTGCGTTTATATTTTATATTACTGCTGTTTCAACAATTGTCACTACACAGTATTTTTCATTATCCAAGCAATAATTCATATTATCTGAATAATATTATTAGATAACATTATTGGCAATATCTAGAAAGTTCTGTCTAAGGAGAGGTTTGGTCACCTAATTGCGCGCCAGTAAGAAGAAATCCTTATTGGAAAGCCCCCTCTTGCCTGGGAACTGCCTGGTTGTCAGTATTGTGATTCTGTAATATTATTTGTGAATAATTAATTATTAATTTATATGATGAGGAAAATATTAATTTTATGTGGATATAGATGGAAAAAATTTTAAAGTGACAATTGTTAAAAATCGATATTTTATCTTTTCTGATAAAATAATATTTTATTATTATAATATAATAATGATGATATTTTTATAATGAATATGGGATATATGAGTATATGAGGAGGAAGAGTATTTTTGTTGTAAAAGTTGTTTAAAACATGTTAAACATGTCTTTGAGCTCATTTCTTGACTGAAATTTGATTATAGCCTGTAGAATCGTCCGTTTGTGGATTTCGGTCAATTTCTGTTTGGAATTTTGAAAAACTTTCTTCTGCAAAGTTGTAGATAATAAAATTTCCTTTGAAAAAAAACATGTGGTTCGAATTTTTCTGACAAAAGGGCTATTTATTATGAATTATTGAAGTTCTGAAGTTCCGAAATAATTAATTTTTGAAAGTTTTATTTATTTTTATTAATAAAAACGTTTTTTACACTTTGGTGTGCCCCACTTGCACATGTTAATGGCTGAATTCAGATCTTCAAAAGTGGGCGTAGGAAAAATTTAATAAATAAAATTATTTTATTAATTTTTTTGCTTCGGTGTTCTAATTATTTTTCTATAAATAGGGTGCTTAGGTTAGAATTAAAAATCACACCAGAAACTAAAGTTTTCTCTCTCTTTCTCTCTCTCTCTATATTATCGAGCGTATTCTTGTGAGTATTTTAAGACTTTAAGTGTTGCTATACGGTGCAAGTTCTCTTCAGCACTATATTCAGTATTCCAGCCAGAAGTACTATTCTTTCGAGGTAAGTGATGTTATTTTTTTCGTAAATAATATTATTTCTTTCAATATCATTATGCCAAAATATTGGTCCGAACTTTTTATCAAATTTAGAATTTTTTATGTCGGGGTTACTATTCACGTATACGGCACTATTCACGTATACGACACTATTCACGAATACGGCACTATTCATCGAAAAATGAAATTTTCTTCTTTTTGTCTAAGATATCTATTATGGATACTAGCTTTTATTGTATCCATGTTTTGATCATTCTTGAATTTTACTCCACTATGATTATTTATGAAGTATTTTTGAACTCGAATTGTTTAAAGTACAAATTCTTAATATTTGTTCTTTTGTTTCATTGGATTCGTTTTCTTTAAAATATTTTTCATCATCCTCAGTCCTAAATGATGATGTAACTTAATATCTTTGGCCTGTAGTGCAAAGATTAATGATTTTATGATGAATATCTTTGGCCCGTAGTGCGAAGATGAACAGGTGTTGAGATGAACATGACCAACTGATGAATATCTTTGGCCTGTAGTGCAAAGATGAATATTTGATTCAAGATGTTTATTGATTGATGTTATAGGGATGAAATATTGATGATGGACTTTTAAATTCATAGATGATAGTAGATTTCATACTCTACTTAACTCTTCTAGTGAATTATTATTTCCGCTGCGAATATTGATTTAAAATTTGTTGTCTATTGTATTCTATTAAATTTTTCCCTGTTGAGGACTAACGATAATTTGTTCTATATTATCTTAGTCATAATATTTTTTACTGGGCTAGTTGAGCTCACCCTTTTTCCTTTCTGTTCCATTTTTCTTCTCAGGAGGCGAGAATGTAGCGAGTACTAGTCGGGGTATGGAATGATGGTTCTAGAAAGTTATTTAGTAGTCCTCACTATTTTTGTAAAATAATGTATCAATAATTGAAATGAGGACTTATTTGAGTGTGTATATTGTCTAGAAGATAATATTTGTATTTAAACTCACAGTTTTTATATTGTATTAATAAAGTTGTAGTTGTTTCTCTACCATGTTATTGACGACTCAAAATGGGTGATGTATACCAATTTTGGGGGTGTCACATTTGTATTCAGTACGATGTATCTAGCGACCCAAGATGGGTGATGTATACCTATTTTGGTGGCGTCACAGTTGGTATTAAAGCTTAGGGATATGATCCCTGCCTGAGATGTGAGATAAGAACTAGGAGGGGAGAGACGGGGAATTTCTTCGCTAGTATGACCTACCTAAGTTTATGTGGTATTTAATTAGTCAGTCAGAGTATATTGATAATATGTGACATGTCAATTAACCCTTGTTTTGTGGCAGTATTTGAAAATGGCATCCCAAAATGTTGGGATAAGCAATGAAGCACCGGAGACCGTGGAGTTACCACAGATTAATACCCAGGATAATGTGCAACAGGAAGACAATAATCCTCAGGTAAACAATAACACCGATAAAATGGTGAACGATAGGATGATCAAAAGCGGCTCCTGTCCAAAATACAGGTGGAAACACTGACAACTCTCGGACGGTCACCGCTAAGCAGTTCAAGGAGCTGGGACCACCAGAGTTTTTTGGAGAGCCAAAACCACTTAAGGCGGAGACGTGGATAAAGCAGATCAGTAAGATATTTGATGTCTTGGGATGCTCCGAGGAGCAAAAAGTTCCCTTTGCCACCTTCATATTGCGAGCAGAGGCAGATTACTGGTGGGAATCCGTAAAGCGTACTCAACCTGCCGCACTGAAGATGTATTGGGAGAAGTTCCAAGAACTGTTCAACGACAAGTACTTTCCCGAAAGTATTCGTTACATGAAAGAGGTAGAGTTCATCAAACTTGAGCAAAACAATATGATCGTGGCGCAGTACAAATCTAAGTTTGCTGAGTTGTCTCGGTTTGCGTCCCACTTGGTTGATAATGAGGAGAGAATGACGCGGATGTTTCTAAGAGGTTTGAAACCCGAGATACGTCAATACCTTATCTCTCACAAACTTTGCTTGTATTCAGATGTTATGAATAGGACTCAGTTATTGGAGCGCGATAATAAGTCAACCCAAACAAGAGAGAGCAGCCGACAAGTCGATAATACCAGTGGTAGTAGTCATCAAAGCGGTGACAACAAGCATGGAGGGAATCAGCATGCCAGAAATGGTAATCACTTCGGTGGTAATCATGGCCATGACAATAAGAGTGGACATTTCAAGAAGAGAAAATTAAACAATGATGGAAAGATGTCAGCACCAGCACCTGTTGTTAAGGAAGGAGAACGACCGTCGGTCGTATGTTATAAATGCGGAGGGGAGGGACATATCAGTCCAAACTGTGTGATGCAGTCCAAAGCATGTTACAACTGTGGAAGAGAAGGTCACCTAGCCCGATTTTTTCGTGCACCAAAGTTAAGTCCAGCTGGGATGGAGGCATCAAAGGGTATCCCAGACAAGACAAAACCGGTAGTTCAAGGGAGAGCGTTTGTCGTAACCTCCCAAAAAGCGAGGAATCCGAATGAAGTGATCACGGGTAAGCTAATCATAAACTCTAGCGAAGTTTATACTTTATTTGATACCGGTTCTACCCATTCTTTTATTTCTCCTACTTGTGCTTAACGTTTAAATTTGACTACGGAGAAATTAGACTTTGACTTATCGGTTGAAACTCCGTTAGGAGAAACCTTCATTACATCCACTGTTTATAAGTCGTGTTTGATTCAAATCGGTAACCGTACATTACCTGTCGATCTTATTTCTTTGAAAATACTTGCATTTGATGTGATTTTAGGGATTGATTGGTTAACTACTAATCATGCTAAAATCGATTATTTTCGTAAGGTTGTTAGCTTTCATATTCCTAACCAACCTATTATGCGAATTGAAGCAACCAAACCACTAAAATCAATCAATGTCATATCAAGCCATAAAGCTATTCGTTTATTTAAAAATGGATGTCAAGCTTTCTTAGCCCATGTCACGAATTTAAATAAAAATACGTCAGATTTGAATGATATTTCTATTGTTAATAAATTTCCTGACGTATTCCCTGAAGAACTTCCTGGCCTACCCCCAGAGCGTGAAATTAAATTTTGTATCGACCTTGAATCCGGTACAAAACCCATTTCAAAAGCCCCATATCGAATGGCTCCTATTGAACTTCAGGAGTTAAAAACCCAACTACAGAAATTGTTAGATATCGGTTTCATTCGTCCTAGATGGAAGTATGCAACTTTGTATTGATTATCGAGAGTTGAATCATGTCACCATCAAAAATAGGTACCCATTGCCACGTATTGATGACCTGTTTGACCAGTTGCAAGGCGCCAAATTCTTTTCAAAAATCGATCTTCGTTCTAGATATCATCAGTTGAAGATTAAAACTGATGAAATTCTAAAGACGGCTTTCAGAACTCGGTATGGGCAGTATGAATTCCTGGTTATGTCCTTTGGATTGACTAATGCTCCTGCTGCCTTCATGGATATGATGAACCGAGTATTCAGGGAATATTTGGATCACTTTGTGGTTGTCTTTATTGATGACATCCTCATATACTCCAAAAGCCATGAAGACCATAAGCAACACTTGAGGCTGATACTTCAAAAGCTTCGTGAGAACAAGCTGTATGCCAAGTTGAAGAAATGTGAGTTCTGGCTTGAGGAAGTTGCATTCCTTGGGCACGTAATATCAAATCATGGAATATCTGTTGACCCAGCAAAGATTGAAGCAATCCAAAGCTAGGAGCAACCAAAGTTAGTGACCGAAGTACGTAGCTTTCTCAGCTGGCTGGTTATTATCGGAGATTCGTGGAAGGATTTTATTGAATCGCTACTCCATTAACTCAGCTGACTCGAAAAGATAAAAAGTTTGGTTGGAGCGAGGAATGTGAGAAGAGTTTTTAAGAACTCAAGGGAAGACTCATTTCAGTACCTATTCTGACAATACCATCTGGCTCGGAAGGATTTATCATCTACAGTGATGCTTCAGGCAAAGGGTTAGGATGTGATCTCATGCAACATGGGAAAGTCATAGCCTATGCCTTACGACAGCTCAAAGAATATGAGAAAAATTATCCTACTCATGATCTAGAGTTGGCAGCAGTCATTTTTGCGCTTAAGATTTGGAGGTATTACCTGTATGGAGAGAAGGTGAAGATCTATACGGATCATAAAAGCCTCAAATATTTCTTCACTCAAAAGGAACTCAACATGCGGCAATGATGATGGCTTGAGTTGTTGAAAGATTATGATCATACCATCCAATACCATCCTAGAAAAGCGAACGTAGTAGCTGACGCATTGAGTAGAAGATCATATGCGAGTACGAGTGCAATATTGTCAACGCAAAGACCCATTTGGTATGACTTACAAAGGATGGATATAGAGGTAAAGACTCCAGGGACCCATGTGATAATGGCGAATATACGAGTAGAACAGACTTTAATCAATAAAGTTAAAGCTGCTCAAGCTACAGACCTGGAGCTTATGCATATGAGGAAGAAAGTGCAAGAAGGTGCTATTCCGAAAGCAAAAGTCAACTCCAGACTTTGTGTTCCTAACGATTCTGACTTGAAGTATAAAATCATGATGGAGGCGCACAACACACCATTTGCAATCCATCTTGGGAGTACCAAAATGTATCATGATCTTCGACATACATTTTGGTGGAGCAATATGAAGAGAGAGATAGCGAGGTTTATCTCAAAGTGTCTAACTTGTCAACGAGTCAAGGCGGAGCATCAAGTGCCAAAAGGTCCATTGCAACCACTTGAAATTCTAGAATGGAAGTGGGAACACATTACCATAGATTTCGTTATTGGTCTTCCCAAGGTTTTTCAAGGCATAGATGTGATTTGGGTCATTGCTGATAGATTGACCAAGTCTGCTCATTTCTTACCGATACGAGAAACTTATACACTTGAACGTCTTGCTAGTATGTACATAAACGAGATTGTAAAATTACATGGTATGCCAGTATCCATAGTTTCTGATCGAGATCCAAGATTCACTTCAAGATTTTGGGTTAGTTTGCAAAAAACTATGGGCACAGATTTACGATTTAGTTCGGCATATCATCCTCAAACAGACGGACAGTCGGAAAGGACTATTCCAACTTTTGAAGATTTATTAAGACTCTGTGTCCTTGACTTTAAGGGAAGTTGGGACAAGTTCTTACCATTGGTGGAGTTTTCCTACAACAATAGTTATCAAGCAAGTATTGGCATGGCTCCATTTGAGGCGTTGTATGGAAGAAAGTGTCGTTCTCCAGTATGCTGGGATGAGGTGGGTGAAGCAACATTGTTGGGACCGGAGTTGGTATGTATGACTACGAAAAAGATTTAAACGATCCGACAACGTATAAAAACCTCACAAGATCGACAAAAGAGTTATGCTGATCTTCATCGAAAAGACGTGGAATTCAATATTAGAGATCATGTATTGTTACGTGTTGCTCCATGGAAAGGAGTTACGATATTTGGAAAGAGAGGAAAGCTCAATCCTCGATTCATTGGCCCATTTTTAATCTTCGAGCGAGTAGGAACTATGTCCTATAGACTCGCTTTACCGCCAAGTATATCTCGTGTTCATAACGTTTTTCACATATTTATGTTACGTGAATATGTGAAAGACCCGAACCACATTATTGAGTTAGAACCAAACGAGATAGAGGAAGATTTAACGTATGAAGAGTTACCTGTTAAAATCTTGGATAAGAAGGAACATATTCTACGCTCCAAGGTTATACCTCAAGTCAAAGTTTTGTGGAGAAACCACGATGTGGAGGAAATGACTTGGGAGTTAGAATCTAAGATGAAGTCAAGGTATCCTCATCTCTTCGATATACCAGGTATGTACCCTAATTTTGAGGACGAAATTTCATAAGAATGGGAGGTTGTAAAACCCCAACTTTTATGAATAAAGAATAATTTTCTCGATATATATTTTTTTGAATATTATGGTGTGAATTTGATATAATATTATAGTTGTGGGTAATATTTACAAATTTTACAAAGTAAGCAAGTGGTCATATAATATTTGATTGGTCGGGGAATATTCGTTTTAACAGAGAATATTCGTACGACGGCACAATCATTGGTTGACCCCACAACGAAAGTATTGTCGTTGTTAGAAAACGACAGAATTATCTTTTTATAAAAATAACGGCGAAAGTGTTACCGTTAAAACTGTTGAACTACCCAGTACTAAAAGTACAGTAATATTCGTGCTAGCATAGTAACACACGGTATTGATTATTAATGCTTACGTGAGAAGTCACTCAGTTATACTCAATTATTGTTATAGTGATTATTGCATCATATCTCTCATATTATTGATTCAATTATTGTCACAGTATTATCTGCATAATATGTTATATTATTAAATCAGTAATTGAGATGACAAAGTTATTAATATTATTAAATTGCAATATTGATAATGTCTAGAAGTTCTGTCAAGGAGAGGTTAGGTAATTGCGCGACAGTGAGGAGAAATCCTTATCGGAAGGCTCCCTCTTTCCTGGGAACGACCTGGTTGTTAAATATTGTGAATTATGATAATAATGATGAATAAGTTGTGTTGATTAAAGATGAAATTGATAGTTCCATTGTGTTGGGATTATTAGTGTTAGTGGAAAACGACATTTATTTCGATGATAATTGATGTCTGGAGGTTATATTGACCAATCGAGTAATTAACCGGATAAATGAGCATTTAATTGCTATTAATTCATATGATTATACCTATTTGTTCACGTGTATGTACTATTGATTCACATTCATTTACTATTAGGGGAGTTGGTGCAAGATTGATAATACTTGCATGACTAAGTTAAAAATGGAGGTATAGATGGAGTTACTATACTGTAATTCGTATTTTTACATGTCTAGAACTATTTGTTCACATGATTTACTATTGATTCACATGATTTACTATTAGGGGAGGTGGTGCAAGTTTGATAATACTTGCAGGACTAAATTAAAATTTAAAAAAAAGTGGAAGGTATTATACTGTAATATTCTGAGCCCCAAAATGTGCAATTATTGAAACTATATTTTCCTATAAATAGAAGCTCATTATTCCTTCATTTCTTACCAATTCACCAAAGCTATAGAGCAATTATTATAGAGAGAAATTATAGAGAGAAAGAATATGAGAAGTCTGCTATCTCAGTATCCAATCTTCTTTTGAGGTAAGGGGCATTATTTTTTCGTATTCATGAAGAGAGTTATTTTCTTTCAATACTCGTTATTCCATTCTTTATTATTATGTTGGAATAACATGTCTATGCGAAGTACCGCATACATGATGAAATTCTTCTGTTATTCTATTCTTTATTATTCTGTTGGAATAACCTGTATACGCGGATTACCGTATACCTGGTGAATTCTATTGTTATTCCATTCTTTATTATTCTGTCGAAATATCCTGTCTGTGCGTTTTACGCATGACCTGGTTCCATTATTTATTATTCTGTTGGAATAACCTGTATACGTGGATTACCGTATACCTGGTGAATTTTGTTGTTATTTCATTCTTTATTATTCTGTTGGAATAACATGTCTATGTGGATTACCACATGCATGGTGAATAATCCTTTGTATTCATTCCTTATTAAATTGTAGAAATAATTTGTCTACGTGGATTACTGCATGGCGTTGAAAATCTATTTACAGTTTCATATATTCTATTATACTCAGTTGGTTAAAGTTTTGGCTTTTATACGCTATGAAATTAGTGGAATATCCTTGATATTTGCGCTTCATCCAGTATCTTTTCATGGAAATATTCTTCTGAGCATTCTTGAATTTTACTCCACAAAGCAGTATCATGTTGACAATTTGGACGTTATTGGTTCCTGGATAAAATAATTCTTGAACTTGTTTTATTGAATTATTATGTCATTGTCATCATCCTCAAGCTTATATGGTGATAAAAGTCATCTTTGGCTTACGTGCATAGATGGACTTGGTATGATTATGACCAGAGATTATTCGGGATAATCATGACCGTAATGTGACGAATGATGTAAGACCCCAATTTTTTTTAAATAAAGATGAATTTTCTTTAAATATCATTTTTGAATATTATGAAATGAAATTGATATAATGTTATAGTTGTGGATAATATTTATAAATTTTGCAAAGTACGCAAGTTGTTATATAATATTCGATTGGTCGAGAAATATTCGTTTTAACAGGAAATATTCGTACGACGGCACAATCATTGTGACACCCCCAAATCTTGGTACTTCATCACCTCAAGATTCGGTGTTCACTTAATCAACTCATTCATATCTAACTACCCAATCATAATAAAATTGAATAATAAACCTTCCCTTAAGGGATTACATAAACAAAATCTCCCAGGTTATCTAACCTTTAATTACAATCATTCAAATGCAAAAATTAAATAAATACTTCATTACATCAATCAAATAAAAGTCTAGTAAATAAATGTCAACACATTACAAGTCTTCAGTACTTGATCATCTTTCCTTTTCCTTTACTGGTACTAGGTACATCTACCTTCTCATCTTTAACTGTAATAGTTATATAAGCAAGAGTGAGCAAACAAAGCTCACTTGAAATAACAATGAAGAAAATCTTACAACATTTGCCAACTAATAGGCTCAATAGAACTGAACAATATGTTCTATTAACATTCTGAAATATACAACTGAGGGTCTAATGACCACGAACCATGTCCACAGTTATAAGTAATATTTAAACTTTAACTTTAACAGTCATAAGACTATAAGGACTCCACGTACTTAGGGGGATCAGCCCTTCGTACAATGTATTGTGCACAAACATTTCAACGCTAAGCGTAAACCTCTTATAAAAGAGTTGTTCATCTCAGTATTTGAATACAAGTCTGCACCAAAGTAGGTTTGGTTTGGATAAGCTTTCAAGGTAATTTGGAATTCAACGAACATCAACTAAGGAGTAGTTGAATAAAACCAATAACATTATACTCTAGAATAATCGTGATTGAATCAATCATAGTAAACTAAAGTCATGCTTTAGGAATAATCTAATAGCATACAATTTGAATAACTATAGCATACCTTGCTTGAACAATACTAAGCCAAGTTTAATTAGAATTGAATACTAAGCATGCATAACAATTTGAACGATAGAAATGTTCGACATTAGTATATATAGTTGTGCATGCTAAACAACAATTTAAATACAAGAATAACTTGCTCCAGAATAACTTACATCATTATATTGTAATCGAATTGAAAACAGTACTTGAATTAACAAGATAATAGATTAGAAAACTTGCTCAATGTAAAAAGATAAAGATAGAGATTTAGAATCTTGCCTTGTGCGTAGATTAAACCGTTATAATCCAAATCACAATTATCTTATATACATATGTTAACATGACATGATTAGTCATAATCAACGCTACATCACGTATGGTTTAAATGTCTAACCATATAATCAAATCGCATAATCAACTTCTATCTAATAAAACTAATAACAATATCTGTTAATTAGTAATTCCATGTTCACTCATAGTATTAACATACTATAATACCATAAATACATACTCAACATTTATCATATATATCATTCCTTAAAAATCAGACTTTTGTGCAAGATAAAAGTCGTTTCTGAACTTTCTGTTAAGTGGTGCGGCGGTGCCACAGTTTGAACTGTGGGCTGCGCTGCGGCGCTGAGGTGGCGCTTCGGCGCGAGTGTTATATAGGGACTCGGCGCTGCGACGCGAAGTTTGGCTGAGGCACAAGTTTTGCCGCTAAGGCGTGTGATTTGACGCTGGGGCGCGAAACTTGACACTGGGGCGCCGAAACTCACAGAACCAAAACGAAGAAATGAGCCAAAGCTACTGTCTTAAATTTGTAACAACAATTCGCCCCAAACAACATGTATAACTAATATAAATTACACATAATTGCTAAAAATCATCCATATACCAATTACCAACAATTGAACAACAAATTTAAAAGACTTAAATCACTAAAATAATATTTAGTTAAAACTCAAAACTCCATTGTTGATATCTAAAGTACAGTGAATGTAATTTCCACTATTATCAACCAAATTTGATTCCTTTGAAATACAAGTATACCAACATAGAACAAATTAACATGTATAGTTCAATTCCTCATACATAAATTTTGATATTTCTATAAAACATATATTCGTATATATATGCTTCACTTGTAAGACCCCAAATTATTAATAAATAAAATTTAATTTCCTCTATTTATTATTTTGAAATAGTAAGGGTTGAATTGATTAATGAGGTTAGTTATGGGTAAAATGCGCAAATATTTTAAATAAACAAGCGGTTATAAAATATTCATTGTTGTCGGAAAATATTCGTTTGGTCATGAAATACTCTTCCTGTCGGGGAATATTCGTACGACGGCGCAGTCTTTTGTGGGCCCCATAACAAAAAGTGATTGGATGAAGAAAACGACAAGTATAAGTTGTTTTTAAATAACGGCGTAGTTGTTACCGTTAATACTGTTGGAATACCCGGTGGTCAAAACACAGTAATACGCGTTGTTGTACAATAACACACGATATTGCACCAATTATTGATTCTTACGTAAAAAGGCACTATTCAATAATTGTTAAGTAATTAATGTTCAATATTTTATTTTATTGATTCAATAATTGTTGCGTTTATATTTTCTATTACTGTTGTTTCAATAATTATCACTACACAGTATTTTTTATTATCGGAGCAATAATTCATATTATCTGAATAATATTATCAGATAACATTATTGACAATGTCTAGAAAGTTCTGTCTAAGGAGAGGTTTGGTCACCTAATTGCGCGCTAGTAAGGAGAAATCCATATTGGAAAGCACCCTCTTTCCTAGGAACTGTCTGGTTGTCAGCTTTGTGATTCTGTAATATTATTTGTAAATAATTAATTATTGATTTATATGATGAGAAAAATATTAATTTTATGTGGATATAGATGGAGAAAATTTATAAAGTGACAATTGTTGAAAATCGATAGTTTATCTTTTCTGATAAAATAACATTTTATTATTATAATAAAATAATGATGATATTTTTACAATGAATATGGGATATATGATTATATGAGGAGAAAGAGTATTTTTGTTCCCTTCATCACTATATTCAGTATTCCAGCTAGAAGTACTATTCTTTTGAGGTAAGGGATATTATTTTTTTCATAAATGATATTATTTCTTTCAATATCATTATTTCGAAATATTAGTCTGAACTTTTTATCAAATTTGGAACTTTTTGTGTCGGGGTTACTATTTACGTATACGGCACTATTCACGTATACGACACTAGTCACGAATACGGCACAATTCATCGAAATATAAAATTTTCTTTTTTTTGTCTAAGATATCTATTATGGATACTAGTTTTGATTGTATCCATATTTTGATCATTCTTGAATTTTACTCCACTATGATTATTTATGAAGTATTTTTGAACTCGAATTGTTTAAAGTACGAATCCTTAATATTTGTTCTTTTGTTTCACTAGATTCGTTTTCTTTAAAATATTTTTTATCATCCTCAGTCCTAAATGATGATGTAACTGAATATCTTTGGCATGTAGTGCAAAGATTAATGATTTTATGATGAATATCTTTGGCCCGTAGTGCGAAGATGAACAGGTGTTGAGATGAACATGACCAACTGATGAATATATTTGGCATGTAGTGCAAAGATGAATATTTAATTCAAGATATTTATTGATTGATGTTATAAGGATAAAATATTGATGATGGACTTTTAAATTCATAGATGATAGTAGATTTTAAACTCTTCTTAACTCTTCTAGTGAATTATTATTTCCGCTGCGAATATTGATTTAAAATTTGTTGTCTATTGTATTCTATTAAATTTTTTCCTGTTGAGGACTAACGATAATTTGTTCTATATTATCTTAGTCAAAATGTTCTTTACTGGGCTAGTTGAGCTCACCCTTTTTCCTTTCTGTTCTATTTTTCTTCTCAGGTGGCGAGAATGTAGCGAGTACTAGTCGAGGTATGGAATGATGGTTCTAGAAAGTTGTTTAGTAGTCCTCACCATTTTTATAAAATAATGTATCAATAATCGAAATGAGGTCTTATTTGAGTGTGGATATTATCTAGAAGACAATATTTGTATTTAAACTTATAGTTTTTATGTTGTATTAATAAAGTTGTAGTTGTTTCTATACCATGTTATTGACGACTTAAAATGGGTGATGTATACCTATTTTGGGGGTGTCACAGTTGGTATCAGAGCTTAGGGATATGATCTCTGGCGGAGATCGGGGAATAGAACTAGGAGGGGAGAGAGGAGTAAATCCTTCGCTAGTGTGTCCTACCTAAGCTTATTTGTTGGTTGGTCAGAATATAGGGATATTGTGTGATATGTTAATTTCTTTAATTAACCCTTGTTTTATGGCAGTATTTGAGAATGGCAACTGAGAATGTTAACAGTGGAGTAAACAAAACCGTGGAGACGCCTGTACTCACCAACGAGGAGAACGTGCAACAGGCTGGCAATGTTCCTCCTATGAACAACACCACTGAGCAGATGATGAACGATGGGATGTTTAGAAGCTTTTTGCAGTTCATGCAAAATCAGACAAGGGAGAATCGTGTTCAAAATACAGGAGGAAATGATAGCAATTCACGGTTTGTCACAGCCAAGCAGTTTAAGGAGTTGGGACCACCAGAATTCTAGAGAAAGCCGGATCCGATTAAGGCGGAGACGTGGGTCAAATAAATTACCAAGATATTCGATGTCTTGGGATGCACGGAGGAACCTTACGGAGGAACAGAAGGTTCCATTCGCCACCTTTTTGTTTCGTAATGAGGCAGATTACTGGTGGGAATCTGTGAAGCGTACCCATCCTGTAACGGGTCGAAATTTATTGAGTCGTGATTTTGGGGACAGAATTCTTTTAAGGGGGGAAAGATGTGACGAACGAGATTTTGTTATTAATTTCTAATATTTATTGTAACGGGTCGAAATTTATTGAGTCGTGATTCTGGGGACAGAATCCTTTTAAGGGGGGAAAGATGTGACGAACGAGATTTTGTAATTAATTTCTAATATTTATTGAATTAAATAAATATTTTTCGATGATTTAATTATTGGATTAAATAATTATTTGATGCAATTGTGGTAGATTAATTTAATTATATGTGTTACATTTATTAAATTAATGTAAAGAATTTTTATTATCAAAGTATGTTATTATGTGAGCTTATTGTATTAAAAGAAATATTTAATAAGCATATTGGTATTTTAATTAATTTAATTATTAATTAGAGATTTAATAAGTTGACATTATTTATTAAAGAGAAATTTAATTGTGTGACTATGAGAAATTATTATATTTTATTTAAAGTAAATTAAATAAAATATAGGATTTATTTTATAAAGAGTGTGACATTTTCAAACTATATGATAAAGGTTTTATTTAATTAAATGAGATTAAGTCTTTTGAAGCTAGTCAAACAAGACCCTAAGAGGAGTTGGTGCAGTTAACCCATGGTTGGGCCAACTGACCACTTTGTGCTCAGTTATCTGATCATTATATACGACGCCTTTTTTTTCTTTTTCATTTTTGCCTAAGTCTAAGAAATATTCAGAGAGAGTCTGAGAATTTCCAAGGAGAATTAAGATACTGTGGAAGAGAATTAAGAGTGAGAAAACTAAGCCTACTAATTATATTCTCAGGGTAATCTCTCCTTCCTAAATCTCTATTTCACGTATTCAAGTTTTATAAAAATGGCTTTCAAAACTTCTGTTAATATTTGTGAATTGAGAATTGGTGTTGTTATAAGGATATATGTAATAATACAAGTAGCATAACATGTTATATATATATATATATATATATATATATATATTGCATGATTCCATATCCTAAGTTTTGTAATCTGATGATTTGCTATTTCAAAAAATATACAGAGTTTGGGTTTTTGGCCTTATGGCCTTATACGTTATTTTAGTATGTCAAACATAAATGTTTTCATAGATTTTACACTCGTATATTATTGTGCATGTTAATACGAAGAGACCAAACTTTAAATGAACGGATTTGGCTTTATAACGAATCCGTGGCGTTGAATTTTAGGAATTTATGTTAAAAACTTCAAGAACATCAAGAACAGAGGAAAAATTTATGTTTTAATTCTGTGATTATATGTTTTAATGGGTTAAAATCACTTTATAGATGTTGTATTATGATTATACATGAATTATAACATGTGGGTATGTCTAAATTCGTGTAGTAATAAATTTAAATTGGAGTTTTTGGCTGTGTTCTGCAATTTTTGCGAATTGCAGAACAGTTTCTGGTTCGTCGCGCCGCGGCGCCAGTCTCACGCCTAAACATCCGCACCGCAGCGCCACCGCGCAGCAGCGCCAAGATTCCAGCCGTAGTGCCATGTGTCCGGCTGCAGCGCCACGGCGCCGCAGCGCGAAGATCAAGTATAACAGTGGCGCTGCAGCGCCACTCTCCAGAATGTCCAGAAATGTAATTTTTTTTTTAAATGTTAAGTCTAGCAATGTGTTAATAACTTAATGTAATGAACATGAAAACATGTTAGAAATATAATGAAATGATGACATAGTTGTTTAACATGTAAATAACATAATTACATGTGAATTGAATTATTGAATACATAATTAGCTTGATAATTCATGAAGTGCAAATTATGTGACAAAGTGGTAAATTGATTAAGTATAGTCAATAATCAAAGTAGACAAAGAGAATGAGTTTATGATGATTAGTTAAGTTATAATTAACTGGTATTGTGAATGTGAATGGTATGTAGGATTTAATTCAAAGAACGTGATTAGTTAAAGTATAATCTACGCACGAGGCAAGTTCCCTAACCCTATTTGTCATTATTATTCAAGCTTATTTTTTTACCTTGAATAAACTATCATTACTATTATTCAAGTTCAAATGATTTATTAAGGATTGATTATCTTTTCAAAGTATGATTTAGTTATACAATAATTGTTCTATTGTATACTTCTTGAGATTATTATTCAAATTGAATATCATTATTGTTGAACCTTATTAGACTAGTGAAACCTTAATGATTCAACTAGTCCATAGTTGATGAGCGTTTTAAATTTCAGAACCCTTGATGAATTATCCAAACCAAACTTCCTTTGGTGCGGACTCGAAAGTCAAACTGAGATGAACAATCCTGTATAGGGGATTATTTACGCTTTAGCGTTAAGATATTGTGCGTAGTATAGTACTAAGGAATGATCCCCCTAAGTACGAGAAGAAGGTTCATAGTCTTATGACTGTTAAAGGTTTCAAGTATAACCCTTGTTAACCTTGGACATAGTTCAAGGTCTTATAACCCTCAGAATTCTTTTGATTCTTGTTATTCACTCTTGATTCAAAAGTTGAGTTTTTATTCAGATGTCTTTGATTTATTCGCATGTTATTATACTGTTATTTCATTTTTATACTTGTGGGCATTTGTACTCACTCTTGCTTAATAATAACATTGCAGTTAAGAACGAAAGAACTGATGAACCTTCCACTAGTAAAGGCAAGGGCAAAGTTAGCAAGTGACGAAGACCTGTTGTTTTATTTGACGATGTATTTGTTTAAGACTTGAGTTAATGTTATTGTTTAAGACTTTTTTGTTTATGATTTCGCACAAATGTTTAAGGTTAGTTTAACCTCGGATTGTATTATTATTATTCAGATGTTGTAACCCTTAAAGGAAGATTTTAATTCTATCTATTGCATGGTTTGCATTTTTTTTATGGGTAGATAGATAGATGATATTTGTACAGTGAACACCAAATCCCGTGGAATCGAAGTACCTGGATTTGGGGGTGTCACACATCCAGCCGTACTTAGCATGTCTTGGGAAACGTTTCAGAAACTGTTTAATGATAAGTATTTTCCTAAAAGTATTCGTCATATGAAGGAGGTAGAGTTTATTAAACTGGAGCAGAATAACATGACGGTGTCCCAGTACGAGGCGAAGTTTGCAGAGTTGTCTAGATTTACACCTCATTTGGTGGAGAATGAGGAACGTATGACGCGGATGTTTCTGAGAGGTTTGAAACCCGGCATATGTCAATATCTCATTTCACATAAATTTTCTCTCTATTCAGATGTTGTCAACAGGGCTCAATTATTAGAGCGAGATAACGAGTACGTTCAATCAAGGGACCATAACCAGGATCATACCGGTGATAGCAGTCATCAGAACAACGATAACCAGCGGAGAAAAAAAAATACGGGCGAGAGCGGTAACCACTCTGGTGGTAATCATGGCCATAAAAATAGAAGAAGCGAGTCGGGAGGAGATTTTAAAAAGAGAAGATTCAACAATGACAATACGAAGACGTCAGCACCAGCAGCAACTGGTTCCAAAGGAGGAGAACGACCACCGGTCATATGCTATAAGTGCAAAAAAGAAAGACATATCAGCCCAAACTGCCCACAACAGTTTAAGGTATGTTATAACTGTGGAAAGGAAGGACATATCGCTCGAGATTGCACTATAGCGAAACTAAGTCCAGCGGGAATGGTGATTCAAAAGGCTATCCTAGAAAAGTCAAAGTCAACGATTCCGGGAAGAGCATTTGTCGTGACTGGTCAACATGCGAGGAACCCAAACGAGGTGATCACGGGTAAGCTAATCATAAATTCATGTGAAGTTTATACCTTACTAGATACCGGTGCTACCCATTCATTTATTTCTCCTGCTTGTGCTCAACGTTTAAACTTGACTCCGGAGAAATTAGACTTTGATTTATCTGTGGAGACTCCGTTAGGAGAAACTTTTATCACATCCACTGTTTATAAATCTTGTTTGATCCAAGTTGGCACCATCACCTTACCTGTTGACCTTATCTCTTTAAAGATACTTGCATTTGACGTGATTTTAGGGAGTGATTGGTTAACTATTCATCATGCCAAAATTGATTGTTTTCGTAAGGTTGTTAGTTTTTATATTCCTAACCAACCTGTTGTGCGAATTCAAGCAACTAAGCCATTAAAATCAATCACTGTTATATTAAGTCATAAAGCTATTCGTTTATTAAAAAACGGATGTCAAGCTTTCTTAGCCCATATTATGGATTTGAATAAAGACACGTCATATTTAAATAATATTCCTGTTGTTATTGACTTTCCTGACGTATTTCCTGAAGAACTTCCCGGTCTACCCCCAGAACGTGAAGTTAAATTCTTTATTGATCTTGAGCCTGGTATAAAGCCCATTTCTAAAATCACATATCGAATTGCTCCTATTGAACTTCAGGAGTTAAAGGTCCAACTACAGGAGTTATTGGACATCGGTTTCATTCGTCCTAGTACATCTCCTTGGGGTGCTCCTGTTTTATTCGTAAAGAAGAAAGACGGGAGTATGCGACTTTGTATCAACTATCGGGAATTAAACCATGTCACTATCGAGAATAGGTATCCGCTACCTCGTATTGATGACCTATTTGACCAATTACAAGGAGCACAATTCTTTTCAAATATCGATCTTCGTTCTGGATATCATCAGCTGAAGATTAGAACTGAGGATATTCCAAAGACTGCCTTTAGAACTCGGTACGGGCATTATGAATTCTTAGTCAAGTCTTTTGGATTGACTAATGCTCCTGCAGCTTTCATGGATATGATGAACCGAGTATTCAAGGAATATTTGGATCAGTTCGTTGTTATTTTTATTGATGACATCCTTATATATTCCAAAAGTCGTGAAGATCATGAGCACCATTTGAAGCTGATACTCCAAAGGCTTCGTGAAAATAAGTTATATGCCAAGTTGAAGAAATGCGAGTTCTGGCTTGAGGAAGTAGCATTCCTTGGGCACGTGGTGTCAAAACATGGAGTATCTGTTGACCCGGAGAAGATTGAAGCAATACAAAGTTGGGAACAACCGAAGTCGATAACCGAAGTACGTAGCTTTCTGGGCTTAGCTGGTTATTATCGGAGATTCGTGGAAGGATTTTCTCGAATCGCTATTCCATTAACTCAGCTGACTCGGAAAGATATCAAATTCGTATGGAGCAAGAAATGCGAGAAGAGTTTCCAAGAGCTTAAGAGGAGACTCATTTCGGCACCTGTTTTGACCATACCATCTGGTTCGGATGGATTTGTTATTTACAGCGATGCTTCAGGCAAAGGGCTAGGATGTGTTCTCATGCAACGTGGGAAAGTTATAGCCTATACCTCGCGATAACTTAAAGAGTATGAGAGGAATTATCCTACCCATGATCTAGAGTTGGCAGCAGTCATTTTCGCGCTAAAGATCTGGAGGCACTATCTATATGGGAAGAAAGTGGAGATATATTCAGACCATAAAAGTCTCAAATATTTCTTCACTCAAAAAGAACTCAACATGCGGCAACGACGTTGGCTCGAGCTGTTGAAAGACTACGACCATACCATTCAATACCATCTTGGAAAAGTGAACGTGGTAACCGACGCATTGAGTAGAAGATCGTACGCGGGAACGAGTACGATGTTGTCAACACAAAGGCCCATTTAGTGTGATTTACAAAAGATGAAGATAGAATTCAAGACTCCAGGGGCCCATTCAATGATGTCAAGTATATGTATAGAACCAACTTTAATCGAAAAAGTTAAAGTTGCTCAAGCCACAGATTCGGAGCTGATGAGTATGAAGAAGAAAGTGCAAGAAGGTGTTATTCCAGAAGCAAGAATCGATGAAGAAGGAATACTTCGAGTCCACTCCAGACTTTTTGTTCCTAATGATTCTGATTTGAAGTACAAGATCATGATGGAGGCACACAATACACCATTTGCAATCCATCTTGGAAGTACCAAAATGTATCGTGATCTTCGACATACATTTTGGTGGAACAATATGAAGAGAGAGATTGCAAAGTTTATCTCGAGGTGTTTAACTTGTCAACGTGTAAAGGCGGAGCATCAAGTGCCTAAGGGCCCATTGCAACCACTTCAGATTCCGAAATGGAAGTGGGAACACATTACCATGGATTTTGTTACAGGTCTTCCCATGGTTTCTCAAGGCATAAATGCTATTTGGGTTATTGTTGATAGACTAACCAAGTCTGCTCATTTCTTGCCAATACGGGAGACTTATTCCCTTGAACGTCTTGCTCGTATGTACGTAGATGAGATTGTGAGATTGCATGGCATGCCAGTATCCATAGTTTTGGATCGGGACCCAAGATTCACTTCAAGATTTTAGGTTAGCTTGCAAAAAGCTATGGGCACGGATTTACGATTTAGTTCGGCATATCATCCTCAAACGGACGGACAATCAGATAGGACTATTCAAACTCTTGAAGATCTATTAAGACTCTGTGTCTTAGACTTCAAAGGGAGTTGGGATAAGTATTTACCATAGGTGGAATTCTCTTACAACAACAGTTATCAGGCAAGTATAGGTGTGGCTCCATTCGAAGTATTATATGGACGAAAGTGTCGCTCTCCAATATGTTAGGATGAGGTGGGTGAAGCAACATTATTGGGACCAGAGTTGGTACGTATGACTATGAAAAAGATCCAAATGATTCGATAACGTATACAAATGGCACAGGATCGACAAAAGAGTTATGCAGATCTTCATCAAAAGGATGTGGAATTTAGTATTGGGGATCAAGTATTGTTGTGAGTTGCTCCATGGAAGGGAGTTACAAGATTTGGAAAGAGAGGAAAGCTCAATCCACGATTTAATGGTCCATTTCAAATTCTTGACCGAGTAGGAAATGTGGCCTATAGAATCGCGTTACCTCCAAGTATGTCTCGTGTTCATAATATTTTTCATATATCTGTGCTACGTAAATATGTGAAAGACCCAAACCACGTTATTGAGTTAGAACCGGACGAGATAGCCGAAGACTTAACGTACGAGGAGGTACCTGTCAAGATCTTGGATAGGAAAGAGCATGTCCTACGCACAAAGGTCATACCACAAGTTAAAGTTTTGTGGAGGAACCATGCTATTGAGGAAATGACCTGGGAGTTGGAAACGGAAATGAAAGCGAGGTATCCCCATCTTTTCGAAACACCAGGTACGTACGTCAATTTCGAGGATAAAATTTTATAAGGAGGGGAGGTTGTAAGACCCCAAATTATTAATAAATAAAATTTAATTTTCTCTATTTATTATTTTGAAATAGTAAGGGTTGAATTGATTAATGAGGTTAGTTATGGGTAAAATGCACAAATATTTTAAATAAGCAAGTGGTTATAAAATATTCATTGTTGTCGGGGAATATTCGTTTGGTCGTGAAATATTCTTCCTGTCGGGGAATACTCGTACGACGGCGCAGTCTTTTGTGGGCCCCATAACGAAAAGTGATTGGATGAAGAAAACGATAAGTATAAGTTATTTTTAAATAACGGCATAGTTGTTACCGTTAATACTGTCGGAATACCCAGTGGTCAAATTACAGTAATACGCGTTGTTGCACAGTAACACACGGTATTGCACCAATTATTGATTCTTACGTAAGAAGACACTATTCAATAATTATTAAGTAATTACTGTTCAATATTTTATTTTATTGATTCAATAATTGTTGCGTTGATATTTTATATTACTGTTGTTTCAATAATTGTCACTACACAGTATTTTCCATTATCGGAGTAATAATTCATATTATCTGAATAATATTATTAGATAACATTATTGATAATGTCTAGAAAGTTCTGTCTAAAGAGAGGTTTGGTCACCTAATTGCGCGCTAGTAAGGAGAAATTCTTATTGGAAAGCTCCCTCTTTCCTAGAAACTGCCTGGTTGTCAGTATTGTGATTCTGTAATATTATTTGTGAATAATTAATTATTGATTTATATGATAAGGAAAATATTGATTTTATGTGAATATAGATGGAGAAAATTTTTAAAGTGACAATTGTTGAAAATCGATATTTTATCTTTTTTGATAAAATAATATTTTATTATTATAATATAATAATGATGATATTTTTAAAATGAATATGGGATATATGAGTATATGAGGAGGAAGAGTATTTTTGTTGCAAAAGTTGTTTTAAACATGTTAAACATGTCTGTGGGCCCATTTCTTGACTGAAATTTGATTATAGCTTGTAGAATCGCCCGTTTGTGGATTTCGGTCAATTTCTGTTTGGAATTTGGAAATATTTTCTTCTGTAAAGTTGTAGATAATGAAATTTCCTATGGGAGAAAACATGTGGTTTGAATTTTTCTGACAAAAGGGCTATTTATTATGAATTATTGAAGTTCTGAAGTTCTAAAATAATTGATTTTTGGAAGTTTTATTTATTTTTATTAATAAAAACATTTTTTACACTTTGGTGGGACCCACTTGCACATGTTAATGGCTGAATTCAGATCTTCAAAAGTGGGCGTAGGAAAAATTTAATAAATAAAATTATTTTATTAAATTTTCTGCTTTTGTGTTCTAAGCATTTTTCTATAAATAGGGTGCTTAGGTTAGAATTAAAAATCACACCAGAAACTAAAGTTTTCTCTCTCTTTCTCTCTCTATATTATCGAGCGTATTCTTGTGAGTATTTTAAGACTTTGAGTGCTGTTATACAGTGCAAGTTCCCTTCAGCACTATATTCAGTATTCCAGCCAGAAGTACTATTCTTTCGAGGTAAGGGATGCTATTTTTTTCGTAAATGATATTATTTCTTTCAATATCATTATGCCGAAATATTGGTCCGAACTTTTTATCAAATTTAGAACTTTTTGTATCGGGATTACTATTCACGTATACGGCACTATTCACATATACGACACTATTCACGAATACGGCACTATTCATCGAAAAATGAAATTTTCTTATTTTTGTCTAAGATATCTATTATGGATACTTGCTTTGATTGTTTTCATGTTTTGATCATTCTTGAATTTTACTCCACTATGATTATTTATGAAGTATTTTTGAACTCGAATTGTTTAAAGTACGAATCCTTAATATTTGTTCTTTTGTTTCACTAGATTCGTTTTCTTTAAAATATTTTTCATCATCCTCAGTCCTAAATGATGATGTAACTGAATATCTTTGGCATGTAGTGCAAAGATTAATGATTTTATGATGAATATCTTTGGCCCGTAGTGCGAAGATGAACAGGTGTTGAGATGAACATGACCAACTGATGAATATCTTTGGCCTGTAGTGCAAAGATGAATATTTGATTCAAGATATTTATTGATTGATATTACAAGGATAAAATATTGATGATGGACTTTTAAATTCATAGATGATAATAGATTTTATACTCTACTTAACTCTTCTAGTGAATTATTATTTCCGCTGCGAATATTGATTTAAAATTTGTTGTCTATTGTATTCTATTAAATTTTTTCCTGTTGAGGACTAACGATAATTTGTTCTATATTATCTTAGTCAAAATGTTCTTTACTGGGCTAGTTGAGCTCACCCTTTTTCCTTTCTGTTCTATTTTTCTTCTCAGGTGGCGAGAATGTAGCGAGTACTAGTCGAGGTATGGAATGATGGTTCTAGAAAGTTGTTTAGTAGTCCTCACCATTTTTATAAAATAATGTATCAATAATTGAAATGAGGACTTATTTGAGTGTGGATATTGTCTAGAAGATAATATTTGTATTTAAACTCACAGTTTTTATGTTGTATTAATAAAGTTGTAGTTTTTTCTATACCATATTATTGACGACTCAAAATGGGTGATGTATACCTATTTTGGGGGTGTCACATCACTGAACAAATCAATGTCTTCCTTTAGCCTATAATTAGCATACAGTCATATATATATATATATATATATATATATATATATATATATATATATATATATATATATACACACATGCTAGTGATAACAATTGCAAATACACATATACATGCTTCTCTAACCAATTATACAAACATAGTTTTATAGAGAGTTTTGTAAAAATCTTATACACCGTAAAGTTGAAGAACACAGAGACATTAGGCATCATGAAACCACAAATATATATATATATATATATATATATATATATATATTAAGGTTAGAGAAACCCACCTTTTTGCTTGCTTACGAATGTTTGCTAACGGGTTTGCTTTGAAAATCACATTCTCTCTCAAACTCTGAACTTCATTCTTTTTCTCAAAACTCTCTCTGGCCCTTCTTTTTTTTCTCAGTAATAATTTAGACTACTAACAACGTAACTCAACTGATATCCAATTCGCGTAATCATAAAACGGACATGGCCATAATAAGCCTATTCAATAATAACATCGGTTATAAAAATATATAATGTACCACTTATAAATATATATATATATATATATATATATATATATATATATATATATATATATATATATCCCAAATGGTATCAGAGCTAAGTTGTATGTTGTTTCTAATTGCCTAGTTAGATCTTTTTAATCAAATTCATCTTTCTCTTTCAAAATCATCTTCTTCTTCAAGTATTCTGAAGTCACCTTATTTACCTGTAGACCACCTAGTTCGTGTCTAACCTTTTGTAAGTCTCCAGGGTGTGAGCAGCGTCGGGTTATAGAACATAGGTATGAGTTTACTAAGGGTAAAAGGGGTATGCATGAATGAAACTTGAGGCAGTATTTATTTTGAAACAGTCAAGATGAGTAGGTTATTTAGATCCAACTCTTCAGTTAGTAACAGATCGACTTTACCTCCAGTCCCAGATATTGTCAACCAGGAAGAACAGAGTTATGAAAATCTTAATCAAGTTTTGAATAATTGGAATATACCTAGGGTTTCCCCTAAAGATATTTATCAGTCAACATTTTCAGATAAATTTAAAACAGATTACAATGTTAAAACGGTTGAAAGAGTTTTTGCAATTAACAAAGAATATGAAAATTGTAGTCTATTATCCCCAGAAGTTATTAAAAAACACAGAAAAAAGGGTTATAATTTTATTCATATAGGATTAATTCAAGTTGCAGTTAAACCACTTAATAGGAAAGGAATTAATTCATCAATCTACCTTTGTCTTAGAGACGCCAGATTTTTAAATTATTATCCTAGTATAATTGGTGCCATGGAAGCCAGTTTGCATAATGGACCAATTCACTTTAATTGTTTTCCAGATTTCACTTTAAGTCTTAGTGATCAAAACTTATTTAAAGCATTAACATTAAATATTAAAACTGAGGGAGAGATTACTCAAATGATTGAGGGATCTCAACCTATTGCTTTGATCTACCGGATTTACTACAAGACCATGAAGTCAAACCTGAACGTTCATGCTCTTAATAAAAGTCCTAAAGATCAAACAGTTTTAATTCAGAGTTCAACTAGTGATGCTAATATCCAGATCCCGAGAACAATCCTCTGGAAGGATATTACATTACCCAGTCAATGGACTTTGCCGAATGAGTTACCACAACAACCCATAGTTAATAATTCGTTAAATATCGAAAACATCAAACAGTTTTCTGATGGAACTGTTAAAATTAGTTTTGAACGTGCTAGAACTCCAGTTATTATTGAAGACATTTCTAGTTCTTCAACCCCTTCAGTTATTCATACTAGAAGAGATTCAGAAATAATTGGTAACCCTTCGATTAAAGACGTCAAACTAAAAGGAATTTTTAATCAAGGACAAGTTAGTCATCCCTGTTATACCCAAAACGACCTTGATGGAGATGAAGGATCTTCTTCTCCAGCGTCGTCTGTGTATCCCACACAGTCTGACTTTAATGCCCCTATTCATAATCAACTAAGAGTCATTAAGAAAGAATTTATTTTAGAATGGGATAATTTAGTAAAAGATTTCAATTCAAAATCGAATAAAGAGAAAAGACATCTATTTAGATCTAACCACCCTACTGAAAAGGAAAGAGATAAGATAGTAAATAGATGGAAGAAATTCATTCGAAATGAACAAATTAACGTTACGTTTTACGATTGGTATGAACAGTACCAAAGTAAGTGTAATGTTATTAGTAAAACACAATGGATTAAAGAAGACAAAACAAAGATTTCGTCTAGTCACCCACCCTTAGAGACAGTTTTAATCCCAGTTAAGAACACTTCAGTTATCGCCAGTCCCTTTAAAATTCCAGATGGAATTAAAGATGATAAAAAAATAATTGAACAATTAAACTTTAGCAATCAGTATCTAGCAACTGTTGGAAAACAGCTTGATAGAATAGAAGAAAAATTCGAAGAAAACATTATTAAAAAACCTGATTCAAAAATTGAACAGCCCTTAATTAAATTACCAGAAAATAGAAACAAATTAGGTTTGCCTAATAAGGATGAAGAATTAGTTCAGTCCATAGATGCGTTATTTAAAAAAATTAAGTCTGAAATCGGTACGAGTGGAACTATTGCAGTCATTGATCAAGTAGAGTCTGATAATGACGACAGTTCTTCTATTCACTCATCAACCTCTACCCTTAATGAACAACTAAATAAATTAACCGTTAATAACACAAGTATCACCAGAAATTGGTACTCTAGACCTACTCCTCCGGATCTGCAATTCGAAGAGAGAAATCTAGATAAGCAATTTTCTGTTTCGTCCAATAAAGTATATGAATGGAATATTGATGGATTTAGTGAACAAGAAATCCTTAATAAATTAAATCATATGTCAATGGTAGCAAATAGCTATATCACCAAGTTCAACAATTTGTCCCAACCAGACATAGTTGAATTAATAGCTAGTGGATTTACTGGTATTCTTAGATCTTGGTGGGAAAAACATCTCACAGAAGGCATTAGGATATCAATAATTCATGCTATCCAAAGAGATGATGATGGCAATCCCATCTTTAATGAAGAAATTGGAATGGGTCTGCCAGATGGAGTCAATACTTTAATCTTCACCATAATTAAACATTTTATTGGAACTCCTAGTAACATTACAGAACGAATTCATGACCAATTAAGTAATCTTACTTGTCCCACTCTCAGTGATTTTAGGTGGTACAAGGATGTGTTCACCTCTAGAGTTATGATGCGAAATGACAGTAATAAGCCATTCTGGAAAGAGAAATTTGTTAATGGTTTACCGTCGTTATTTGCACATAAAGTTAGAGAAGAATTAAGTAAAAATTTAGGGTATATTGACTACGATAATTTAACCTATGGAGACATCATAAGTTATATTCAAAAAATTGGATTAAAAATGTGTATTGACTTTAAATTAGCTAAACAAGCCAATAAAGATAAAAAGAAAGCTAAATATGAGTTAGGCACCTTCTGTGAACAATATGGTTTACCGCCCGTTGCTCCCTCTAGAAGAAAGCACCGGCATCCCCATAAACATATTGAGTCACAAAGAAGTCATAAACATCGTAAAAAACGGTATACTCAAGAAAAGAAAATAGTTAATAAAGACTCTTACTATAAAAAACCTCAATCAACACACAAGAAATCAACTAAAAGATCAAAACAATTTGATAAAAGTAAAATTGTCTGTCACAATTGTGGGCAGAAAGGACACTTTAAAAGTGAGTGTAGAGTTAAGCAAAAATTAAGCCAATTAAATATCTCAGCCGAAGACACTGAACATATACTTGAGTTAATGAGAATTGAAAATAATGATAGTAATAATGAAGTTTCAGATGCCCCTGAATCTTCTAGCACTAGCACTACTTGTAACGATGAATCAAATACAGAAAACGAAGTTACTGTTTGTACAGAAAACTGCAGTAACAATTGTTGCAAAAGAATTAATGTAATCACTAAAGAAGACGAAGAGTGTTCGTTATTAGTTGATCTAATTAGCAAAATCATAGACCCAGGATTAAAAACCCAGTATCTAAATCAATTGAAAGATTTATTAAATAAAGATAAGAAAGTTACTGATAAGGTTCTTAAAGCCAAAGAAAAGCCAGTTTTTAGCCTTAATAAAACACTTGAAAGATTTAAATCACCAGCTAAAGAAATTACACTCCCTGAATTAAATCATGAAGTTAATAAACTAAAAAAGGAAATTTCCAACCTAAAATTAGATATTTCTAATCTAAGGAAAGAAATTGATGATAAAAAGTCAGATCTTCAGATACACGATTCTTCTTCCAGTGATGAAAGTCATGGCGAACCAGAATCTTCGGGTGTTAAAGATGAACCTGATCTTCTTATTCAAGGTCTTTCACTTAAAAGAATTAAAGATATTACCATTCAAAAATGGTACGTCTCTATTAAGTTAGTTATTGATAAAACTTTCTCTATTCAGCTCCCTGCCCTAGTCGATACTGGAGCAGATCTGAACTGTATTCAAGAAGGCCTTATTCCCACTAGGTACTACAAAAAAACCACTGAAAAACTTAATTCAGCTAATGGTAGTAATATGGAAATAAAGTATAAATTACCTAGAGTCCATATCTGTCAAGATGATATGTGTTTTAAAACTTCTTTTGTTTTAATCCGCAATCTTACAGATAAAATTATATTAGGATTACCATTTATATATTTATTGTATCCATTCACTACCAGCAATAAAGGATTAAGCTGTGAACATTTAGGAAAGAAAATAACATTTAAATTCCTAATCAAACCTAAAGAACGAGATTTAAAATTTATTCAGGAAGAATCAATCTCTAAATCAGTAAATCTGTTAAATTGCAAAGTTACCCACTTAAGTTTCCTCAAGGAAGAAGTTAAGTATCAACAAGTTGAAGAACAACTTAAAAGCAACAGGGTTCAAGAAAAGATTATTGAATTAAAAGAGTATTTAACAAAAAATTTATGTTCTGATTCTCCCAATGCTTTTTGGCATAGGAAGAAGCACACAGTTAGATTACCATATGCAAAAGAATTTAAAGAACACTTAATTCCCACTAAAGCCAGACCAATTCAAATGAGTCATGAACAAATGGAATTATGCAAGAAGGAGATTAATGATCTTCTTAGTAAAGAATTAATTAGACATAGTAAGTCACCATGGTCTTGCCCAGCCTTCTATGTTAATAATGAAGCAGAGAAGGAGAGAGGTGTCCCTCGTCTAGTTATCAATTACAAACCATTAAACAAGGTTCTTGAATGGATTAGATACCCTTTGCCTAATAAGGAAGACCTTCTTAGCAGGTTAAGTGTTTCCACCATTTTTAGTAAATTTGACCTTAAATCAGGATTCTGGCAAGTTGCTATTCATCCCGACGATAGGTACAAAACAGCATTCACCACTCCGTTCGGACATTACGAATGGAATGTTCAGTCATTCGGACTAAAAAATGCACCTAGTGAATTTCAGAATATTCTTAATAATATTTTGAATCCTTTCAGTCATTTTATTATCGTTTACATCGATGATATCCTTGTATTCTCCAAGACTATTGAAGAACATATTAAACATTTGAATTCTTTCTTCAAAACAGTTAAAACCAATGGTCTTGTTCTTTCACCTTCCAAGTGTAGTCTGTTTCTGACAAAAGTCAGGTTTCTCGGTCTAATCCTCTATCACGGACTTACTCGGCCTATTGACAGAGCTATTCAATTTGCCGATAGATTTCCAAATAAGATTACCGACAAAACACAGCTACAGAGATTTCTTGGCTCGCTTAATTATATAGGCAAGTTCTACAAGAATCTCAGGAAGATTTGTAAGCCTCTTTTTCAGCGCTTACAAAGTAATCCCCCTCCATGGACAGACATTCATACTTCTGTCGTCCAACAAGTTAAAAAATATGTCAAGGTTTTGCCTTGCCTTGGCATCTCTAATGATTCAGCATTCAAAATAGTTGAAACAGATGCCTCCGACATTGGATTTGGTGGCATTCTCAAACAACAGTTAACCCCCACTTCTGACGAACAAATTGTTCGTTTCCATTCGGGTGCATGGAACCCTACATAGTTAAAATATAGTACTATTAAAAAAGAAATTTTGTCACTTGTATTATGTATTAAAAAATTTCAGAGAGATTTACTGAATCAGAAATTCTTAGTTAGAATAGATTGCAAATCAGCCAAGTTTATCCTTGAAAAAGACGTTGAAAACGTCGCCTCTAAGCATTCTTTCGCTAGATGGCAGGCTATATTGAGCATTTTTGATTTTGATATTGAATATATTAAAGGTAGTAACAACTCAGTTCCTGATTTTCTCACACGTGAATTCATTAACACAGGTACTATTGCAGCTCCATGAGTGTTCGAGGAGGATCATCTTCTCGAGGTCATGGCCGTTCCTCAGGCCCAGTTAATCAGTCAAAAGGAACTATTGTTCCTCACCTAGTTACTCAAACACACAATAAATTCCAGGTGCTTGGCACAGTCCCCAAGCCCTATGCGTCAGTTCTTGCTAGTCAACCTAAACCGTTTGATATCTTTGCTAATCAATCCAAAGCAACTACGTCAAACCCAAGTAACCCAGCTTTAGAGTATCGTGCTAAGTATGATCAGCACTTATTCCACATAGAATTACCCATGAAACTCAAAAATGACCCAGTCAAATTAGCTGCCCAGTATTTTCCTGCTGGATGGCATTTTCTCCCTCTCGCTCCTTATAAATCTTTGGTCTTTTATAAGGATATTCTTATTGAAACCGAGTCAGTGTTCATCAAACCTATTTATGCCAACGATGATAGCTCCAAGCTTCTCTATCATTCGTTGTATATTAAACAGGTTCTCAATCTTTCTGATTGGGGTAGTCATCCTTCCGATCTCAAGTCACTCTCTAATCATTCTAGCCCCTATTGCTATTATGATTATATTGAGGCTTGGTTCAAAATCATGCTTCACCAGAATGATGATCATAGTCATTCTTGGTTCTTCCAGTTCGATCAAAAGTTCAAAAGTCAGTTTCCTAAGTGGTTCATTCTCTGGTGGACTAGGCATGGTCTTGACCATGCAATCTTCCCAGAACCACTTATGGTTCAATTAGAACATTTTTGTCGACATAGTAACTATCTCCCGAAATATGAGGAAATTCCTGCATTCCTTATATTTTGTAGTAAATATAAAATCCCTTGGATCCTTAAATGGCAATATGTCATTACGGCCACCCAAGAAGTCACAGTTTTCCAGCCTCCTTCTTCCATAGGAATTAGGTCAGCTCAAACAGTTATCTCCCCAATTTCTCAGATCTCTCGCCGTTTTTATATCAAATGGTGGGATAAATTTGGTGTCGATAGGATAGTTGGTCAAGTTTAGAAGGAATTTCCACCTTCTCCATCTACTCCCTTAACCCCTGTAGTTACCAAAACCCCAGCCGTTGAGTCTTCCAGTAAATCTTCAGTTAAAACATCTGAAAAATTAAAGTCAGTAAATCTGTCTAGTCCACAAAAAATCACTGATGTTTCCAGTTACTCCAGCTCTCAGTTAAAGGTTCTTACCGATGCCATCCAGGCACGTTTAGATCAGTTAGATGATAAGTCAGATGCAATTTCTTCTCATTCCAGAGGAGAAAATGATAGTCAAAATTTAGATGATGATGATGAGGAGGATTGTGACCCCTATGGCACGATCAATCTTCAGGATGCTCAGGATCCTTTTGCCTGATCTCTGCACCTGCTCCGGCAGCCTAGTCAGCTCAGTTAGCCAGTACCTGCATACTCAGAAATCTCAGTCAGCACCTGCTCCGGCAGCCTAGTCAGCTCACCTGCTCCGGCAGCTTCGTCAGCAGCATCTTTTGCTCAGACAGCCTCGTCAACAGCATCTGCTTTTCCACCAAAAGCAGCCCTCAGTCAATTATCTGGCCCCACGGCCCCTTTAGTCAGAAAGAAGACGTCTGCTTTTCCACCGAAAGCAGCACTCAGCCATTTATCTGGCCCCACGGCCCCTTTAGTCAAAAGAAGACGTCTGCTTCTCCACCGAAAGCAGAATCTTTTACTTTTACTTTAGTAAATAACTTTAGTAAATGTAATATGTTTTTACTTTTACTTTACCTCAGTCATTGTAATAGTTCGTTTCCTTAGTCTATAAAAGGAATTCGAACTCTTTTGTGAGAGGCAGACTTAGAAAGACTCAGAGCTCCTTCTCTGACTAATCTTTAGCCTCCACCGCTGTTAAGCCTACTTAGCCCCTCTTCTTCTCATGTTCTTAGTAATCTTGTAATTGTAAGTTAATTGTACTTCTGCACTTGTAAATAGTTTGAATCAATAAAAATTTATTTTTATATTAAACTGTGTTTGTATGCGCATCTCTACTCTACTCATCTATTCCTGCTTCCACCCCCAAATGATCTATACTCTACTCATCTATTCCTGCTTCCACCCCCAAATGGTATCATTTGGGGGTGGAAGCAGGAATAGATGAGTAGAGTAGAGATGCGCATACAAACACAGTTTAATATAAAAATAAATTTTTATTGATTCAAACTATTTACAAGTGCAGAAGTACAATTAACTTACAATTACAAGATTACTAAGAACATGAGAAGAAGAGGGGCTAAGTAGGCTTAACAGCGGTGGAGGCTAAAGATTAGTCAGAGAAGGAGCTCTGAGTCTTTCTAAGTCTGCCTCTCACAAAAGAGTTCGAATTCCTTTTATAGACTAAGGAAACGAACTATTACAATGACTGAGGTAAAGTAAAAGTAAAAACATATTACATTTACTAAAGTTATTTACTAAAGTAAAAGTAAAAGATTCTGCTTTCGGTGGAGAAGCAGACGTCTTCTTTTGACTAAAGGGGCCGTGGGGCCAGATAAATGGCTGAGTGCTGCTTTCGGTGGAAAAGCAGACGTCTTCTTTCTGACTAAAGGGGCCGTGGGGCCAGATAATTGACTGAGGGCTGCTTTTGGTGGAAAAGCAGATGCTGCTGACGAGGCTGTCTGAGCAAAAGATGCTGCTGACGAAGCTGCCGGAGCAGGTGAGCTGACTAGGCTGCCGGAGCAGGTGCTGACTGAGATTTCTGAGTATGCAGGTACTGGCTAACTGAGCTGACTAGGCTGCCGGAGCAGGTGCAGAGATCAGGCAAAAGGATCCTGAGCATCCTGAAGATTGATCGTGCCATAGGGGTCACAATCCTCCTCATCATCATCATCTAAATTTTGACTATCATTTTCTCCTCTGGAATGAGAAGAAATTGCATCTGACTTATCATCTAACTGATCTAAACGTGCCTGGATGGCATCGGTAAGAACCTTTAACTGAGAGCTGGAGTAACTGGAAACATCAGTGATTTTTTGTGGACTAGACGGAGTTACTGACTTTAATTTTTCAGATGTTTTAACTGAAGATTTACTGGAAGACTCAACGGCTGGGGTTTTGGTAACTACAGGGGTTAAGGGAGTAGATGGAGAAGGTGGAAATTCCTTCTGAACTTGACCAACTATCCTATCGACACCAAATTTATCCCACCATTTGATATAAAAACGGCGAGAGATCTGAGAAATTGGGGAGATAACTGTTTGAGCTGACCTAATTCCTATGGAAGAAGGAGGCTGGAAAACTGTGACTTCTTGGGTGGCCGTAATGACATATTGCCATTTAAGGATCCAAGGGATTTTATATTTACTACAAAATATAAGGAATGCAGGAATTTCCTCATATTTCGGGAGATAGTTACTATGTCGACAAAAATGTTCTAATTGAACCATAAGTGGTTCTGGGAAGATTGCATGGTCAAGACCATGCCTAGTCCACCAGAGAATGAACCACTTAGGAAACTGACTTTTGAACTTTTGATCGAACTGGAAGAACCAAGAATGACTATGATCATCATTCTGGTGAAGCATGATTTTGAACCAAGCCTCAATATAATCATAATAGCAATAGGGGCTAGAATGATTAGAGAGTGACTTGAGATCGGAAGGATGACTACCCCAATCAGAAAGATTGAGAACCTGTTTAATATACAACGAATGATAGAGAAGCTTGGAGCTATCATCGTTGGCATAAATAGGTTTGATGAACACTGACTCGGTTTCAATAAGAATATCCTTATAAAAGACCAAAGATTTATAAGGAGCGAGAGGGAGAAAATGCCATCCAGCAGGAAAATACTGGGCAGCTAATTTGACTGGGTCATTTTTGAGTTTCATGGGTAATTCTATGTGGAATAAGTGCTGATCATACTTAGCACGATACTCTAAAGCTGGGTTACTTGGGTTTGACGTAGTTGCTTTGGATTGATTAGCAAAGATATCAAACGGTTTAGGTTGACTAGCAAGAACTGACGCATAGGGCTTGGGGACTGTGCCAAGCACCTGGAATTTATTGTGTGTTTGAGTAACTGGGTGAGGAACAATAGTTCCTTTTGACTGATTAACTGGGCCTGAGGAACGGCCATGACCTCGAGAAGATGATCCTCCTCGAACACTCATGGAGCTGCAATAGTACCTGTGTTAATGAATTCACGTGTGAGAAAATCAGGAACTGAGTTGTTACTACCTTTAATATATTCAATATCAAAATCAAAAATGCTCAATATAGCCTGCCATCTAGCGAAAGAATGCTTAGAGGCGACGTTTTCAACGTCTTTTTCAAGGATAAACTTGGCTGATTTGCAATCTATTCTAACTAAGAATTTCTGATTCAGTAAATCTCTCTGAAATTTTTTAATACATAATACAAGTGACAAAATTTCTTTTTTAATAGTACTATATTTTAACTGTGTAGGGTTCCATGCACCCGAATGGAAACGAACAATTTGTTCGTCAGAAGTGGGGGTTAACTGTTGTTTGAGAATGCCACCAAATCCAATGTCGGAGGCATCTGTTTCAACTATTTTGAATGCTAAATCATTAGAGATGCCAAGGCAAGGCAAAACCTTGACATATTTTTTAACTTGTTGGACGACAGAAGTATGAATGTCTGTCCATGGAGGGGGATTACTTTGTAAGCGCTGAAAAAGAGGCTTACAAATCTTCCTGAGATTCTTGTAGAACTTGCCTATATAATTAAGCGAGCCAAGAAATCTCTGTAGCTGTGTTTTGTCGGTAATCTTATCTGGAAATCTATCGGCAAATTGAATAGCTCTGTCAATAGGCCGAGTAAGTCCGTGATAGAGGATTAGACCGAGAAACCTGACTTTTGTCAGAAACAGACTACACTTGGAAGGTGAAAGAACAAGACCATTGGTTTTAACTGTTTTGAAGAAAGAATTCAAATGTTTAATATGTTCTTCAATAGTCTTGGAGAATACAAGGATATCATCGATGTAAACGATAATAAAATGACTGAAAGGATTCAAAATATTATTGAGAATATTCTGAAATTCACTATGTGCATTTTTTAGTCCGAATGACTGAACATTCCATTCGTAATGTCCGAACGGAGTGGTGAATGCTGTTTTGTACCTATCGTCGGGATGAATAGCAACTTGCCAGAATCCTGATTTAAGGTCAAATTTACTAAAAATGGTGGAAACACTTAACCTGCTAAGAAGGTCTTCCTTATTAGGCAAAGGGTATCTAATCCATTCAAGAACCTTGTTTAATGGTTTGTAATTGATAACTAGACGAGGGACACCTCTCTCCTTCTCTGCTTCATTATTAACATAGAAGGCTGGGCAAGACCATGGTGACTTACTATGTCTAATTAATTCTTTACTAAGAAGATCATTAATCTCCTTCTTGCATAATTCCATTTGTTCATGACTCATTTGAATTGGTCTGGCTTTAGTGGGAATTAAGTGTTCTTTAAATTCTTTTGCATACGGTAATCTAACTGTGTGCTTCTTCCTATGCCAAAAAGCATTGGGAGAATCAGAACATAAATTTTTTGTTAAATACTCTTTTAATTCATTAATTTTCTCTTGAACCCTGTTGCTTTTAAGTTGTTCTTCAACTTGTTGATACTTAACTTCTTCCTTGAGGAAACTTAAGTGGGTAACTTTGCAGTTTAACAGATTTACTGATTTAGAGATTGACTCTTCCTGAATAAATTTTAAATCTCGTTCTTTAGGTTTGATTAGGAATTTAAATGTTATTTTCTTTCCTAAATGTTCACAGCTTAATCCTTTATTGCTGGTAGTGAATGGATGCAATAAATATATAAATGGTAATCCTAATATAATTTTATCTGTAAGATTGCGGATTAAAACAAAAGAAGTTTTAAAACACATATCATCTTGACAGATATGGACTCTAGGTAATTTATACTTTATTTCCATATTACTACCATTAGCTGAATTAAGTTTTTCAGTGGTTTTTTTGTAGTACCTAGTGGGAATAAGGCCTTCTTGAATACAGTTCAGATCTGCTCCAGTATCGACTAGGGCAGGGAGCTGAATAGAGAAAGTTTTATCAATAACTAACTTAATAGAGACGTACCATTTTTGAATGGTAATATCTTTAATTCTTTTAAGTGAAAGACCTTGAATAAGAAGATCAGGTTCATCTTTAACACCCGAAGATTCTGGTTCGCCATGACTTTCATCACTGGAAGAAGAATCGTGTATCTGAAGATCTGACTTTTTATCATCAATTTCTTTCCTTAGATTAGAAATATCTAATTTTAGGTTGGAAATTTCCTTTTTTAGTTTATTAACTTCATGATTTAATTCAGGGAGTGTAATTTCTTTAGCTGGTGATTTAAATCTTTCAAGTGTTTTATTAAGGCTAAAAACTGGCTTTTCTTTGGCTTTAAGAACCTTATCAGTAACTTTCTTATCTTTATTTAATAAATCTTTCAATTGATTTAGATACTGGGTTTTTAATCCTGGGTCTATGATTTTGCTAATTAGATCAACTAATAACGAACACTCTTCGTCTTCTTTAGTGATTACATTAATTCTTTTACAACAATTGTTACTGCAGTTTTCTGTACAAACAGTAACTTCGTTTTCTGTATTTGATTCATCGTTACAAGTAGTGCTAGTGCTAGAAGATTCAGGGGCATCTGAAACTTCATTATTACTATCATTATTTTCAATTCTCATTAACTCAAGTATATGTTCAGTGTCTTCGGCTGAGATATTTAATTGGCTTAATTTTTGCTTAACTCTACACTCACTTTTAAAGTGTCCTTTCTGCCCACAATTGTGACAGACAATTTTACTTTTATCAAATTGTTTTGATCTTTTAGTTGATTTCTTGTGTGTTGATTGAGGTTTTTTATAGTAAGAGTCTTTATTAACTATTTTCTTTTCTTGAGTATACCGTTTTTTACGATGTTTATGACTTCTTTGTGACTCAATATGTTTATGGGGATGCCGGTGCTTTCTTCTAGAGGGAGCAACGGGCGGTAAACCATATTGTTCACAGAAGGTGCCTAACTCATATTTAGCTTTCTTTTTATCTTTATTGGCTTGTTTAGCTAATTTAAAGTCAATACACATTTTTAATCCAATTTTTTGAATATAACTTATGATGTCTCCATAGGTTAAATTATCGTAGTCAATATACCCTAAATTTTTACTTAATTCTTCTCTAACTTTATGTGCAAATAACGACGGTAAACCATTAACAAATTTCTCTTTCCAGAATGGCTTATTACTGTCATTTCGCATCATAACTCTAGAGGTGAACACATCCTTGTACCACCTAAAATCACTGAGAGTGGGACAAGTAAGATTACTTAATTGGTCATGAATTCGTTCTGTAATGTTACTAGGAGTTCCAATAAAATGTTTAATTATGGTGAAGATTAAAGTATTGACTCCATCTGGCAGACCCATTCCAATTTCTTCATTAAAGATGGGATTGCCATCATCATCTCTTTGGATAGCATGAATTATTGATATCCTAATGTCTTCTGTGAGATGTTTTTCCCACCAAGATCTAAGAATACCAGTAAATCCACTAGCTATTAATTCAACTATGTCTGGTTGGGACAAATTGTTGAACTTGGTGATATAGCTATTTGCTACCATTGACATATGATTTAATTTATTAAGGATTTCTTGTTCACTAAATCCATCAATATTCCATTCATATACTTTATTGGACGAAACAGAAAATTGCTTATCTAGATTTCTCTCTTCGAATTGCAGATCCGGAGGAGTAGGTCTAGAGTACCAATTTCTGGTGATACTTGTGTTATTAACGGTTAATTTATTTAGTTGTTCATTAAGGGTAGAGGTTGATGAGTGAATAGAAGAACTGTCGTCATTATCAGACTCTACTTGATCAATGACTGCAATAGTTCCACTCGTACCGGTTTCAGACTTAATTTTTTTAAATAACGCATCTATGGACTGAACTAATTCTTCATCCTTATTAGGCAAACCTAATTTGTTTCTATTTTCTGGTAATTTAATTAAGGGCTGTTCAATTTTTGAATCAGGTTTTTTAATAATGTTTTCTTCGAATTTTTCTTCTATTCTATCAAGCTGTTTTCCAACAGTTGCTAGATACTGATTGCTAAAGTTTAATTGTTCAATTATTTTTTTATCATCTTTAATTCCATCTGGAATTTTAAAGGGACTGGCGATAACTGAAGTGTTCTTAACTGGGATTAAAACTGTCTCTAAGGGTGGGTGACTAGACGAAATCTTTGTTTTGTCTTCTTTAATCCATTGTGTTTTACTAATAACATTACACTTACTTTGGTACTGTTCATACCAATCGTAAAACGTAACGTTAATTTGTTCATTTCGAATGAATTTCTTCCATCTATTTACTATCTTATCTCTTTCCTTTTCAGTAGGGTGGTTAGATCTAAATAGATGTCTTTTCTCTTTATTCGATTTTGAATTGAAATCTTTTACTAAATTATCCCATTCTAAAATAAATTCTTTCTTAATGACTCTTAGTCGATTATGAATAGGGGCATTAAAGTCAGACTGTGTGGGATACACAGACGACGCTGGAGAAGAAGATCCTTCATCTCCATCAAGGTCGTTTTGGGTATAACAGGGATGACTAACTTGTCCTTGATTAAAAATTCCTTTTAGTTTGACGTCTTTAATCGAAGGGTTACCAATTATTTCTGAATCTCTTCTAGTATGAATAACTGAAGGGGTTGAAGAACTAGAAATGTCTTCAATAATAACTGGAGTTCTAGCACGTTCAAAACTAATTTTAACAGTTCCATCAGAAAACTGTTTGATGTTTTCGATATTTAACGAATTATTAACTATGGGTTGTTGTGGTAACTCATTCGGCAAAGTCCATTGACTGGGTAATGTAATATCCTTCCAGAGGATTGTTCTCGGGATCTGGATATTAGCATCACTAGTTGAACTCTGAATTAAAACTGTTTGATCTTTAGGACTTTTATTAAGAGCATGAACGTTCAGGTTTGACTTCATGGTCTTGTAGTAAATCCGGTAGATCAAAGCAATAGGTTGAGATCCCTCAATCATTTGAGTAATCTCTCCCTCAGTTTTAATATTTAATGTTAATGCTTTAAATAAGTTTTGATCACTAAGACTTAAAGTGAAATCTGGAAAACAATTAAAGTGAATTGGTCCATTATGCAAACTGGCTTCCATGGCACCAATTATACTAGGATAATAATTTAAAAATCTGGCGTCTCTAAGACAAAGGTAGATTGATGAATTAATTCCTTTCCTATTAAGTGGTTTAACTGCAACTTGAATTAATCCTATATGAATAAAATTATAACCCTTTTTTCTGTGTTTTTTAATAACTTCTGGGGATAATAGACTACAATTTTCATATTCTTTGTTAATTGCAAAAACTCTTTCAACCGTTTTAACATTGTAATCTATTTTAAATTTATCTGAAAATGTTGACAGATAAATATCTTTAGGGGAAACCCTAGGTATATTCCAATTATTCAAAACTTGATTAAGATTTTCATAACTCTGTTCTTCCTGGTTGACAATATCTGGGACTGGAGGTAAAGTCGATCTGTTACTAACTGAAGAGTTGGATCTAAATAACCTACTCATCTTGACTGTTTCAAAATAAATACTGCCTCAAGTTTCATTCATGCATACCCCTTTTACCCTTAGTAAACTCATACCTATGTTCTATAACCCGACGCTGCTCACACCCTGGAGACTTACAAAAGGTTAGACACGAACTAGGTGGTCTACAGGTAAATAAGGTGACTTCAGAATACTTGAAGAAGAAGATGATTTTGAAAGAGAAAGATGAATTTGATTAAAAAGATCTAACTAGGCAATTAGAAACAACATACAACTTAGCTCTGATACCATTTGGGATATATATTGATGATGGACTTTTAAATTCATAGATGATAATAGATTTTATACTCTACTTAACTCTTCTAGTGAATTATTATTTCCGCTGCGAATATTGATTTAAAATTTGTTGTCTATTGTATTCTATTAAAAGTAGAGTATAAAATCTATTATCATATATATCCCAAATGGTATCAGAGCTAAGTTGTATGTTGTTTCTAATTGCCTAGTTAGATCTTTTTAATCAAATTCATCTTTCTCTTTCAAAATCATCTTCTTCTTCAAGTATTCTGAAGTCACCTTATTTACCTGTAGACCACCTAGTTCGTGTCTAACCTTTTGTAAGTCTCCAGGGTGTGAGCAGCGTCGGGTTATAGAACATAGGTATGAGTTTACTAAGGGTAAAAGGGGTATGCATGAATGAAACTTGAGGCAGTATTTATTTTGAAACAGTCAAGATGAGTAGGTTATTTAGATCCAACTCTTCAGTTAGTAACAGATCGACTTTACCTCCAGTCCCAGATATTGTCAACCAGGAAGAACAGAGTTATGAAAATCTTAATCAAGTTTTGAATAATTGGAATATACCTAGGGTTTCCCCTAAAGATATTTATCAGTCAACATTTTCAGATAAATTTAAAACAGATTACAATGTTAAAACGGTTGAAAGAGTTTTTGCAATTAACAAAGAATATGAAAATTGTAGTCTATTATCCCCAGAAGTTATTAAAAAACACAGAAAAAAGGGTTATAATTTTATTCATATAGGATTAATTCAAGTTGCAGTTAAACCACTTAATAGGAAAGGAATTAATTCATCAATCTACCTTTGTCTTAGAGACGCCAGATTTTTAAATTATTATCCTAGTATAATTGGTGCCATGGAAGCCAGTTTGCATAATGGACCAATTCACTTTAATTGTTTTCCAGATTTCACTTTAAGTCTTAGTGATCAAAACTTATTTAAAGCATTAACATTAAATATTAAAACTGAGGGAGAGATTACTCAAATGATTGAGGGATCTCAACCTATTGCTTTGATCTACCGGATTTACTACAAGACCATGAAGTCAAACCTGAACGTTCATGCTCTTAATAAAAGTCCTAAAGATCAAACAGTTTTAATTCAGAGTTCAACTAGTGATGCTAATATCCAGATCCCGAGAACAATCCTCTGGAAGGATATTACATTACCCAGTCAATGGACTTTGCCGAATGAGTTACCACAACAACCCATAGTTAATAATTCGTTAAATATCGAAAACATCAAACAGTTTTCTGATGGAACTGTTAAAATTAGTTTTGAACGTGCTAGAACTCCAGTTATTATTGAAGACATTTCTAGTTCTTCAACCCCTTCAGTTATTCATACTAGAAGAGATTCAGAAATAATTGGTAACCCTTCGATTAAAGACGTCAAACTAAAAGGAATTTTTAATCAAGGACAAGTTAGTCATCCCTGTTATACCCAAAACGACCTTGATGGAGATGAAGGATCTTCTTCTCCAGCGTCGTCTGTGTATCCCACACAGTCTGACTTTAATGCCCCTATTCATAATCAACTAAGAGTCATTAAGAAAGAATTTATTTTAGAATGGGATAATTTAGTAAAAGATTTCAATTCAAAATCGAATAAAGAGAAAAGACATCTATTTAGATCTAACCACCCTACTGAAAAGGAAAGAGATAAGATAGTAAATAGATGGAAGAAATTCATTCGAAATGAACAAATTAACGTTACGTTTTACGATTGGTATGAACAGTACCAAAGTAAGTGTAATGTTATTAGTAAAACACAATGGATTAAAGAAGACAAAACAAAGATTTCGTCTAGTCACCCACCCTTAGAGACAGTTTTAATCCCAGTTAAGAACACTTCAGTTATCGCCAGTCCCTTTAAAATTCCAGATGGAATTAAAGATGATAAAAAAATAATTGAACAATTAAACTTTAGCAATCAGTATCTAGCAACTGTTGGAAAACAGCTTGATAGAATAGAAGAAAAATTCGAAGAAAACATTATTAAAAAACCTGATTCAAAAATTGAACAGCCCTTAATTAAATTACCAGAAAATAGAAACAAATTAGGTTTGCCTAATAAGGATGAAGAATTAGTTCAGTCCATAGATGCGTTATTTAAAAAAATTAAGTCTGAAACCGGTACGAGTGGAACTATTGCAGTCATTGATCAAGTAGAGTCTGATAATGACGACAGTTCTTCTATTCACTCATCAACCTCTACCCTTAATGAACAACTAAATAAATTAACCGTTAATAACACAAGTATCACCAGAAATTGGTACTCTAGACCTACTCCTCCGGATCTGCAATTCGAAGAGAGAAATCTAGATAAGCAATTTTCTGTTTCGTCCAATAAAGTATATGAATGGAATATTGATGGATTTAGTGAACAAGAAATCCTTAATAAATTAAATCATATGTCAATGGTAGCAAATAGCTATATCACCAAGTTCAACAATTTGTCCCAACCAGACATAGTTGAATTAATAGCTAGTGGATTTACTGGTATTCTTAGATCTTGGTGGGAAAAACATCTCACAGAAGACATTAGGATATCAATAATTCATGCTATCCAAAGAGATGATGATGGCAATCCCATCTTTAATGAAGAAATTGGAATGGGTCTGCCAGATGGAGTCAATACTTTAATCTTCACCATAATTAAACATTTTATTGGAACTCCTAGTAACATTACAGAACGAATTCATGACCAATTAAGTAATCTTACTTGTCCCACTCTCAGTGATTTTAGGTGGTACAAGGATGTGTTCACCTCTAGAGTTATGATGCGAAATGACAGTAATAAGCCATTCTGGAAAGAGAAATTTGTTAATGGTTTACCGTCGTTATTTGCACATAAAGTTAGAGAAGAATTAAGTAAAAATTTAGGGTATATTGACTACGATAATTTAACCTATGGAGACATCATAAGTTATATTCAAAAAATTGGATTAAAAATGTGTATTGACTTTAAATTAGCTAAACAAGCCAATAAAGATAAAAAGAAAGCTAAATATGAGTTAGGCACCTTCTGTGAACAATATGGTTTACCGCCCGTTGCTCCCTCTAGAAGAAAGCACCGGCATCCCCATAAACATATTGAGTCACAAAGAAGTCATAAACATCGTAAAAAACGGTATACTCAAGAAAAGAAAATAGTTAATAAAGACTCTTACTATAAAAAACCTCAATCAACACACAAAAAATCAACTAAAAGATCAAAACAATTTGATAAAAGTAAAATTGTCTGTCACAATTGTGGGCAGAAAGGACACTTTAAAAGTGAGTGTAGAGTTAAGCAAAAATTAAGCCAATTAAATATCTCAGCCGAAGACACTGAACATATACTTGAGTTAATGAGAATTGAAAATAATGATAGTAATAATGAAGTTTCAGATGCCCCTGAATCTTCTAGCACTAGCACTACTTGTAACGATGAATCAAATACAGAAAACGAAGTTACTGTTTGTACAGAAAACTGCAGTAACAATTGTTGCAAAAGAATTAATGTAATCACTAAAGAAGACGAAGAGTGTTCGTTATTAGTTGATCTAATTAGCAAAATCATAGACCCAGGATTAAAAACCCAGTATCTAAATCAATTGAAAGATTTATTAAATAAAGATAAGAAAGTTACTGATAAGGTTCTTAAAGCCAAAGAAAAGCCAGTTTTTAGCCTTAATAAAACACTTGAAAGATTTAAATCACCAGCTAAAGAAATTACACTCCCTGAATTAAATCATGAAGTTAATAAACTAAAAAAGGAAATTTCCAACCTAAAATTAGATATTTCTAATCTAAGGAAAGAAATTGATGATAAAAAGTCAGATCTTCAGATACACGATTCTTCTTCCAGTGATGAAAGTCATGGCGAACCAGAATCTTCGGGTGTTAAAGATGAACCTGATCTTCTTATTCAAGGTCTTTCACTTAAAAGAATTAAAGATATTACCATTCAAAAATGGTACGTCTCTATTAAGTTAGTTATTGATAAAACTTTCTCTATTCAGCTCCCTGCCCTAGTCGATACTGGAGCAGATCTGAACTGTATTCAAGAAGGCCTTATTCCCACTAGGTACTACAAAAAAACCACTGAAAAACTTAATTCAGCTAATGGTAGTAATATGGAAATAAAGTATAAATTACCTAGAGTCCATATCTGTCAAGATGATATGTGTTTTAAAACTTCTTTTGTTTTAATCCGCAATCTTACAGATAAAATTATATTAGGATTACCATTTATATATTTATTGCATCCATTCACTACCAGCAATAAAGGATTAAGCTGTGAACATTTAGGAAAGAAAATAACATTTAAATTCCTAATCAAACCTAAAGAACGAGATTTAAAATTTATTCAGGAAGAATCAATCTCTAAATCAGTAAATCTGTTAAATTGCAAAGTTACCCACTTAAGTTTCCTCAAGGAAGAAGTTAAGTATCAACAAGTTGAAGAACAACTTAAAAGCAACAGGGTTCAAGAGAAAATTAATGAATTAAAAGAGTATTTAACAAAAAATTTATGTTCTGATTCTCCCAATGCTTTTTGGCATAGGAAGAAGCACACAGTTAGATTACCGTATGCAAAAGAATTTAAAGAACACTTAATTCCCACTAAAGCCAGACCAATTCAAATGAGTCATGAACAAATGGAATTATGCAAGAAGGAGATTAATGATCTTCTTAGTAAAGAATTAATTAGACATAGTAAGTCACCATGGTCTTGCCCAGCCTTCTATGTTAATAATGAAGCAGAGAAGGAGAGAGGTGTCCCTCGTCTAGTTATCAATTACAAACCATTAAACAAGGTTCTTGAATGGATTAGATACCCTTTGCCTAATAAGGAAGACCTTCTTAGCAGGTTAAGTGTTTCCACCATTTTTAGTAAATTTGACCTTAAATCAGGATTCTGGCAAGTTGCTATTCATCCCGACGATAGGTACAAAACAGCATTCACCACTCCGTTCGGACATTACGAATGGAATGTTCAGTCATTCGGACTAAAAAATGCACCTAGTGAATTTCAGAATATTCTCAATAATATTTTGAATCCTTTCAGTCATTTTATTATCGTTTACATCGATGATATCCTTGTATTCTCCAAGACTATTGAAGAACATATTAAACATTTGAATTCTTTCTTCAAAACAGTTAAAACCAATGGTCTTGTTCTTTCACCTTCCAAGTGTAGTCTGTTTCTGACAAAAGTCAGGTTTCTCGGTCTAATCCTCTATCACGGACTTACTCGGCCTATTGACAGAGCTATTCAATTTGCCGATAGATTTCCAGATAAGATTACCGACAAAACACAGCTACAGAGATTTCTTGGCTCGCTTAATTATATAGGCAAGTTCTACAAGAATCTCAGGAAGATTTGTAAGCCTCTTTTTCAGCGCTTACAAAGTAATCCCCCTCCATGGACAGACATTCATACTTCTGTCGTCCAACAAGTTAAAAAATATGTCAAGGTTTTACCTTGCCTTGGCATCTCTAATGATTCAGCATTCAAAATAGTTGAAACAGATGCCTCCGACATTGGATTTGGTGGCATTCTCAAACAACAGTTAACCCCCACTTCTGACGAACAAATTGTTCGTTTCCATTCGGGTGCATGGAACCCTACACAGTTAAAATATAGTACTATTAAAAAAGAAATTTTGTCACTTGTATTATGTATTAAAAAATTTCAGAGAGATTTACTGAATCAGAAATTCTTAGTTAGAATAGATTGCAAATCAGCCAAGTTTATCCTTGAAAAAGACGTTGAAAACGTCGCCTCTAAGCATTCTTTCGCTAGATGGCAGGCTATATTGAGCATTTTTGATTTTGATATTGAATATATTAAAGGTAGTAACAACTCAGTTCCTGATTTTCTCACACGTGAATTCATTAACACAGGTACTATTGTAGCTCCATGAGTGTTCGAGGAGGATCATCTTCTCGAGGTCATGGCCGTTCCTCAGGCCCAGTTAATCAGTCAAAAGGAACTATTGTTCCTCACCCAGTTACTCAAACACACAATAAATTCCAGGTGCTTGGCACAGTCCCCAAGCCCTATGCGTCAGTTCTTGCTAGTCAACCTAAACCGTTTGATATCTTTGCTAATCAATCCAAAGCAACTACGTCAAACCCAAGTAACCCAGCTTCAGAGTATCGTGCTAAGTATGATCAGCACTTATTCCACATAGAATTACCCATGAAACTCAAAAATGACCCAGTCAAATTAGCTGCCCAGTATTTTCCTGCTGGATGGCATTTTCTCCCTCTCGCTCCTTATAAATCTTTGGTCTTTTATAAGGATATTCTTATTGAAACCGAGTCAGTGTTCATCAAACCTATTTATGCCAACGATGATAGCTCCAAGCTTCTCTATCATTCGTTGTATATTAAACAGGTTCTCAATCTTTCTGATTGGGGTAGTCATCCTTCCGATCTCAAGTCACTCTCTAATCATTCTAGCCCCTATTGCTATTATGATTATATTGAGGCTTGGTTCAAAATCATGCTTCACCAGAATGATGATCATAGTCATTCTTGGTTCTTCCAGTTCGATCAAAAGTTCAAAAGTCAGTTTCCTAAGTGGATCATTCTCTGGTGGACTAGGCATGGTCTTGACCATGCAATCTTCCCAGAACCACTTATGGTTCAATTAGAACATTTTTGTCGTCATAGTAACTATCTCCCGAAATATGAGGAAATTCCTGCATTCCTTATATTTTGTAGTAAATATAAAATCCCTTGGATCCTTAAATGGCAATATGTCATTACGGCCACCCAAGAAGTCACAGTTTTCCAGCCTCCTTCTTCCATAGGAATTAGGTCAGCTCAAACAGTTATCTCCCCAATTTCTCAGGTCTCTCGCCGTTTTTATATCAAATGGTGGGATAAATTTGGTGTCGATAGGATAGTTGGTCAAGTTCAGAAGGAATTTCCACCTTCTCCATCTACTCCCTTAACCCCTGTAGTTACCAAAACCCCAGCCGTTGAGTCTTCCAGTAAATTTTCAGTTAAAACATCTGAAAAATTAAAGTCAGTAACTCCGTCTAGTCCACAAAAAATCACTGATGTTTCCAGTTACTCCAGCTCTCAGTTAAAGGTTCTTACCGATGCCATCCAGGCACGTTTAGATCAGTTAGATGATAAGTCAGATGCAATTTCTTCTCATTCCAGAGGAGAAAATGATAGTCAAAATTTAGATGATGATGATGAGGAGGATTGTGACCCCTATGGCACGATCAATCTTCAGGATGCTCAGGATCCTTTTGCCTGATCTCTGCACCTGCTCCGGCAGCCTAGTCAGCTCAGTTAGCCAGTACCTGCATACTCAGAAATCTCAGTCAGCACCTGCTCCGGCAGCCTAGTCAGCTCACCTGCTCCGGCAGCTTCGTCAGCAGCATCTTTTGCTCAGACAGCCTCGTCAGCAGCATCTGCTTTTCCACCAAAAGCAGCCCTCAGTCAATTATCTGGCCCCACGGCCCCTTTAGTCAGAAAGAAGACGTCTGCTTTTCCACCGAAAGCAGCACTCAGCCATTTATCTGGCCCCACGGCCCCTTTAGTCAAAAGAAGACGTCTGCTTCTCCACCGAAAGCAGAATCTTTTACTTTTACTTTAGTAAATAACTTTAGTAAATGTAATATGTTTTTACTTTTACTTTACCTCAGTCATTGTAATAGTTCGTTTCCTTAGTCTATAAAAGGAATTCGAACTCTTTTGTGTGAGGCAGACTTAGAAAGACTCAGAGCTCCTTCTCTGACTAATCTTTAGCCTCCACCGCTGTTAAGCCTACTTAGCCCCTCTTCTTCTCATGTTCTTAGTAATCTTGTAATTGTAAGTTAATTGTACTTCTGCACTTGTAAATAGTTTGAATCAATAAAAATTTATTTTTATATTAAACTGTGTTTGTATGCGCATCTCTACTCTACTCATCTATTCCTGCTTCCACCCCCAAATGGTGTATATATATATATATATATATATATATATATATATATATATATATATATATATATATATATATATATATATATATATATATATATATATATATATATATTTAGTTTATTTTATAAACAATTTAAATTTCAAAAATCCAAAAGCCATAGGGCTTTGTTTGGCAAATCCCTTTAAAATAAAATAGTTTATATCCTTAAGCTTTGTTTGGGTAAAACTAAAATAAACTACTTTAATTTATTTTAATAACTATTATAACATAGTTATTTGACACACTTTATTTAATAACAATTTATTAAATAAATTACTTAATCACGTAACTCAATCCACATAACACATTAATTATTTAACAAATAAATAATTAACTAATCACATTAATTATTTAGCAAATAAATAATTAACTAAATCAACTCAATCAATTTGAACAATTACTTATTCAATAATAAACACATCCAATAAATATTTATATAAATCAATAAATATTTATAATTTACATTTAAAAAAAATCTGGAATGTTACAGCATTCCCCTCTTAAAAGGATTCTGTCCTCAGAATCACAACTCAAACAAATCATTCGTTACATTATTCCCTACTTACAAAGATTATGTCCCCAGGATCGAAGACACAGATTAAACAAATAACTAAGGGTACTCTTTTAACATTTTCTCTTCGAGTTCCCACGTAGCTTCTTCAGCGTTGTGGTTCCTCCATATCACCTTCGCAGAAGGTATCACTTTATTCCTGAGTACTTGTTCTTTCCTGTCGACTATCTGGATAGGAACCTCTTCATAAGACAAATATTTCTCGAATTGCAACGGTTCGTACTCGATCACATGTTTGTAATCGGGTTTATATGGTCGTAACACCGAAATATGAAAAATATTGTGAATGTTTTCTAACTCTAGAGGTAGAGCTACCTCGTAAGCCACTTCTCCAACTCTTCGCAGCACCTCGAATGGTCCAATAAACCTCGGGCTTAGCTTTCCCTTCTTACTGAAGCAAATTTTCCCCTTCCAAGGAGAAACTTTTAGGAATACATAATTTCCTACGTCGAATGCACGATCTTGTCTACGTTGATCAGCATACTTCTTCTGTCGGTCTTGAGCTACTACCAGTCTTTTCCTGATGAGTTTGATAACGTCAGCAGTTTGTTGTACCAGTTCTGGTCCTAGCAGTTGACGTTCACCTACTTCATCCCAGCACAGTGGAGTTCTGCACTTTCTGCCGTATAATGCTTCGTAAGGCGGCATGCCGATGCTTGCATGGTAACTGTTATTGTAGGCAAATTCCACTTATGGTAAATGTTTATCCCAGCTTCCTTTGAAATCCATAATGCATGCTCTCAGCATATCTTCCAATGTTTGGATCGTTCTTTCGCTTTGGCCATCTGTTTGCGGATGATATGTCGTACTCATTCGCAACTGTGTTCCCATACATTCTTGTAGTCTCTTCCAGAAATTTGATGTGAACCTCGGATCTCTATCTGACACAATTGACACTGGAACTCCATGTCTCGACACGATCTCTTTAACGTATAACTTTGCCAGCTGATCAAGATTAAACCTAATCTTTATTGGTAAAAAGTGTGCTGATTTTGTCAGTCTGTCCACTATCACCCTTATCGCGTCGTATCCTTTCTGAGTTGTTGGAAGACCTACCACAAAATCCATTGTGATATGCTCCCATTTTCATTCCGGTATTTCCAACGGTTGAAGTAATCTGCTTGGTCGTTGATGCTCGGCCTTCACTTTCTGACATGTCAAGCACTTTGCAACGCATTCTGCAACATCTCTTTTCATGTTCGGCCACCAGAAATGACGCCGTAAATCTTGATACATTTTTGTACTTCTTGGATGAATAGAGTATCTTGAGCTATGAGCTTCTGTCAAGATGTCTTCTTTAATATCATGTACTGCTGGAACCCAAATTCGTCCCTCGAATCTTAGCATTCCCTCAGTATCGACCTTGTACTTCAATTCTTTACCCTCGGCCACGCTTTCCTTTATTTTTTTACATTCTTCATCCTGTAGTTGTGCGTTCTTCACCTTGTCCACCAAAGTTGGACTAGCTTCTATCTGGTACAATTTTTCACCGAATTCTTCTGGAAATTTGATTTCTAGCTCTAGCCTTGCCATTGCTGAAATGAGCTCCTCCTTATCAGTTAACAACATCAACTTTTCTCTGCCTTTCCTACTCAAGGCATCTGCAACCACGTTAGCTTTGCCCGGATGAAAAAAGATCTCACAATCATAATCCTTTATCAATTCCATCCATCTCCTTTGTCGCATGTTCAAGTCTTTCTGTGTGAAGATATACTTCAGACTTTTATAGTCTGTGTAGATCTCACATTTTTTTCGATAGAGATAATGTCTCCATATTTTCAGAGCAAATACTACTGCCGCCAACTCTAAATCATGAGTCGGATACCCTTTCTCATAGTCTTTCAGTTGCCTTGATGCATATGCAATAACCTTGTCGTTCTGCATAGGGACACAACCCAATCCTTTGTGTGAAGCATAACAATACACCACAAAGTTTCCTGTATTATCTGGTAGTGACAACACAGGTGCCACACTTAACTTCTTTTTCAGTTCTTGAAAACTTTCCTCACACTTTTCCGTCCAAACAAATTTTACAAATTTTCTCGTCAAATTTGTCAACGGAGTAGCAATCTTGGAAAATCTTGAATAAATCGTCTGTAATATCCGGCCAATCCCAAGAAACTTCTTACATCTGATGGAGTTCTTGGTTGCTCCCAATTTATCACTGCTTCGACTTTTGATGGATCCACTAAAATTCCATCCTTATCGATTACATGACCAAGAAATTGTACACGTTCAAGCCAAAATTCACATTTAGAGAATTTCGCGTACAATTTTTCTTTTTTTAGCGTCTCCAGCGTCAGACGTAAATGTTCCACGTGTTCCTCTCGATATTTAGAGTACACCAGAATATCATCGATAAATACCACCACAAACTTATCTAAAAATGGTTTAAACACCCTGTTCATCAAATCCATGAACGCTGCAAGGGCGTTTGTCAAACCAAAAGACATCACCAAAAATTCGTAATGTCCATAGCGAGTTCGGAATGCCGTCTTCGGTACATCCTCCTTTCTTACCTTCAGTTGATGATACCCACTTCTCAAATCTATTTTTGAGAAATATCTAGCACCCTTCAACTGGTCAAACAAATCATCTATTCTTGGCAATGGATATTTGTTTTTAATAGTAACTTTGTTCAATTCCCTATAATCAATGCAAAGACGCATTGACCCATCCTTCTTCTTTACGAATAACACCGGTGCTCCCCACGGTGACACACTCGGCTGAATATATTTCTTGTCCAACAGCTCCTGCAGTTGCACCATCAGTTCCTTCATTTCTACCGGAGCCATTCTGTACAGGGCTTTCGATATCGGAGCAGTCTCTGGCGCTAAGTCGATCACGAATTCAATTTCTCTGTCGGGCGGTGATGAGTGAGTTTTATACACATGAATTGGATACATTCGGGCTTAATTTATTGTTGTTCTCAAGTCTTTTAGAATAGTTTTTAAGTGTTTGTGTCCATTCATGCATGTTTTACATTGTTTTGTAGAATTTGGGACAAAAGTTACGTGGATCGACGTTCGGGGTGGCTAGATTCGCGTTTTCGGCTTGTCATTTACACAGCAGTTACTTCAGAGCCCATTTGAGTATTTCTACGGACCTTATTTCGAAAACCTTAAAGAATGAAAGTTGTAGATCTACTTCTCCTCTTTCCAGAACATCTTGAATCATCGAAATCAGAGTTCGGACGAAGAAGTTATGGTCATTTTTCCAAAGGACGTCGGAGCAGAAAATGTTAGAAAAAGTGGCAGCGCCGGGGCGCCCATTTTAAGCCTATTTGCAGCGCCGGGGTGCTATAAGGCAGAATACCAGCGTCGAGCCCAGCGCTGGGGCGCTGGGGAAGGGCTTGGTGATGGCCTTGGAAAAATTTATTGAAGCTTCTGAAAAAAGGAACGAGAAACAAGACAAAAAATTGAATCAAATAGAACTGAATATGAAAAGCCAAGGTGCGTCGATAAAGAATCTGGAAAATCAATTGGGGCAGATAGCACATGCGTTGAACAACCGTTCTCAATACACTTGGCTCTATGACATGGATTTCGAGACTGATGGAGAGCCCGAGCAAAATCTACAACTAGATGAGCCACAAGATGTTGAAAGAGAGGAAACAATTGGGAACCAAGAAAAGGAGATCGACGAAGATTTAACTTTGAGTACCAACGAAGATGAGCCAATTTTGATAGTGTCTCATGTGCCTCCTCCACCAAAGTTCAATAATACGGGCAGTTTTGCAAAACCATGCCCAATTGGCAGTCATGTCGTCGGCAAAGCTCTTTGTGACATAAGAGCTAGTACAGTTGTGGAGTCATGGTGGGATGAAAAGGAGAAGATAGAGGAAGACTCCATTATGTTTATTAAGCTTCAATGCCCCAATCTAATCATAGACATAATGGAGAAAACACCTAGTTATTGGACGTTCTTAAAAGGGAACCTATCTACAAAGAGCATGCTAGGTGACTTCAATTCAAGGGTTTTTGCGAATGGGAACCTCCCAAAAGAGACATTGCTTCTGATGGATGGAGGGTTCCTCAATTTTCGTAGGGGAATTGGATAGAGAATTGAAGAAGTCAGGGTGAGACTATAAAACAAGCGCTTATTGGGAGGCAACCCAAGTTTAATTTTTATTTTTAGTTTTTATTAAGTTTTATATTAGTAGTTTTGAATTTTCATTTATTTAGGATTTAATAAAAGTGCTTATATCATGGTTTTACAGGTTATTCAAGTCAAATTCAAGTGTGGTGCCCAATTTGTTCCATGTGCTTAGCCTATTCTCCAAACTTAGCGGACAAGGAGGAAGATTGCTATATTTTCAGGGAAGTCCTCTGCTTTAATTTTTTCTATTGTAGCCATTGAGGACAATGTCTAGTTTAAGTTTGGGGGCATTTTAGTGTCGTATTGCATATAGTTAGTTATTTACATTGTAGTTCGTTATATTTTCGGGTTATTTACATTTAGTTTTTGCATTCGGTTTTTTGTTTTAAAAAAAAAAATTTAAAAATTGCAAAATAGTAGTTAGTTTACTATGTTTGTTGCAGTTAGTTTATATTTGCATGATTCCAACTGCTAGATAGTAAAAGTCTATTTTGGCCAATGATGAGACTGAGTTAAGTAGATAAGTATAGTATTGAATATTCAGGCTTTGATGTGATTTCTTGTTATGAATTGAATCTTTTCCTGTTTGAAACTGGTATAATTAAGGTTAGCACGTTAATAACAGCTATGTTGACTGATTAAGTTTAAATTGATACATAATGAATTTCTTAAGGATAATACTAATGTGAAGGAATGAAAGACATGAATAGGCGGAGATGGCTAAATTTTGATAAAAACTTAAGTTTGGGGGGAAAATTTGGGATATATAAGCTTCGCTAAAAAAAAGAAAGAAAAAAAAATTAAAAATTACCGTGGCTAGTTTTGTTTCGGAGCCTTTGTTACTTGAGTAAGTACGCCCGAAGGGGTATCTTAAAACCTAGCGCCCTAAGGTCTTATATGGTCTGGGAGTCGTTGGTCGAAAGCTCGCTAAGGGGTGACACTGTTAGCCTAATGGAATGAGACATTGCACAGTCATGGTTAAAAAAAAAAGAAAGTAAAAAGTAAAAAAAAAACAATAAAACGGGAAAAGAGCAAAAAGCCCCCGTAATGAAAAGTAAAGCATAAGTATCCCGGATTGGACTCTTGAACTTGGTGGATGTTTAACTTTAGTTGGATCTAGCTTGTTCGTGAATTTTGTGAGTTTTCACTGTATGATGCCTTTAAAGAGACCTATTATGTGTTAAATTTAATTTTATATTAGTTAACATTGTTTTGGAGCACACACGCACTATATCAGTGATAACAGTCTAAGATTTGATGAGTGATTGGGAAATTACTGATTTGTTTTAATATGATGTATTATCATGTTTACTTGATTTCTCTAAGGCCGGTTGAATAGACTTGTTTCTGTCATTACTGTTGGATTCGTAGGCATATAGATTAGTTTCATTACATTGCATTGCATAACATTTTTGTGTTTTTGCTTGAGGACAAGCAAATGTTTAAGTTTGGGGGTATTTGATGAGTGAGTTTTATACACACGAATTGGATACATTCGGGCTTAATTTATTGTTGTTCTCAAGTCTTTTAGAATAGTTTTTAAGTGTTTGTGTCCATTCATGCATGTTTTACATTGTTTTGTAGGATTTGGGACAAAAGTTACGTGGATCGACGTTCGGGGTGGCTAGATTCGCGTTTTCGGCTTGTCATTTACACAGCAGTCACTTCAGAGCCAATTTGAGTATTTCTACGGACCTTATTTAAAAAACCTTAAAGAATGAAAGTTGTAGATCTACTTCTTCTCTTTCCATAACATCTTGAATCATCAAAATCGGAGTTCGGACGAAGAAGTTATGGCCATTTTCCCAAAGGACGTCGGAGCAGAAAATGTTAGAAAAAGTGGCAGCGCCGGGGCGCCCATTTTAAGCCTATTTACAGCGTCGGGGCGCTATAAGGCAGAATCCCAGCGTCGAGCCCAGTACTGGGGCGCTGGGGAAGGGCTTGGTGATGGCCTGGACGCGTTTTGGGCGAATTTTGACACCTTTTTGACTCCAAATTGGATTGGGTTTGTTCCTAACCTAAAAATTTGACTTGTAACCTATAAATATATTATGTAAGACATAAAATAAGGGGGGATTACATAGATTAGACTAGATTAAACACTCCATTAGATTAGAATCTAAACCCTAGTTCTTAATTAGCCATTAGAGATTGAAGCAACTTGGAGATCATTGAAGATCAAGAGCAGGAGCAAGAGGGGAGCATCAGATTTGCTGACAACAGATTCTATTCTCTTCTCTTATCATACTTTTATCTTTTAATGTCTATTCAATTGTGGATTCTTGGTTTCAATTTATTAATTATGAACTAACTCTTTTATTAAGATTTCAATTGAACCTTTTATGTCTATGAATTAGTTATTCGATTTATTCCAATTATTTATGTCAAAGTGAACTGTTTATCTTATTTTGAGCTTATTGATTAATTATCTGATCAGTAATTACCTTGTTACTCTAGAAGAAATCGGAAGAGGAATTCTAGGGTTAGAACTGGGCATGATAACATGTGACTTAGTTATTTGCATGGTGAATAATTAGGTTTGTGAATAGAATGGAAATATCTGTTTACCGCATGTAACACATAAGGAATTGGGATTGAAAAGAGTTTAATTCAATTGTTTTGCATAGGAATATAGCAAGATTAATCTGGATTAAATAGAAGTCAATTGATCACTTGGAAAAGGACTTTTGACATTTGAGAATTTCTATTAACAATTCAGTAGGCATAATAATTGGGATAGTTGGATAATTGATTTATAGTTTATAATTGGGGATATTGAAGTCTTAATCTTTATTTATTTGAATTAATTTTAGAGTAATCTAGATTTAATTGATTAATTTAGTTTTCTTAATTAGAAAAATCACAATTTATGGTTGTTTAAATAAAATTGATTTGGTTAAGAGTTAGTACTTGGTAATTTTTATTAAATAATTCCTCGTGGGAACGATACTTTTCTTATCACTTTATTACTTGTTGACCGTGTATACTTGCACGTATTCATTGATTGCGAAATCGATCAACAAGTTTTTGGCGCCGCTGCCGGGGAATTAGTTTAATATTTTTTTTATCAATATTAGTTTCAATCAAATTAGTCTTAATTTAAACATTTTTATTTTTATTTTTATTTTTAATTCTCTTCCTATATTTCTCTCTTTTTAGGTACCATGGATGACTTTGCGTATCAATGGCCATACACGAACATGACTCGACCAATGGAAACATGGAGTCCACCATCCACACAGCAAGTAGCAATGGTTTGTGATTATTGTGCTGGAAATTATATGAGTCATCAATGCTCCATCAGTTTCGAGCCGGTACAGTATAGTGGTGATTACCCCAATAATTATGTCTATCCCAACAACTATCATCAGGATTGGGGGTATCACCCGGATTTTTCATGGAGTAACAATCAAGCTCAAGCACCTAGACAACAAAACGCATCCGAATTTCAAAATCAGACTCAACAACAACCAGAAAGGAAACCAGGTTGGGAGGAAGCCTTGGAAAAATTCATTAGAGCTACTGACAAAAAAATCGAGGCACAAGACAAGATATTGAGTCAAGTAGATATGAATGTGAAAATCCAAGGTGTTTCATGGAGCCATACTAAACAAGATCAATTTTATGCTCCAAGTCCAACATACCCACCGGATTTCTCGTGTCCACCTCCACTACAACAGGAAGACCATTCAAATTTGGAGGAAGCCTTGGAAAAATTTGTTAAAGCTTCTGAAAAAAGGAACGAGAAACAAGACAAAAAATTGAATCAAATAGAACTGAATATGAAAAGCCAAGGTGCGTCGATAAAGAATCTGGAAAATCAATTGGGGCAGATAGCACATGCGTTGAACAACCGTTCTCAATACACTTGGCTCTATGACATGGATTCCGAGACTGATGGAGAGCCCGAGCAAAATCTACAACTAGATGAGCCACAAGATGTTGAAAGAGAGGAAACAATTGGGAACCAAGAAAAGGAGATCGACGAAGATTTAACTTTGAGTACCAACGAAGATGAGCCAATTTTGATAGTGTCTCATGTGCCTCCTCCACCAAAGTTCAATAATACGGGCAGTTTTGCAAAACCATGCCCAATTGGCAGTCATGTCGTCGGCAAAGCTCTTTGTGACATAAGAGCTAGTACAGTTGTGGAGTCATGGTGGGATGAAAAGGAGAAGATAGAGGAAGACTCCATTATGTTTATTAAGCTTCAATGCCCTAATCTAATCATAGACATAATGGAGAAAACACCTAGTTATTGGGCGTTCTTAATAGGGAACCTATCTACAAAGAGCATGCTAGGTGACTTCAATTCAAGGGTTTTTGCGAATGGGAACCTCCCAAAAGAGACATTGCTTCTGATGGATGGAGGGTTCCTCAATTTTCGTAGGGGAATTGGATAGAGAATTGAAGAAGTCAGGGTGAGACTATAAAACAAGCGCTTATTGGGAGGCAACCCAAGTTTAATTTTTATTTTTAGTTTTTATTAAGTTTTATATTAGTAGTTTTGAATTTTCATTTATTTAGGATTTAATAAAAGTGCTTATATCATGGTTTTACAGGTTATTCAAGTCAAATTCAAGTGTGGTGCCCAATTTGTTCCATGTGCTTAGCCTATTCTCCAAACTTAGCGGACAAGGAGGAATATTGCTATATTTTCAGGGAAGTCCTCTGCTTTAATTTTTTCTATTGTAGCCATTGAGGACAATGTCTAGTTTAAGTTTGGGGGCATTTTAGTGTCGTATTGCATATAGTTAGTTATTTACATTGTAGTTCGTTATATTTTCGGGTTATTTACATTTAGTTTTTGCATTCGGTTTTTTGTTTTAAAAAAAAAAATTTAAAAATTGCAAAATAGTAGTTAGTTTACTATGTTTGTTGCAGTTAGTTTATATTTGCATGATTCCAACTGCTAGATAGTAAAAGTCTATTTTGGCCAATGATGAGACTGAGTTAAGTAGATAAGTATAGTATTGAATATTCAGGCTTTGATGTGATTTCTTGTTATGAATTGAATCTTTTCCTGTTTGAAACTGGTATAATTAAGGTTAGCACGTTAATAACAGCTATGTTGACTGATTAAGTTTAAATTGATACATAATGAATTTCTTAAGGATAATACTAATGTGAAGGAATGAAAGACATGAATAGGCGGAGATGGCTAAATTTTGATAAAAACTTAAGTTTGGGGGGAAAATTTGGGATATATAAGCTTCGCTAAAAAAAAGAAAGAAAAAAAAATTAAAAATTACCGTGGCTAGTTTTGTTTCGGAGCCTTTGTTACTTGAGTAAGTACGCCCGAAGGGGTATCTTAAAACCTAGCGCCCTAAGGTCTTATATGGTCTGGGAGTCGTTGGTCGAAAGCTCGCTAAGGGGTGACACTGTTAGCCTAATGGAATGAGACATTGCACAGTCATGGTTAAAAAAAAAAGAAAGTAAAAAGTAAAAAAAAAACAATAAAACGGGAAAAGAGCAAAAAGCCCCCGTAATGAAAAGTAAAGCATAAGTATCCCGGATTGGACTCTTGAACTTGGTGGATGTTTAACTTTAGTTGGATCTAGCTTGTTCGTGAATTTTGTGAGTTTTCACTGTATGATGCCTTTAAAGAGACCTATTATGTGTTAAATTTAATTTTATATTAGTTAACATTGTTTTGGAGCACACACGCACTATATCAGTGATAACAGTCTAAGATTTGATGAGTGATTGGGAAATTACTGATTTGTTTTAATATGATGTATTATCATGTTTACTTGATTTCTCTAAGGCCGGTTGAATAGACTTGTTTCTGTCATTACTGTTGGATTCGTAGGCATATAGATTAGTTTCATTACATTGCATTGCATAACATTTTTGTGTTTTTGCTTGAGGACAAGCAAATGTTTAAGTTTGGGGGTATTTGATGAGTGAGTTTTATACACACGAATTGGATACATTCGGGCTTAATTTATTGTTGTTCTCAAGTCTTTTAGAATAGTTTTTAAGTGTTTGTGTCCATTCATGCATGTTTTACATTGTTTTGTAGGATTTGGGACAAAAGTTACGTGGATCGACGTTCGGGGTGGCTAGATTCGCGTTTTCGGCTTGTCATTTACACAGCAGTCACTTCAGAGCCAATTTGAGTATTTCTACGGACCTTATTTAAAAAACCTTAAAGAATGAAAGTTGTAGATCTACTTCTTCTCTTTCCATAACATCTTGAATCATCAAAATCGGAGTTCGGACGAAGAAGTTATGGCCATTTTCCCAAAGGACGTCGGAGCAGAAAATGTTAGAAAAAGTGGCAGCGCCGGGGCGCCCATTTTAAGCCTATTTACAGCGTCGGGGCGCTATAAGGCAGAATCCCAGCGTCGAGCCCAGTACTGGGGCGCTGGGGAAGGGCTTGGTGATGGCCTGGACGCGTTTTGGGCGAATTTTGACACCTTTTTGACTCCAAATTGGATTGGGTTTGTTCCTAACCTAAAAATTTGACTTGTAACCTATAAATATATTATGTAAGACATAAAATAAGGGGGGATTACATAGATTAGACTAGATTAAACACTCCATTAGATTAGAATCTAAACCCTAGTTCTTAATTAGCCATTAGAGATTGAAGCAACTTGGAGATCATTGAAGATCAAGAGCAGGAGCAAGAGGGGAGCATCAGATTTGCTGACAACAGATTCTATTCTCTTCTCTTATCATACTTTTATCTTTTAATGTCTATTCAATTGTGGATTCTTGGTTTCAATTTATTAATTATGAACTAACTCTTTTATTAAGATTTCAATTGAACCTTTTATGTCTATGAATTAGTTATTCGATTTATTCCAATTATTTATGTCAAAGTGAACTGTTTATCTTATTTTGAGCTTATTGATTAATTATCTGATCAGTAATTACCTTGTTACTCTAGAAGAAATCGGAAGAGGAATTCTAGGGTTAGAACTGGGCATGATAACATGTGACTTAGTTATTTGCATGGTGAATAATTAGGTTTGTGAATAGAATGGAAATATCTGTTTACCGCATGTAACACATAAGGAATTGGGATTGAAAAGAGTTTAATTCAATTGTTTTGCATAGGAATATAGCAAGATTAATCTGGATTAAATAGAAGTCAATTGATCACTTGGAAAAGGACTTTTGACATTTGAGAATTTCTATTAACAATTCAGTAGGCATAATAATTGGGATAGTTGGATAATTGATTTATAGTTTATAATTGGGGATATTGAAGTCTTAATCTTTATTTATTTGAATTAATTTTAGAGTAATCTAGATTTAATTGATTAATTTAGTTTTCTTAATTAGAAAAATCACAATTTATGGTTGTTTAAATAAAATTGATTTGGTTAAGAGTTAGTACTTGGTAATTTTTATTAAATAATTCCTCGTGGGAACGATACTTTTCTTATCACTTTATTACTTGTTGACCGTGTATACTTGCACGTATTCATTGATTGCGAAATCGATCAACAAGTTTTTGGCGCCGCTGCCGGGGAATTAGTTTAATATTTTTTTTATCAATATTAGTTTCAATCAAATTAGTCTTAATTTAAACATTTTTATTTTTATTTTTATTTTTAATTCTCTTCCTATATTTCTCTCTTTTTAGGTACCATGGATGACTTTGCGTATCAATGGCCATACACGAACATGACTCGACCAATGGAAACATGGAGTCCACCATCCACACAGCAAGTAGCAATGGTTTGTGATTATTGTGCTGGAAATTATATGAGTCATCAATGCTCCATCAGTTTCGAGCCGGTACAGTATAGTGGTGATTACCCCAATAATTATGTCTATCCCAACAACTATCATCAGGATTGGGGGTATCACCCGGATTTTTCATGGAGTAACAATCAAGCTCAAGCACCTAGACAACAAAACGCATCCGAATTTCAAAATCAGACTCAACAACAACCAGAAAGGAAACCAGGTTGGGAGGAAGCCTTGGAAAAATTCATTAGAGCTACTGACAAAAAAATCGAGGCACAAGACAAGATATTGAGTCAAGTAGATATGAATGTGAAAATCCAAGGTGTTTCATGGAGCCATACTAAACAAGATCAATTTTATGCTCCAAGTCCAACATACCCACCGGATTTCTCGTGTCCACCTCCACTACAACAGGAAGACCATTCAAATTTGGAGGAAGCCTTGGAAAAATTTGTTAAAGCTTCTGAAAAAAGGAACGAGAAACAAGACAAAAAATTGAATCAAATAGAACTGAATATGAAAAGCCAAGGTGCGTCGATAAAGAATCTGGAAAATCAATTGGGGCAGATAGCACATGCGTTGAACAACCGTTCTCAATACACTTGGCTCTATGACATGGATTCCGAGACTGATGGAGAGCCCGAGCAAAATCTACAACTAGATGAGCCACAAGATGTTGAAAGAGAGGAAACAATTGGGAACCAAGAAAAGGAGATCGACGAAGATTTAACTTTGAGTACCAACGAAGATGAGCCAATTTTGATAGTGTCTCATGTGCCTCCTCCACCAAAGTTCAATAATACGGGCAGTTTTGCAAAACCATGCCCAATTGGCAGTCATGTCGTCGGCAAAGCTCTTTGTGACATAAGAGCTAGTACAGTTGTGGAGTCATGGTGGGATGAAAAGGAGAAGATAGAGGAAGACTCCATTATGTTTATTAAGCTTCAATGCCCTAATCTAATCATAGACATAATGGAGAAAACACCTAGTTATTGGGCGTTCTTAATAGGGAACCTATCTACAAAGAGCATGCTAGGTGACTTCAATTCAAGGGTTTTTGCGAATGGGAACCTCCCAAAAGAGACATTGCTTCTGATGGATGGAGGGTTCCTCAATTTTCGTAGGGGAATTGGATAGAGAATTGAAGAAGTCAGGGTGAGACTATAAAACAAGCGCTTATTGGGAGGCAACCCAAGTTTAATTTTTATTTTTAGTTTTTATTAAGTTTTATATTAGTAGTTTTGAATTTTCATTTATTTAGGATTTAATAAAAGTGCTTATATCATGGTTTTACAGGTTATTCAAGTCAAATTCAAGTGTGGTGCCCAATTTGTTCCATGTGCTTAGCCTATTCTCCAAACTTAGCGGACAAGGAGGAATATTGCTATATTTTCAGGGAAGTCCTCTGCTTTAATTTTTTCTATTGTAGCCATTGAGGACAATGTCTAGTTTAAGTTTGGGGGCATTTTAGTGTCGTATTGCATATAGTTAGTTATTTACATTGTAGTTCGTTATATTTTCGGGTTATTTACATTTAGTTTTTGCATTCGGTTTTTTGTTTTAAAAAAAAAAATTTAAAAATTGCAAAATAGTAGTTAGTTTACTATGTTTGTTGCAGTTAGTTTATATTTGCATGATTCCAACTGCTAGATAGTAAAAGTCTATTTTGGCCAATGATGAGACTGAGTTAAGTAGATAAGTATAGTATTGAATATTCAGGCTTTGATGTGATTTCTTGTTATGAATTGAATCTTTTCCTGTTTGAAACTGGTATAATTAAGGTTAGCACGTTAATAACAGCTATGTTGACTGATTAAGTTTAAATTGATACATAATGAATTTCTTAAGGATAATACTAATGTGAAGGAATGAAAGACATGAATAGGCGGAGATGGCTAAATTTTGATAAAAACTTAAGTTTGGGGGGAAAATTTGGGATATATAAGCTTCGCTAAAAAAAAGAAAGAAAAAAAAATTAAAAATTACCGTGGCTAGTTTTGTTTCGGAGCCTTTGTTACTTGAGTAAGTACGCCCGAAGGGGTATCTTAAAACCTAGCGCCCTAAGGTCTTATATGGTCTGGGAGTCGTTGGTCGAAAGCTCGCTAAGGGGTGACACTGTTAGCCTAATGGAATGAGACATTGCACAGTCATGGTTAAAAAAAAAAAGAAAGTAAAAAGTAAAAAAAAAACAATAAAACGGGAAAAGAGCAAAAAGCCCCCGTAATGAAAAGTAAAGCATAAGTATCCCGGATTGGACTCTTGAACTTGGTGGATGTTTAACTTTAGTTGGATCTAGCTTGTTCGTGAATTTTGTGAGTTTTCACTGTATGATGCCTTTAAAGAGACCTATTATGTGTTAAATTTAATTTTATATTAGTTAACATTGTTTTGGAGCACACACGCACTATATCAGTGATAACAGTCTAAGATTTGATGAGTGATTGGGAAATTACTGATTTGTTTTAATATGATGTATTATCATGTTTACTTGATTTCTCTAAGGCCGGTTGAATAGACTTGTTTCTGTCATTACTGTTGGATTCGTAGGCATATAGATTAGTTTCATTACATTGCATTGCATAACATTTTTGTGTTTTTGCTTGAGGACAAGCAAATGTTTAAGTTTGGGGGTATTTGATGAGTGAGTTTTATACACATGAATTGGATACATTCGGGCTTAATTTATTGTTGTTCTCAAGTCTTTTAGAATAGTTTTTAAGTGTTTGTGTCCATTCATGCATGTTTTACATTGTTTTGTAGGATTTGGGACAAAAGTTACGTGGATCGACGTTCGGGGTGGCTAGATTCGCGTTTTCGGCTTGTCATTTACACAGCAGTCACTTCAGAGCCAATTTGAGTATTTCTACGGACCTTATTTAAAAAACCTTAAAGAATGAAAGTTGTAGATCTACTTCTTCTCTTTCCAGAACATCTTGAATCATCAAAATCGGAGTTCGGACGAAGAAGTTATGGCCATTTTCCCAAAGGACGTCGGAGCAGAAAATGTTAGAAAAAGTGGCAGCGCCGGGGCGCCCATTTTAAGCCTATTTGCAGCACCGGGGCGCTATAAGGCAGAATCCCAGCGTCAAGCCCAGTGCTGGGGCGCTGGAGAAGGGCTTGGTGATGGCCTGGACGCGTTTTGGGCGAATTTTGACACCTTTTTGACTCCAAATTGGATTGGGTTTGTTCCTAACCTAAAAATTTGACTTGTAACCTATAAATATATTATGTAAGACATAAAATAAGGGGGGATTACATAGATTAGACTAGATTAAACACTCCATTAGATTAGAATCTAAACCCTAGTTCTTAATTAGCCATTAGAGATTGAAGCAACTTGGAGATCATTGAAGATCAAGAGCAGGAGCAAGAGGGGAGCATCAGATTTGCTGACAACAGATTCTATTCTCTTCTCTTATCATACTTTTATCTTTTAATGTCTATTCAATTGTGGATTCTTGGTTTCAATTTATTAATTATGAACTAACTCTTTTATTAAGATTTCAATTGAACCTTTTATGTCTATGAATTAGTTATTCGATTTATTCTAATTATTTATGTCAAAGTGAACTGTTTATCTTATTTTGAGCTTATTGATTAATTATCTGATCAGTAATTACCTTGTTACTCTAGAAGAAATCGGAAGAGGAATTCTAGGGTTAGAACTGGGCATGATAACATGTGACTTAGTTATTTGCATGGTGAATAATTAGGTTTGTGAATAGAATGGAAATATCTGTTTACCGCATGTAACACATAAGGAATTGGGATTGAAAAGAGTTTAATTCAATTGTTTTGCATAGGAATATAGCAAGATTAATCTGGATTAAATAGAAGTCAATTGATCACTTGGAAAAGGACTTTTGACATTTGAGAATTTCTATTAACAATTCAGTAGGCATAATAATTGGGATAGTTGGATAATTGATTTATAGTTTATAATTGGGGATATTGAAGTCTTAATCTTTATTTATTTGAATTAATTTTAGAGTAATCTAGATTTAATTGATTAATTTAGTTTTCTTAATTAGAAAAATCACAATTTATGGTTGTTTAAATAAAATTGATTTGGTTAAGAGTTAGTACTTGGTAATTTTTATTAAATAATTCCTCGTGGGAACGATACTTTTCTTATCACTTTATTACTTGTTGACCGTGTATACTTGCACGTATTCATTGATTGCGAAATCGATCAACAAGTTTTTGGCGCCGCTGCCGGGGAATTAGTTTAATATTTTTTTTTCAATATTAATTTCAATCAAATTAGTCTTAATTTAAACATTTTTATTTTTATTTTTATTTTTAATTCTCTTCCTATATTTCTCTCTTTTTAGGTACCATGGATGACTTTACGTATCAATGGCCATACACGAACATGACTCGACCAATGGAAACATGGAGTCCACCATCCACACAGCAAGTAGCAATGGTTTGTGATTATTGTGCTGGAAATTATATGAGTCATCAATGCTCCATCAGTTTCGAGCCGGTACAGTATAGTGGTGATTACCCCAATAATTATGTATATCCCAACAACTATCATCAGGATTGGGGGTATCACCCGGATTTTTCATGGAGTAACAATCAAGCTCAAGCACCTAGACAACAAAACGCATCCGAATTTCAAAATCAGACTCAACAACAACCAGAAAGGAAACCAGGTTGGGAGGAAGCCTTGGAAAAATTCATTAGAGCTACTGACAAAAAAATCGAGGCACAAGACAAGATATTGAGTCAAGTAGATATGAATGTGAAAATCCAAGGTGTTTCATGGAGCCATACTAAACAAGATCAATTTTATGCTCCAAGTCCAACATACCCACCGGATTTCTCGTGTCCACCTCCACTACAACAGGAAGACCATTCAAATTTGGAGGAAGCCTTGGAAAAATTTATTAAAGCTTCTGAAAAAAGGAACGAGAAACAAGACAAAAAATTGAATCAAATAGAACTGAATATGAAAAGCCAAGGTGCGTCGATAAAGAATCTGGAAAATCAATTGGGGCAGATAGCACATGCGTTGAACAACCGTTCTCAATACACTTGGCTCTATGACATGGATTCCGAGACTGATGGAGAGCCCGAGCAAAATCTACAACTAGATGAGCCACAAGATGTTGAAAGAGAGGAAACAATTGGGAACCAAGAAAAGGAGATCGACGAAGATTTAACTTTGAGTACCAACGAAGATGAGCCAATTTTGATAGTGTCTCATGTGCCTCCTCCACCAAAGTTCAATAATACGGGCAGTTTTGCAAAACCATGCCCAATTGGCAGTCATGTCGTCGGCAAAGCTCTTTGTGACATAAGAGCTAGTACAGTTGTGGAGTCATGGTGGGATGAAAAGGAGAAGATAGAGGAAGACTCCATTATGTTTATTAAGCTTCAATGCCCCAATCTAATCATAGACATAATGGAGAAAATACCTAGTTATTGGGCGTTCTTAATAGGGAACCTATCTACAAAGAGCATGCTAGGTGACTTCAATTCAAGGGTTTTTGCGAATGGGAACCTCCCAAAAGAGACATTGCTTCTGATGGATGGAGGGTTCCTCAATTTTCGTAGGGGAATTGGATAGAGAATTGAAGAAGTCAGGGTGAGACTATAAAACAAGCGCTTATTGGGAGGCAACCCAAGTTTAATTTTTATTTTTAGTTTTTATTAAGTTTTATATTAGTAGTTTTGAATTTTCATTTATTTAGGATTTAATAAAAGTGCTTATATCATGGTTTTACAGGTTATTCAAGTCAAATTCAAGTGTGGTGCCCAATTTGTTCCATGTGCTTAGCCTATTCTCCAAACTTAGCGGACAAGGAGGAAGATTGCTATATTTTCAGGGAAGTCCTCTGCTTTAATTTTTTCTATTGTAGCCATTGAGGACAATGTCTAGTTTAAGTTTGGGGGCATTTTAGTGTCGTATTGCATATAGTTAGTTATTTACATTGTAGTTCGTTATATTTTCGGGTTATTTACATTTAGTTTTTGCATTCAGTTTTTTGTTTTAAAAAAAAATTTTAAAAATTGCAAAATAGTAGTTAGTTTACTATGTTTGTTGCAGTTAGTTTATATTTGCATGATTCCAACTGCTAGATAGTAAAAGTCTATTTTGGCCAATGATGAGACTGAGTTAAGTAGATAAGTATAGTATTAAATATTCAGGCTTTGATGTGATTTCTTGTTATGAATTGAATCTTTTCCTGTTTGAAACTGGTATAATTAAGGTTAGCACGTTAATAACAGCTATGTTGACTGATTAAGTTTAAATTGATACATAATGAATTTCTTAAGGATAATACTAATGTGAAGGAATGAAAGACATGAATAGGCGGAGATGGCTAAATTTTGATAAAAACTTAAGTTTGCGGGGAAAATTTGGGATATATAAGCTTCGCTAAAAAAAAAGAAAGAAAAAAAAAATTAAAAATTACCGTGGCTAGTTTTGTTTCGGAGCCTTTGTTACTTGAGTAAGTACGCCCGAAGGGGTATCTTAAAACCTAGCGCCCTAAGGTCTTATATGGTCTGGGAGTCGTTGGTCGAAAGCTCGCTAAGGGGTGACACTGTTAGCCTAATGGAATGAGACATTGCACAGTCATGGTTAAAAAAAAAAGAAAGTAAAAAGTAAAAAAAAAACAATAAAACGGGAAAAGAGCAAAAAGCCCCCGTAATGAAAAGTAAAGCATAAGTATCCCGGATTGGACTCTTGAACTTGGTGGATGTTTAACTTTAGTTGGATCTAGCTTGTTCGTGAATTTTGTGAGTTTTCACTGTATGATGCCTTTAAAGAGACCTATTATGTGTTAAATTTAATTTTATATTAGTTAACATTGTTTTGGAGCACACACGCACTATATCAGTGATAACAGTCTAAGATTTGATGAGTGATTGGGAAATTACTGATTTGTTTTAATATGATGTATTATCATGTTTACTTGATTTCTCTAAGGCCGGTTGAATAGACTTGTTTCTGTCATTACTGTTGGATTCGTAGGCATATAGATTAGTTTCATTACATTGCATTGCATAACATTTTTGTGTTTTTGCTTGAGGACAAGCAAATGTTTAAGTTTGGGGGTATTTGATGAGTGAGTTTTATACACACGAATTGGATACATTCGGGCTTAATTTATTGTTGTTCTCAAGTCTTTTAGAATAGTTTTTAAGTGTTTGTGTCCATTCATGCATATTTTACATTGTTTTGTAGGATTTGGGACAAAAGTTACGTGGATCGACGTTCGGGGTGGCTAGATTCGCGTTTTCGGCTTGTCATTTACACAGCAGTCACTTCAGAGCCAATTTGAGTATTTCTACGGACCTTATTTCGAAAACCTTAAAGCATGAAAGTTGTAGATCTACTTCTCCTCTTTCCAGAACATCTTGAATCATCAAAATCGGAGTTCGGACGAAGAAGTTATGGCCATTTTTCCAAAGGACGTCGGAGCAGAAAATGTTAGAAAAAGTGGCAGCGCCGGGGCGCCCATTTTAAGCCTATTTGCAGCGCCGGGGCGCTATAAGGCAGAATCCCAGCATCGAGCCCAGTGCTGGGGCGCTGGGGAAGGGCTTGGTGATGGCCTGGACGCGTTTTGGGCGAATTTTGACACCTTTTTGACTCCAAATTGGATTTGGTTTGTTCCTAACCTAAAAATTTGACCTGTAACCTATAAATATATTATGTAAGACATAAAATAAGGGGGGATTACATAGATTAGACTAGATTAAACACTCCATTAGATTAGAATCTAAACCCTAGTTCTTAATTAGCCATTAGAGATTGAAGCAACTTGGAGATCATTGAAGATCAAGAGCAGGAGCAAGAGGGGAGCATCAGATTTGCTGACAACAGATTCTATTCTCTTCTCTTATCATACTTTTATCTTTTAATGTCTATTCAATTGTGGATTCTTGGTTTCAATTTATTAATTATGAACTAACTCTTTTATTAAGATTTCAATTGAACCTTTTATGTCTATGAATTAGTTATTCAATTTATTCCAATTATTTATGTCAAAGTGAACTGTTTATCTTGTCTTGAGCTTATTGATTAATTATCTGATCAGTAATTACCTTGTTACTCTAGAAGGAATCGGAAGAGAAATTCTAGGGTTAGAACTGGGCATGATAACATGTGACTTAGTTATTTGCATGGTGAATAATTAGGTTTGTGAATAGAATGGAAATATCTGTTTACCGCATGTAACACATAAGGAATTGGGATTGAAAAGAGTTTAATTCAATTGTTTTGCATAGGAATATAGCAAGATTAATCTGGATTAAATAGAAGTCAATTGATCACTTGGAAAATGACTTTTGACATTTGAGAATTTTTATTAACAATTTAGTAGGCATAATAATTAGGATAGTTGGATAATTGATTTATAGTTTATAATTGGGGATATTGAAGTCTTAATCTTTATTTATTTGAATTAATTTTAGAGTAATCTAGATTTAATTGATTAATTTAGTTTTCTTAATTAGAAAAATCACAATTTATGGTTGTTTAAATAAAATTGATTTGGTTAAGAGTTAGTACTTGGTAATTTTTATTAAATAATTCCTCGTGGGAACGATACTTTTCTTATTACTTTATTACTTGTTGACCGTGTATACTTGCACGTATTCATTGATTGCGAAATCGATCAACAGGCGGAAGTCCTGGCAAATCTTCCGAAAAAACGTCCATAAATTCCCTAACTACTGGTATTTCCTCCAATTTAACACCCTTCTCCTTTTAAGTATCGACTATATAAGCTAAGTACCCTACACAGCCCTGACTCAACAACTTCTTGGCCTGCATCATCGTCAGACATCTCATTTGTCTAGGCGATTTGCTACCATGAAAAACTACCTTTGACGGAGTCATAAGGTTTACACACTTCTTTTGGCAGTCAATTATCGCTCCATAATTGAATAGCCAATCCATTCCCAATATCACGTCAAACTCTCTGAATTTTATCGGGATTAAATCTACCATCATGATATTCCCCTTAATATTCACCCTACAGTTCTTGTATACGAACCTAACAGGAATCACTTTTCTATTCGCAATTTCTATATTTAAAGGGAAATTCAGCTCTTCTCTGGATATTTCTAACTTCTTAGCAAATTCAACATATATAAATGAGTAAGTAGCACCCGAATCAAATAATACATATGCATTTATATCATTGATTTGGATAATACTTGACACGACATCTTTTGATTGCACCGCGTCCTGCACCGTCATGTTAAAGGTTCTGGTTGTGGGCTTATTTGTTGACGTCGGTCCAGTAATAGTCAGTGCTCCTCCACTAGCATTTCCCTTGCTTCCAACTGTCTCACCGGACTTCTTCTTTGGACACTCGCGAGCAAAGTGATCCTTTGACCCGCAGGTGTAGCAAACATTCTTCTTGGGTTGATTGCAATTTGGGGCGATGTGACCCTCCTGGCCATAGTTGAAGCATACTTGTTTCCCCATCAAGCATACACCCTTGTGAAACTTTTCGCATGTAGCACATGCTTCGAACGTCTTCTTTTGCTGGCTTCCTTGCTAATTTCCAGCTCCCCCATTCGCATTCCACTTCCTTTTCAAATTGTTGCCATTTCTGCCGTTACTACCACCACTCTTAGCTTCACCTTCACTTTTCTTTTTCTTCTGCTCTTGATTGTGTTTTGTTACAGCCTCGCCTCCACTCTCAGCGAGAATCGCCTTCTCCATCACTGCTACAAACGTCTTCAACTGGAATAGGGAAACCCTACTGTACAACCAGGGCTTCAGTCCCTGTTTAAACCTCTTTACCTTGCGTTCATCTGTGCTGACTTGATATGGCGCAAACCTCGCCAACTCGTTGAATTTCGCGGCATACTCAGACACCGTCATCGTTCCCTGCTTCAACTCCAAAAACTGAACCTCTAACTGACTCTTCGAACTCTCTGGGAAATAGGTCTCGAAGAATAACTCCTTGAACCTATCCCAGGTCATCACTCCTGGTCCTTCCCGTGCTTTATTGGCCTGCCACCAATAACTAGCTTCTGCTTTCAACATGAACGTTGCAAAAGCAGTCTTCTGTTCTTCCCCTACCCTAGCGACTTCAAATACTTTCTCTATTTTCATAATCCAAGTTTGTGCCTCGACTGGATTCATGGACCCACGGAATTCAGGTGGTCCAACCGCCTTAAACTCCTTAAACAAAATAATATTACTTATATACTATAGTGTATTGAAGAAAATATTATTTTATACGAATATTGAACGAAGATAATATCCATATGAATACGAAAAATAATATCTTTTCTGAATGTAAAATAAATAATACCCCTTACCTTGTAAGAAGACTAGATACTGGAATAGTGAAGTAGCAGACTACTCTTCTTCTTTCTCTATATAGCTTCTCTCTCTATAATTGCTCATGTGAGTCTTAGTGAATTGGTGAGAATGAAAGAAGAATGAGATTCTATTTATAGGAAAACATAGTTTCAAAAATTGCACGTTTTGGGGCTCAAAATATTACAGTATAATACCTTCATCTTTTTCTTCATTTTTAATTTAGTCCTACAAGTATTATCAACCTTCACCACCTCCCTAATAGTTCATCATGTGAATCAATAGTACATTCATGTGAATTAATAGTTCTATACATGTGAAAAAATAATTACAGTATAGTACCTTCATCTATACCTCTATTTTTAATTTAATCATGCAAGTATTATCAATCTTGCACCACCTCCCCTAATAGTACATGCATGTGAATCAATAGTACACACATTTGAACAAATAGTTATAAGCATGTGAATTAATAGCAATTAATTGCTCATTTATCTAATTAATTACCCGATTAGTTAATATAACCTCCAGACATCAATTATTATCGGAATAGATGTCAATTTCCACTAACACTAATAATCCCAACACAATGGAAATATCAATTTTATCTTTAATCAACACGAACTTATTCATCATTAATATTATAACTCACAATATTTAACAACCAGATCATTCCCAGGAAAGAGGAGGCTTTCCGATAAGGATTTCTCCCTATTGGCGTGCAATTAGGTGACCAAACCTCTCCTTGACTGAACGGGGTTAGCTTCAGCATTATTGTTGTTGGTTCCTTCAGTGGTTCTCTGTCGGGGTGGTTGACGTCTTTGAGGCATTTTTTGTTAAAAATACACTCATTAGATTATTACTCCACTCTTTTAAGAATTATTTTTTTTTAACTTGCTCCCAAAGAAGCAATAATCACATAACACGTAGCACTTTGGAATAGTAAGATAAATAACTTTTATTCATTCATAATTTCTTTGGAAAACATCATAACAATAGCATCACTGCTATATACATTATTTTCCTAAACTACTATAGCTTCAGGACATCATCATCATATCCCACAGGTTACATGACACTGGGGACTTACATATTATTTATCATATCATATATCTTATATCAAGTACATCCCTAGGATGTCCTATTAAGATACTTCATAGCCTTTCGACGCTCTTCTTCCATAACTCAGAACATTGTTCGGTGATCTAACACGTACGATGGCAGAGTCTCGAACTGAATTGGATAACCCATGACCCGATCTTGAGCTCGATTGATCATGGTATTGAATACTTTATACATCTCCTCCATCTTCATCCTCTTTTATTGCGCATCTCTTGCTGCTATCTCGGTTCATTGATAAGCTTCTTCGTATGCGTCTTCAGCTCTTGCTCTCTTAGTAGCTTCTTCCTTCAGTTTGTTCTTCAGTTCTGCGATCACCTCGATCAATTGTTCTTTCTCTCGTTCAGTTTGCACTAGCTTCTCTTCGACATTAGTCAGTCGTTCCTCATGATCCTGGATCTCGTCGTCCTTCTATGTCATTGCAGTCTGTTGTTCAGCTACTATCTCTTGTAACTCCTCGACGGTATCCTGAAGTTCCACGTTACGGTCGTAGACTTCATCATACATACGAGCAGCTATCGAGGTTAGTTCTTCCTCCTCATCCTCGTCATCCTCATCCTCCTGTGGCAACTCCACGGGATCCTCCTCATCCGTCTCCAAATCATCATCCTCATCTTCAACCACTGTGACCAACGGGGCTGACTCCCGTGGCAGTAGTTGTTCCCAAACAACCTGAATGTCGTGAGGCTCCTCCTCTATAGGCATCTGAGGTCCTTCCTCTCTAGCCTGACTGGATTCTCCGATATTAGTCATCCTGACAAAAAAGTTTTAAAGTTTTAATTATTAATCATTTCTACTCAACACTCACGAGTATATAAACTATAAACACATAAGCACATAAGTGTTTTATTACTTCTTCCTTAAAACTCGATAAGAGTTATCTCCACTATCTTTTCAAAGGTTACTTCCTAAGGTTTTTCCCCCACCTAAGGTTCATAACCTAAAGCTTTGATACCAACTTGTGACACCCCCAAATCACGGTACTTCATCACCTCAAGATTCGGTGTTCACTTAATCAACTCATTCATATCTAACTACCCAATCATAATAAAATTGAATAATAAACCTTCCCATAAGGGATTACATAAACAAAATCTCCCAGGTTATCTAACCTTTAATTACAATCATTCAAATGTGAAAATTAAATAAATACTTCATTACATCAATCAAATAAAAGTCTAGTAAATAACTGTCAACACATTACAAGTCTTCAGTACTTGATCATCTTTCCTTTTCCTTTACTGGTGCTAGGTACATCTACCTTCTCATCTTTAAATGTAATAGTTATATAAGCAAGAGTGAGCAAACAAAGTTCACTTGAAATAACAATGAAGAAAATCTTACAACATTTGCCAACTAATAGGCTCAATAGAACTGAACAATATGTTCTATTAACATTCTGAAATATACAACTGAGGGTCTAATGACCACGAACCATGTCCACAGTTATAAGTAATCTTTAAACTTTAACTTTAACAGTCATAAGACTATAAGGACTCCACGTACTTAGAGGGATCAGCCCTTCGTACAATGTATTGTGCACAAACATTTTAACGCTAAGCGTAAACCTCTTATAAAAGAGTTGTTCATCTCAGTATTTGAATACAAGTCCGCACCAAAGTAGGTTTGGTTTGGATAAGCTTTCAAGGTAATTTGGAATTCAATGAACATCAACTAAGGAGTAGTTGAATAAAACCAATAACACTATACTCTAGAATAATCGTGATTGAATCAATCATAGTAAACTAAAGTTATGCTTTAGGAATAATCTAATAGCATACAATTTAAATAACTATAGCATACCTTGCTTGAACAATACTAAGCCAAGGTTAATTAGAATTGAATACTAAGCATACATAACAATTTGAATGATAGAAATATTCGACATTAGTATATATAGTTGTGCATGCTAAACAACAATTTAAATACAAGAATAACTTGCTCCAGAATAACTTACATCATTATATTGTAATCGAATTGAAAATAGTACTTGAATTAACAAGATAATAGATTAGAAAACTTGCTCAATGTAAAAAGATAGAGATTTAAAATCTTGCCTTGTGCGTAGATTAAACTGTTATAATCCAAATCACAATTATCCTATATACATATATTAACATAACATGATTAGTCATAATCAACGCTACATCACGTATGGTTTAAATGTCTAACCATATAATCAAATCGCATAATCAACTTCTATCTAATAAAACTAATAACAATATCTGTTAATTAGTAATTCCATGTTCACTCATAGTATTAACATACTATAATACCAGAAATACATACTCAACATTTATCATATATAACATTCCTTAAAAATTAGACTTTTGTGCAAGACAAAAGTCGTTTCTGAACTTTCTGTTAAGTGGCGCTGCGGTGCTGAGGTAGTGCTTCGGCGCGAGTGTTATATAGGGACTCGCCGCTGTGGCGCGAAGTCTGGCTGGGGTGCGAGATCTGGCGCTAAGGCGTGAGATTTGACGCTGGGACGCGAAACTTGACGTTGGGGCGCCGAAACTCACAGAACCAAAACAAAGAACAGAGCCAAAGCTACTGTCTTAAATTTGTAACAACAATTTGCCCCAAACAACATGTATAACTAATATAAATTACACAAAATTTCTAACAATCATCCATATACCAATTACCAATAATTGAACAACAAATTTAAAAGACTTAAATCACTAAAATAATATTTGGTTAAAACTCAAAACTCCATTGTTGATATCTAAAGTACAGTGAACGTAATTTCCACTGTTATTAACCAAATTTGATTCCTTTGAAATACAAGTATACCAACATATAATAAATTAACATGTATAGTTCAATTCCACATACATAAATTTTTATATTTCTACAAAACATATATTCGTATATATATACTTCACTAAATAAATCAATTTCTTCCTTTTGCCTATAATTAGCATACAGTCATATATATATATATATATATATATATATATATATATATATATATATATATATATATATATATATATATATATATATATATATATATACATATACACATGCTAGTGATAACAATTGCAACTATACATATACATGCTTCTCTAACCAATTATACAAACATAGTTTTACAGAGAGTTTTGTAAAAATCTTATACACCGTAAAGTTGAAGAACACAGAGACATTAGGAATCATGAAACCTATATATTAAGGTTAGAGAAACCCACCTTTTTGCTTGCTTACGAATCTTTGTTAACGGACTTGCTTTGAAAATCACGTTCTCTCTCAAACTCTGAACTTCAATATTTTTCTCAAAACTCTCTCTAGCCCTTCTTTCTTTTCTCAGTAATAATTTAGACTACTAACAATGTAACTCAACTGATATCCAATACGTGTAATCATAAAACGGACATGGCCATAATAAGCCTATTCAATAATAACATCGGTTATAAAAATATATAACGTACCACTTATAAATATGTATATATTATTTATTTAGTTTATTTTATAAACAATTTAAATTTCAAAAATCTAAAAGCCATAGGACTTTGTTTGGCAAATCCCATTAAAATAAAATAGTTTATATCCTTAAGCTTTGTTTAGGTAAAACTAAAATTAACTACTTTAATTTATTTTAATAACTCTTATAACATAGTTATTTATCACACTTTATTTAATAACAATTTATTAAATAAATTACTTAATCACATAACTCAATCCACATAACACATTAATTATTTAACAAATAAATAATTAACTAATCACATTAATTATTTAGCAAATAAATAATTAACTAAATCAACTCAATCAATTTGAACAATTACTTATTCAATAATAAACACATCCAATAAATATTTATATAAATCAATAAATATTTATAATTTACATTTAAAAAAATCTGGAATGTTACAATCATTGGTGGACCCTACAATAGAATTATTGTCAGATTGAGAAAACGACAAGAATATTTTATGAAAATAACGGCGAAAGTTTTCCATTATTTATTATTATGTTGGAATAACCTGTCTATGCGAAGTACCGTATACATGGTAAAATTCTTCTATTATTCCATTCTTTATTATTCTGTTGGAACATCCTGTCTGTGCGTTTACGCATGACCTGGTTCCATTATTTATTATTCGGTTGGAATATCCTGTCTGTGCTTTATGCATGACCTGGTTCCATTATTTATTATTCTGTTGGAATATCCTGTCTATGCGTTTATGAATGACTTGGTTCCATTATTTATTATTCTGTTGGAATAACTTGTCTGTGTGGTCTATCGCATGCATGGTGAATTCTTTTGTTATTCCATTTTTTATTATACTCAGTTGGTTAAAGTTTTGGCTTTTATACTCCATGAAATTAGTGGAATATCCTTGATATTTGTGCTTCATCCAGTATCTTTTCATGAAAATATTCTTCTGAGCATTCTTGAATTTTACACCACAAAGCAGTATCAGGTTGATAATTTGGACGTTATTGGTTCCTGGATAAATTAATTCTTGAACTTGTTTTATTGAGTTCTTATATCATTGTCATCATCCTCATGTTTATATTCTGTTGAAAGTCATCTGTGGTCTGTAGTGCATAGATGGACTTGGTATGATTATGACCAGGGATTATTCGGTATAATCATGACCGTAATGTTACAAATGATGTGGTAAAAGTCCTCATTGGTCCGTAGTGCATTGAGGGACAGTTGTTGGCATGATCATGATCATTAATGAATACACGAATATCCTTAGCCCGTAGTGCATGGATAATTTGTGGTCGTGATACTAAAGAATATCCTTGATCGTAGTGCATGGGTGATTCGATGATGTGGATTATTTATTAAGTTGAATCTCAGCGACAAAAGTGATGAAAAACCTTTTAAATTATAAAAGATAGTAGATTTTATTCTCTACTTGACTCTTTTAATGGATTACTTGTTCCGTTGCAGTTAAACTTGATGTTTGTTATATTGTATCAGTTTAACACTGTTAAAGGCTAATAATAATTTATTCTGCATTATCTTAGTCATAATATTTCTTACTGGGCTAGTTGAGCTCACCCTTTTGCTTTCATTGTTCTCTTCAGGAAATGAGAACGTAGCAGGGACTAGTCGGGGAACGGAGTGACGGTCCAGATGATAGCATTAGTAGTCCTCACTATTCTATGAAATAGTGTGTTAATAAATGTATTGAGGACTTATTTTGAGTTTGAATACTGTCTAGAAGATAATATTTGTATTTAAACTCGCATCTCATGTTGTATATTTATGATTGTATTTGTATTCTGTACCATGTATTTGGCGACCCAAGATGGGTGATGTATATCTATTTTGGGGGCGTCACAGCTGGTATCAGAGCTTAGGAATATGATCCCTGGCTAAAATGTGAGATAAGAACTAGGAGGGGAGAGACGGGAAATTATTTCACTAGTATAACCTACCTAAATTTATTTGGTATTTAATTGGTTGGTCAGAGTATAGGGAGAATATGTGATATGTTAATTAACCCTTATTTTGTGGCAGTATTTGAAAATGGCATCCGAGAATGTTGAGAATAGCAATGGAGCATAGGAGATCGTTGAGTCTCCACAGATCAATAATCAGAATAATGTGCATCAAGAAGGCAACAATCCTCATGCAAACAACAACACTGACCAAATGATGAACGATGGAATGTTCAGAGGCTTTATGCAATTCATGCAACATCAGGCGAGAGCTACTCCTGTCTAAAATACAGGTGGAAACATTGGCAACTCTCGAACGGTTACCGCTAAGCAGTTCAAGGAGCTGGGACCACCGAAGTTTATTGGAAAGCCAAAACCACTTAAGGCGGAGACGTGGATAAAGCAGATTACCAAGATAGTTGATGTCTTGGGATGCTCTGTGACACCCCCAAATCCGGTACTTCTATTTCTACAGGATTTGGTGTTCACTATACAAACATCATCCATCTATCTACCCATAAATAAATGCAAACCATGCACTAGATAGAAATAATAATAAATCTCCCCTTATGGGGTTACATCAACTGCATAAAAAAATAAATCCTAGGTTACTCTAACCTCATCTGTGCGGAAACATAAACAAATAAGTCTTAAGTAACATCAATTCTAACTATCATTACATAACCACATAAATAATCAATCTTCATTACTTGCTAAGCTTGCCCTTGTCTTTACTAGTGGAAGGTTCGTCTGCTCTTTCGTTTTTAACTACAATATTATTATTACGCAAGGGTGAGCACGATTGCCCCCAAGTATAACAATATAACAATAAATAATAACATGCGAGAAAATTAATAACTTCGAATATAAAAGCTCAACTTTTGAATCAAGAATGAATAACAAGAATCAAAAGAAATTTCTGAGGGTCATAAGACCTTGAACTATGTCCTAGGTTGTCAAGGGTTATACTTGAAACCTTTAAAAGTCATAAGACTATGGACCTTTCTTCTCGTACTTAGGGGATCAGCCTTTAGTACCATACTGTGCACAATATCTTAACGCTAAAGCGTAAATAATCCCCTATTAAAGGGTTGTTCATCTCAGTTTGACATCGGAGTCCGCACCAAAGGAAGTTTGGTTTGGATAATTCATCAAGGGTTCTGAAATTTAGAACGCTCATCAACTATGGACTAGTCGAATCGATAAAGGTTCGCTAGTCTAACAAGATTTAACAATAATTGATAACTTAACTTGAATAGAATCTCAAAAGGTATACAATGGAATAAATTTTGCATAACAGCATCATGCTTGAAAGATATATAAACTTTAATATACAAAACAGACTTGATCAATAATAATGAGAACTTGCTCAATGTAGAAAGGTGAATTAATCAACTTATATAACGATAACAAGTAGGGTTAGGAAACTTGCCTCGTGCGTAGGTTACACTTTAACTAAACTCGTTCTTTGATTTAAATCCTACATACCATTCACATTCACAATACCAGTTAATTATAACTTCACTAATCATCAATGATCATTCTTTTGTCTAAACTTTGGTTATGACTATACTTAGTCAAATTATCACATTTACTGTCACATAATATCACTTCATGAATAATAAATTAATTATGTATTCCATAACTCAATCCTCATGCAATTATGTTATTTACATATTAACATCTATTTTACATCTCATTATACTTCTAACATGTTTACATGTTCATTACATTAAGTTACTAACACATTGCTAGACTTAACATTTTTAAAAAATTCATTCTGAACTTTCTGGAGAGTGGCGCTGCGGCACCACTGTTACACTTGGTTTTCGCGCTGCGGCCGGACACTTGGCGTTGCGACGCCGTGGCGCTGCAGCTCGAGTCATGGCGCTGCGGCGTGGTGGCGCTGCAGCGCGGGACTTCAGTTCTGGAGTTGGCGCCGCGGCGCGAAACTCTAGATTTTGATTCCCAGTTCGCGAAGAACACAGAGTTCAGCGAGAAGGACACTAAATGATCATTAATTTCACTAAATTAACATACCCACATGTTATAATTCATGCATAATCATAACTCGATATTTATTGAACGATTTTAGTCCATTAAAACACATAATTACAGAATTAAAATCTATAATTTCACTGACTTTGATGTTCTTGAAGGTTTTGAAAATAAAACATAAAAATTGACACTACGGATTCGTTATAACACCGAATCCGTTCATTTAAACATTGGTCTCTTCGTATCAACATGTATAATAAAATAAGGGTGTAAATTTTATGAAAACATTTATGTTTGACATACTAAAATCACGTATAAGGCCAAAACCCAAACTCTGTAAATTTTGAAATAACAAGTCATCTTATAACGACATGTTTTATGATACTGATGATATGGTCTACATAATATATATATATATATATATATATATATATATATATATATATATATAATCAAATACAATTTGATAAGACATAACACATGTACAACCCATAATCATTACTCATATCCCAATTACAGAGGTTTAAATCAAAAACTATGAAACTCATATTCATGAAACTTAATGACGTAAAATAGAAATTGGGAAGGAGAGATTACCCTGAAAATAAAGTATATATTTGTAGGCTTAGATTCTTTCTCCAATCACTAAGTTTCTCACAAAATTCTCTGAAATCTCTCTAAAATCTCTCTGACTTTCTCTCTGATTAGTTTTATCAGACTTAGTAAAATAGAATGAATGAAGAAGACGTCGATAAAAGATCTGGCACATTATGGTCAGTTAACCCAGTCATGGGTAACTGTCCATAACTCCCACTAAGGTCATGTTTGGCTAGCAATCTAGAATTCAAAATCATTTAATTTTATAAAACCTTTACAATATAGTTTAAATCATGTCACACCTAATTTAAATATCTTATTTAATTTAATATAAATAAAATATAATAACTTCTCATAAATTCACATGGTTATATAATTAATTTTCTCATTAATTAATTATATCAATATTAAATCTCTAATTAATAAATAAATTAATTAATATAACATTAGGCTTATTAAATATTTCTTTTAATACAATAAGCTCACATAATGACATACTTCGATAATAAAATTTCTTCACATTAATTTAATAAATGTAACACATATAATTAAATTAATCTACCATAATTGCATCAAATAATTATTTAATTCAATAATTAAATCATCAAAAAATATTTATTTAATTAAAAATTTATTTACAAAAATCTCGTTCGTCACATCTTTTTCCCCTTAAAAGGATTCTGTCCCCAGAATCACGACTCAATAAATTCGACCCGTTACATTCTCCCCCTCCCCCCTTACAAAGATTATGTCCCCAGAATCGCTTACACATAATTTAAGTAAATAAATGAGGATAATTTTTCATCATATTCTCTTAGAGTTTCCACGTGGTTTCTTCAGCGTTGTGGTTCCTCCAAATTACCTTAACAGAAGGTATTACTTTATTTTTCAGAATTTGTTCTTTTCGGTCGACAATTTGAACAGGGATTTCTTCGTAAGATAAGTCTTTGTCGAAATGTAGGGGTTCGTATTCAATTACATGTTTGTAATCGGGTTTGTAGGGTCGTAAAATTGAAACATAGAAGACGTTGTGGACGTTCTCTAGAGCTGGAGGTAAGGCTACCACATAAGCAACTTCTCCGACCTTTCTCAGAACTTCGAAGGGTCCAATGAATCTTGGGCTTAATTTTTCTTTCTTTTCAAACCTGATCTTTCCTTTCCAGGGAGAGACCTTTAAGAACACGTAACTACCTGGTTCAAACTCAACATTCTTACGGTGTGGATCGACATATTTCTTCTGCCTATCTTGAGCTGCTATCAATCGTGTTCGGATTACTTTGACTATTTCTGCTGTTTGTTGTACCAATTCCGGCCCTAGCAACTGTCTTTTGCCAACTTCATCCCAGTAAAGCGGAGTTCTGCACTTTCTGCCGTATAAAGCTTTGTAATGTGGCATTCCAATACTAGCGTGGTAACTGTTGTTGTAATCGAACTCTACGAGTGGTAGATGATCATCCCAATTTCCTTTAAAGTCCATTATACAAGCTCTTAACATATCTTCCAATGTCTGAATTATTCTTTCACTCAGTCCATCTGTCTAAGGGTGATATGCCGTACTCATCCGCAATTGCGTACCCATGCATTCATGTAGACGTTGTAGAAGTTCGACATAAAGCGCGGATCCCTATCGGAAACGATTAACACCGGCACTCCGTGCCTCGAAACAATTTCTTTTACATATAACCTTGCCAACTGATCTAAGTTGAATCTGATTTTGATCGGAAGGAAGTGTGCGGATTTCGTCAGTTGGTCAACGATAACCCATACTACGTCGTAGCCTTTCTGAGTCGTCGGAAGGCCAACCACGAAGTCCATTTTAATATGTTCCCATTTCCATTCTGGGATTTCCAAAGGTTAAAGCAATCCACTTGGTCTCTGATGTTCTACTTTAACTTTCTGACAGGTCAGTCACTTGGCAACACATTCTGCAATATCACGTTTCAAATTAGGCCACCAGAAATGTTGTCGAAGATCTTGGTACATCTTGGTACTACCAGGGTGAATCGAATATCGTGAGCTATGAGCCTCGCTCAAAATGTCTTCCTTAATGTCTGTTACTGGCGATACCCAAATTCTGTTCTCGAATCTCAGTATTCCTTCCTTATCCATCTTAAATCTCGGTTCGGTTCCTTCAGATATCTTCCTTATCACCTTTTTGCATTCATCGTCCTAAAATTGAGCCTCCTTAATTTTATCCAGTAGGGTTGTACCAGATTGCATCTGAAATAGCTTCTCATCAATCTCTATAGGATACTTCACTTCCAACTCCAGTTTCTCCATTTCTGAAATCAATTCCTTCTGAGCGGTCAACAACATCAATTTCTCTCATCCCTTTCTACTTAAGGCATCAACAACCACATTTGCCTTACCCCGATGGTATAAAATCTCACAGTCGTAGTCTTTAATTAATTCCAACCACCTTCTTTGGCGCATATTCAATTCTTTCTGTGTAAAAATATATTTCAGACTCTTATGGTCTGTATATATTTCACAATTCTCCCCGTAGAGATAGTGCCTCCAAATTTTCAAAGCGAAAATCACTATAGCTAACTCCAAATCATGGGTCGGATACCCTTTCTTGTAATCTTTCAGTTGTCGTGACGCATACGCAATGACTCTACCGTTCTGCATAAGCACACAGCCAAGTCCCTTATGCAACGCATCACTATAAACCACAAAATTTCATGTATCGTCCGGAAGAGACAACACAGGTGTTGTACTCAACCTCTTCTTCAATTCTTGAAAGCTTTCCTCACACTTCTCCGTCCAAACAAATTTCACCGCTTTTCAAGTCAAATTCGTTAACGGAGTTGCGATCTTGGAAAAATCCTGAATGAACCTTCTGTAATAACCTGCCAATCCAAGAAAACTTCTTACTTTCGAAGGCGTCTTTGGCTGATCCCAGTTAATCACAGCTTCAACCTTGGAGGGATCCACAGAAATTCCGTCCCTAACGATTACATGTCCAAGAAATTGTACTCGTTCGATCCAGAATTCGCATTTCGAAAACTTAGCATACAACTTCTCTTTTCTCAACACTTCCAACGTTAATCTCAAATGCTCTTCATATTCTTCCTTGGTTTTCGAATATACCAAAATATCATCTACAAATACCACTACGAACTTGTCCAAAAACGGCTTGAACACACAATTCATTAGTCCCATAAATGCTACAGGAGCATTCGTTAGACCAAACGACATTACTAAAAATTCGTAGTGACCATATCATGTTCTGAACGCTGTCTTCGGTACATCCTCTGGTCTCACCTTCAGTTGATGATAACTCCTCAAGTCTATTTTGGAAAAGTATTTCGCTCCCTTCAATTAATCAAACAGATCATCGATCCTCGGTAATGGATATCTATTCTTAATCGTGACCTTATTCAGTTCTGTGTAATCAATGCAGAGTCGCATCGATCCATCCTTCTTTTTCACAAATAACACCGGCGCTCCCCACAGCGATACGCTTAGTTGAATGTAATTCTTGTCCAGTAATTCTTGTAGTTGGACCATCAGTTCTTTCATCTCTACCGGTGCCATTCGGTACGGTGCCTTTGATATTGGAGTCGTTCCTGGAGCCAAATCGATCACGAATTCAACTGCTCTATCTGGAGGAAGTCCTGGCAAATCGTCCAGAAATACGTCTGTGAAATCTCGCACTACTGGTATCTCATCTATTTTTGGATTCTCTTTACGATTATCGACTATGTAAGCTAGATATCCTACACAGCCTTGTCTTAACAACCTTCTGGCTTACATCATCGTCAGACAACTCACTTTTCTAGGCAACTTGCTACCATAAAACACAACCTTTGACAGAGTCATCAGGTTAATACGCTTCTTTTGGAAATCAATTACTGCCCCGTAATTGAATAACCAGTCCATACCCAAAATAACGTCAAATTCCCCAAGTCGAATAGGGATAAGATTTACGTTCGTGATATTACCCTTAATATCCACTCTACAGTTCTTATGCATGAACTTAACAGGGATTATTTATCTATTCACAATTTCTATGTTCATGGGGTATTCTAACTCGTCCTTGGCAATTCTAAATTCTTAGTAAAGTCATCGGATATAAATGAACAAGTAGCACCCGAATCAAATAATACATAAGTATTAACTCTATTGATCGGAATGATACCTGACACCACATCACGAGACTGTACTGCGTCCTGCACTGTCATGTTGAATGTTCTGGCAGTCGGTCGGTTGGTTGCGATTAGTGCTGCGATAGTCAGAGTGCTTCCACCAGTATTTCCTCTATTTCCTCCTGAACTCGTTCCCCCAGATCCCTTCTTAGGACAATCCCTTGCCAGATGATCCTTTGAACCACAAGTGAAGCAGGCACCCTTCTTTGGGTTCGGACAATTTGGTGCTATGTGGCCTTCCTGACCACAATTGTAGCACACTCGCTTTCCTTTCATACAAACTCCTAAATGGGCTTTTCCGCAGTTTGGGCATGCTTCAATCTTCTTCTTCTGCCCTCCTTGCTGACTTCCAGCCGACGAGTTATCGGACCACTTCCTCTTTTGATTATGGCTACCCCCAGTGCTACTCCCACCAGTCTTGTTATTACCTTCATTCTCACTCTTCTTCTTCTGCTGCTCTTGATTATACTTCATTACTGCATAGCTTCCACCCTCAGCGAGTATGGCCTTCTCTAATACCCCGACAAATGTCTTCAATTGAAACATCGACACCTTACTATACAACCACGACTTCAGTCCTTGTTCGAAACGTCTTGCCTTCCTCTCATCGGTATGCACTTGATTTGTGGCAAACCTTGCCAACTCGTTGAATCTAGCCGCATAATCTGATACAGACATATTCCCTTGCTTCAATTCTAGAAACTGAACCTCCAATTGGTTCTGCGAGGTAGTCGGGAAATACATCTCGAAAAACATCTCATTGAACCTCTCCCAGGTAATCATACCTTCTCCTCTACGAACCTTGTTTGCTTGCCACCAAAAACTGGCTTCAGATTTTAGCATAAACGTTGCAAAAGCGGGCTTCTGGTCCTCTCTGACTCTTGCGACCTCAAAAACCTTCTCCATCTCCATAACCCAAGTCTGAGCTTCAATCGGATTCATAGAGCCTTTAAATTCTGGCGGTCCCACCGACTTAAAATCTTTGAACAAAGTATTCGGTGGAGCTTGAGGTTGATTGTTCATTGCTCCAGCTAGAAGGTTCACTAATTGTTGGACGGGATTAGCATTGGCGTTATTGTTGTTATTCTTTGACTCTTCCTGAGCTGGTTGACAGTTTTGTCTTCTTTTCGGCGGCATATTTCTGTTAAGAATATACGCTTATTAGGTCTTTATTAAATTCTCTAAATAGTTAAGGCTTAACTCAACAATTCAACATAATCACTTAACACATTATCTTAGACAACTTGATATATTTATTCAAATCAAAAGTTTTAACATCGAACGATAGCATCACTGCTATTTACATCAACTATCCCGAGATAAAGAATCTACAGGATTTAAAACATCAAAATATTCCTTTGTTTATAATCACATCGAAATTTACATCATTAACTACCAAATAGTTTCACATAATTAAACTAATACTATCATTGTCTGTTAAGGCTCCGAATAGCCTTGCTACGTTCCTCTTCCATGATACGAGACATCGTTCTGCGATCCAGCATGTACGATGGTAGACATTCAAACTGGATTGGGTACCTCAAAACTTGATCCTGGGCTTCATCCATTACATTATTAAGTGTAGAGTATGTCTCCTCAAGCTTAGCCTTCTTCGCACGGCGATCGTCTTCTGTAAGATCAGCACGACGTGACTCTCGTACCCAGCCCTCCTCTGCTATGGCAAGCCTCTCTGAGCTTTCCTTCAGTTCCTTCTTTAACTTCTCTATTTCTTCATACTTCTCCTCATTTTGACCCTTCTCGTGGACCAAATCCCATTCTACATTTCCCAGTCGTGTGTGAAGAGTCTCAACCTCCCTCTCCTTCTGCTCGAGAGTAATCTGCTGACTAATCGCCCGCTCAGTCAAATCCTGAACAGTATCTCGTAATTCTACGTTACGGTCATATAACGCGTCGTACATCTCAGCATCGATGGAGTTAGGTGGGAACTCCTCTTCTTCCTCTTCTTCCTCAGGATCCTCCTCTGGATCAGTCTCAGGCTCATGCTCCTGACAACAACAGTGATCAATGGAGACGGCTCTCTCTGAATCAACTGCTCCCTGACAACATGAATGTCTCGGGGCTCCTCCTCAGTAGGTACTCGCGGTTCCTCCTCCCCAGCTCGACTAGCTCCTCCAACATCTGACATCCTGACAACATAATTTTTAAGTTTTAGTTACTAAGTCATACTAGTGAGCACATACTTAAACACATAAGCACATAAAGTCTTTTATTATCTTCAATGAATTTAGAAATTCATTTCTTAGAACTCGATAAGAGTTTTCCTTCACTATGTTCTTCCTATAAGGCTATTACCTAAGGTTGTTCCCCCACCTAAGGTTCATAACCTACAGCTTTGATACCAACCTGTGACACCCCCAAATCCAGTACTTCCATTTCCACAGGATTTGGTGTTCACTGTACAAATATCATCCATCTATCTACCCATAAATAAATGCAAACCATGCACTAGATAGAAATAATAATAAATCTCCCCTTATGGGGTTACATCAACTGCATAAAAAAATAAATCCCAGGTTACTCTAACCTTAAATCATCTGTGCGGAAACATAAACAAATAAGTCTTAAGTAACATCAATTCAAACTATCATTACATAACCACATAAATAATCAATCTTCATTACTTGCTAAGCTTGCCCTTGCCTTTACTAGTGGAAGGTTCGTCTGCTCTTTCGTTCTTAACTGTAATATTATTATTACGCAAGGGTGAGCACGATTGCCCACAAGTATAACAATATAACAATGAATAATAACATGCGAGAAAATTAATAACTTCGAATATAAAAGCTCAACTTTTGAATCAAGAATGAATAACAAGAATCAAAAGAAATTTCTGAGGGTCATAAGACCTTGAACTATGTCCTAGGTTGTCAAGGGTTATACTTAAAACCTTTAACAGTCATAAGACTATGGACCTTTCTTCTCGTACTTAGGGGGATCAGCCCTTAGTACCATACTGTGCACAATATCTTAACGCTAAAGCGTAAATAATCCCCTATTAAAGGGTTGTTCATCTCAGTTTGACATCAGAGTCCGCACCAAAGGAAGTTTGGTTTGGATAATTCATCAAGGGTTCTGAAATTTAGAACGCTCATCAACTATGGACTAGTCGAATCGATAAGGGTTGGCTAGTCTAACAAGGTTTAACAATAATTGATAACTTAACTTGAATAGAATCTCAAAAGGTATACAATGGAATAAATATTGTATAACAACATCATGCTTGAAAGATATATAAACTTTAATATACAAAACAGACTTGATCAATAATAATGAGAACTTACTCAATGTAGAAAGGTGAATTAATCAACTTATATAACGATAACAAGTAGGGTTAGGAAACTTGCCTCGTGCGTAGGTTACACTTTAACAAACTCGTTCTTTGATTTAAATCCTACATACCATTCACATTCACAATACCAGTTAATTATAACTTAACTAATCATCAATGATCATTCTTTTGTCTAAACTTTGGTTATGACTATACTTAGTCAAATTATGACATTTACTGTCACATAATATCACTTCATGAATAATAAATTAATTATGTATTCCATAACTCAATCCTCATGCAATTATGTTATTTACATATTAACATCTATTTTACATCTCATTATACTTCTAACATGTTTACATGTTCATTACATTAAGTTACTAACACATTGCTAGACTTAACATTTTTAAAAAATTCATTCTGAACTTTCTGGAGAGTGGCGCTGCGGCGCCACTGTTACACTTGGTCTTCGCGCTGCGGCCGGACACTTGGCGTTGTGACGCCGTGGCGCTGCAGCTCGAGTCATGGCGCTGCGGCGCGGTGGCGCTGCGGCGCGGTGGCGCTGCGGCGCGGTGGCGCTGCGGCGCGGGACTTCAGTTCTGGAGTTGGCGCCGCGGCGCGAAACTCCAGACTTTGATTCCCAGTTCGCGAAGAACACAGAGTTCAGCGAAAAGGACACTAAATGATCATTAATTTCTCTAAATTAACATACCCACATGTTATAATTCATGCATAATCATAACTCAATATTTATAGAACGATTTTAGTCCATTAAAACACATAATTACAGAATTAAAATCTATAACTTCACTGACTTTGATGTTCTTGAAGGTTTTTAAAATAAAACATAAAAATTGACACTACGGATTCGTTATAACACCGAATCCGTTCATTTAAACGTTGGTCTCTTCGTATCAACATGTATAATAAAATAAGGGTGTAAAATTTACGAAAGCATTTATTTTTGACATACTAAAATCACGTATAAGGCCATAAGGCCAAAACCCAAACTCTGTAAATTTTGAAATAACAAGTCATTGTATAACGACATGTTTTATGATACTAATGATATGGTCTACATAATATATATATATATATATATAATCAAATACAATTTGATAAGACATAATACATGTACAACCCATAATCATTACTCCTATCCCAATTACAGAGGTTTAAATCAAAAACTATGAAACTCATATTCATGAAACTTAATGACGTAAAATAGAAATTGGGAAGGAGAGATTACCCTGAGAATAAAGTATATATTTGTAGGCTTAGATTCTTTCTCCAATCACTGAGTTTCTCACAAAATTCTCTGAAATCTCTCTAAAATCTCTCTGGCTTTCTCTCTGATTAGTTTTATCAGACTTAGTAAAGTAGAATGAATGAAGAAGACGTCGATAAAAGAACTGGCGCATTATGGTCAATTAACCCAGTCATGGGTAACTGTCCATAACTCCCACTAAGGTCATGTTTGGCTAGCAATCTAGATTTCAAAACCATTTAATTTAATAAAACATTTACAATATAGTTTAAATCATGTCACACCCAATTCAAATATCTTATTTAATTTAATATAAATAAAATATAATAATTTCTCATAAATTCACATGATCATATAATTAATTTTCTCATTAATTAATTATATCAATATTAAATCTCTAATTAATAAATAAATAAATTAATATAACATTAGGTTTATTAAATATTTCTTTTAATACAATAAGCTCACATAATGACATACTTCGATAATAAAATTTCTCCACATTAATGTAATAAATGTAACACATATAATTAAATTAATCTACCATAATTGCATCAAATAATTATTTAATTCAATAATTAAATCATCGAAAAATATTTATTTAATTAAAAATTTATTTACAAAAATCTCGTTCGTCACATGCTCCAAGGAACAAAATGTTCCCTTTGCCACCTTCCTGTTACGAGGAGAGGCAGATTACTGGTGGAAATCTGTAAAGCGTACTCAACCTGTCGCACTGAAGATGACTTGGGAGAAGTTCTGAGAACTGTTCAACGACAAGTATTTTTTCGAAAGTATTCGTCACATGAAAGAGGTAGAGTTCATTAAACTGGAGCAAAACAACATGACCGTATCGCAGTACGAAGCCAAGTTTGCCGAGTTGTCCCGGTTTACGTCCCATTTAGTTGATAATGAGGAGAGAATGATGCGGATGTTTCTAAGAGGTTTGAAACCCGAGATACGTCAATATCTTATCTCTCATAAATTGTGTTTGTATTCAGATGTTGTTAATAGGGCTCAGTTATTGGAGCGCGATAATGAGTCAACTCAACCAAAAGAGAGCAGCCGGTTGAATGATAATACCAGTGATAGCAGTCATCGAAGCGGTGACAATAAGCGCGGAGGGAATCAACATGCTAGAAATGGTAACCACTTCAGTGGTAATAATGGCCAAAATAATAAGAATGGATATTTCAAGAAGAGGAGATTCAACAATGAAGGAAAGACATCAGCATCAGCACCCGTTGTTAAGGAAGGAGAACAACCACCTATCATATGCTTCAAATGCGGAGGGGAGGGACACATCAGTCCAAACTGCGCGATGTCATCCAAAGCGTGTTATAATTGTGGAAGAGAAGGTCATCTAGCCCAATTTTGTCGTTCACCGAAGACAAGTTCAGCTGGGATGGAGGCACCAAAGGCCGTCCCAGAAAAGTTAAAGTCGGTAGTTCAAGAGAAAGCGTTTGTTGTGACCTCCCATAAAGCAAGGAACCCGAACGAGGTCGTCACGGGTAAGCTTATCATAAACTCTAGTGAAGTCTATACCTTATTTGATACCGGTTCTACCCATTCTTTCATTTCTCCTACTTGCGCTCAACGTTTAAATTTGACTCCGGAGAAACTAGACTTTGACTTATCTGTTGAAACTCCGTTGGGAGAAACCTTCATTACATCAACTATTTATAAGTCTTGTTTAGTTCAAATCGGCACCCGCACGTTACCTGTTGATCTTATTTATTTGAAAATACTTACATTTGATGTAATTCTAGGGATTGATTGGTTAACTACTCATCATGCAAAAATTGATTATTTTCGTAAGGTTGTTTACTTTCATATTCCTAACCAACCTATTATGCGAATTTAAGTAACCAAACTATTAAAATCAATCACTGTCATCTCAAGCCATAAAGCTATTCGTTTATTGAAAAACGGATGTCAAGCTTTCTTAGCTCATGTCACGGATCTAAACAAAAATACGTTAGTTTTGAATGATATTTCTATTGTTAATAAATTTCCTGATGTATTCCCTGAAGAACTTCCTAGCCTACCCCTGAGCGTGAAATTGAATTTTGTATCGACCTTGAACTCGGTACGAAACCCATTTCCAAAGCCCCATATCGAATGGCTCCTATTGAACTTCAAGAGTTAAAGACCCAACTTCAGGAATTGTTAGACATTGGCTTTATTCGTCCTAGTACTTCTCCTTGGGGTGCTCCTGTTCTATTCGTGAAGAAAAAAGATGGGAGTATGCGACTTTGTATTGATTACCGGGAGTTGAATCATGTCACCATCAAAAATAGGTACCCATTGCCACGTATTGATGACCTGTTTGACCAGTTGCAAGGCGCCAAATTCTTTTCAAAGATTGATCTTCGTTCTGGATATCACCAATTGAAGATTAGAACCGATGACATTCCAAAGACGACTTTCAGAACCCGGTACGGGCATTATGAATTCCTAGTCATGTCTTTTGGATTGACTAATGCTCCTGCTGCCTTCATGGATATGATAAACCGAGTATTCAAGAAATATTTGGATCACTTTGTGGTCGTCTTTATTAATGACATCCTTATATATTCCAAAAGCCGTGAAGATCATGAGCAACACTTAAGGCTGATACTCTAAAAGCTTCGTGAAAACAAGCTTTATGCCAAGTTGAAGAAATGCGAGTTCTGGCTTGAGGAAGTAGCATTCCTTGGGCACGTAGTATCAAGTCATGGAATATCTGTTGACCCAGCAAATACTGAAGCAATTCAAAGCTGGGAGTAACCTAAATTAGTGATCGAAGTGCGTAGCTTTCTCGATTTAGCTGTTTATTATAGGAGATTCGTGGAAGGATTTTCTCGAATCGCTACTCCACTAACTCAGCTGACTCGAAAAGATACAAAATTCGGTTGGAGCGAGGAATGTGAGAAATGTTTTCAAGAACTTAAGAGGAGACTCATTTTAGCACCTGTTCTGACAATACCATCTGGTTCGAAAGGATTTGTCATCTACAGTGATGCTTCGGGCAAAGGGTTAGGATGTGTTCTCATGCAACATGGGAAAGTCATAGCATATACCTCGCAACAACTTAAAGAATATGAGAGGAATTATCCTACTCATGATCTAGAGTTGGCAATTGTTGTCTTCGCACTTAAAATTTGGAGGCATTACTTGTATGGGGAAAAAGTGGATATCTTTACGGATCATAAAAGCCTCAAATATTTTTTCACTCAAAAGAAACTCAACATGCGACAACGACATTGACTTGAACTATTGAAAGATTATAATCATACCATCCAATACCATCCTGGAAAAGCGAACGTGGTAGCTGACGCATTGAGTAGAAGGTCATATACGAGTACGAGTGCGATATTGTCAACGCAAAGGCCCATTTTGTGTGACTTGCAAAGGATGGAATAGAGTTAAAGAATCTAGGGACCCATGTGATGATGGCGAATATACGAGTAGAACCGACTTTAATCGATAAAGTAAAGCTGCTCAAGCTACATACCTGGAGCGGATGCGTATGAGGAAGAAAGTGCAAGAAGGTGCTATGCCGGAAGCAAGAATCGATGAAGAAAGAATACTTCGAGTCAACTCCAGACTTTGTGTTCCTAACGACCCTGATTTAAAGTATAAAATCATGATGGAGGTGCACAACACACCGTTTGCAATCCATCTTGGGAGTACCAAAATGTATCATGATCTTCGTCATACATTTTGGTGGAGCAATATGAAGAGAGAGATAGCGTTGTTTATCTCAAGGTGTCTGACCTGTCAACGAGTTAAAGCGGAGCATTAAGTACCAAAAGGTCCATTGCAACCACTTGAAATTCTAGAATGGAAGTAGGAGCACATTACCATGGATTTCGTTACTGGTCTTCTCAAGATTTCTCAAGGCATAGATACAATTTGGGTCATTGTTGATAGATTGACCAAGTATGCTCACTTCTTACTTATACGAGAAACTTATACACTTGAACGTCTTGCTCGTATGTACATAAATGAGGTTATAAGATTGCATGGTATGCCAGTATCCATAGTTTCTGATCGAGACCCAAGATTCACTTCACGATTTTGGGTTAGTTTGCAAAAATCTATGGGAACGAATTTACGATTTAGTTCGGCATATCATCCTCAGACGGACGGACAATCAGAGAGGACTATTCAAACTCTTGAAGATTTATTAAGACTCTGTGTCCTTGACTTCAAGGGAAGTTGGGACAAGTTCTTACCATTGGTGGAGTTTTCCTACAACAACAGTTATCAAGCAAGTATTGGCTTGGCTCCATTTGAGGCGTTGTATAGAAGAAAGTGTCGTGCTCCAGTATGCTGGGATGAGGTGGGTGAAGCAACGTTGTTGGGACCGGAATTGGTACGTATGACTACGAAAAAGATTCAAACGATCCGGCAGCGTATAAAAACCTCACAAGATCGACAAAAGAGTTATGCTGATCTTCATCGAAAGGACGTGGAATTCGATATTGGAGATCATGTGTTGTTACGTGTTGCTCCATTGAAAGGAGTTACGAGATTTAGAAAGAGAGGAAAGCTCAATCCTCGATTCATTGGCCCATTTTTAATCCTCGATCGAGTAGGAACTGTGGCATATAGACTCGCTTTATCGCCAAGTATGTCTCGTGTTCATAACGTTTTTCACATATCCATGTTAAGTAAATATGTGGAAGACCCGAACCACATTATTGAGTTAGAACCAAACGAAATAGCGGAAAATTTAACGTATGAAGAGGTTCCTGTTCAAATCTTGGATAAGAAGGAACATATTCTACGCTCCAAGGTTATACCTCAAGTCAAAGTTTTGTGAAAAAACCACGATGTTGAGTAAATGACTTGGGAGTTAGAATCTGAAATGAAATCAAGGTATCCTTACCTCTTCGACATACCAAGTACGTACCCTAATTTCGAGGGCGAAATTTCATATGAAGGGGAGGTTGTAAGACCCCAACTTTTATAAATAAAGATCAATTTTTTATAAATATCATTTTTGAATATTATGGAGTAAATTTGATATAATGTTATAGTTGTGGGTAATATTTATAAATTTTGCAGAGTACACAAGTTGTTATATAATATTCGATTGCTCGGGGAATATTCGTTTTAACAGGGAATATTCATACAACGGCACAATCATTGGTGGACCCCACAACAAAATTATTGTCGAATTGAGAAAATGACAAAAATATTTTATGCAAATAACGGCGAAAGTTTACCGTTAATACTGTTGAAACAACCGGTGTTAAAAGTACAGTAATACGCGTGGTTGAATAGTAGCACACGGTATTGATTACTGATGCTTACGTGAGAAGTCACTCAGTTTTGTTTAATTATTGCTATAGTAATTGTTGTAAATTTTGTTTATTATTTGGATTTCCACATGGGCGGCTTACATGTTGGAAGAATAATGACTTTTGGGGGGTGGATTTATTTATTCTCGGGTGGAAATTGGGGGGAAAGGGATTTTGCTTTCTAAAAAGGTAATTAGTATTATATTTATATATATATGTTATAACATGTGTTATATATATATATATATATTTTCTTACACAGTGCCCTTCAATTCTCCTATAAATAGAAGCTTATTCCTTCATTATTTATTACGAATTCACTGAAACTCTAGAGTGAGAAATTAGATTGAGAAAGAAGAAAAGTATTATGCTACTTCCCTACTCTTATATCCAATTTCTTTTACGGTAAGGGGTATTATTTTTTTCTTATTTATGAAGAGAACTTCTGTTATTTCATTCCTTATTATTCTGTTGGAATAACCTGTATACGCAGGCTACTCTATACTTGGTGAAATTTTTTTATTATTCCATTCTTTATCATTATGTTGGAATATCCTGTCTGTGCGTTTACGCCGGACCTGGTTCCATTATTTATTATTCTGTCGGAATATCCTGTCTGTGCGTTTACGCCGGACCTGGTTCCGTTTGTAAGACCCCAACTTTTATAAATAAAAATGAATTTTTTATAAATATCATTTTTGAATATTATGGAGTTAATTTGATATAATGTTATAGTTGTGGGTAATATTTATAAATTTTGCAAAGTACGCAAGTCGTTATATAATATTCGATTGGTCGGGGAATATTCGTTTTAACAGGAAATATTCGTACAACGGCACAATCATTGATGGACCCCACAACGGAATTATTGTCGGATTGAGAAAACGACAAAAATATTTTATTAAAAATAACGGCGGAAGTTTTACCATTGTTACTGTTGAACTACTCGGTAGTAAAAGTACAGTAATACGTGTGGTTGCATAGTAGCACACGGTATTGATTATTAATGCTTATGTGAGAAGTCACTCAGTTTGATTCAATTATTGTCAGTTAATAATATGAATTATTTAGCGATAATGACGTTTTGTTTTATTCGTATTATTAACGTATTAAAACATAAACATCTTTTTATATAAAACAGAATACTTTATTAAAGTTATTCTACAAATAGAATATATTATATTTTATTTAAAAGATTTTTCTTTAACTATGGACCGTCAGATTAAAGTAATCAATCTGGACCGTTCATGGATTAGTTACTATGCATTCTATTTTTCTATAAATAGCAGCTCATTCTTTCATTATTTCTTACGAATTCACTGAACTCTAGAGAGAGAAACTATAGAGAGAAACTATAGAGAGAGAGAGAAGAAGAGTATTCTGCTACTTAACTACTTCCTTATTTCAGCTCGTCTTTAAAACGGTAAGGGGTGTTATTCTTTCTTATTCATGAAGATAACTGTTGTTATTCCATTTCTTATTATTCTGTTGGAATAACCTGTATACGCGGATCTACCCTATACTTGGTGACATTCTTCTATTATTCTGTTGGAACATCCTGTCTGTGTGTTTTACACCGGACCTGGTTCCGTCTTGTTATTATTCTGTTGGAACATCCTGTCTGTGTGTTTTACACCGGACCTGGTTCCATTATTTATTATTCTGTCGAAATATTCTGTCTGTGCGTTTACGCCGGACCTGGTTCCATTATTTATTATTCTGTTGGAATAACCTGCCTGTGCGGTCTATCGCATGCATGGTGATTTCTTTTGTTATTCCATTATTTATTATACTCAGTTGGTTAAGTTTTGACTTCTATACTCCATGAAATTTGTGGAATATCCTTGATAATTGCGGTTCATCCAGTATCTTTTCATGAAAATATTCTTCTAAGTATTCTTGAATTTTACTCCACAAAGCAGTATCATGTTGACAATTTGGACGTTGTTAATTCTTGGATAAATTAATTATTGAACTTGTTTTATTGAATTCTTATATCATTGTCATCATCCTCATGTTTATAAAATGTTGAAAGTCATCTGTGGCATGTAGTGCATAGATGGACTTGGTATGATTATGATCAGGGATTATTCGGTATAATCATGACCGTAATGTTACAAATGATGTGGTAAAAGTCCTCATTGGCCCGTAGTGCATTGATGGACAGTTGTTGGCATGATCATGACCATTAATGAATACACGAATATCCTTGGCCGTAGTGCAGGGGTGATTCGATGATGTGGATTATTTTATTAAGCTGAGTCACAGCGATAACAGTGTTGAAAAACCTTTTAAATCATAAAAGATAGTAGAGTTTATTTTCTACTTGACTCTTTTAATGGATTGCTTGTTCCGCTGCAGTTAAACTTGATGTCTATTATATTTTATCAGTTTAACATTGTTGAAGGCTAATGATAATTTATTCTGCATTATCTTAGTCATAATATTTCTTACTGGGCTAGTTGAGCTCACCCTTTCTTTCACTGTTCTCTTCAGGAAATGAGAACGTAGCTGGGGCAAGTCGGGAAACGGAGTGATGGTTCGAATGATAGTATTAGTTAGTAGTCCTCACTATTCTATGTAATAGTGTGTTAATAAATGTAATGAGGACTCCTTTTGAGTATGAATACTCTCTAGAAGATAATATTTGTATTCAAACTCACAGTTTATGTTTTGTCGTATTGTACACGACAGTTGTATTAGTAAGTTGTATTTGTATTCTGTACTATGTATCTGACGACCCAAGATGGGTGATGTATACCTAATTTTGGGGGCGTCACAGTTGGTATCAGAGCTTAGGGATATGATCCCTGGCTAAGATGTGAGAATAGAACTAGGAGGGGAGAGACGGGGAATTCCTTCGCTAGTATGACATACCTAAGTTTATTTGCATGGTATTTAATTGGTCGGTCATAATATAAGGATAATATATGACATATCAATTAACTTTTATTTTGTGGCAGTATCTGAAAATGGCATCTGAGAATGTTGAGAATAGCAATGGAGCACAGGCGATTGTTGATTCACCACATATCAATAATCAGGATAATGTTCATCAGGAAGGTGACAATCCTCATGCAAACAACAACACTGACCAGATGATGAATGATGGAATGTTCAGAGGTTTTATGCAATTCATGCAACAACAGGTGAAAGCGGCTCCTGTCCACAACGTAGGTGGAAATACTGGAAACTCTCAGGCGGTCACCGCTAAACAGTTTAAGGAGCTGGGACCACCGGAGTTTAAGGGAGAACCCAAACCACTTGTAGCTGAAACATGGATAAAGCAGATCACCAAGATATTTGATGTCTTGGGTTGCTCCGAGGAGCAAAAGGTTTCCTTTGCCGCCTTTATGTTGCGAGGAGAGGCAGATTACTGGTGGGAATCGATAAAGCGTACTCAACCTGCCGCACTGAAGATGTCTTGGGAGAAGTTCCAAGAGCTGTTTAACGACAAATACTTTTCTGAGAGTATTCTTCACATGAAGGAGGTGGAGTTCATCAAATTGGAGCAGAATAATATGACCGTATCGCAGTACGAGGCAAAATTTGCGGAGTTATCCCGATTTGCGTCCCACCTGGTGGATAATAAAGAAAAAATGACGCGGATGTTTTTAAGAGGTTTGAAGCCAGAGATACGTCAACACCTTGTTTCTCATAAACTGTGTTTGTATTCAGATGTTGTAAATAGGGCTCAGTTGGTGGAGCGCGATAACGAGACAACGCAACCAAAAGAGAGCAGCCGGCAAAATGATAATACCAGTGAAAGCAGTCATCGAAGCGGTGACAACAAGCATGGAGGGAATCAACAGGCCAGAAATGGTAACCACTTCGGTGGTAATCAGGGCCAAAACAATAAGAATGGGCATTTCAAGAAGAGGAGATTCAACAATGATGGAAAGACGTCAGCACCAGCACCTGTCGTTAAGGAAGGAGAACGACCACCTATCATATGTTTCAAATGCGGAGGGGAGGGGCACATCAGTCCAAACTGCGCGATGCCGTCCAAAGCATGTTATAATTGTGGAAGAGAAGGTCATTTAGCCCGATTTTGTCGTTTACCGAAGACAAATTCAGCTAGGATGGAGGCACCAAAGGCCGTCCCAGAAAAGTCAAAACCGGTTGTGCAAGGGAGAGCGTTTGTTGTGAACTCCCAAAGAGCAAGGAACCCGAATGAGGTCATCACGGGTAAGCTTATCATAAACTCTAACGAAGTCTATACTTTATTTGATACCGGTTCTACCCATTCTTTTATTTCTCCTACTTGCGCTCATCGATTAAATTTGATTCCGGAGAAATTAGACTTTGACTTAGCAGTTGAAACTCCATTGGGAGAAACCTTCATTACATCCACGGTTTATAAGTCTTGTTTGGTTCAAGTTGGTACCCACACATTACCTGTCGATCTTATTTCATTAAAAATACTTGCATTTGACGTGATTCTAGGGATTGATTGGTTAACTACTCATCATGCAAAAATTGATTGTTTTCGTAAGGTTGTTAGCTTTCATATTCCTAATCGACCTATTATGCGAATTCAAGCAACCAAACCATTAAAATCAATCGCTGTCATCTCAAGCCATAAAGCTATTCGTTTATTGAAAAACGGATGTCAAGCTTTCTTAGCTCATGTCACAGATCTAAACAAAAATACGTCAGCTTTGAATGATATTTCTGTTGTTAATAAATTTCCTGACGTATTTCCCGAAGAACTTCCTGGCCTACCCCCAGAGCGTGAAATTGAATTTTGTATCGACCTTGAACCCGGTACAAAACCCATTTCCAAAGCCCCATATCGAATGGCTCCTATTGAACTTCAGGAGTTAAAGACCCAACTGCAGGAATTGTTAGACATTGGTTTTATTCGTCCTAGTACTTCTCCTTGGGGTGCTCCTGTTCTGTTCGTGAAGAAGAAAGATGGGAGTATGCGACTTTGTATTGATTATCGGGAGTTGAATCATGTCACCATCAAAAATAGGTACCCATTGCCACGTATTGATGACCTGTTTGACCAGTTGCAAGGAGCACAATTCTTTTCAAAGATCGATCTTCGTTCTGGATATCATCAGCTGAAGGTTAGAACTGAGGATATTCCAAAGACTGCCTTCAGAACTCGGTATGGGCATTATGAATTCTTAGTTATGTCTTTTGGATTGACTAATGCTCCTGCTGCCTTCATGGATATGATGAACAGGGTATTCAAGGAATATTTGGATCACTTTGTGGTCGTCTTTATCGATGACATCCTTGTTTATTCCAAAAGCCGTGAAGATCATGAGCAACACTTGAGGTTGGTACTCCAAAAGCTTCGTGAATACAAACTTTATGCCAAGTTGAAGAAATGCGAGTTCTGGCTGGAAGAGGTAGCATTCCTTGGGCACGTAGTATCAAGTCGTGGAATATCGGTTGACCCGGCAAAGATTGAAGCTATTCAAAGCTGGGAGCAACCTAAATCAGTGACCGAGGTACGTAGCTTTCTTGGTTTAGCTGGTTATTATCGGAGATTCGTGGAAGGATTTTCTCGAATCGCTACTCCATTAACTCAGCTGACTCGGAAAGATACAAAGTTCGGTTGGAGCGAAGAATGTGAGCAGAGTTTTCAAGAACTCAAGAGGAGACTCATTTCAGCACCTGTTCTAACAATACCATCTGGCTCGGAGGGATTTGTCATCTACAGTGATGCTTCGAGCAAAGGGTTGGGATGCGTTCTCATGCAACATGGAAAAGTCATAGCCTATGCATCAAGACAACTCAAGGAATATGAGAGGAATTATCCTACTCATGATCTAGAGTTGGCAGCTGTTGTCTTTGCACTTAAAATTTGGAGGCATTACTTGTATGGGGAGAAGGTGGAGATCTTTACGGATCATAAAAGCCTCAAATATTTCTTCACTCAAAAGGAACTCAACATGCGACAACGACGTTGGCTTGAACTGTTGAAAGATTATGATCATACCATTCAATACCATCCTGGAAAAGCGAACGTGGTAGCTGACGCATTGAGTAGAAGATCATATGCAAGTACGAGTGCGATATTGTCAACACAAAGGCCCATTTTGTGTGATTTGCAAAGGATGGAGATAGAGTTAAAGACTCCAGGGACCCATGTGATGATGGCGAATATACGAGTAGAACCGACTTTAATCGATAAAGTTAAAGCTGCTCAAGCTACAGACCTGGAGCTGATGCGTATGAGGAAGAAAGTGCAAGAAGGTGCTATGCCGGAAGCAAGAATCGATGAAGAAGGAATACTTCGAGTCAACTCCAGACTTTGTGTTCCTAACAACCCTGATTTAAAGTATGAAATCATGATGGAGGCGCACAACACACCGTTTGCAATCCATCCTGGAAGTACCAAAATGTATCATGATCTTCGTCATACATTTTGGTGGAGCAATATGAAGAGAGAGATAGCGTTGTTTATCTCAAGGTGTCTAACTTGTCAACGAGTCAAAGCGGAGCATCAAGTACCAAAAGGTCCATTGCAACCACTTAAATTCCAGAATGGAAGTGGGAGCACATTACCATGGATTTCGTTACCGGTCTTCCTAGGGTTTCTCAAGGTATTGATGCGATTTGGGTCATTGTTGATAGATTGACCAAGTCTGCTCATTTCTTACCGATACGAGAAACTTATACACTTGAACGTCTTGCTCGTATGTACATAAACGAGATTGTAAGACTGCATGGTATGCCAGTATCCATAGTTTCTGACCGAGACCCAAGATTCACTTCACGATTTTGGGTTAGTTTACAAAAAGCTATGGGCACGGAGTTACGATTTAGTTCAGCATATCATCCTCAGACGGACGGACAATCAGAGAGGACTATTCAAACTCTTGAAGATCTATTAAGACTCTGTGTCTTTGACTTCAAGGGAAGTTGGGACAAGTTCTTACCATTGGTGGAGTTTTCCTACAACAACAGTTATCAAGCAAGTATTGGCATGGCTCCATTCGAAGCATTGTATGGAAGAAAATGTCGTTCTCCAGTATGCTGGGATGAGGTGGGTGAAGCAACGTTGTTGGGACCGGAGTTGGTACGTATGACTACAGAAAAGATTCAAACGATCCGACAACGTATAAAAACCTCACAAGATCGACAAAAGAGTTATGCTGATCTTCATCGAAAGGACGTGGAATTTGATGTAGGAGATCATGTGTTCTTACGTGTTGCTCCATGGAAAGGAGTTACGAGATTTGGAAAGAGAGGAAAGCTCAATCCTCGATTTATCGGTCCATTTTTAATCCTCGATCGAGTAGGAACTGTGGCTTATAGACTCGTTTTACCGTCAAGTATGTCTCGTGTTCATAACGTTTTTCACATATCCATGTTACGCAAATATGTGGAAGACCCGAACCACATTATTGAGTTAGAACCGGACGAAATAGCGGAGGATTTGACATATGAAGAAGTTCCTGTTCAAATCTTGGATAAGAAGGAACATATTCTACGCTCCAAGGTTATACCTCAAGTCAAAGTTTTGTGGAGAAACCATGATGTTGAGGAAATGACTTGGGAGTTAGAATCTGAAATGAAATCAAGGTATCCTTACCTCTTCGACATACCAGGTACGTACCCTAATTTCGAGGGCGAAATTTCATAAGAAGGGGAGGTTGTAAGACCCCAACTTTTATAAATAAAAATGAATTTTCTATAAATATCATTTTTGAATATTATGGAGTTAATTTGATATAATGTTATAGTTGTGGGTAATATTTATAAATTTTGCAAAGTACGCAAGTTGTTATATAATATTCGATTGGTCGGGGAATATTCGTTTTAACAGGGAATATTCGTACAACGGCACAATCATTGATGGACCCCACAACGGAATTATTGTCGGATTGGGAAAACGATAAAAATATTTTATTAAAAATAACGGCGGAAGTTTTACCATTGTTACTGTTGAACTACTCGGTAGTAAAAGTACAGTAATACGTGTGGTTGCATAGTAGCACACGGTATTGATTATTAATGCTTATGTGAGAAGTCACTCAGTTTGATTCAATTATTGTCAGTTAATAATATGAATTATTTAGCGATAATGACATTTTGTTTTATTCGTATTATTAACGTAATAAAACAGAAACATCTTTTTATATAAAACAGAATACTTTATTAAAGTTATTCTATAAATAGAATATATTATATTTTATTTAAAAGATTTTTCTTTAACTATGGACCGTCAGATTAAAGTAATCAATCTGGACCGTTCATGGATTAGTTACTATGCATTCTATTTTTCTATAAATAGCAGCTCATTATTTCTTACGAATTCACTGAACTCTAGAGAGAGAAACTATAGAGAGAGAGAAGAAGAGTATTCTGCTACTTAACTACTTTCTTATTTCAGCTCATCTTTAAAACGGTAAGGGGTGTTATTCTTTCTTATTCATGAAGAGAACTGTTGTTATTCCATTTCTTATTATTCTGTTGGAATAACCTGTATACGCGGATCTACCCTATACTTGGTGACATTCTTGTTATTATTCTGTTGGAACATCCTGTCTGTGTGTTTTACACCGGACCTGGTTCCATTATTTATTATTCTGTCGGAATATCCTGTCTGTGCGTTTACGCCGGACCTGGTTCCATTATTTATTATTCTGTTGGAATAACCTGTCTGTGCGGTCTATCGCATGCATGGTGATTTCTTTTGTTATTCCATTCTTTATTATACTCAGTTGGTTAAGTTTTGACTTCTATACTCCATGAAATTTGTGGAATATCCTTGATAATTGCGGTTCATCCAGTATCTTTTCATGAAAATATTCTTCTAAGTATTCTTGAATTTTACTCCACAAAGCAGTATCATGTTGACAATTTGGACGTTGTTAATTCTTGGATAAATTAATTCTTGAACTTGTTTTATTGAATTCTTATATCATTGTCATCATCCTCATGTTTATAAAATGTTGAAAGTCATCTGTGGCATGTAGTGCATAGATGGACTTGGTATGATTATGACCAGGGATTATTCGGTATAATCATGACCGTAATGTTACAAATGATGTGGTAAAAGTCATCATTGGCCCGTAGTGCATTGATGGACAGTTGTTGGCATGATAATGACCATTAATGAATACACGAATATCCTTGGCCGTAGTGCAAGGGTGATTCGATGATGTGGATTATTTTATTAAGCTGAGTCACAGCGATAACAGTGTTGAAAAACCTTTTAAATCATAAAAGATAATAGAGTTTATTTTCTACTTGACTCTTTTAATGGATTGCTTGTTCCGCTGCAGTTAAACTTGATGTCCATTATATTTTATCAGTTTAACATTGTTCAAGGCTAATGATAATTTATTCTGCATTATCTTAGTCATAATATTTCTTAATGGGCTAGTTGAGCTCACCCTTTCTTTCACTGTTCTCTTCAGGAAATGAGAACGTAGCTGGGGCAAGTCGGGGAACGGAGTGATGGTTCGAATGATAGTATTAGTTAGTAGTCCTCACTATTCTATGTAATAGTGTGTTAATAAATGTAATGAGGACTCCTTTTGAGTATGAATACTCTCTAGAAGATAATATTTGTATTCAAACTCGCAGTTTATGTTTTGTCGTATTGTACACGACAGTTGTATTAGTAAGTTGTATTTGTATTCTGTACTTTGTATCTGACGACCCAAGATGGGTGATGTATACCTAATTTTGGGGGCGTCATACCATTATTTAGTATTCTGTCGGAATATCCTGTCGGTGCGTTTACGCATGACCTGGTTCCGTTATTATTATTCTGTTGGAGTAATCTGTCTGTGCGGTCTATCGCATGCCTGGTGATTTCTTTTGTTATTCTATTCTTTATTTTACTCAGTTGATTAAAGTTTTGGCTTTTATACTCCATGAAATTAGTGGAATATCATTGATATTTGCGCTTCATCCAGTATCCTTTCGTGAAAATATTCTTCTAAGCATTCTTGAATTTTACTCCACAAAGCAGTATCATGTTGACAATTTGGACGTTATTGGTTCCTGGATAAATTAATTCTTGAACTTATTTTATTGAATTCTTATATCATTGTCATCATCCTCATGTTTATATTATGTTGAAATTCATCTGTGGCCTGTAGTGCATAGATGGACTTGGTATGATTATGACCAGGGATTATTCGGTATAATCATGACCGTAATGTTACAAATGATGTGGTAAAAGTCCTCATTGGCCCGTAGTGCATTGATGGACAATTGTTGGCATGATCATGACCATTGATGAATACACGAATATCCTTGGCCCGTAGTACATGGATAATTTGTGGTTGTGATACTAATGAATATCCTTAGCCGTAGTGCAGGGATGATGTGGATTATTTATTAAGCTGAGTCCCAGCAATAAAAGTAATGAAAAACCTTTTAAATCATATAAGATAGTAGATTTTATTCTCTACTTGACTCTTCTAATGGATTGCTTGTTCCACTGCAGTTAAACTTGATGTTTGTCATATTTTATCAGTTTAACACTGTTGAAGGCTAACAATAATTTATTCTGCATTATCTCAGTCCTAATATTTCTTACTGGGCTAGTTGAGCTCACCCCTTTTTCTTTCATTGTTCTCTTCAGGAAATGAGAACGTAGAAGGGACTAGTCGGGGAATGGAGTGACGGTCAAGAGGATAGTATTAGTAGTCCTCACTATTCTATGAAATAGTGTGTTAATAAATGTATTGAGGATTTATTTTGAGTGTGGATATTGTCTTGATGACAATATTTATATTAAAACTCACAGCATATATTTTGTCGTATTTTACACGACTGTTGTATAATTAGTTTGTAATTTATATTTAGTACCATGTATTTGGCGACTCAGAATAGGTGATGTATACCTATTTTGGGGGCGTCACAGTTGGTATCAAAGCCTAGGGATATGATCCCTGGCTAAGATGTGAGACAAGAACTAGGAGGGGAGAGACGGGGAATTCTTTCGTTAGTATGACCTACCTAAGTTTATTTGGTATTTAATTGATCGTTCAGAGTATAGGGATAATATGTGATATGTTACTTAACCCTTCTTTTGTGGCAGTATTTGAAAATGACATCCGAGAATGTTGAGAACGTCAATGGAGCATAGGAGACCGTTGAGTCTCCACATATCAATAATCAGGATAATGTGCATCAGGAAGGCGACAATCCTTAGGCAAACAATAACACTGACCAGATGATGAACGATGGAATGTTCAGAGGCTTTATGCAATTCATGCAACATCAGGCGAGAGCGGCTCATGTCCAAAATGCAGGTGGAAACACTGGCAACTCTCGGACGGTCACCGCCAAATAGTTCAAGGAGCTTGGACCACCAGAATTTTTTAGAGAGCCAAAACCACTTAAGGCGGAAGCATGGATAAAGCAGATCACCAAGATATTTGATGTCTTGGGATGCTCTGAGGAGCAAAAGGTTCCCTTCGCCACCTTCATGTTGCGTGAAGAGGCATATTACTGGTGAGAATTTATAAAACGTACCCATCCTGACGCACTCAAGATGTCTTGGGAGAAGTTCCAAGAGCTATTCAACGACAAGTACTTTTTTGAAAGTATTCGTCACATGAAAAAGGTGGAGTTTATCAAGTTGGAGCAGAATAATATGACCGTGTTGCAGTACGAAGCGAAGTTTACCGAGGTATCTCGGTTTACGTCCCACTTGGTGGATAATGAAGAGAGAATGACTCGAATATTTTTAAGAGGTTTAAAGCCGGAGATACGTCAACATCTTATTTCTCATAAACTGTGTGTGTATTTAGATGTTGTAAATAGGGCTCAGTTAGTAAAGCGCGATAACGAGTCAATGCAACCAAAAGAGAGCAGCCGGCAAAATGATAATACCAGTGAGAGCAGTCATCGAAGCGGTGACAACAAGCGTGGAGGGAATCAACAGGCCAGAAATGGTAACCACTTTGGTAGTAATCAGGGCCAAAATAATAAGAATAGACATTTCAAGAAGAGGAGATTCAACAATGATGGAAAGGCGTCAGCACCAGCACCCATTGTTAAGAAAGGAGAACGACCACCTATCATATGCTTCAAATGCGGAGGGGAGGGACACATCAGTCTAAATTGCGTGATGCCGTCCAAAGCATGTTATAATTGTGGAAGAAAAGGTCATTTAGCTCAATTTTGTCGTTTACCGAAGACAAGTTCAGCTAGGATAGAGGCACCAAAGGCCGTCCCAGAAAAGTCAAAGCCGGTAGTACAAGGGAGAGCGTTTGTTGTGACCTCCCAAAAAGCAAAGAACCAGAACGAGGTCATCACGGGTAAGCTTATCATAAACTCTAGCGAAGTCTATACTTTATTTTATACTGGTTCTACCCATTCTTTTATTTCTCCTACTTGCGCTCAACGATTAAATTTGACTCCGGAGAAATTAAACATTGACTTATCTGTGGAAACTTCATTGGGAGAAACTTTCATTACATCCACTGTTTATAAGTCCTGTTTGGTTCAAATCGGTACCCTCACATTACTTTCCAATCTTATTTCGTTGAAAATACTTGCATTTAACGTGATTCTAGGAATTGATTGGTTAACTACTCATCATGCAAAAATTGATTATTTTCGTAAGGTTGTTAGCTTTCATATTCCTAATCAACCTATTATGCGAATTCAAACGACCAAACCATTAAAATCAATCACGGTCATCTCAAGCCATAAAGCTATTCGTTTATTGAAAAACAGATGTCAAGCTTTCTTAGCTCATGTCACGGATCTAAACAAAAATACGTCAGTTTTGAAAGATATTTCTATTGTTAATAAATTCCCTGACGTATTCCCTGAAGAACTTCCTGGCCTACCCCCAGAGCGTGAAATTGAATTTTGTATCGACCTTGAACCTGGTACAAAATCTATTTCCAAAGCCCCATATCGAATGGCTCCTATTGAACTTCAGGAGTTAAAGACCCAATTACAAGAATTGTTAGACATTGGTTTCATTCGTCCTAGTACGTCTCCTTGGGGTGCTCCTGTTCTATTCGTGAAGAAGAAAGATGGGAGTATGCGACTTTGTATTGATTATCGGAAGTTGAATCATGTCACCATCAAAAATAGGTACCCATTGCCACGTATTGATGATCTGTTTGACCAGTTGCTAGGAGCCAAATTCTTTTCAAAGATTGATCTTCGTTCCGGATATCACCAATTGAAGATTAGAATCGATGACATTCCAAAGACGGCTTTCAGAACTCGGAACGGGCATTATGAATTCTTAGTCATGTCCTTTGGATTGACTAATGCTCCTGGTGCCTTCATGGATATGATGAACCGAGTTTTTAAGGAATATTTAGATCACTTTGTGGTCGTCTTTATTGATGGCATCCTTATTTATTCCAAAAGTCGTGAAGATCATGAGCAACACTTGAGGCTGATACTCCAAAAGCTTCGTGAATACAAGCTTTATGCCAAGTTGAAGAAATGCGAGTTCTGGCTTGAGGAAGTAGTATTCCTTGGGCACGTGGTATCAAGTCATAGAATATCTGTTGACCCAGCAAAGATTGAAGCTCTTCAAAGCTGGGAGCAACCTAAATCAGTATCTGAAGTACGTAGCTTTCTCGGCTTAGCTGGTTATTATCGGAGATTTGTGGAAGGATTTTCTCGAATCGCTACTCCACTAACTCAGCTGACTCGAAAAGATATAAAGTTTGGTTAGAGCGAAGAATGTGAGAAGAGTTTCCAAGAACTCAAGAGGAGACTCATTTCAGCACCTGTTCTGACAATACCATCTGGTTCGGAAGGATTTGTCATCTACAGTGATGCTTCGGGCAAAGGGTTAGGATGTGTTCTCATGCAACATGGGAAAGTCATAGCATATGCCTCGCGACAACTCAAAGAATATGAGAGGAATTATCCTACTCATGATCTAGAGTTGGCAATTGTTGTCTTCGCACTTAAAATTTGGAGGCATTACTTGTATGGGGAAAAAGTGGATATCTTTACGGATCATAAAAGCCTTAAATATTTCTTCACTCAAAAGGAACTCAACATACGACAACGACATTGGCTTGAACTGTTGAAAGATTATGATCATACCATCCAATACCATCCTAGAAAAGCGAACGTGGTAGCTGACGCATTGAGCAGAAGATCATATGCGGGTACGAGTGCGATATTGTCAACGCAAAGGCCCATTTTGTGTGACTTGTAAAGGATGAAATAGAGTTAAAGACTCAAGGGACCCATGTGATGATGGCAAATATACGAGTAGAACCGACTTTAATCGATAAAGTTAAAGGTGCTCAAGCTACAGACCTGGAGCTGATGCGTATGAGGAAGAAAGTGCAAGAAGGTGCTATGCCGGAAGCAAGAATCGATGAAGAAGGAATACTTCGAGTCAACTCTAGACTTTGTGTTCCTAACGACCCTGATTTAAAGTATAAAATAATGATGGAGGCGCACAACACACCGTTTGCAATCCATCCTGGGAGTACCAAAATGTATCATGATCTTCGTCATACATTTTAGTAGAGCAATATGAAGAGAGAGATAGCATTGTTTATCTCAAGGTGTCTAACCTATCAACGAGTTAAAGCGGAGCATCAAGTACCAAAAGGTCCATTGCAACCACTTGAAATTCCAGAATGGAAGTGGGAGCACATTACCATGGATTTCATTACTGGTCTTCCCAAGGTTTCTCAAGGCATAAATGCAATTTGGGTCATTGTTGATAGATTGACCGAGTCTGCTAACTTCTTACCTATACGAGAAACTTATACACTTGAACGTCTTGCTCGTATGTACATAAACGAGGTTATAAGATTGCATGGTATGCCAGTATCCATAGTTTCTGATTAAGGCCCAAGATTCACTTCACGATTTTGGGTTAGTTTGCAAAAAGCAATGGGCACGGATTTACGATTTAGTTCGGCATATCATCCTCAGACGGATGGACAATCAGAGAGGACTATTCAAACTCTTGAAGATTTATTAAGACTCTGTGTCCTTGACTTCAAGGGAAGTTGGGACAAGTTCTTACCATTGGTGGAGTTTTCCTACAACAACAGTTATCAATCAAGTATTGGCATGGCTCCATTTGAGACGTTGTATAGAAGAAAGTGTCGTGCTCCAGTATGCTATGATGAGGTGGGAAAAGCAACGTTATTGGGACCGGAGTTGGTACGTATAACTACAAAAAAGATTCAAACGATCCGGCAACGTATAAAAACCTCACAAGATCGACAAAAGAGTTATGCTGATCTTCATCGAAAGGACGTGGAATTCGATATTAGAGATCATGTGTTGTTACATGTTGCTCCATGGAAAGGAGTTACGAGATTTAGAAAGAGAGGAAAGCTCAATCCTCGATTCATTGGCCCATTTTTAATACTCGATCGAGTAGAAACTGTGGCCTATAGACTCGCTTTATCGCCAAGTATGTCTCGTGTTCATAACGTTTTTCACATATCCATGTTACGTAAATATGTGGAAGACCCGAACAACATTATTGAGTTAGAACCGGACGAAATAGCGGAAAATTTAACGTATGAAGAGGTTCCTGTTCAAATCTTGGATAAGAAGGAACATATTCTACGCTCCAAGGTTATACCTCAAGTCAAAGTTTTGTGGAGAAACCACGATGTTGAGTAAATGACTTGGGAGTTAGAATCTGAAATGAAATCAAGGTATCCTTACCTCTTCGACATAACAAGTACGTACCCTAATTTCGAGGGCGAAATTTCATAAGAAGGGGAGGTTGTAAGACCCCAACTTTTATAAATAAAGATGAATTTTCTATAAATATCATTTTTGAATATTATGGAGTAAATTTGATATAATGTTATAGTTGTGGGTAATATTTATAAATTTTGTAAAGTATACAAGTTGTTATATAATATTCGATTGGTCGGAAAATATTCGTTTTAACAGGGAATATTCGTACAACGGCACAATCTTTGGTGGACCCCTCAACGAAATTATTGTCGGATTGAGAAAACGACAAAAATATTTTATGAAAATAACGGCGAAAGTTTTACCGTTAATACTGTTGAAACACCCGGAGTTAAAAGTACAGTAATACGCGTGGTTGCATAGTAGCACACGGTATTGATTACTGATGCTTACGTGAGAAGTCACTCAGTTTTGTTCAATTATTGCTATAGTAATTGTTATAAATTTTGTTTATTATTTGGATTCCCACTTACCCATTTTTCAAAATAATCGATAAAAAATTATTTTATATTATAATGGTGGGGGCCCACATGGGGGGCTCACATGTTGGAAGAATAATGACTTTTGGGGGGTGGATTTATTTATTCTCGGGTGGAAATGGGGGGGAAAGGGATTTTGCTTTCTAAAAAGGTAATTAGTATTATATTTATATATATATATATATATATATATATATATATATATATATATATATATATATATATAATATTTTTGTTTTTTGTTTTGTTGTTATTTGAAATTGGTTGATTTCAATTGCCTGCAAGTTGGTTAGCTTCCGTGAATGAAATAATGCATCAGTCAAGCATCCGTGATTGAAGGAATTATTGCATCCGTGATTTTCTTACACAGTGCCCTTCAATTCTCCTATAAATAGAAGCTCATTCCTTCATTATTTCTTACGAATTCACTGAAACTCTAGAGTGAGAAATTATAGAGAGAAAGAAGAAAAGTATTCTGCTACTTTCCTACTCTTATATCCAATTTCTTTTACGGTAAAGGGTATTATTTCTTTCTTATTTATGAAGAGAACTTCTGTTATTCCATTCCTTATTATTCTGTTGGAATAACCTGTATACGCAGGCTACTCTATACTTGGTGAAATTTTTTTGTTATTCCATTCTTTATCATTATGTTGGAATATCCTGTCTGTGCGTTTACGCCGGACCTGGTTCCATTATTTATTATTCTGTCGGAATATCCTGTCTGTGCGTTTACGCCTGACCTGGCTCCATTATTTAGTTTTCTGTCGGAATATCCTGTCGGTGCGTTTACGCATGACCTGGTTCCGTTATTTATTATTCTGTTGGAGTAATCTGTCTGTGCGGTCTATCGCATGCCTGGTGATTTCTTTTGTTATTCTATTCTTTATTTTACTCAGTTGGTTAAAGTTTTGGCTTTTATACTCCATTAAATTAGTGGAATATCCTTGATATTTGCGCTTCATCCAGTATCCTTTCGTGAAAATATTCTTCTAAGCATTCTTGAATTTTACTCCACAAAGCAGTATCATGTTGACAATTTGGACGTTATTGGTTCCTGGATAAATTTATTCTTGAAATTATTTTATTGAATTCTTATATCATTGTCATCATCCTCATGTTTATATTATGTTGAAAGTCATCTGTGGCCTGTAGTGCATAGATAGACTTGGTATGATTATGACCAGGGATTATTCGGTATAATCATGACTGTAATGTTACAAATGATGTGGTAAAAGTCCTCGTTGGCCCGTAGTGCATTGATGGACAGTTGTTGGCATGATCATGACCATTGATGAATACACGAATATCCTTGGCCCGTAGTGCATGGATAATTTGTGGTTGTGATACTAACGAATATCCTTAGCCGTAGTGCAGGGATGATGTGGATTATTTATTAAGATGAGTCCCAGCAATAAAAGTAATGAAAAACCTTTTAAATCATAGAAGATAGTAGATTTTATTCTCTACTTGACTCTTCTAATGGATTGCTTGTTCCGCTGCAGTTAAACTTGATGTTTGCCATATTTTATCAGTTTAACACTGTTGAAGGCTAACGATAATTTATTCTGCATTATCTCAGTCCTAATATTTATTACTGGGCTAGTTGAGCTCACCCCTTTTTCTTTCATTGTTCTCTTCAGGAAATGAGAACGTAGCAGGGACTAGTCGGGGAATGGAGTGACGGTCCAGAGGATAGAATTAGTAGTCCTCGCTATTCTATGAAATAGTGTGTTAATAATTGTATTGAGGACTTATTTTGAGTGTGGATATTGTCTTGATGTCAATATTTGTATTAAAATTCATAGCATATATTTTGTCATATTTTACACGACTGTTGTATAATTAGTTTATATTTGTATTCAGTACCATGTATTTGGCGACTCAGAATAGGTGATGTATACCTATTTTGGGGGCGTCACAATAGTAGTGTTACTCTGCCACGTTGTATAGATGATAAGTATTCGCAGAGTTAACCTAGCAATCACGGAGCAGCAACAAAGGCAAAGTAAATGTTTAAAGGGATAACAAGATCGTAGAGCTGCCTCGACATCGTAGAGTTGCAAAAGTATTCAAAAGTCTGGAATGTTTGCCCAAACATCAAGGAGTATTATTTCATAAAGCAAAAGGCAGAGTATCATGGAGCTTGTCATAAAGCAAGACGTAGAACTTCTTCACTTTACTATCGACCAAATTCGTAGAGCATGTCACAACGGTCTTATATCTGCACATCATAGGGTTCCCAAGCGAAGATTTCAAGAGACTTCTCACCATCTTCAAATTCATATCAGAAGATTCAAGTCTAAATCGTCATGTAGAACATGTAACACCACTAACATGTGGTACGTGAGACAACTGACTGATGTGACCTGGGCTAAAGCAGAAAGCAAACCTACTAAGCCAGTCTAGAAGTCCACATTAGAGGAACCGTCAAAACAGAACATTAAATGCTACAACAAGAACTCTCCAACGGATCAAATTCTAGAGGACTATAAAGACGTATGAAGATTCAAATCTAAGTATGAATCACACAATACAAAGTTGAACCTCTGTCAAAATATTCAAAGCTCTACTATATGATTTTGAACAACTTGTTTAAAGCTACTAAGTACATGAAGAGATCAAGCGTTATTGCAAAGCTTAGCAGCAGCTCAGTAAATCAACATTCAGTTGCGATTCATGCATCAAGAATGACATGGTATGTGTTGTAAGGCCCCAACTTTTTATGAATAAAGATTTAATTTTCTCTAAATATTATTTTGAATAGTAAGGTGATAATTTAATAAATGTTATAGTTATGAGTGATATGTGCAAATTTTACAAAGTAAGCAAGTTATCATAAATTATTCGTTTTGTCGAGGAATATTCGTTTGGTCGGGGAATATTTTTTTTGTCGAGGAATATTTGTAAGACGGCGCACTCATTGGTGGACCCCACAACGGAATAACTGTCGGATATAGAAAGCGACAAAAATAACATTTTTATAAAAATAACTGCAAAATTTTTACCGTTAAACTGTTGACATAACCAGTGATAAAAGTACAGTAATACGCGTTATTGCACAATAGCATACAGTATTGTACAGTATTTTTGATTATTGATGCTTACGTAGGAAGTCATTATGTTTCATTCAATAATTGATTCAATTATTATCACAGTATCATCTGCACAATAATATATATTATTAAATAAATATTTGACACGACATAGTTACTCATATTATTATTAGCATTATTGGCAATGTCTAGAAAGCTCTGTCGAGAAAAGGGGTTAGGTTATTTAATTGTGCACCCGTAAGGAAAAATCCTTATCGAAAAGCCCCCTCTTTCTTGGGAGCGATCTAGTTGTCAATATTATGAGTTATAATATTAATGATGAATAATTGTTGAAAAATTAAAAATGTGTTGTGGTAATTATTTATTCAATTTTTGATATAAATAGAGGGGTTTGTCTTGAGACGTTTATTGTAAGTTTGGCTTATTATCCCATGGGGGGACGTGCTAATTTTTCAAGACCATTAGTTGAAGTTTTAATAGTAAATCAATATGGACTGTCGATTGAAGTTTTAATAGTAAATCAATATGAACCGTCAGTTGAAGTTTTAATAGTAAATCAATATGGACCGTCCGTTATAATAGTAAATCAATTTGGACTGTCCGTGAATTAGTTACTATTTAGTTCATTTTCCTATAAATAGAAGCTCATTTCTTCCTTCTTTCTCACCAATTCACTAAAACTATAAAGAGGGAAACTATAAAGAGAATAAGAGAGAAAGAAGAAGAGTATTCTGATACTACATTATTGCAGTATCCAATCTCCTACTAAGGTAAGGGGTATTATTTATTTTGTATTCGTAAAGGATGTTTTCTTCTTTCATATTCGTACGTGATATTGCTTTATACTCATAAGAGTTTTCCTTCGTATTCACTCTTTATAAATCTGTGGGTATAACATGTCTACGCGGATTATCGCATGCCTGGTGAATAACCCTTCGTATTCACTCTTTATAAATATGTGGGTATAACATGTCTACGCGGATTAACGCATGCCTGGTGAATAACCCTTCGTATTCATTCTCTATTAAGTTATGGAAATAATCTGTCTACGCGGATTACCGTATGACGGGTAAAAATCCATTTGTAATTTCGTATATTCTTTAATACTCGTACTTTTTTACTCGTCAAGGGATATCGTTTTCTTTCATATTTCTCTATTTATGGTACGAAATTATTATTTGTTTCTATAACCTTATTATTAAATGGTGAAAATCCCTGAATTTAGTAGAATATCCTTAATAGTTTTCGCTTCATCTAATATCATTTCATTGGAATATTGGTCTGAATTTTCTTATTAAATTTTAATCTATTCATTCGGGGTACTATTCATTCGGGGTACTTTGCATGACGGGATACTATTCATTTGGTACTATTTATTCGGGGTACTATTCATGCCGGAGTACTATTCACGACGGAATTTAGTTTCTTTTATCTGTCCAAATTATCTTTGAAATCTAAATTTTAAATATCATTCTTGAATTTTACTCCACAATTGGTGATCATGTCGATAATTTGGACATTCTTGAACTTTAGATAAATTAAATTATAAATCTCTAATATTTATCCTTGATCTCACTTGATTAATTCTTTATATCATTTTCATCATTCTCATGCTTATATTGTGGTAAAAGTTATCTTTGGCCCATAGTGCAAAGATGGACTGTTGATTAGTATGATTATGACCAGAAATTGTGTATTGATATAATTATGACCTTTAATGTTATAGATAAAGGTTTGTGGTAAAAGTCCTCTTTGGCACATAGTGTATAGATGGACAGGTGTTTGGCATGATTATGACCACTGGTGATACAAACGAATATCTTTGGCTCGTAGTGCATAGATAATTCGTTGGTTTGAAATAATTATTGATTGGTGTTACCGGAATAAAATATTGATGATGAAATTTTAAATCATAGAAGATAGTAGACAACATGCTCTACTTGACCTTCTAATGGATTGTTTGTTTCGCTGCAGTTGTTGATCTAAAATTTGTTGTCCATTATATTTTATCTGATTTATCATTGTTGAAGGCAAAAGATAATTTATTCTTCATTATTTTAGTTATAATATTCTTTACTGGGCTAGTTGAACTCACCCTTTTTCTTTTTGTTCCATTGTTCTTCTCAGGAAATGAAAGTGTAGCTGGGACTAGTCGGGGAGTGGAGTAATGGTCCGAGATAGTTACTATAGAAGCCTTCACTATATTGTGAAATAGTGTGATAATAAATGTAATGAGGACTTAATTTGAGTTTGGATATTGTCGTATTATGTTCGGTGCAATATTTGTATTCAAACTCATAATATGTGTAGTCGTATTTTGAACGACAATTTACTAGTTGTAAATACGGAAGTTTATATTTAGATTTTGTACCATGTATTTTGGCGACTCAAGATTTGTAAGACCCCGAATTTTAGGAAATAAAAGTATTCAATTTGTCTTATAATTACTATTCAGTAAATGGTTAAATTGATAAAAGTTTAAAGTTTTGGGTGAAATGTGAATTTTTTTTCAAAATAAGCAAGTGGTTATAAAATAATCATTACTATCGGGGAATATTCGTTTGGTTGTGGAATATTCTTTCTGTCGGGGAATATTCGTACAACGGCGCAGCTATTTGTGGGCCCCATAACGAATAACTGTCGGATGAAGAAAACGACAAATTTGAGTTTTTACAAATAACGGCGTAGTTGTTACCGTTAATACTGTTGAAATACCCGGTGGTTAAAATACAGTAATACGCGTTATTGCACAGTAGCACACGGTATTGCACAGTATTTTTGAAATTATTGATTTTTACGTAAGAAGGCACTACTCAATAATTGTTATAGTAGTTAATATTTAATATTTTATTTTATTGATTCAATAATAGCTACGTTGAAATTTTATATTATTGTTGTTCAATAATTGTCACCGCATAGTATTTTCTATTATCAGATCAATAATTCATATTCTTTGAATAATATTATTAGATAACATTATTGGCAATGTCTAGAAAGTTCTGTCTAAGGAGAGGTTTGGTCACCTAATTGCGCGCCAATAAAGATAAATCCTTATTGGAAAGCCACCTCTTTCCTGGGAACGGCCTGGTTGTCATAAATGTGATTCTATAATATTATCTGTGAATAATTAATTATTGATTCATATGATAAGGAAATATTTATTTTATGTGGATATAAATGAGGGATATATTTTTGTGGTTAAAAATGAATGAGTTAATGTTGAGGTGTTTTATCTATATTTTTGTCGGAACGGAGGTATTGAAAATTAAATTAGGGTTTTTGAGATATTTTGCGAGGGTTATAATTTTTAATCCGACCGTTGGATCGTGGTAATATTTGGATATGTTATACATATATAAGTTGAGTATATGTCCACAAATTTTGAACCGTTAAAAATGAACGTATAATTTGTTATGAATTTTACGAGATGACTGGTTCAGAAATTGTTGAATTTTCAGAGTTAATCATTTTGGTGGAAAATTCTAGAATTGGTGGGCCCCACTCTTGGTTGGTGAAGAAATGTGCTAAGATTTTTATTCAAATGTGGTGGGTGGGAATAGTAGCAGGTAAAGCCATCAGGTTGCAGGTTAAGTCTGCTTCGGCGTGCTAACATTTTCCTATAAATAGAGGGCTAAGTTAGAATTGAAAATCACACCAGAATTCATAGGTTTTCTCTCTTTCTCTCTCTAGATTATTGAGTGTATTTTGTGAGTATTTAGATACTTTGTGAGTTTCTATTCATCAGTGCAAGTCTTCTTCAGCCTTATACCGATCAGAAGTACTGCTCTTTTGAGGTAAGGGATTGTAAGGGATAGTAAGGGATTTTAAGGGTTATTATGTTTTTCAGTTTCGTAATTTTTCTGACCTTCAAAAATTCTAGAAAAATTTGAAATGATAATTTGATGAGTTTGCTTGATTGTGTCCAAAAATGGCGATTTTTGGATGTATATATTAAGAGTTATGAATTTTACGGGAAAAGACTATTTTAAAAGTAACCGCTTATAACTTCTTGTGGTTAACTCCAAAATTGATGAAATTTTTATTGGGAGTACATGTATATGATAGGAGTATACTCTGTGAATTTCAGAATTTTTAGATAAAAGTACAATTTTTGATAAATGTCTAAATATTCGGCTGTTTTGGCCATATGAAAAATAGTAAATGACTTTTAAAATTTCTGAGAAAAATATATGTTCACTATGGGACTATATTATACTAAATCCCAGAAAAGAAATATTTTTGGAACTGATTTGATATTTTTCATGAAAATGGTCTAGTTATGAGTAAATGAATTAAATATGTTTTGTGAAGTAAGAAAATTAGAAAATAGGATTTTATGGCTTGAGAATCCTATATGAGGTATATGTATATTTTTTATGAGGGTTTTTGGTTATTGGTGATGAAATCTTATGAGTTTGGCATTTTAGGATGATTAAATGCATTATTTAGTAAAGTGTAAACAATTAAAATAAATTGTTTATAAGCTTAAGAAATATTATTCTTTCAATATCATTATACCGAAATATTGGTATGTATTTTATTGTAGAATTTCTACCTTTTTGTGTCGAGTTTACTATTCATGAGTAGTACATTCATGAGTTACTATTCACGAGTTACTATTTACGACAACATTGGTTTCTTTTTCTGACCAAATTATAGTTGGTTTATGAATATTACTCTTGAGATTAAATCTATATGTTGATTATATTGATTTTATTATCATATATAACATTTTTATAACCCTAATGATGATATTTCTCTTTGACTTGAGTGTAAAGATGGGTAGATTTCTGGTATGATCATGACTATGGGTTCTCTTTGGCCAGTAGTGCAAAGTTGAATTGTTGACTGGTATGATCATGACCATTGAATTTATAAGTGAATATCTTTAGCTTAAGTGCAAAGGTGAATTGATCAACATGGTTATAATTATTGTTTATATAAATTCTGAAATGATTATATATTTCTTTAAGATATTAATATATTTGGCCTGTAGTGCAAATATGAATTGTTGATGAATATATTTGACCGTAGTGCAAATATGAACTGTTGAGGAATATCTTTTGTCTGTAGTGCAAAGATGAATTGTTGATGAATATCTTTGGCCCGTAGTGCAAAGATGACATGTTGTTGAATATCTTTAGCCAGTAGTGCAAAGATGAACAGATGTTGATATGAACATGACCAACTGGTGATACAAATGAATATCTTTGGCCGTAGTGCAAAGATGAAGTTATTAGTATGATTATGAACAGGAAATGTGATTTGGTGTAACCATGATCTTTGATGTTTCAGGTAAAGATAGGTGATGAAAATTATCTTCGTCCTGGATGAGAAGAGGAATTTAGAACTACAGTTATGATTATGAGTTATTCATATGATTGTGGACCAGAATTGTTGATTGATGTTACAGGGATAAAATATTGTTGGTGGATTTTTAACATGGAGAAGATAATAGACTTTATAGTCTATTTGACTCTTCTAATGGATTGCTCGTTCCGCTGCAACTATGGTTGAAATTTTTATCATCTACCACATGTTCTAAATCTCTGATTTATTACTGATGAAGACTATTGATAATTTATCTTTAGTCATGATATTCTTTACTGGGCTAGTTGTGCTCACCCTTTTGTTTCACAATTCCTTTCAAGTAATAAGAGTGTAGCTGGGTCGAGCGGGGGTAACAAGGGAATAGAACTGTGGTCATCATTTAGTAGTTATATTTGGTGAAGAAAATAGGGTGAGGCGAACCCAACGTTGGAAGGGTGTTTCGTCACTATCATACAAGATGTCTAATGACATACAACCTCGTGTCATCATAAGATAGGGTTGTGCTCATCCACTTGCTGAGTATATCTACGAGCACTACCTATATAATCTTGGTGTTTGTTTGAAGTATAATTCTCAATTAGAGACAGTGGAGACAATGATAAGTCAAGAGAAGACTCACCATTGGGAAAAATATGATAGTAACCTTCTCATTTTTCTTTGGGGTCTATTGGGTCAACCAAGGATAATTCTGTGGCCATATGATATCTATCATAACCTAGAAGCATGGCCTCCCATATACGAAGGTTTCCTTGAGCACTTCCCAAATATTCTAGTTTCTAAAACAGTTTTTGACTGTACCTTTATGTAAGGTACCTTTGTGAGGTGCTGATACATGATGGTGTTCAATGTCACATTTGGTATATATTTGTATCCAAACTCACAGCATATGTGTTGTTGTATTTTGCACGACAATTGTTATAATAAAGTTGTAGTTATTTTCTGTACCATGTATTTGGCGACTCAGAATAGGTTGGATGGAATGGACCTATTTTGGGGTTGTCACAGTTGGTATTAGAGCTTAGGGATATGATCTCTGGCGGAGATCGGGGAATACAACTAGGAGGGGAGAGATGAGTAAATCCTTCGCTAGTGTGTCCTACCTAAGCTTATTTGTTGGTCAGTCATAATATCGGGATATTATGTGATATGTTAATTTGTTTAATTAACCCTTGTTTTATGGTAGTATTTGAGAATGGCAGCTGAGAATGCTAACAATGGAGTGACTGAGACTGTGGGGATACCTCTAATCACTAACCGTGATAATGTGATGTCAGACGAAGAAGGAATTAGAGATATCCATGTGGTGAGTGAAGAATTGATAGTTGCACCCGAGATAGTCGCAGAGGTAACAGCTGAGACTGAGGAAGAAGAGGAAGAAGAAGTACCTGAGGAGAGTTTATTAGAGGTATTATATGATCAAAATGTAGAATTTCAAAATCGTATTCATGAGTTAGAAGAGCAGGCCGAAGAACGACAGGCGGTCGTGGAACAAAAGGATGCAACAATTCAAGCTTGTGTTACCCGATATGTGATGCTTGAACAGAAGCATTCTTTGGCAGAGTATAAGATGATTAAAATGGAATCTGAGCTGAAAGAAGAAAAAATTGAACGAGTGAGAATAAGTGATGCATGGGCAAAAGTCGCACGACACGTGGATATTGTGGAAAGAGATGTTCGATCTAAGAAGGCTAAAATAGATGATATGAATTTCTCTTTTTGGAAAGCAATTGGGAGAACCCAACATCGAGTTTTGAATTACCCTGTACATAGCGGTCAACCTGAATCCGATATGGATCGAAGATTGATGATTCAAATCATGAATAAGGAGTACGAAGAGGCAGTTGAGGGAGGAATATGTCCTATAGAAAAGTATATTCCAACAGTAATGATGACGCCAAATGCTGCTCCAGACAAGTCAAAGCCGAGTAGTTCGAGGGATGGCGGTTGTCATGACTTCCCAACAAATGAGGAACCCAAATGAAGTTATCATGGGAGATGAACAATGGAGAAATCATGATGATCTGAGAGATAGAATCTGAAATGGAAGCAAGGTATTCTCAACTCTTCGAAATACCAGGTACGTAAATTTCGGGGACGAAATTTCATAAAGAGGGGAGATTGTAAGACCCCGAATTTTATGAAATAAAAGTATTCAATTTGTCTTATAATTACTATTCAGTAAATGGTTAAATTGATAAAAGTTTAAAGTTTTGGGTGAAATGTGAATTTTTTTTCAAAATAAGCAAGTGGTTATAAAATAATCATTGTTGTCGGGGAATATTCGTTTGGTTGTGGAATATTCTTTCTGTCGGGGAATATTCGTACAACGGCGCAGCTATTTGTGGGCCCCATAACGAATAACTGTCGGATAAAGAAAACGACAAATTTAAGTTTTTACAAATAACGGCGTAGTTGTTACCGTTAATACTGTTGAAATACCCGGTGGTTAAAATACAGTAATACGCGTTATTGCACAGTAGCACACGGTATTGCACAGTATTTTTGAAATTATTGATTCTTACGTAAGAAGGCACTACTCAATAATTGTTACAGTAATTACTATTTAATATTTTATTTTATTGATTCAATAATTGCTACGTTGAAATTTTATATTATTGTTGTTCAATAATTATCACTGCATAGTATTTTCCATTATCAGATCAATAATTCATATTATTTGAATAATATTATTAGATAACATTATTGGCAATGTCTAGAAAGTTCTGTCTAAGGAGAGGTTTGGTCACCTAATTGCGCGCCAATAAAGATAAATCCTTATTGAAAAGCCCCCTCTTTCCTAGGAACGGCCTGGTTGTCATAAATGTGATTCTATAATATTATCTGTGAATAATTAATTATTGATTCATATGATAAGGAAATATTTATTTTATGTGGATATAAATGAGGGATATATTTTTGTGGTTAAAAATGAATGAGTTAATGTTGAGGTGTTTTATCTATATTTTTGTCGGAACGGAGGTATTAAAAATTAAATTAGGGTTTTTGAGATATTTTGCGAGGGTTATAATTTTTAATCCGACCGTTGGATCGTGGTAATATTTGGATATGTTATACATATATAAGTTGAGTATATGTCCACAAATTTTGAACCGTTAAAAATGAACGTATAATTTGTTATGAATTTTACGAGATGACTGGTTCAGAAATTGTTGAATTTTCAGAGTTAATCATTTTGGTGGAAAATTCTAGAATTGGTGGGCCCCACTCTTGGTTGGTGAAGAAATGTGCTGAGATTTTTATTCAAATGTGGTGGGTGGGAATAGTAGCAGGTAAAGCCATCAGGTTGCAGGTTAAGTCTGCTTCGGCGTGCTAACATTTTCCTATAAATAGAGGGCTAAGTTAGAATTGAAAATCACACCAGAATTCATAGGTTTTCTCTCTTTCTCTCTCTAGATTATTGAGTGTATTTTGTGAGTATTTAGATACTTTGTGAGTTTCTATTCATCAGTGCAAGTCTTCTTCAGCCTTATACCGATCAGAAGTACTGCTCTTTTGAGGTAAGGGATTGTAAGGGATAGTAAGGGATTTTAAGGGTTATTATGTTTTTCAGTTTCGTAATTTTTCTGACCTTCAAAAATTCTAGAAAAATTTGAAATGATAATTTGATGAGTTTGCTTGATTGTGTCCAAAAATGGCGATTTTTGGATGTATATATTAAGAGTTATGAATTTTACGGGAAAAGACTATTTTAAAAGTAACCGCTTATAACTTCTTGTGGTTAACTCCAAAATTGATGAAATTTTTATTGGGAGTACATGTATATGATAGGAGTATACTCTGTGAATTTCAGAATTTTTAGATAAAAGTACAATTTTTGATAAATGTCTAAATATTCGGCTGTTTTGGCCATATGAAAAATAGTAAATGACTTTTAAAATTTCTGAGAAAAATATATGTTCACTATGGGACTATATTATACTAAATCCCAGAAAAGAAATATTTTTGGAACTGATTTGATATTTTTCATGAAAATGGTCTAGTTATGAGTAAATGAATTAAATATGTTTTGTGAAGTAAGAAAATTAGAAAATAGGATTTTATGGCTTGAGAATCCTATATGAGGTATATGTATATTTTTTATGAGGGTTTTTGGTTATTGGTGATGAAATCTTATGAGTTTGGCATTTTAGGATGATTAAATGCATTATTTAGTAAAGTGTAAACAATTAAAATAAATTGTTTATAAGCTTAAGAAATATTATTCTTTCAATATCATTATACCGAAATATTGGTATGTATTTTATTGTAGAATTTCTACCTTTTTGTGTCGAGTTTACTATTCATGAGTAGTACATTCATGAGTTACTATTCACGAGTTACTATTTACGACAACATTGGTTTCTTTTTCTGACCAAATTATAGTTGGTTTATGAATATTACTCTTGAGATTAAATCTATATGTTGATTATATTGATTTTATTATCATATATAACATTTTTATAACCCTAATGATGATATTTCTCTTTGACTTGAGTGTAAAGATGGGTAGATTTCTGGTATGATCATGACTATGGGTTCTCTTTGGCCAGTAGTGCAAAGTTGAATTGTTGACTGGTATGATCATGACCATTGAATTTATAAGTGAATATCTTTAGCTTAAGTGCAAAGGTGAATTGATCAACATGGTTATAATTATTGTTTATATAAATTCTGAAATGATTATATATTTCTTTAAGATATTAATATATTTGGCCTGTAGTGCAAATATGAATTGTTGATGAATATATTTGACCGTAGTGCAAATATGAACTGTTGAGGAATATCTTTTGTCTGTAGTGCAAAGATGAATTGTTGATGAATATCTTTGGCCCGTAGTGCAAAGATGACATGTTGTTGAATATCTTTAGCCAGTAGTGCAAAGATGAACAGATGTTGATATGAACATGACCAACTGGTGATACAAATGAATATCTTTGGCCGTAGTGCAAAGATGAAGTTATTAGTATGATTATGAACAGGAAATGTGATTTGGTGTAACCATGATCTTTGATGTTTCAGGTAAAGATAGGTGATGAAAATTATCTTCGTCCTGGATGAGAAGAGGAATTTAGAACTACAGTTATGATTATGAGTTATTCATATGATTGTGGACCAGAATTGTTGATTGATGTTACAGGGATAAAATATTGTTGGTGGATTTTTAACATGGAGAAGATAATAGACTTTATAGTCTATTTGACTCTTCTAATGGATTGCTCGTTCCGCTGCAACTATGGTTGAAATTTTTATCATCTACCACATGTTCTAAATCTCTGATTTATTACTGATGAAGACTATTGATAATTTATCTTTAGTCATGATATTCTTTACTGGGCTAGTTGTGCTCACCCTTTTGTTTCACAATTCCTTTCAAGTAATAAGAGTGTAGCTGGGTCGAGCGGGGGTAACAAGGGAATAGAACTGTGGTCATCATTTAGTAGTTATATTTGGTGAAGAAAATAGGGTGAGGCGAACCCAACGTTGGAAGGGTGTTTCGTCACTATCATACAAGATGTCTAATGACATACAACCTCGTGTCATCATAAGATAGGGTTGTGCTCATCCACTTGCTGAGTATATCTACGAGCACTACCTATATAATCTTGGTGTTTGTTTGAAGTATAATTCTCAATTAGAGACAGTGGAGACAATGATAAGTCAAGAGAAGACTCACCATTGGGAAAAATATGATAGTAACCTTCTCATTTTTCTTTGGGGTCTATTGGGTCAACCAAGGATAATTCTGTGGCCATATGATATCTATCATAACCTAGAAGCATGGCCTCCCATATACGAAGGTTTCCTTGAGCACTTCCCAAATATTCTAGTTTCTAAAACAGTTTTTGACTGTACCTTTATGTAAGGTACCTTTGTGAGGTGCTGATACATGATGGTGTTCAATGTCACATTTGGTATATATTTGTATCCAAACTCACAGCATATGTGTTGTTGTATTTTGCACGACAATTGTTATAATAAAGTTGTAGTTATTTTCTGTACCATGTATTTGGCGACTCAGAATAGGTTGGATGGAATGGACCTATTTTGGGGTTGTCACAGTTGGTATTAGAGCTTAGGGATATGATCTCTGGCGGAGATCGGGGAATACAACTAGGAGGGGAGAGATGAGTAAATCCTTCGCTAGTGTGTCCTACCTAAGCTTATTTGTTGGTCAGTCATAATATCGGGATATTATGTGATATGTTAATTTGTTTAATTAACCCTTGTTTTATGGTAGTATTTGAGAATGGCAGCTGAGAATGCTAACAATGGAGTGACTGAGACTGTGGGGATACCTCTAATCACTAACCGTGATAATGTGATGTCAGACGAAGAAGGAATTAGAGATATCCATGTGGTGAGTGAAGAATTGATAGTTGCACCCGAGATAGTCGCAGAGGTAACAGCTGAGACTGAGGAAGAAGAGGAAGAAGAAGTACCTGAGGAGAGTTTATTAGAGGTATTATATGATCAAAATGTAGAATTTCAAAATCGTATTCATGAGTTAGAAGAGCAGGCCGAAGAACGACAGGCGGTCGTGGAACAAAAGGATGCAACAATTCAAGCTTGTGTTACCCGATATGTGATGCTTGAACAGAAGCATTCTTTGGCAGAGTATAAGATGATTAAAATGGAATCTGAGCTGAAAGAAGAAAAAATTGAACGAGTGAGAATAAGTGATGCATGGGCAAAAGTCGCACGACACGTGGATATTGTGGAAAGAGATGTTCGATCTAAGAAGGCTAAAATAGATGATATGAATTTCTCTTTTTGGAAAGCAATTGGGAGAACCCAACATCGAGTTTTGAATTACCCTGTACATAGCGGTCAACCTGAATCCGATATGGATCGAAGATTGATGATTCAAATCATGAATAAGGAGTACGAAGAGGCAGTTGAGGGAGGAATATGTCCTATAGAAAAGTATATTCCAACAGTAATGATGACGCCAAATGCTGCTCCAGACAAGTCAAAGCCGAGTAGTTCGAGGGATGGCGGTTGTCATGACTTCCCAACAAATGAGGAACCCAAATGAAGTTATCATGGGAGATGAACAATGGAGAAATCATGATGATCTGAGAGATAGAATCTGAAATGGAAGCAAGGTATTCTCAACTCTTCGAAATACCAGGTACGTAAATTTCGGGGACGAAATTTCATAAAGAGGGGAGATTGTAAGACCCCGAATTTTATGAAATAAAAGTATTCAATTTGTCTTATAATTACTATTCAGTAAATGGTTAAATTGATAAAAGTTTAAAGTTTTGGGTGAAATGTGAATTTTTTTTCAAAATAAGCAAGTGGTTATAAAATAATCATTGTTGTCGGGGAATATTCGTTTGGTTGTGGAATATTCTTTCTGTCGGGGAATATTCGTACAACGGCGCAGCTATTTGTGGGCCCCATAACGAATAACTGTCGGATAAAGAAAACGACAAATTTAAGTTTTTACAAATAACGGCGTAGTTGTTACCGTTAATACTGTTGAAATACCCGGTGGTTAAAATACAGTAATACGCGTTATTGCACAGTAGCACACGGTATTGCACAGTATTTTTGAAATTATTGATTCTTACGTAAGAAGGCACTACTCAATAATTGTTACAGTAATTACTATTTAATATTTTATTTTATTGATTCAATAATTGCTACGTTGAAATTTTATATTATTGTTGTTCAATAATTATCACTGCATAGTATTTTCCATTATCAGATCAATAATTCATATTATTTGAATAATATTATTAGATAACATTATTGGCAATGTCTAGAAAGTTCTGTCTAAGGAGAGGTTTGGTCACCTAATTGCGCGCCAATAAAGATAAATCCTTATTGAAAAGCCCCCTCTTTCCTAGGAACGGCCTGGTTGTCATAAATGTGATTCTATAATATTATCTGTGAATAATTAATTATTGATTCATATGATAAGGAAATATTTATTTTATGTGGATATAAATGAGGGATATATTTTTGTGGTTAAAAATGAATGAGTTAATGTTGAGGTGTTTTATCTATATTTTTGTCGGAACGGAGGTATTGAAAATTAAATTAGGGTTTTTGAGATATTTTGCGAGGGTTATAATTTTTAATCCGACCGTTGGATCGTGGTAATATTTGGATATGTTATACATATATAAGTTGAGTATATGTCCACAAATTTTGAACCGTTAAAAATGAACGTATAATTTGTTATGAATTTTACGAGATGACTGGTTCAGAAATTGTTGAATTTTCAGAGTTAATCATTTTGGTGGAAAATTCTAGAATTGGTGGGCCCCACTCTTGGTTGGTGAAGAAATGTGCTGAGATTTTTATTCAAATGTGGTGGGTGGGAATAGTAGCAGGTAAAGCCATCAGGTTGCAGGTTAAGTCTGCTTCGGCGTGCTAACATTTTCCTATAAATAGAGGGCTAAGTTAGAATTGAAAATCACACCAGAATTCATAGGTTTTCTCTCTTTCTCTCTCTAGATTATTGAGTGTATTTTGTGAGTATTTAGATACTTTGTGAGTTTCTATTCATCAGTGCAAGTCTTCTTCAGCCTTATACCGATCAGAAGTACTGCTCTTTTGAGGTAAGGGATTGTAAGGGATAGTAAGGGATTTTAAGGGTTATTATGTTTTTCAGTTTCGTAATTTTTCTGACCTTCAAAAATTCTAGAAAAATTTGAAATGATAATTTGATGAGTTTGCTTGATTGTGTCCAAAAATGGCGATTTTTGGATGTATATATTAAGAGTTATGAATTTTACGGGAAAAGACTATTTTAAAAGTAACCGCTTATAACTTCTTGTGGTTAACTCCAAAATTGATGAAATTTTTATTGGGAGTACATGTATATGATAGGAGTATACTCTGTGAATTTCAGAATTTTTAGATAAAAGTACAATTTTTGATAAATGTCTAAATATTCGGTTGTTTTGGCCATATAAAAAATAGTAAATTACTTTTAAAATTTCTGAGAAAAATATATGTTCACTATGGGACTATATTATGCTAAATCCCAGAAAAGAAATATTTTTGGAACTGATTTGATATTTTTTATGAAAATGGTCTAGTTATGAGTAAATGAATTAAATATGTTTTGTGAAGTAAGAAAATTAGAAAATAGGATTTTATGGCTTGAGAATCCTATATGAGGTATATGTATATTTTTTATGAGGGTTTTTGGTTATTGGTGATGAAATCTTATGAGTTTGGCATTTTAGGATGATTAAATGCATTATTTAGTAAAGTGTAAACAATTAAAATAAATTGTTTATAAGCTTAAGAAATATTATTCTTTCAATATCATTATACCGAAATATTGGTATGTATTTTATTGTAGAATTTCTACCTTTTTGTGTCGAGTTTACTATTCATGAGTAGTACATTCATGAGTTACTATTCACGAGTTACTATTCACGACAACATTGGTTTCTTTTTCTGACCAAATTATAGTTGGTTTATGAATATTACTCTTGAGATTAAATCTATATGTTGATTATATTGATTTTATTATCATATATAACATTTTTATAACCCTAATGATGATATTTCTCTTTGACTTGAGTGTAAAAATGGGTAGATTTCTGGTATGATCATGACTATGGGTTCTCTTTGGCCAGTAGTGCAAAGTTGAATTGTTGACTGGTATGATCATGACCATTGAATTTATAAGTGAATATCTTTAGCTTAAGTGCAAAGGTGAATTGATCAACATGGTTATAATTATTGTTTATATAAATTCTGAAATGATTATATATTTCTTTGAGATATTAATATATTTGGCCTGTAGTGCAAATATGAATTGTTGATGAATATATTTGGCCGTAGTGCAAATATGAACTGTTGAGGAATATCTTTGGCTTGTAGTGCAAAGATGAATTGTTGATGAATATCTTTGGCTCGTAGTACAAAGATGACATGTTATTGAATTTCTTTGGCCAGTAGTGTAAAGATGAACAGATGTTGAGATGAACATGACCAACTGGTGATACAAATGAATATCTTTGGCCGTAGTGCAAAGATGAAGTTATTAGCATGATTATGAACAGGAAATGTGATTTGGTTTAACCATGATCTTTGATGTTTCAGGTAAAGATAGGTGATGAAAATTATCTTCGTCTTGGATGGGAAGAGGAATTTAGAACTACAGTTATGATTATGAGTTATTCATATGATTGTGGACCAGAATTGTTGATTGATGTTACAGGGATAAAATATTGTTGGTGGATTTTTAACATGGAGAAGATAATAGACTTTATAGTCTATTTGACTCTTCTAATGGATTGCTCGTTCCGCTGCAACTATGGTTGAAATTTTTATCATCTACCACATGTTCTAAATCTCTGATTTATTACTGATGAAGACTATTGATAATTTATCTTTAGTCATGATATTCTTTACTGGGCTAGTTGTGCTCACCCTTTTGTTTCATAATTCCTTTCAGGTAATAAGAGTGTAGCTGGGTCGAGCGGGGGTAACAAGGGAATAGAACTGTGGTCATCATTTAGTAGTTATATTTGGTGAAGAAAATAGGGTGAGGCGAACCCAACGTTGGAAGGGTGTTTCGTCACTATCATACAAGATGTCTAATGACATACAACCTCGTGTCATCATAAGATAGGGTTGTGCTCATCCACTTGCTGAGTATATCTACGAGCACTACCTATATAATCTTGGTGTTTGTTTGAAGTATAATTCTCAATTAGAGACAGTGGAGACAATGATAAGTCAAGAGAAGACTCACCATTGGGAAAAATATGATAGTAACCTTCTCATTTTTCTTTGAGGTCTATTGGGTCAACCAAGGATAATTCTTTGGCCATATGATATCTATCATAACCTAGAAGCATGGCCTCCCATGTACGAAGGTTTCCTTGAGCACTTCCCAAATATTCTAGTTTCTAAAACAGTTTTTGACTGTACCTTTATGTAAGGTACCTTTGTGAGGTGCTGATACATGATGGTGTTCAATGTCACATTTGGTATATATTTGTATCCAAACTCACAGCATATGTGTTGTTGTATTTTGCACGACAATTGTTGTAATAAAGTTGTAGTTGTTTTCTGTACCATGCATTTGGCGACTCAGAATAGGTTGGATGAAATGGACCTATTTTGGGGTTGTCACAAGATTGGTTGTGTAGACCTATTTTAGGGGCGTCACAAGTGTGACCGAACTGTCGAGACTTAGTAACTCAAAGGAATCTCAATGATTCAGAGGTCAATAGTGACCTTATCTATGACCGAACTGTTGAGACTTAGTGACTCGAAGAAACCTAAGAGGTTCAGTTATAAATAGTCTGTTGGGCCTATATCCTTTAATGGATATCCTACTCGGTGGAGTAGAAGAGAAAATTAGGAGTTGTTCAGTCTCCGAACCACTTAAAAATATCTTGTGTTCTTTACTTTCAGTCATATAATTGTCATATCTGCTATAACTGTTATATGTCTGTCAAGTGATTGTGTTTCATCAAACCAAAATCAGAATTGATTTTTGTGCTCAATATTTAATGAGAGTTTACTAAACTAACTGGTAACGACTTTTTAAATAAGCAAAAGTTTTTAAAGATCTATTCAAACCCCCTTCTAGATCTCCATTGTGCATTTAGGAAATAATAATATATATTATCCTATAACAATTTTAATGAAATAGTACTACATATACATGATCAAATTTAGTTGTAATAAAAGAATACTTACAGTGAGTTGAGAGAATTACACAAATAATCTTTGATGTTTGAAGAACAATGGGAGGACAACTTTCTTTCCAAAATTAGGTAGAAATTCATGGTGATAACATGTTGCAAAATTATATATAAAACAAAATATATATTGATAAACTTTTATATCTAAATGGTCATTCACACATAACACTCAAAATGTAAGCAACCAATAGGACATAGCTACTACTTCCAATATGCAAGCAACCATGGACTTAATAGTTAATCCCAACATCTGCAACTTGATATATATCCGATATATATATATATATATATATATATGTAAGACCCCAACTTATTAATGAATAAAATCAAATTTTCTCTAAATATTATTGTGAATAATAAGGGGTTAATTTGATATAATACTTTGGTTATGGGTGAAATGTGCAAATTTTACAAAATAAGCAAGTGGTTATAAAATATTCATTTTGTCGGGGAATATTCGTTTGGTCGTGGAATATTCTTGCTGTCGGGGAATATTCGTACGACGGCGCAGCCTTGTGTGGGCCCCATAACGGAAAGCGATTGGATGAAGAAAATGACAAGTATAAGTTGTTTATAAATAACGGCGTAGTTGTTACCGTTAATACTATTGGAATACCCGGTGGTTAAATTACAGTAGCACACGGTATTGCACCAATTATTGATTCTTACGTAAGAAGGCACTACTCAATAATTGTTACAGTAGTTATTATTCAATATTTTATTTTATTGATTCAATAATTGCTGCGTTGATATTTTATATTATTGTTGTTTCAATAATTGTTGTTGCACAGTATTTTTCATTATCAGATCAATAATTCATATTATTTGAATAATATTATTAGATAACATTATTGACAATGTCTAGAAAGTTCTGTCTAAGGAGAGGTTTGGTCATCTAATTGCGCGCCAGTAAGGAGAAATCCTTATTGGAAAGCCCCATCTTTCCTGGGAACGGCCTGGTTGTCATAAATGTGATTCTGTAATATTATTTGTGAATAATTAATTATTGATTCATATGATAAGGAAATATTTATTTTATGTGGATATAAATGAGGGATATATTTTTGTGGTTAAAAATGAAGGAGTTAATGTTGAGGTTTTTATCAGTATTTTTATCGGAATGGAGGTATTAAAAATCAGGATTTTTGAGATATTTTGCGGGGGTTATAATTTTTAATCCGACCGTTGGATCGTGGTAATTTTTGGATATGTTATACATATATAAGTTGAGTATATGTTCACAAATTTTGAACCGTTAAAAATGAACGTATGATTTATTATGAATTTTACAAGATGACTGGTTCAGAAATTGTTGAATTTTCGGAGTTTATCATTTTGATGGAAAATTCTAGAATTGGTGGGCCCCACTTGTGGTTGGTGAAGAAATGTGCTGAATTATATTTCAAATGTGGTGGGTGAGAATAGTAGCAGGTAAAGCCATCAGGTTGCAGGTCAAGCCTACTAAAATTTTCCTATAAATAGAGGGCTAAGTTAGAATTGAAAATCACACCAGCAACAAGTTTTCTCTCTTTCTCTCTCTAGATTATTGAGTGTATTTTGTGAGTATTTAGATACTTTGAGAGTTTCTATTCATCAGAGCAAGTTTCTTTCAGCCTTATACCGGTATTCCGACCAGAAGTACTGATATCTTGAGGTAAGGGATATTATTTTCTTCTTAATGATATTATTTTCTTCAATATCATTATGCTGAAATATTGATATGATTTTTTATCAAATTTGGAACTTTTTGTGTCGGGGTTACTATTCACGTATACGACACTATTCACGTATACGGTACTATTCACGAATACGGCACTATTAACAAAAAAATAAAATTTTTCCTTTTTGTCTAAGATGTCTATTATGGTTACTATCTTTGATTGTATCCATGTTTTGATCTTTATTTTTGAATTCTGCTTCACAATTGATTATTATGAAGTATTATTGATCTTGGATAAACTGTTATATGAATCCTTAATATTTGTCCTTCTGTCTCACTGGATTCGTTCTCTTTAAGATATTTTTCATCATCCTCAGTCCTAAATGATGATATTACTGAATATCTTTGGCCTGTAGTGCAAAGATGTATGATTGCTTGATGAATATCTTTGGCATGTAGTGCAAAGATGAACATGTGTTGAGATGAACATGACTGACTGGTGATACAAATGAATATCTTTGGCCTGTAGTGCAAAGATGAATATTTGGTTAAAGATGATTATTAATCGATGTTACAGGGATAAAATATTGATGATGGACTTTTAAATCTTAGAAAATAGTAGAATTCTTTCTCTACTTGACTCTTCTAATGGTTTGCTGTTTCCGCTGCAGTTGTTGATCTAAAACTTGTTGTCGATTATATTCTATCAGATTTTTTCCTGTTGAAGACTAACGATAATTTGTTGTATATTATCTTAGTCATAATATTCTTTACTGGGCTAGTTGAGCTCACCCTTTTCCTTTTTGTTCCATTTTTCTTCTCAGGAGGTGAGAACATAGCAGGATCTAGTCGGGGTATAGAGTGATGGTTCTAGAAAGATGTTTTAGCAGTCCTCACTATTTCTGTAAAATAGTGATTGAATAATTGTAATGAGGATTTATTTGAGTGTGGATATTGTCCAGAAGACAATATTTGTATTTAAACTCACAGTATGTGTTGTCGTATTTTGCACGACAATTGTATTATTGAAGTTGTAGTTTGCTTTCTGTACCATGTATTTGGCGACTCAGAATGGGTGTTGTATACCTATATTGGGGGCGTCACAATATATATATATATATATATATATATATATATATATATATGTCTATGTAGAGAGAGAAAGTCTCCTGGTAAGTACATATAACCTTTTCATTTCCCAACCTTTTCATATTTCAATACTGTATTTCTAACATATATAATGTATTTTAGTATTAGTATCCACTCCTAGTACTTTTTTTGGTCTTCATTAAAATACTTCTTCTACCTTCATTTTAGCTCAGATTTAGTACAAAATGTACTATACATACATTTGAATTTTTGTTACACTTATTGAACATAATCTTGCTATATATTACGAAAAATTTAGTCAAGTTATAATTACGAAACTTGTCAATATACATGATTGGTTAGAATTATAAGGTACATAATTGGCCACTAATACTTATATATGTAAGTGACAATGAAAAAGTCAACCTAAACATTTGCAATATATAATATTTTTCTTTTAAGCATAACACACTATGAGCAAGGGGATGAGAGGGGGAGGGTAAACATTCGCAATATATATTAATTTCCTTTTGAACATATGGTACAAAGTTGATCTTATGGATATAACATTATCTTCTGCTATTATATTTCATCCCCTCTGAAATAAAACCCATAAACACATTATGAGCAAAGGGAAGAGGGGGGAAGGCGACGTAATTTACTATTTATAGTGGTTGTTTGGTTATAGGACATTTGATACATTTGGTGTATTTGGTGCATTTTGTTAGAGTCTGCATGATAAATTTGATGATAATGTATTTAATGTATATTTGTACCAGTAGCTTTTGTAAAGTTCTTTATGAGATTGTAATATATAAGGACTTAAAGTAGAAAAGATCAAATGTGTTAGATTGATCTTAAAAGCTAAATTGATGTATAGATGATAGGTTCGATTGATCACAGATTAAGGTTAAACGATCATATAATTACTTTGGCGTTTTTGTAATGTTACCATGGATCGCAAAGTAAATTATATCTTCGTAGAGCATCGAGTGTTCAAATCGTAGAGGTCACTCAAGATCGTATAATAAAGATCAGATCGCAGAGTGAACGGAATATCGTAGGGCTAAATAAAGATCGTTCAGTGAAAAAAACATCGTAGGGATCAAATTCGTAGAGCAAATCGTATAGAGTACAATCGTAGAGTGCCTCTCTACTCGTAGAGTAATCAGTCATAGGGCAGAATATAGAGCTCAGATCGTTGGGAAAAATCAAACATAAAATCTACGTTACTCATCAGACTCTACAATTGACTCATTTTGTTGAATAAGTCAGAACTGTTAGAAGACTGACAATAGGAGTTGTACAAATTGAAGAGCCCAATGCATTCACCAAACATTCTTGGTTGAAATCGAATATCAGAGCATGTTCGTGTCTAACAGCTAGTTTGGCGAAAGCGACGACACCTATGTGGTTGGTGAAGTTGTAGACTGATCTGACATGTCAAAGCCACAAAGTAAACTGATAAAACAACTTAAGAAGCCAACATCAAGGATTTTGGAGTATCTGAGCATTAAATGCACAACGAGAACCTTGCAATGGGAAGCTCTCAAGAGGTCTATATAAAGTGCAAACAAATTTCAAATCAAACTAATGATCGCAAAAACAATCAAGCTGAAACTCTGCCAGAGCTCTAACAGACCACTCTACGAAACGGAAAACATCTTGTTCTGCTACTAAGCACCTTAACAGCTGATCTTAAAGGCGTTTAGTAGAACCTCAGACAACTTTATTTCTCTCAGTGTCTCATTGTCTTAGTGACAATCTTTTAAGTCTAAGTGACTTGAAGAGATCTTAATGATATGGACTAAGTGTCCCTATTTCGAAACTTAGTGACTCGAAGGAACATAAGTGGTTCAATTGTAAAAAGATCTTAGCGATCAGCATCCTTAGTGGATTTTCTATTCCCAAAGTAAAAAAGTGAATTGGGAGTTATTTAGTATTTGAACCACTTAAAATATCTTGTGTTTTTTAATTTATGCATTTATTTTCTGTCCATTATCTACTTTACTTGTTGGTGACTTACAACCACAAGAACTAAATTTGGAGTTGTGATTTCTTCATAATCTTTAAGGGATTTTTTTTAACTTATATTTCGCTGTGCTTAATTAACATTGATTAATTAATTATCTATTATTACATTCTTTAAATAAGTAAAAAGGTTTTAAAAGATCTATTTAACCCCCTTATAGATCTCTATTGTGCATCTCGGAAATAACACATTTGAAAGTCAAATGTGTTTTGTTTATAAATAATTTATTTTAGATATAATTTATTTAAAATATCAAATGCACAAAATGGTACCGGAACAAACGTTAATAAGCAGAGACATGTGAATATGTGATTCTATATTGTAACCGATATTCTTAGAAATTCATTTACTATAAAAAAAAAAAAAAAAAAAAAAAACTTTTTTATATGGACCAAACAGAAATCCATCAAACACATTAACAAGGGCATATATGTCATTTGACTTATCAAGGACAATTGAAGCCATTTTAGATCAAACTCCGGGTTAAATCAGTAAATAAAAACCAGTAGAAGCTGCTTAAGATTCGCATATAAGTCTAGGTTTTCTCCCTCACTCTCCCTAATCGTCACATTTCTGTGGAGGAGCAGCACTGTAAACTGCATCATCTCTATGTCAGGTAAACCTAGGGTTAGGGTTTGTGTATACATATGAAATCATATATATATATATATATATATTTGTGTTCGTATATTGTTCATTTGATTTTACAAGTTGCCATTCTGGATTTCTCGCATGCTTTCTCGTTTCAGGATTTATGAATTGTGCTGTTATACAGTTTTTACTGACATCACTTTTGAATCTTAATGATCAGGTTTCGCTAGTCAATAGTTAAGTCCTTTCTATAAAATTTGCCAGGGTTTAGGGTTTTTTCGTGGTTTTGGTTCTATTAGCGTCAGCTAACAACAATTGAAATGTTGAAGTGGATTTCTTTTAAATTATAGACGAGGTGAAATTAATTTGTACCTGGTTCTGTATGTTTTTTTTCATGCATATAAATATATGTCTGTAATTCCTGGAAATGTTGGTAGTATGCTTAAGTGATAGAATTGATTTATGAGTGGCTTTTATTTACTGATCTGGGTTTTTAAGTTTGCACAGTTGAATGATTTCTAAGTGGGTTGTTTTGTTTTTTTCTTGGTGGATTTGCTGAGTTTTTGTGGTGATTGCATTTTTTAATAATTCTTTTTTAGATCCGTGATTTGATTGAATTTACAGTCTTCATGTTACTTTACCAGAGCATTTGACCTTAAGATAAAGAGGAGTTCAGTTAACATCCCGACATTGTTTATGGAATTTTTTAATGGATGTGTAGTGTTCTATGAACTTTGCGCATTGATGGTGGTAGACAATCATTGCCTAATGATTGACGTGGTTACAAAAATATTACATCAAAATGGTGATATTTTAAACAACTTTGCGGCATACTTTTTCATTGGTTTCTTCTCAGTTTGCTCATGCACTTTTTCATTGGTTTCTTCTCAGTTTGCTCATGACTTAGAAATGCATGATATTTGGTATTAATCGTGTGCATTTCAAGTTATTTATAATTAGTTGAGCCTTGCACATATGAGGGGTTTATGTAGGTAGACACTGTAATGAAAGATGTGGATTAATTCTCTTGATTTGCAAGAATATGATAGAGATAGTACCAGAATTTGATTAAGGTATTAGAAAAATGGTTGATCAAGCCACTATAAGATGATAATTTTACCTTGAAATGGATAATGATGTACTCTTCTAGTCAACCTAAGTACTTCTGAATAATTCTTTATCAATTTGATCTAAAAGAATGATTTAAAAAGGTATCATGGGGAATTTATGGTAGACTAGAAGCTTACTATGCTCATTACTTGTTTGGAACCTTTTAAAGTTTGTCTCAGGTAGCAGAGCTACTACTGGAAATATATTCCATAAGTATCCTTGTCGTCTGGCTTCTTTTGCTCTGGAGCTGAAAGCATTCCAAAGTTGTCTTTCCTTGGATTGAATTACGTAGACAAGTCAATATATTTTGGTGGGTATTCTTAAATCTGGTATCACTTATTGCATTGTTGGAAAGCTGGGTGGCATTTTATTAGTGCCAGATATTTTGTTTCTATTTGATTTATTTTCTTACTGAAGTAATATAGTATAATGACTTCTGGTTTGAAATGTCTTAGTCAGATAATTGGTGAAGACCAGCTTGACTTGTACCGCAAGACGAAGAAAATGAGCAAGAAGAATCCTTTTGTTTTCTTGGATGTATCAATTGATGGAGATCCCTTTGAAAGAATGGTTTTTGAGGTACTGTTATGTTTTAATTTGTTGAACTAGTATATCAACTATCAAGTGAACATTTTTTCTATATGCCGTGTTACTAAATGTTTTTTGTTTACTTAAAAGTTAAAATGCTTTACTAGTGCTGTTCAATTTGTAGTTAGCACCATTTTTCTTCGCTTGTTTATGATTATTTCAAATATTCTTTTTGATCCTGCAGCTTTTCTCTGATCTTGTTCCCAAGAGTGCAGAAAATTTCCGTGTATTATGTACAGGTAAATTCTTGTAAGAAATTGGTACCAAATTCTTCAAAAAATTACTTGGTTGTTAGTTTTGTTCGGTAGCAATCATATCTTCTGAATTTCACCAATCTTTGGAAATAGTCATCTTTGACTCTCCAAGTCTGGGAAAAAGATGCGCGATTTTGTTGCCAGGAAAAATAGAGAAACAATGTGTCAGATGTTTTGTATTTCTGTGGCGATTAGTATCATTAGATAATCATTCTGCTTGAATATCACATCAGCTGAAGACGTCTACCTCTTTTATCCTCATGGTTTTATTTTTAATAAAGAATTCCACACTTTTTTCCCACTACATTTAAACTTAAAGATTTTTATTCTAATTATGAATGATTTGTTAATTTTCAGGAGAGAAGGGACATAGCTCCAAGACCGGAAGACCTTTACACTACAAAGGATCATTCTTCCATCGCATTGTTAAAGGATCCATGGCTCAGGTATGTTTTTTGTCTTTGACTTGCATCAAGGCTAAATGCCACACTTTTGTTCTGGCTTAGTTTTCGGGTTGTGCATGTCTTAGAAGTCCTCTCTGTCATTTAGTCAGCTATCCTCTTTTATGCTGTAGGATACAGGGCTGATGGTCACGACTGCTTTTCTTGTGATGTAGTTTTAAGGTTGTGCTTACTAAGTTGTCCAACCTCATATATTTACTTAGCTTCATCATGTGCATCCCTTTTTTTGAAGAAATACACTTGTCTTCTTAATTACCAATAGATTGACGGCTGGTACATATTTTGCAGGGTGGCGATTTGCTTAAACATGAAGGTAAGTTATCTGAGTAGTACTTTTTATTTGTGCTCTACCTGATCTAATAATTTCAAAACAAGTGTACATTATGTGATGCTTAAAAATTAAAATCAATGGATCATACTGTCTTAATCCCTTCTTTTATCCTAAATTTGATGAGCTGGAAAGGATCGACTCTTTGTCCTCAATCGAGTGTTCTATTCCCAAGACAAAATTTTGAGCTTGTCAGTGATTGATGGCAGCACAACACATTTATGCAGGCTTCTTAGCTTTTCGTAACACAGGCCTTGTCATCTAAGGAAGGATACTAGCGCACAATTTGTACTTCTAAAAAGTGCAGTACACCACTTGTAAAAACAGTGCACGTCGTCTTAAACTATGAGTTTTAAACTCTTAGTTTCTGAAGTTGGATATGAAAAATCAGAAATGGCAATAATTTATCAAAAAAGAAAAAGAAAGAGAAACACAGTAGTTGCAACAGTGAAAATAAAAGCTAAATCATGAAGAATAAGAAAAATGCGTCTTTTATATGAAAATTGTGTTCTAAACTGTTTCTTAACCTGTATGCGAAGGCTTAAATTAGCAAGGGATATGACCGTTACAAATCCAGAAATTATTGGGCTTAACAGAAGGGGGAACCTGGACTTTGGCTGTGACTTTAGCCTTTTGGCCCTGGTACCACAAAAGTGAAAGATTATCTACTGAACAATATCCATTTTAGCTGCCATTTCTTATTCAATGGAGTTGTAATGGCTGTAATGTGAGATTCTACTAATTACAAGGACTATAAATTTGTAATGTAACCATTTTTTGATGATCGTGTCTGTTTGCTTTTCTTGCATTATTATTTTGTAAGGCATGGATCCACATGTTTCTTGACATTATATTGGACCTCATTGCTGCTTTGCAGGGAGTTATGGAGAAAGCATATACGGGGAAAAGTTTCCAGGTGAGAATGAACGTGTTCTGGTTTCTTTTAGTGAAGATTCTGTAATTAAATTTGTTGACCTTGTGATTATGCTTACCTGAAGATGTCAGTTATATAACTATGTTTTCTTTAAAAAGTATGATTCAAATCATTAATAGAAGTTTGGCTAAACAATTTTCACACGTGGATGCACGTTCATATACGTATTTCTTTCCCCACAAATCATTTGTATCTTGAAAGAAAATGGGTTTCCTTTTTGCGTTGCCTGTGAAGGTGGGGGCTGACTTTGATCTTATTCTCGCTGCATGGGAGCTTCGACCCAATGAAATTCGACAATTGTATATCTGTCACTTAAAATGGTAGGGTGTGTGCATATTTTGCCTACTTGTGTATGCACGTTTTGATTTTTGGTTAGTATCATTTCAAGTAAATATAATCTTGTTAAAGTACGTGCAGTTTACAATTACACTATCATAGGCATTTTCTAGTTCTTCTTTTCTTACTGGTAACGTGATAGGGTTAGTTACGCACTAGTATCAGAGTTTTTGGTTCAAAGTGGCCAGTCTGGTAACTGTAATCTGAGAACCAATATATTGGTCTTTTTTGTGGATTATGAGTTCTTAGGTAGATGTTGATGGTCCAAAATATTAAGCTTTGTTGAGGTATTAAGGTTTAAGTGGTTAACTAAAAGTGTCTGATTGCTGAATTTTATAAAAAGAAAATAAAAAGAACAAAGGTCTGATTGCTGCAACTACCTTTCGAACAACATGATAACAAAGGAAGACAGAAAATTGCATAGATAGGAGGAAACAATCAAATCCACTCATCCTGAATGGAACAATTGAAGAAAAATATAGAATTATATTGTAGGAGTAAGAAAGAGAAGATGAGGCTTCTCACAAATTTAAGTTTCATTACTGGCAACACTTATCGCGCTATTATCATTATTGCTTCACAACCACAATTGTCATTTGCTTTCATTAGTCTCATTTTTTCTACTACAGTTGTCAATATGGATTATTCTGTTATTATTTCTTCAAACACATAAGAATTTGCTAATATGACTGGAGAAATAAGTCATAGAGCTCTTTCATTTGATCTTGAATCTTGTTTAGTAGGGCTTCGTAAGAATACCTACTTTTTGTGTGCACTTTCTCTGTTTTGCAATGTGTTTAATTGTAGTATCCATGCTGCTGCTCTTAGTGGAGGATTTAGATATAGTGACCTTGTGCATGTGAGATGCCTTTCTTTTGAGGAGCTTTAAATTCATCTACAATTTTTTTCCCTGGTTTTCTGGATTTCTCTATCATTTCATGTTGATTAGCATACTTTTAGAGAGTGCTTGTTCTTCTAGTTTGCGGATGTTTAACATGCAGTTGTAAATCATTGCAGACGAATCCCCCAAACTAAAACATGATGAACCTGGTCTTCTTTCAATGGCAATTGCGGATCGTGATACCCGCAGCTCCTTATTCAGTATCACCTTCAAAGCTAATCATCATTTGGACAGGTATGTTTGTTTTTTAGTGCACTATATCACTTTCATTGATTTTATTCTAGTTGAACTGGTTCTGAGTTTGAAGTAGTACAATATTGTAGGATTGCTAATACTTTTAATTTATTTGTTCATTTGTTTGAAGAACTTAGCATCTTTCTCAATGATGAATTTATGGCATGTACACAACAGGAAATATATTGTGTTTGGAAAACTTGTTGAAGGACATGAAGTCTTGAAAAAGATAGAAAATGTTGGTGATGAAAAAGGAAAAGAAGCTGTTAAGATCGTAAATTGTGGTGAACTTGCGAATGAGTATCAGAGTTTTGGTATGTTAAAATGTGGATTGCCGTGTTCACTTCATATGTACATATATATATGTATATATGTATAACTAGTTTTAGTTAATCAATTGCTGCTCAATTTATTGTCTTAATAAGCAGACAAAAGGAAAGTGAGTAAACTGAAAAATGGGAAGGATGTTTCTTCTGAGGCTAACAGTCATGAAGTACGGCGTAAGAGGAAGCATAAGAAATCTTCAAAAGATAGAAGGAAGAGGAGAAGAAAGTATTATACTTCTGAATCTGATAGCTCCTCAGATACGGAGTCGGAAACATCTGATTCTGACAGTGAGTCAGACTCAGATATATCTTCATCATCTGACATTAGCTCATCAAGTGATGATAGGCGTAAGAAGCGAAAGAGATCTTATAAGAGAGACCGATATAAGCGTGGAAAAAGAAGGGATCGTAGGCGTGACAAAAGGCGCAAGAGGCGTGATAAGAGATCAAAGCGCAGATCAAAAAGGTTGTATTAGAATATTGATTATAAATGTTTTCAAATGTGTTAACTTCAAGTATAGTGGTCTAACTTCAGATTAAATTCGGCCACCTCAATATGACCTAACAAAGTTGTCCAATATTGCCAGGAATCCAGAGGGCTGCGTACGTGCAAAGCCAGGGGGGAATATAGGAACTTGAATATATAGAACTGAACTGTCTTGGAAACTTTTTTAGTATGCAGTCTAAGAAATTCCCATGCACTTAATAAGGGAACTAATTTATAAGGGTTCATATTTTGTATTGGAAGTTAGAAAATATTTAGATTTGGCAAGGGAACTTTGCATCACTTTGTGCACCTATACAGAAGGTTTTTCACTTTGTGAACCTTTATAGGTGGTCTTGCACTGTGTGCACCATTATAGAAGGTCTTGTTACATTTCATTGTTTTGTAGATCAGAATATTGTTTAGATCGCTTTTGTTGTAGGTTTAAACACCATTAAACCTAAGGTCGTTTTGTCCGATTACAATGATTCTCTGAAGAAAGTGTCGATCTGAGTTGATTGTAGAACACTCGTCCAACTTGTGCACATTGACCTTGTAACGTTTTCCTAATTGTAGCTTAGACCTAATGGTTTTGATGTCTGGTTAACCAAAGTGTATAGATTAAGGGTCACAATTGCCATCTTTGGATCTCTACAGTAAGTCATCATTTTGATTTTAGTGTTATTCTACAATATCATCCTGATGTTATGCCATGCCTTTATGTTTTATTAATATAGGGCATCGGACACTTCTACTGAAAGTGGAAGTGAGAGTACCTCAAAGGATGATAATGGTGATGCTCGTAGAATGGATCGGGAGCATAAAAATACTGCTCAAATAACTGGTATGCTTGAGTTTTTTGAACTCTTTTCCAGAAAGAATACTGTTACTCGGCTATTGACAGAACTTTTGTGTTCTCTTCTCTCTCTCATACTTGTCTATATCTTTTGTTTTGAATATATTTTTCCTGTGTAATGCCTCTGGGAATTTATGTAGTAGATAACTTATTTGGAATACCTTCTCCTGACAAGTGTCATTCTATATGGGGTTAAAAAAATACTTTGTATTAAAAATATGTTGTATACTTGTATGTTATTGGTTTCGAAAAGTTGAGACATCTCTGCACAGAGGTTTACCAAAGGTCACCAGACTCGCCATAATAGACAATTACTTTCTCTATTAGCTCAAATTGCTGTTCTGTAATACATGTAGAGCATCATGTATTGACCAATCTTCAATTGCTGCTGAGTTGGGTGGCTTTGATTGCATTCTTAGTCATGCAATAGTGAAGGTTGATTTCAGCTAAGTGGGGTTGCTCATTAATTCTGATTGCTTCAACTTTTTTAGGTCCCGGGATACCCTACCATATAATAGAAATTGTCATCTTATGAATCTATCACACCCATTGTTGTACATTTTGTAATTTAAAATTTTGACGTATTTATTATTTGAAGAGTTTCATTGGTGATTTTGATATTTACAATCAAAGGCAGTAGCGATTTCCTCTGTATTATATAATCGATGTAGCAAAGTTGTTTTATTTGGTTCAACCATCATATTGTTTTTTTAAGCTTCATTTTTTACTTGTTCCTATGTTTCTGTTACATTCTCTTTTTCTTAATGTTGGGTGCATTTGTTGTTAACTTTATGCAGCTGGAAATGATTCTCCTCTTCTGGAAGAGAAGGAAGGTAATTCCCTTTGTCATAAAAAGTTGGATTCTCCTGATATGCTCGAAAGGGAGGAGGGTGAATATCCCAAGGAAAATGGAGAGCAGCAAAGCAATGGGAATGAAGTGGAAATTAGATCGGAAAAGATAGCAGATAGACAACCTGATGTAGTTGATGATCACCCAGGCAAATCTAGGTTTACTTTCTATTCTTCTAACACATACGTTAATATTTATGCTTTGCACGTTCTTCCAGATCTGGTATTTTATTAAAAGTTGATGAGCAGGAGCCGAAGCATAAGCCCTAGAAGGACGTTGAGTAAGAGTATGAGTATTAGTCCCAAAAGGAGTTTGAGCAAGAGCCAGAGTATGACCCCCAAAAGAAGCGTGAGCAGGAGCCCCAGTGTTAGTAGAAGCCCTCTGCAGGTCTCTCGAAGAAGTAGGAGTATCACCAGAAGCCCTGCTAGAAGTGGAAGCAGCAGAAGCCCGGCTAGAAGTGTTAGCAGGAGCCCCGCTAGAAGTGTTAGCAGGAGCCCTGTAAGGTCCAAGAAAGGAAGAAGCATCAGCCCAAGCTTAGTACGAGCCAGACCTCGACGAAGCACTACCAGGAGTCCTATATCATCCCCACGTCAGAGGAGCTTTAGTCGGAGCCCTCCAAGAACCTCATCCAGAAAGTCTTCAAGAAAATCAGCAAGCAGAAGTCCTGTTAGATCTTCTCGAAGAACTGTAAGCAGAAGCCCTGTAAAATCATCTCGAAGAAGCATTAGCAGAAGCTCAGGTAGGGTCCCTTCGTGGAGAAGTGTTAGTCGAAGCCCAAGTAGAGCGCCTACAAGGAATAATCGTCGCAGTTGTTCTAAGAGTCCTGTAGGTGTGGGACGTAGGGCAAGGTCACCTTACGCAGATCGTGGAAGGAGCATATCAAGAAGTCCCTCACCAAATGGTTCACCTAAGCGGATCAGACGAGGAAGGGGTTTCAGTCAGCGTTACTCTTATGCACGCAGATACCATTCTCCAGATCGTTCTCCTGTAAGGTCATATCGCTATGGCAGTAGAAGTGACCGTGACAGGTAACAAGCCAAATATTTTTTGGGCTAAGATTTCAGGTAGAATGTTTCTCTCCTAGTAGTGTTTTTTTTTAATGTATATTTTTTTATGATTGCTAGATATTCAAGTTATAGGAGATCCCCCAGGCGTCACAGGACTCCACCTAGAGACAGAACTCCTCCAAGGTCCGTGATGTGATTAGTTTGTTACTCAAATTAAAATTTGACTTTCACAACTTTTAACTTATTTATTTCGGAGCTGATTAATCAGAGATATTCCTGTGGAAATTTTTGTCATCTTATATTGACTTATAGATTAAGTAGCACTGGTCCTACTAGCAAGGAACTAATTCCCTGCTGGAGCACCCACCAGATTTTACTTTAGACACTAATGGCCTTATGGCATCACTTTTTCATTCCACAGTCCTGGTAGTCTTGGTATGAAAAATATATATTAAAATTTCAAATAGATAGAAACATAAGAATACAATAAAATAGGACAAGAAGTCACACTACTGGACTAATCGAAAACAAGACCAAAAGAGAATGTACTTGTTATCCCAACTTCTTGTATGTTTGAACTTTGAAATTTAGATTGAACCTACATGTCCTTTGAGGAATGTTTATATATAATGCAAGATCCAAGTGGGTTAATCATGTTCAATGCAATATCTGCGATATGGGTTTGCATCCACGGGTATTCGGAAAGTTTTCATTTATCTAAATATGTAATAGACCTGTTTAGTTGCTACCATAACATATCAGGAGAAATAAACACACTCAAGAGTATGCGATTATGATGTATGGGATCTGTTACTGTGACAACCTCTTTGAGGTCGAACATTACGTAGTTCTTCGACTGTATGCTTGTTATAAGGTTGACTTGTTTTGCACTGTCTTACAGATACAGAGGCAGAAGAAGCAGATCCCGGAGTCTTAGTGCATCACGGAGCCCAATCCGCTACCGCAGTCGCCGTTACAGTCGCAGTCCTGTACGATCACCCCTGGAGACATCTAGGTATCGTGCATCACCTCATGTCGAGAGGCGGAGGTCACCTTCTCGGAGTAGGAGCCGATCTGAATCCAGGTCTTCACAATCACAATCACCCAAGCGTGCTAGCAAAGAAAAGTCACCGTCTTCTTCGGAAAGCCCGCCTGGAAAGAAGGGTCTAGTCTCTTATGGCGATGGTTCTCCGGACTCGGGCCAGAGGTAAAGAAATGCATCTGTCTTGACTGATGGATTTTGTTTTCCAAGTGGAAGTCAAATCATCTCTTAATTTTGCCAGAGTTGTGCAATCTCAAGTAAAAAAGGTTGAACTTCCTTAGGTGGTTGGTTTGTTTGAATATGTATGTTAAATAATGGATGTTGATTGCACTTATTGAAGTAGTGTGGTAGAAGATATTATTATTGCTATGACCGGTTACTTTTCATTTTCCGGATTTTATGAATATTATGGAACTTGCATCCTTATTAGTATCTAACTAGAGGCTATGAATGGCTAGTTTTATCTAGTCGATTATTGATGGGCTGTACTTTACAATTCATCTTGTATTGTCGAGTTGTACAGTATTTTTTGCTAGTGCTTGTTATCAAGATATCTATCTAGATATATCTAGCATTTTCCAAGAAATGGAAAGAATACGAATAGGATCAGGATATATAGGTTATCAACAAACATCAATTTGTTGAAAGTGATACTAGTTCTAGTTTTCCTTTAAATAGCCGATTGCACGAGGAAGAAGGTTATATACAAGAGTTGCATGTTTTTGAGTAGAGGAATTAGAGTAATTGCGGTTTTGATAATATGCTAGCCTGAAAATGGAACAGGAACAATTAGGCTATAACAATCAGTACTTCTACGCTGACCGATCCAATTTATTTATTTTTCTGGATTTGACTCTCAAAAAAATGCTTAGTATTTTTTTCAACCGAAATTTTTATATAATTTAGTGATTTAGATATAATTTGGATATATATAAAAATAGTGTTGCACAGAAAAATTATTGGATTTTATAAAAATTTCAGTTGAAAAAAAATTCTCGGGAGTCGAACCAATATATATATATATATATATATATAGAGAGAGAGAGAGAGAGAGAGGGAGATGATAGACACGTAATTCATACATTTTATTATCCTTAATTTTGTCCTTTTAATTATATTAGTTTATTAAATTAATATATTTTATTTATTTTGTAGGATTTAATATTTGTTGCAATAAAGTCAAAATCTTGGTGATCAAGCTATATTTAATGCTCTTATTCATCTAAGGAATATCCAAGAAGAATCTTACAAGGAGAAGGAAAGAGGTGGACCAATCTTGGTGTGCAAGTCAAATCCAACAAGAGAAGGAAAAAATCTTGGTGTGCAAGTCAAATCCAACAAGAGAAGGGAAAGTATATCTAGAAGATTTTTTTGAGAAGTTGATTGGGAACAAAACTGTCCAAGTTCAATGAACCTAAATTAGGGTTCAAAGTTATTTTTCCTATAAATAGGCCTCTTATTTTAGAGAGAATGGCACCACTTGTTATTTTTTTTTTCTTAGTTCTTCACTAGTGTAGAAGGGAGCAACATATTTAGAGTTTGTTTTTCTCTTATTCTAATCACGTGTGAAACTACTGTCAGGGAGTATTTATATTTTTCTTTTATTTATATAATAGAAATTCTCTTTTTAATTATTGTTCTTATTTCATGCGAATTGTAGTACTAATATTATTTGTTTTTTGTTTTTAATTCCATGGCTAGCTAAATTTCTAATACCTCGGATTATGATGAAACTAAGTATGTCATAATAATATTTTTTTTTCGTTCCAAAATTAATGCCTAATTATTTTCGTCTTCATATTTTCCTCCGCATAAATTGCATATGATTTTTATATTGATTGCGAGGTTTTGATAAGTTATAGTTAATATGTGAATTTTTCATAGCTTATGCTTGCCCATATTAATTATATGAATCATTATTTTTAAAGGGAAAGGAGAATAATTTGGGAATTGATTTAGGAAATAAGAAATTATTTATTATGTTAATATTTGGTGGATTCTGATTTCTATGTATCTTTTCTCATTAATAATTTTCGTTATTAATTAGTAGTTTGAATAATTTAGTTAATAAATTTTCTCCACCATATTTATTTCTAATTCGCCTAAAATATTAATTAAGGATATATTAAAGAATTAATCTAGTCTCTGTTGGTTCGACCTGTACTTGTCAGTTCTTTAATTTGACACTGTGCACTTGCAGTACATATTTTAACACATCAAGTTTTTGACGCCGTTGCCGGGGACTAGAATTAATTTTTATTTATTCCTTAATTTTTATTTATTCTAATTAGCTTTAACTCTCTATTTTTTTTTCAGGATTATTGAAGCTTGTCGAAGGAGCGAAAAGATAAAGATTTTGTTGCTGCGCTTTCTTCGGTACTTCGTTTCTCTATATTTTTATTTTTTTTAAATTAAAAAAAAATAGTAGTTTAGTTTTTTTATATATTTTTTTATTTTGTCGCATTCATGCATTCACTCACGTAGAGCACATCATGTTAGGTTTTATTTATTTATTTATTTTTTTGTCAAATATAAACTGTGGTGATTGCTGGAGGATTGAGGTACGTCAAAATTTCTCTTTCTTTCGTAATTCACATAGTTTTAGGACACTTTATTTGTTTATATTATTTTTTTTAGTTGTGCATTTTCATCTTTAATCTAATATTAAGGGCACAACCTTAACAAGATAAGGTGGGGATTTCATCACCCTTCCTTGCCCCACAAACAACCCAATTTATATTTTGCATGACCATGACTTAATAAAATCAAGTAGACGTTGGCCCCTAGGATTCTCGAGCTCAATTAGGACAAGAAACTCCAAGAGGAGTCTGAATTTTAAATTAATCAAACTACTGGTGTCTAGGCAAGTGGTTCAAAAGGTATACGCCTAAATATTGTGTGGTTATTTAATTAGTCACCGTATCTACAGAGAGACTCCCGTCTTTCTTACACTTACCTGGCTAGTGGTATGATTAATTTCGAGTTTGGTGGACCTTGCGGTGTAACTTGGAACAGTTAGGAGATGTCTAGGTTTTATTTAGGCTAACCTTAGAAGTAATTATTTATTTATTTATTTATTTATTTATTTTGTGCTTATCTGATTATTTGTTAATTAGTGTATGCAAAAAGTGTGGATTAGGGACGAAACATCCCGATTAGTGAGAAAACTTAATTTTTCGAATTTCACTTTAAAAGATCTCACTTTAGAAAAAATGGAGGGCGCACAAACTGTTTCTTTAAGGAATCGATGTTATCTTTCCAGCTCTACCCAACCTTCATGTATCAGTTTACCACCGATAACTGGTAACAATTTTGAACTTAAGCCACATTTTATAAATATGTTACCTATGTTCACAGGGATAGAAGATGCATATTTATTTATTCAGAAATTTGAAGAAGTTTGTGCTCTAATGAAAATTCAACAATTGTTTGATGACTCAATTAGGCTAAGATTTATAACATTTGCTTTAAAAGATAATGCTAAAAAATGGTTATATAGCCTATCAAATAATTTCATATCAACCTGGGAGGGATTTGTTGTTACATTTCTAAAAAAATATTTTTCAAATCATAAAATTGCTAAAGTTAGGACTGCAATTCATCAATTTTGCCAACTTGAAAAAGAGTCCTTTTGGAAATATTTTGATAGATTTAAATATTTGTTATCCTAGTGCCCATACCACAGAATTGAGAAATGGAGATTGTGTCAAATTGCTTACGAAAGTTTAGACTATCCCACTAAAACAATGTTAGAGTCAATGTGTCAAGGGGATTTTTTGAATAATGATGAGGAAAAAGTTTGGGAGTTTTTAGAAGACTTAGCAGAAAAAATCATGCAATGGAAAACCACCCGAGAGACCGATAAACCTAGTTCATCTACGGGTGTTCATATAATTGACAATTCAATTGCTACCGAAGCTAAGTTGGCTGGTGTACTTAAAAGACTTGAAGCTTTAGAAACTAGGGGACAATCACACGTGAACCAAGTCTCAACACCAACACCTTTGTGTCTAAGTAATTCACCAAGCCATGTGATTGAGGAATGTCCTAGAGTTATGTCCCAACTCGAAGAATATGAACAAGTCAATTCAATATTTCAAAGACCTAGGAATGACCCATTTGCACCCACTTATAATTCAGGTTGGAGAAATCATCCTAATTTTGCATGGAGCTAAGGACCCTACTCAAATAATTCTTCAAATCAAGTCAATCAGTCTCCAAATCAATCTTTTCAACCTTACCAAAAGCCAAATCCTGGTCCGTACCAAAATTCAAGCTCAACAACCCAATATCCACCAAGTTTTTCTAATGAAAGTGAGAAGAGACTTAACGTTTCAGAGAAGAGCATAGAAACTTTAATGAAATCTCATAATAATTTCAATAATTTCATGCAAAACACTAACCAAACCTTATCTCGTCTAGAGATCCAAATGAGTCAATTGGCCGCTATTGTTAGTGAAAGAGAGAAGGGTAAACTTCCTAGTCAAACTCGAGACCAATCCAAAATTTTCAGTCCCTAATCAAAAACCTTATCATGCTAATTCACATGAAAACAACCACGTCACTCATGTGAATTCTATAATTTCTTTAAGGTCTGGAAATTATTTTAATAATCATGTCGGCATTGATAATGAAGAAGAGAAAAATTTAAATGTTGAATCTAACAATCCATCTTCAAAGTCAGCCCAACCTGAAAAGCCCACAAACTCTGAGTCAGTAGGCCCACCTACTAAGCTTGTGTTAAAAGATGATCAAACCACACCTTATGAGTCAATTGAAAAAGTGTTCAAACCAAAAGCCCCATTCCCTCAAAGGCTTATTTCAAACAAGCAGTCATCCCAGCTGGAAAAAATTCTAGAAGTGTTCAAACAAGTGAAAATTAATATTCCTCTTCTAGATGCCATTCAACAAGTTCCCTCATATGCTAAATGTCTAAAAGATTTGTGCACACAAAAAAAAAACCACTCATGTTCCTAAAAAAGCTTTTTTAACAATTCATGTTAGTTCTATCTTGTTATGTCAAGTCCCTATGAAGTATAAGGACCCCGGTTGTCCTACAATTTCATGCATCATAGGTGACACGTTAATTGAAAAAGCTTTGCTTGATTTAGGAGCTAGTGTGAACCTGTTACCATTTTCTGTGTACCAAACCTTAGGCTTAGGGGAGTTGAAAAAGACAAGTGTCACACTCCAACTAGCTGACCGTTCTGTTAAAGTACCAAAAGGAATAGTTGAAGATGTACTCATTAAGGTTGGTGATTTTGTCTTCCCTGTTGACTTTATTGTCCTTGAAACCCAGCCTGTTGCCAATCCCAAGGGTCAAATTTCTGTCATTTTAGGTAGATCATTTCTAGCAACTTCTAATGCGTTAATCAATTGTAGAAATGGACTAATGAAATTGACATTTGGGAACATGACAATTGACTTAAATGTGTTTAATGTGGGAGAGCAACCTAGTGATTTGTTTGACCAGTCTGTTGAAGTGAACATGATTCAACAAATGTCGGGAAATGAACTTATGGGGGAAGATGAAATTATTAACTTTTGTCTAAATCATTTTGGTCAAAATTGGGATGAAATTGAATACTTGAATGAGGTCAATGAGATGTTGGACTCCACAGCCCAAAAATCTTACTCTAGATTGGAACCTATAGTTGAATCAAGTTTGACACATTTTGAGCATTTTCACGAAAATCAAATTGACCTTCAATCCTCTTATGATCATTTTAAGTCTACCTTGGGTCCATCCGACGTGCCTTCCAGAAACACTAAATGTGATTTAACGAACCAAAGGTTGTGGACAATGATTATCTTCCATGTTTAGATAATGAGATCATATCTCCCATTGCAGATAATGCATGTGTTAATCAAGTGGCGTCTAAACATCTTGGTCTAACAGTTATTCAAAATGATGAAAATGTTTTAGTGCCCCATGGTAACAAATATGGATGACAAGTTTGGATAGATTTTATGAAGTTAGAATTTTTCAAAAGGAACCATCATTTTTAGTTATCATTCTCTGACTCAATTTTAAAAGAATCAGTCGGGTATGCTCACAATTGTTCTTCTGTTGCAAATTCTAACTATTTTCAATTACCAAGACCTCCTGAAAATCATACGCAATCCTCTTTAGGTTGTCTGTTTGTATCCCTGATCATTTACAGTCGCATAATTTTTAGGATGCATAATATTTGTAGATATGTACATTTGTTTTCTTTCTCACCACATTTTCTTGCAGAACAAATGCCCCGCATACAAGGTATAATTCTTTCATATCTTTGTTCTCTTTTCTTCATTTACATACATTCAGGACAATACATGATTTAGGTATGGGGGGAGTTTGTATGTATATTATTGTATTAGATTTTTTTTTCTTTCTAGGAAAGTATAGTAAAAAACACAAAAAATTTAAAAAAAATAAAAAAATTTATTTGACTTTTTATGGATTGAATTAATTCTAATAAGTATTTGTGGATCAAAACTCATAACTAAGATTGAAATATTTAGAACTCTTAAATCTTTGATAAGGTACAAAATCTTAGTTCGAAACACCATCTGAATTAAAATTAATTTCACAAGCATTTTTGCACATCATGTTTATACTAATTCTTAGTTGTGGGGTATAAACCATGATTCGAGTAATTTCAAAAAAAAAAGAAAAAGAAAAGAGGAAAGAATGAAAAAAAAAATGAAGTTGAGAAAAGTTGAAAAAAAAGGAATAAATAACTGTTTCAATGTCCATTAAACGAAATAACAGGATATCCAAGCTTCGAGAAGCATTGATATTCACGCTGAAAAATGTGACAGATAAAAGTTGTGACGCCCCCAAAACAGGTATACAACACCTATTCTGAGTCGTCAATAACATGGTACAGAAACAACTACAACTTTATTAATACAACATAAAAACTGTGAGTGTAAATACAAATATTGTCATCTAGACAATATCCACACTCAAATAAGTCCTCATTACAATTATTGGAACAATATTTTACAAAAAAAATGGTGAGGACTACTAAAACAACTTCCTAGAACCTTCATTCCATACCCCGACTAGTACCTGCTACATTCTCGCCTCCTGAGAAGAAAATGGAACAACAAGGAAAAGGGTGAGCTCAACTAGCCCAGTAAAGAATATTATGACTAAGATAATATACAACAAATTATCGTTAGTCTTCAACAGGGAAAAATTTAATAGAATACAATAGACAACAAGTTTTAATTCAATATTCGCAGCGGAAAATAATAATTCATAGAGAAGTTACGTAGAGAATGAAATCTACGATTATCTATGAATTTAAAAGCCCATCATCAATATTTTATCCCTGTAACATCAATCAATAAATATCTTGAATCAAATAGTCATCTTTGCACTACAGGCCAAAGATATCCATCAGTTGGTCATGTTCACCTCAACACCTGTTCATCTTTGCACTACGGCCAAAGATATTCATCAAAAATTATTCATCTTTGCACTACAGGCCAAAGATATTCAATTATATCATCATTTAAGACTGAGGATGATGAAAAATATTTTAAAGAAAACGAATCCAGTGAAGCAAAATAACAAATATTAAGGATTCGTATTTCAATTTATCCATGTCCAAAAATACCTTATCATAGTAAAGTAAAATTCAAGAATGATCAAAACATGGATACAATCAAAGCTAGTATCCAGAATAGATATTTGGACGAAAAGAAGGAAATTTCATTTTTCGGTGAATAGTAACTCGTGAATAGTAACTCATGAATAGTAACCCCGACATGAAAAGTTCCAAATTTAATAAAAATTCAGATCAATACTTCGGCATAATGATATTGAAGAAAATAATATCATTTAAGAAGAAATAACATCCCTTACCTCGGAAAGACGGTACTTCTGACTGGAATACTAGATATAGTGCTGAAGGAAACTTGCACCGTAAAGCAACACTCAAAGTATCAAATACTCACAAGAATACGCTCGTTATAGAGAGAGAAATAGAGAGAAACTTGTGTTTCTAGTGTGATTTCAATTCTAACCTAAGCACCCTATTTATAGGAAAATGCTTAGAACACCAAAGCAGAAAATTTAATATAATAATAATATCTTTATCAAATTTTCCTTAGCCCACCTCTAGACATCTGATCTCAGCCCATTTATATCATATGTTAGCCCACTTAAATGCCAAAAAACGTTTTTCTTCAAAATAATAAATAAAACTTCCAAAAATCAATTATTTCGGAACTTCAGAACTTCAATAATTCATAATAAATAGCCCTTTTATCAGAAAATTCGAATCTCGCGAGTTTTTATAGGAAATTCAATTCTCTACAACTTTACAGAAGAAAGTTTTTTCAAATTCTAAACAGAAATTGACCGAAATCCACAAACGGACGATTTTACAGTCAATAATAAATTTTCGGTCAAGAATTGTGTCCACCAACACACAAAACATGTGTTAATCATTTAATGCCACAAAAATACTCTTCCTCCTCATATACTCATATATCCCACATTTATTGTAAAAATATCACCATCAATATATTATTAAAATAATATATTTAAATGAATTATTTTATCAGAAAAAGATAAAATATTAATTTTCAACAATTGTCACATTAAAAATTTTCTCCATCTATATCCACATAAAATTAATATTTTTCTCATCATATAAATCAATAATTAATTATACACAAATAATATTACAGAACCACAGTACTGGCAACCAGGCCGTTCCCAAGAAAGAGGGGGCTTTCCAATAAGGATTTCTCCTTACTGGCGCGCAATTAGATGACCAAACCTCTCCTTAGACAGAACTTTCTAGACATTGCCAATAATGTTATCTAATAATATTATTCAGATAATATAAATTATTGCTCCGATAATAAAAAAATACTGCGTAGTGACAATTATTGAAACAACAGTAATATAAAATATCAACGCAGCAATTATTGAATCAATAAAATACAATATTGAACAGTAAATACTGTAACAATTATTGAGTAGTGCCTTCTTACGTAAGAATCAATAATTGGTGCAATACCGTGTGCTACGCGTATTACCGTGTTTTAACCACCGGGTATTCCAACAGTATTAATGGTAACAACTACGCCGTTATTTATAAATAACTTATTTTTGTCGTTTTCTTCATCCAATAGCTTTCTGTTATGGGGCCCACACAAGGCTGCGCCGTCGTACGAATATTCCCCGACAACAAGAATATTCCACGACCAAACAAATATTCTCCGACAACAATGAATATTTTATAACCACTTGCTTATTTAAAATATTTGCGCATTTTACCCATAACTAACCACATTAATCAAATCAACTCTTACTATTTCAGAATAATAAATAGAGGAAATTAAATTTCATTTATTAATAATTTGGGGTCTTACAACCTCCCCTCCTTATGAAATTTCGTCCTCGAAATTGACATACGTACCTGGTGTTTCGAAAAGATGAGGATACCTCGCTTTCATTTCCGTTTCCAACTCCCAGGTCATTTCCTCAATAGCATGGTTTCTCCACAAAACTTTAACTTGTGGTATGACCTTCGTGCGTAGGACATGCTCCTTCTTATCCATGATCTTGACAGGTACCTCCTCGTACGTTAAGTCTTCAGCTATCTCATCCGGTTCTAACTCAATAACATGGTTCGGGTCTTTCACATATTTACGAAGCACAGATATATGAAAAATATTATGAACACGAGACATACTTGGAGGTAACGCAAGTCTATAGGCCACATTTCCTACTCGGTCAAGAATCTGAAATGGACTAATAAATCGTGGATTGAGCTTTCCTCTCTTCCCAAATCTTGTAACTCCTTTCTATGGAGCTACACGTAATAATACATGATCCCCAATGTCAAATTCCACGTCCTTTCGATGAAGATCCACATAACTCTTTTGTCGATCCTGTGCCGTTTGTATACGTTGTCGAATCGTTTGGATCTTCTCTGTAGTCATTCGTACCAACTCTGGTCCCAACAACGTTGCTTCTCCCACCTCATCCCAACATACTGGAGAGCGACACTTTCGTCCATACAATGCTTCAAAGGGAGCCACACCTATACTTGCCTGATAACTGTTGTTGTAGGAGAATTCCACCAATGGTAGGTACTTATCCCAACTTCCTTTGAAATCGAGGACACAAAGTCTTAATAGATCTTCAAGAGTTTGAATAGTCCTCTCTGATTGCCCGTCCGTTTGAGGATGGTATGCCGAACTGAATCGTAAATCCGTGCCCATAGCTTTTTGCAAGCTAACCCAAAATCTTGAAGTGAATCTTGGGTCACGATCCGAAACTATGGATACTGGCATGCCATGCAACCTTACAATCTCATTCACGTACATACTAGCAAGACGTTCAAGGGAATAAGTCTCCCGTATCGGCAAGAAATGAGCAGACTTGGTTAATCTATCAACTATAACCCAAATAGCATTTATACCTTGAGAAACCGTGGGAAGACCCGTAACAAAATCCATGGTAATGTGTTCCCACTTCCATTTCGGAATCTCAAGTGGTTGCAATGGACCCTTTGGTACTTGATGCTCCGCCTTTACACGTTGACAAGTTAAACACCTCGAGATAAACTTTGCAATCTCTCTCTTCATATTGTTCCACCAAAATGTATGTCGAAGATCACGATACATTTTAGTACTTCCAGGATGGATTGCAAATGGTGTAGTGTGTGCCTCCATCATGATCTTGTACTTTAAATCAGAATCGTTAGGAACATAAAGTCTGGAGTGGACTCGAAGTATTCCTTCTTCATCGATTCTTGCTTCTGGAATAGCACCTTCTTGCACTTTCTTCTTCATACGCATCAGCTCCGGGTCTGTAGCTTGAGCAACTTTAACTTTATTGATTAAAGTTGGTTCTACACGTATACTTGACATCATCGCACTCGTTCCTGCATATGATCTTCTACTCAACGCGTCAGCTACCACGTTTGCTTTTCCAGGATGGTATTGAATAGTGTGGTCGTAATCTTTCAACAGCTCGAGCCAACGTCGTTGCCGCATGTTGAGTTCTTTTTGAGTGAAGAAATATTTGAGGCTTTTATGGTCTGAATATATCTCTACCTTCTCCCCATATAGATAGTGCCTCCAGATCTTTAGTGCGAAAACGACTGCTGCCAACTCTAGATCATGAGTAGGATAATTCCTCTCATATTCTTTAAGTTGTCGCGAGGCATAGGCTATGACTTTCCCACGTTGCATGAGAACACATCCTAACCCTTTGCCTGAAGCATCGCTGTAGATAACAAATCCATCCGAACCAGATGGTATTGTCAGAACAGGTGCCGAAATGAGTCTCCTCTTAAGCTCTTGGAAACTCTTCTCGCATTCTTCGCTCCATACGAATTTGATATCCTTCCGAGTCAGCTGAGTTAACGGGGTAGCGATTCGAGAAAACCCTTCTACGAATCTCCGATAATAACCAGCTAAGCCTAGAAAGCTACGTACATCGGTCACCGTCTTCGGTTGCTCCCAGCTTTGTATTGCTTCAATCTTCGCCGGGTCCACAGATACTCCATGTTTCGACACCACGTGCCCTAAGAATGCTACTTCCTCAAGCCAGAACTCGCATTTCTTCAACTTAGCATATAGCTTGTTTTCACGCAGCCTTTGGAGTACCAGCTTCAAATGGTGCTCATGATCTTCACGGCTTTTGGAATATATGAGGATGTCATCAATAAAGACAACAACGAACTGATCCAAATAATCCTTGAATACTCGGTTCATCATATCCATGAAAGCCGCATGAGCATTAGTCAATCCAAAAGACATGACTAAGAATTCATAATGCCCGTACCGAGTTCTAAAGGCAGTCTTCAGAATATCCTCAGTTTTAACCTTCAGCTGATGATATCCAGAACGAAGATCAATTTTTGAAAAGAATTGTGCTCCTTGTAACTGGTCAAACAGGTCATCAATACGAGGTAGCGGATACCTATTCTTGATGGTGACATGGTTTAATTCCCGATAATCGATACAAAGTCGCATACTCCCGTCTTTCTTCTTTACAAATAAAACAGGAGCACCCCAAGGAGATGTACTAGGACGAATGAAACCGATGTCTAACAACTCTTGTAGTTGGACTTTTAACTCCTGAAGTTCAATAGGAGCCATTCGATATGGGGTTTTAGAAATAGGCTTTGTACCAGGTTCAAGATCAATAAAGAATTCAACTTCACGTTCCGGGGGTATACCGGGAAGTTCTTCAGGAAATACGTCAGGAAAGTTACTAACAACAGGAATATTATTCAAATTTGACGTGTCTTTATTCAAATCCATAACATGGGCTAAGAAAGCTTGACATCCGTTTTTTAATAAACGAATAGCTTTATGACTTGATATGACAGTGATTTATTTTAATGGCTTTGTTGCTTGAATTCGAACAATAGGTTGATTTGGAATATGAAAACTAATCACCTTACGAAAATAATCAATTTTGGCATGATGAGTAGTTAACCAATCAATTCCTAAAATCACGTAAAATGCAAGTATCTTTAAAGAGATAAGGTCAACAGGTAAGGTGATGGTACCAACTTGGATCTAACAAGATTTATAAACAGTGGATGTGATGAAAGTTTCCCCTAACGGAGTCTCCACAGATAAATCAAAGTCTAATTTCTCCGGAGTCAAGTTTAAACGTTGATCACAAGTAGGAGAAATAAATGAATGGGTAGCACCGGTATCTAGTAAGGTATAAACTTCACATGAATTTATGATTAGCTTACCCGTGATCACCTCGTTTGGGTTCCTCGCATGTTGACCAGTCACGACAAACGCTCTTCCAGGAACTGTTGACTTTGACTTTTCTAGGGCAGCCTTTTGAGTCACCGTCCCCGCTGAACTTGGTTTCGCTATCGTACAATCTCGAGCGATATGTCCTTCCTTTCCACAATTATAGCATACCTTGAACTGTTGTGGACAGTTTGGGCTGATATGTCCCTCTTTTCCACATTTATAGCATATGACCGATGGTCGTTCTCCTCCCTTGGAACCAGTTGCTGCCGGTGCTGACTTCTTCGTATTATCATTGTTGAATCTCCTCTTTTTAAAATCTCCTTTCGACTAGCTTCTTCTATTTTCATAGCCACGATTACCACCAGAGTGGTTACCGTTCTTGTCTGTACTTTTCTTTCTCCGTTGGTTATCATTGTTCTGATGACTGTTGTCACCGATATGATCCTGGTTGTGGTCCCTCGGTTGACCGTACTCGTTATCTCGCTCTAATAATTGAGCCCTGTTGACAACATCTGAATAGAGAGAAAATTTATGAGAAATGAGATATTAACGTATGCCGGGTTTCAAACCTCTCAGAAACATCCGTGTCATACGTTCCTCATTCTCCACCAAATGAGGTGCAAACCTGGACAACTCTGCAAACTTCGCCTCGTATTGGGACACCGTCATGTTATTCTGCTCCAGTCTAATAAACTCTACCTCCTTCATATGACGAATACTTTCAGGAAAGTACTTGTCATTGAATAGCTTCTGAAATATCTCCCAAGACATGCTGAGTGCAGCTGGATGGGTACGCTTCACAGATTCCCACCAGTAGTCTGCCTCGCCACGGAACATAAAGGTGGCAAATAGAATCTTCTGTTCCTCCGTGCATCCCAAGACATCAAATATCTTGGTAATTTGCTTGAACCATGTCTCCGCCTTAATCGGATCCGGCTTTTCCCAGAATTCTGGTGGTCCCAACTCTTTGAACTGCTTGGCTGTGACCAGCTGTGCGTTGCCATTGTTTCTTCCTATATTTTGAACAGGAATCTCCTTCGTCTGGTTTTGCATGAATCGCAAAAAGCTTCTAAACATCTCATCGTTCACCGTCTGCTCAGTGGTGTTGTTCACAGGAGGAACATTGCCAGCCTGTTGCACGTTCTCCTCGTTGGTGAGTACAGGTGTCTCCACGGTTTCATTTACTCCATTGTTAACATTCTCAGTCGACATTCTCAAATACTGCCATAAAACAAGGGTTAATTTAACAAATTAACAAATCACATAATATCCCTATATTATGACCAACCAACAAATAAGCTTAGGTAGGACACACTAGCGAAGGATTTACTCGTCTCTCCCCTCCTAGTTCTATTCCCCGATCTCCGCCAGAGATCATATCCCTAAGCTCTGATACCAACTGTGACGCCCCCAAAACAGGTATACAACACCTATTCTGAGTCGTCAATAACATGGTACAGAAACAACTACAACTTTATTAATACAACATAAAAACTGTGAGTGTAAATACAAATATTATCATCTAGACAATATCCACACTCAAATAAGTCCTCATTACAATTATTGGAATAATATTTTACAAAAAAAATGGTGAGGACTACTAAAACAACTTCCTAGAACCTTCATTCCATACCCCGACTAGTACCTGCTACATTCTCGCCTCCTGAGAAGAAAATGGAACAACAAGGAAAAGGGTGAGCTCAACTAGCCCAGTAAAGAATATTATGACTAAGATAATATACAACAAATTATCGTTAGTCTTCAACAGGGAAAAATTTAATAGAATACAATAGACAACAAGTTTTAATTCAATATTCGCAGCGGAAAATAATAATTCATAGAGAAGTTACGTAGAGAATGAAATCTACGATTATCTATGAATTTAAAAGCCCATCATCAACATTTTATCCCTGTAATATCAATCAATAAATATCTTGAATCAAATAGTCATCTTTGCACTACAGGTCAAAGATATCCATCAGTTGGTCATGTTCACCTCAACACCTGTTCATCTTTGCACTACGGCCAAAGATATTCATCAAAAATTATTCATCTTTGCACTACAGGCCAAAGATATTCAGTTATATCATCATTTAAGACTGAGGATGATGAAAAATATTTTAAAGAAAACGAATCCAGTGAAGCAAAATAACAAATATTAAGGATTCGTATTTCAATTTATCCATGTCCAAAAATACCTTATCATAGTAAAGTAAAATTCAAGAATGATCAAAACATGGATACAATCAAAGCTAGTATCCAGAATAGATATTTGGACGAAAAGAAGGAAATTTCATTTTTCGGTGAATAGTAACTCGTGAATAGTAACTCGTGAATAGTAACTCATGAATAGTAACCCTGACATGAAAAGTTCTAAATTTGATAAAAATTCAGATCAATACTTCGGCATAATGATATTGAAGAAAATAATATCATTTAAGAAGAAATAACATCCCTTACCTCGGAAAGATGGTATTTCTGACTGGAATACTAGATATAGTGCTGAAGGAAACTTGCACCGTAAAGCAACACTCAAAGTATCAAATACTCACAAGAATACGCTCGTTATAGAGAGAGAAATAGAGAGAAACTTGTGTTTCTGGTGTGATTTCAATTCTAACCTAAGCACCCTATTTATAGGAAAATGCTTAGAACACCAAAGCAGAAAATTTAATATAATAATAATATCTTTATCAAATTTTCCTTAGCCCACCTCTAGACATCTGATCTCAACCCATTTATATCACATGTTAGCCCACTTAAATGCCAAAAAACGTTTTTCTTCAAAATAATAAATAAAACTTCCAAAAATCAATTATTTCGGAACTTCAGAACTTCAATAATTCATAATAAATAGCCCTTTTATCAGAAAATTCGAATCTGGCGAGTTTTTATAGGAAATTCAATTCTCTACAACTTTACAGAAGAAAGTTTTTCCAAATTCTAAACAAAAATTGACCGAAATCCACAAACGGACGATTTTACAATCAATAATAAATTTTCGGTCAAGAATTGTGTCCACCAACACACAAAATATGTGTTAATCATTTAATGCCACAAAAATACTCTTCCTCCTCATATACTCATATATTCCACATTTATTGTAAAAATATCACCATCAATATATTATTAAAATAATATATTTAAATGAATTATTTTATCAGAAAAAGATAAAATATTAATTTTCAACAATTGTCACATTAAAAATTTTCTCCATCTATATCCACATAAAATTAATATTTTCCTCATCATATAAATCAATAATTAATTATACACAAATAATATTACAGAACCACAGTACTAGCAACCAGGCCTTTCCCAGGAAAGAGGGGGCTTTCCAATAAGGATTTCTCCTTACTGGCGCGCAATTAGATGACCAAACCTCTCCTTAGACAGAACTTTCTAGACATTGCCAATAATGTTATCTAATAATATTATTCAGATAATATAAATTATTGCTCCGATAATAAAAAATACTGCGTAGTGACAATTATTGAAACAACAATAATATAAAATATCAACGCAGCAATTATTGAATCAATAAAATACAATATTGAACAGTAAATACTGTAACAATTATTGAGTAGTGCCTTCTTACGTAAGAATCAATAATTGGTGCAATACCGTGTGCTACGCGTATTACCGTGTTTTAACCACCGGGTATTCCAACAGTATTAATGGTAACAACTACGCCGTTATTTATAAACAACTTATTTTTATCGTTTTCTTCATCCAATCACTTTCTGTTATGGGGCCCACACAAGGCTGCGCCGTCGTACGAATATTCCCCGACAACAAGAATATTCCACGACCAAACAAATATTCTCCGACAACAATGAATATTTTATAACCACTTGCTTATTTAAAATATTTGCGCATTTTACCCATAACTAACCACATTAATCAAATCAACTCTTACTATTTCAGAATAATAAATAGAGAAAATTAAATTTCATTTATTAATAATTTGGGGTCTTACAAAAGTAGCTTGACTAGTCTAATTTTGTGGCCTTTGTTACTCGAGTAAGTAAGCCCTTAGGGGTGTCTCTACACCTACTACCCTAAAGTCATCTGGTTTGGGAGTCATTGGTCCAACGCTCGCTCTACATGGGTAACTCTGAAAAGCCTAAGAAAATGAGACATTGCACAAGTCAATAATCAAAATTGAAAAAAAATGAAAAAAAGAAAAAAAAAGAAAAATGAGCTTGCTTGGTTTTCATGGTAAAAATCCCTACTAAGAGTTACATCATATACACATGCATGTATCACATGGAATTGATTTAATGAAGGATGGTGTCTAAAATAAAAAGATTGAGTATTTTTGATAAGGTAAAAGTGTGATTTTGAATTTAATCTTGCTTATGTATAATGTCCATAGATATTTAAAAGTTTTCTTTCAATTTCATAATTTGTTGAACCTAAAAATATTTTTTAAATTTTGTGGGTATATTCACTACAAACACTCACGAGACACAACTCGTCCACTTGGGGTAACCTTGGGGTTTAAAGGCTTGTTGCACATGCTAAGTGCAATCGTGTTTCCTACGAAAATGGGGTAGTATAATTTTTGATTTATTTTTATTTTTATTTTACTCGAGGACGAGCAAAAGCTAGATATGGGGGTATTTGATAGACACGTAATTCATACATTTTATTATCCCTAATTTTATCCTTTTAATTATATTAGTTTATTAAATTAATATATTTTATTTTATTTTATTTTGTAGAATTTAATATTTGTTGCAATAAAGTCAAAATCTTGGTGATCAAGCGATATTTAATACTCTTATTCATCTAAGGAATATCCAAGAAGAATCCTACAAGGAGAAGGAAAGAGGTGGACCAATCTTGGTGTGCAAGTCAAATCCAACAAGAGAAGGGAAAGTACATCTAGAAGATCTTTTTGAGAAGTTGATTGGGAACAAAACTGTCCAAGTTCAATGAACCTAAATTAGGGTTTAAAGTTATTTTTTCTATAAATAGGCCTCTTATTTTAGAGAGAAGGGCACCACTTGTTATTTTCTTTTTCTTAGTTCTTCACTAGTGTAGAAGGGAGTAACATATTTAGAGTTTGTTTTTCTCTTATTCCAATCACGTGTGAAACTACTGTCAGGGAGTATTTGTATCTTTCTTTTATTTATATAATAGAAATTTTCTTTTTAATTATTGTTCTTATTTCATGCGAATTGTAGTACTAATATTATTTATTTTTTGTTTTTAATTCCATGGCTAGCTAGATTTCTAATACCTAGGATTATGATGAAATTAAGTATGTCATAATAATATTTTCTTTCCGTTCCAAAATTAATGCCTAATTATTTTCGCCTTCATATTTTTCTCCGCATAAATTGCATATGATTTTTATATTGATTGCGAGGTTTTGATAAGTTATAGTTAATATGTGAATTTTCATAACTTCTGCTTGCCCATATTAATTATATGAATCATTATTTTTAAAGGGAAAGGAGAATAATTTGGAAATTGATTTAGAAAATAAGAAATTATTTATTATGTTAATATTTGGTGGATTCTGATTCCTAGGTATCTTTTCTCATTAATAGTTTTCATTATTAATTAGTAGTTTGAATAATTTAGTTAATAAATTTTCTCCACCATATTTATTTCTAATTTGCCTAAAATATTAATTAAGGATATATTAAAGAATTAATCTCGTCTCTGTGGGTTCCACCTGTACTTGCCAGTTCTTCAATTTGACACTGTGCACTTGCAGTACATATTTTAACACATCAAGAGAGAGTGGTCGGAATTCCCGATCCCCTAGGATAATTGTATAACTATTGGATTGACAAATGATTAGGTTATCACCTTTGGTCTAAACTTTTTGTTTTTTTTTTGGTAAACGTATGATATCACGGATGTGGGTAAGGCTGTAAAATGAGCAAACAGTTCAGGCTCGATTCGTACTCGCTCATTTAAAAGTTCGATTCGAGCTCGACTCGAAATATAAATGAGTCAAATATAAGCAAATTTTAAAGTTCGATAAATTATTCGAACCTCCTTAAATTATAATTTTCTATTGATACTCGGATCATATTCGTTTGAAAAGTTCAAATTGCTCGGGCTTGATTCGGAATCGTGCTTGACATTTAGCCTCAATCAAACCTTATTTTATACTCGATAAATTTTGTGAACTAAATCTGAACAGATCGACTCGATTCGTTTACACCCTTAGATGTGGGTTATTGTAAGCACCCTAGCTCATTGCACACCAAGTTGGCATCATGGAAATTGATATTTTTCCGTGTTTTTCAAAAACTCTTTGAAATAGTGCTCCCCAAGAATTAAATCAATGGATGCATGTATACCTGACAAACGGGCGGGCCGGGCCAACGGCGGGCCGGGCCAAAAAGGCCCGATTTTTGGTGGGCTGGAAATGGCCAGCCCGTGGCCCGTGGGCTTCGGCCATTAATTTTTTTTTTTTTTTTTGCAAAATCTTTGTTACACCAAAAATAATAATAATAAATATTAAAAATAATAAAATAATTAATAATAAACAATAATACAAACAAACACGATTAATTAATTACATACATTAACTACATATCTCAATTAATTAAAATTGTAATAGTATTATAAATTAGTATTATTAATTAATTTTTAATTATAGTTAAAATATATTGAAGATTACATTAAAAATAAATAGTTGTTGTAGCTCAGTTGGTTTGAACTCTTATTTATTTACTTACAAGTCTTGTGTTCAAGCCTCACAACCTAACACTTTATTTAAAAAAAAAATAAAATTTATTGACGGACGGGCCAGCCCGGCCCTCGGGCTTTGGGCCCGTTTACCAGGTCTAGATGCATGTAGTGTGCACCCCGTAGTAGTACTTCGTTGCACGCCGAGTTATAAAGTCATTTAAAAAAATAAAAAAATTCCCGAACAATGAAAAGAGGCCGAGGATAAGACTAAATTACAACTTATACACACTATACTTTTGTATCAAAATGGATTTGTATACATATATGTAATTTGGATACTCATTTTCTTAATGTCATTTTATAGATATAAAAATTCAATTATTTTATATCATCAAACTCACTTGAGTGAGACTATACGAATTTTAATGGAATGAAATAATTTTTAAATATAAATAAGTCGAGTTTGGGGTATTCAAACTTGAATAATTTAAATATTACTTTAGACCTTTTTTTTTTTATAGGAAATTCTTAATTTTTATTAGGAAAATTTCATGTTTTTATATAACATGTTCACATGAATGTGGATAACATCTACTATTTATTATGGAAATTAATATTTTTAGTTCCACAAATTTTCTCTTAATAAATGGGTCTCATATTTATATGGTAGAAAAACTTATAAAAATATCAAATTGTGAAAATAATAATTCCCTTTGTACATGAGGAAACTTGTGTAACTATCAAATAGTATGAAACTATGAATTCTCTTATTTTTATTTAGAAGTTGTAAATTAACCAAAATTTCAAGGTACGATAATGTAATATTTCTAAATCATCTGTACATAAATAGCACATTTTCTTCCTTTCTCTTTCCTGGTAGCAGTATAGTTTGGTCGCTTAAGAAGATTAAAATAAAGTCTATCAATCAGAGATAAAATGTGGAGAAGAGTGGTTTCATCTGATTTACAAACCCTAGCTCCATGGCGACGACTTTTTGGTGGTCTCCGCCGCCGATCCGCCGCCGTTTCCGACCAAATCACTGCTCGATTCCTCACCTCCGCTTCTTCATCATCCCATACCACGGCGTCCAAGCACACACCTCCTCCCTTCTCCTCCGGTAAATTTAATTTCTTTTTCCTGTTTTGTATTGTTTATTGTTTTTTTTTTCGTGGATAAATTGAATAGTTCTTGTACGAAATGAATATTTATTTGATCTTTAGATTTCTAGTGACATATGTATACATAAAGAATATATAGGTAGGTGTGTGTATGTGTGTTGAATTATGTTGTATGAGGAAAGTGGGAGATGATTTTGTAGAAGAAATTTAGTAATAAATGTGGGTTGAATGAGCGCAGCTATGGGGAAGAAAAGGATTGAAGAATTTATGCCTATTGCTACTGGACACGAACGTGAAGAACTTGAGGCTGAGCTTCAGGTTTTTTTTCCATTCTTAATTTAATCTTTTTGTTTATAAGACATACATATATGTATATGCTTTAATTTGATATTAAAAATGGTTTGAATCTTTTGATTTCCAGGGAAAAAACATTCTGGACATAAATTTCCCAGAGGGACCTTTTGGTACCAAGGTTAGAGAATGCATTATTTGTTTTATTAGCATGAATTATGTCGTCAAAAAAAAATGTGATTCAAGAAATGGGCTGCTATATGTACTTTGCGAAAATGCAGATCACATGTGTTGAGTTGTTGACAACCCAATAGAAAGTCAAGTTGGGTTTGGGGAAAGCATTCCCCCACCCCCTGCAGTTATATGGTTATTCTATATACATGCATATATTATTCATATTGAATTTTGAGTTTAATTGTATGGGATTACCTTTCAGGGTCCTATGTGATATATTCTTGCTGCAAATATATAAACTTTCTGTAGGTTATACAATGCTTTGCTTGCATTTTTAAATTTTAATTAATTTTTAAGAGGTATAATAATGGATGCATGCTAGCATGCTTAAAATTAATATTATCTCATGTTACAATTTTGTAGTCTTCATCTATATAGTAAAAAGTCTGTGTATACGTTTTGAAGTAAAGTAACTTTTAAATGGCTAAAAGAAAAGTAAAACTTAGACAGACAAATGGGAATCCTAATCCTGCCCTGTTCAATACTTGAATTAGGCACCCATACTTAATTAGGTGTGGAAGAGGGAGAAGGAGGTGGGGGAGGGGGAATGTTGGAGGAGTAACCCATGTATCAAAAAGAGAAAAATTAATTGGGAGAGGGATAACTTGCAGCTGAACCTTACCCATTTCTCAAAATACGATATTGTAATATGCTGAAAGTAGATTAATACTATGTATTATGTTATCTTGCATACTCGAGATCCATTTAAATGTATTCTTCGTGAACATTTTTTGTGAATTACTGCTCCATTGAGGTAAAAGGAAAATTGTATCTTCTTCATCAAAAACGTTACCACCTGCCAACTCATTCTTGTAGGCTCCACTGCAAAGGCACTTTACTGTAATTCATGAAAAATTCCTTGGATGTATTTTAGCTGAAGTTTAAATTTAATCATATGTTTACGATATTATTATGAACCCCATTTAAAAATCTTCCTTATTGTTTTAACTATCTAAACTATAGTTTTCCAGATTCCATAGTAATAAGTTGTTATAATATAGGCATTATGGAATCATTGATAGTACTTTTGTGGAACAAGATAACTGTTTGTTACTTTGAAATTTTGTTGCACCCATTAACTTTAGTACTTTTATTTATTCCATACATAAAGGGGCAAGGGATCTGAGTTTTGTTGATTGATGTGACGTTTAAATATTCTTAAAATAACCTATTTGAGGAGTGCTTTGAAGTCCAAGAGTATGTTTGGGATTGCTTAAAAAATGCGATTATTGATTTTGTTAGTGCTTTTGATTATAATCAGTTTTAAAAAAATAGTTTGTGTTTGGTAAATAAAAAGCACTTTAAATTAGTAATCAGTGAAAAATGTTTGGTATAAATTTTTTTGTTAAACACATGTTTCAATTGTTTTGAAAAGTAAATATGAGTAATGGTCAGAATTATTAAAATAAACAAGGATAAATTTGTAATATACTTTGTCAAAATTGATTATTAAATTTGGCAATAATCAGAAGCTCCAAATTGGAGGTTTTGATTATTTTCATAAAAAGTAATTATAAGCAGTTTTAAAATCAATTTATCAAACAATATTTCTTCTTGAAATTACTTATAAACAAGTTTGATTGCTTATAAGCGATCCCAAACACCCCCCAAATCTGTACTCGTTAAAAGTGCTTTTTGAAGTCACAAAACATCAAAAAGTCGCCATTTTTAATTTAGAAGTGCTTTTAATCCCTCACATAGTTCCAATAGATGGGCTCTGAAAGTGCTTGGAGAGAGTATTATTTAGAGAGAGAAAGTGAGATGAGAGAGAAAACAATTTAGAAACCAAAATTGAAAAGAGAGAAAGAAAAAGAGAGTGAGAGGAGAGAAAATTTTATAGAGAAAGTTGGCGAATGTCAGAGGAGATAGGAAATTGTAAAGAAAAATGACAATGTTAGAGAGAGAAATGTAGTCAAGAAAAAAAATATTTAAAGAGAAACTTGGTCTGTTACCAAGTTTTGTGGCAACGGCCATTGATTACCTTTCATGGAGTAATGACTATGGAAAACTGATTTTATTTGATATAGGCATTGATATGCAAATTCATTAAATTTTAATACCGTATTGATAATTTTATCTGCATGATGCGGTTGTAGAGATCATTTTCTTCATTACAATATTTTCTGTAGCATTCTCATATACTTTTCTACTGTTCTCCTATCTGCTTGTAGGAAGCACCTGCTATAGTCAAGTCTGTTTATGACAAAAGAATAGTTGGATGCCCAGGTGTTGAGGGAGGTCAGAATCATACTTCTTATATCAAAATCACTTCTTTTTGGTTTTGCTCAAGTATGATACTAACATGCGAGTTGCTTTAAATTTTCAGAAGATGAGCATGATGTTGTGTGGTTTTGGCTGGAGAAAGGCAAGCCTCATGAATGCCCAGTCTGTTCCCAATATTTCAAAGTGAGAGCCTTTACATATTAGTATGTTTTTTAGCAATGTTCTAAAAGGCGCTAGGCCCCTAGGGGCGTAGGTGAAATTTTTTATTCTAAGTCAATTTTAATATTTTATCTTACATTTATACAAACAAAACAATAATATATAGCAAACCAATCTATAGTAAAGATAATAAAGACATTTGCTTAAAGTTCAAACACATATCCATATTGCCAATGTCAAAGTTGAAACACAAACATGCAATTGTTCAAAGTTCAAACACAAACAAATTAATATTAATTTCTTAAAAATCAATTTGATATATTTTTAAATTTAAATAAATGTAATTTTTAAAAATTAGTGTGAAGTTTATTGAATGAGATATTTGATATTATTAATTATGAAATTATCTTTATTTGTGTAATCTTCAAAATCGAGGACATAAAGAAAATGATAAATACCATATGCTAAGTATGGTTAACATATTTAACGTATTAGTTTTATTCATAAACAAGATTGTTACTCCCTCCGTCCCAGGATAAAAGTCTTTATTACTATTTCAGGTAGTCCCAAGTTAAATGTCTATTTATTTTAAATGATTTATTTTTTACAATAATTTACCTATAATACCCTTATTATTAGTTATATATCTATTCTCTATGCATATTTATGGAGCATCGCTAGTAATGTGCAGAAAATTATGCAATTAAATGAGAATTTAAATATGGACAATTTTGTCATTTTATCCTCTTTTTTAATATGCGCAAAAAGTCAACCAAGACTTTTATCCTGGGACGGAAGGAGTATTAAATAATAAAATTTAAATTGCCCGCCTAATTTCCTGCTCGCCTAGAGGGATTATTTGCCGCCTTGGGCCTAGGCGAGGCGCCAGGGGGCCTAGCGCCTAGGCGTCTCCTAGGTCGCTTTTTAGAACACTGTTTTTTAGAAGTCTTTTCCCCTATCAGAGCCCATCTAGATGTCTTTCCCATTAAGTCGATATAATGAATTTTGTTGAAAATTCTAAGTTTGTTCTCTAATTTTACAGCTTGAAGTGGTTGGACCTGGAGGACCTCCTGACGGCCATGGAGATGATCATCATCACTAATTTGTACTTGCAGTTTTTACTTATTTTTACTGTGGAAATAAGTTCTGTTTAGACGGTGAGGAGACAGATATACAACATAGATTAAACCATTTGGGTGGTTTGTTTTTTGTTCTTGAGTTAGACTATAGTGTTCGGAAATCTTAAGGTTGCATAGTTGTTTTTCATGGCATGGTCTATTTGACCACGGGAATTGTTAAGCCTTCTTTAATGCATCGCCAAATAATCGATGACAACTTTTGAGATTCTAGTCAAAATACCATTTCTGCAACATATCGTCTTTTGGTCTTTCGTTACTGCAATTTTTGCAATATATTTTTTGATACTGTTTGTTGAGTTATATAATCTTTGTTAGGTGTGTAGTGTGCACGTTTTTCTCGTTAGCAATATGTTATAGAGGCATGATTTATCATTAAAGAAAAGAATAAAAGACTTATATTGGGTAAGTACTAGTGTACCACCACTTTCACCAAGGGAACACTCGGTTTCAAAATTATAAGTGCTTGATTATTATAAAAGATTTAACATAGAATTGCATTTACTTGTATAGTTGATTGGAAGCTTACGTGTAAATTTAGAATAATAGAGTTTGCTTGTATTCTTTAAACTGCACTGTGTATTGTTTACTCATTGATAATGGTTTCATGCACATATTTCCTTGCATATTAAACTACCTGGTAATATTGAAGTTTGTTTTATTAGACTCTGATAACATGGAAACAATATTTCAAACAGTGTATCAAGTGGGACAGAATATCCCAGATGATAGAGGGTTTTCCAATGCAATACAACATTGGAACCATCTAAACATATTTTTGTCCCTACTTCTGTATTTGTGAATCCTTTATTAGATATATCATGAAGTTCAAGATTGTTGAAGCATATAGCTGCTCCTCCATTGTTCCGCTACCATCTGCGAAATGTCTGCCAGGCTCCAAGACTCCATCTTCGAGTGTCTTTCAGAAGCAAAATCCGACTCTGATGAAGCTAAGCAGAAAGCTCTACAAACCCTAGTTTCCATAACAAAGGTAAGTCCTCAAAAGAGAAACTTGCTTGCACAAACAGATGGAGCCTTATCGACTCTTCTCGCCCTACTCAAATCCTCCTCCCCAACCCTACAAACGCTCTCGCTGTCCATCCTCTTTAACCTCTCCTTAAACCCTAATCTCAAGCAGTCTCTAACTGATATGGAAACCATTTATCGCCTAAACTCTCTCATTCTCTCTCCTGCCTCTCCCGATTCCAGCAAATTAGCTGCTTCTCTTATCTGCAGCTTGGCTATGTTAGACAAGAACAAAGCCAAGTTTGGAGTAGGTAATACTATTCAGTATCTGGTGAAGGCGGTTTCAGGGCCTCGTGGCCCTGCTACTCATCACCTCCTTAGTTCTTTGGCCGAGCTCGTGCAGTTCCACGGGAACTGCAGTGAAGCTGTCAGAGCAGGGGCTGTTCGGGTACTGATCCAAGTAGTGGAGAGTACAGACAGTGAGGATCTAGCTGGGACTTCTCTTGCTATATTAGGGCTTCTTGCTAGATTTGATGAGGGATTGAATGCTTTGAGAAAAACAGATCAGATTGTGAACTCAATGCTTGAGGTGCTAAAAGGGAGGTGTATGTTGAGTAAGGAAGGTGCCGCGGAGATTCTTATTCGCCTGTTTGAGGAAAGTGAGGGATGTGTTAGAGATGCTCTGAGGTTGGAGTTTTCGTCAGTGTTAGCAGATCTTTCTGTGAGAGGATCAGCTAGAGCTCGAGAGAGGGCTGGCGTGCTACTGAAGAAGCTGATGGAGGTCGACTTGGATTCGTATATGGATGGAAGTCCGGTGTTTTACCATTGGTAGTACTGGTTCTGGTTCTGAATCGCGCTGTAAGGATTGTACTTTCCATGGCTACAATGGCATTTGTAACTTGGTTTTATGTTCAAGTAACTCGGTTTTATGGCATCCGGAGTTTTAAAAGTACTTGAAAATCTTATTTATTTCCAAGCAATTTATTCTACACAAGTTAATTTAAAAAACATAATATTTAAAACTTAAATGTACCACGATATTTTTGATGTAAAGTCAAACACATAACGTTAAACATAACAATACCCATAAAAGGTACAGTTTGAAATCTCTTAGATTTCTAATTAGCTAGACTGACTATTAAGTTCTTCCAAATGATTTGGGAAAAAGAGAGAAGGATTTCCTATGAAGTTCGACTGCATGCAATTTTTGGGACAGCTTGATAATGCTGAACCAGTTATAAAAAATTGATATAAAAGGCATATATTGAATCCACCTAACTATTTTAGGGACTAAAAAGGCTGCTTAAACATTCTTTAAAATGCAACAATTTTTTCATTTTTTTTAAATAAAAGAAATTCTTTTTATTGGAAATACTATGCCTACTAAAGCCATCAACACAGAGAAATAGTCGAAAGTTGTCATAGAATGGAGACCTTGATTTACTTTTATACATATTAGTTTTATATTAAAAAAATCTTATAGTAGTTATAATAAATAATTGTAATTACTATTAATTAATATTTATGAAATTTGATTTTTAATTAGTATTTATTTTGTAAAGGGAGAGTAGTGAAAATAACTGTCTTAAAGATGTGTTGCATCAAAGTTCTAACTTTCTTTCTTTTTCCCACCTTTTATTCCTACAATCTCTCCTATATTTTTTCACCATAAACTGCATATTTATAATTTTTTATTTCTTTTAATTGCATGGACAAAGTGTATGCTACAAACACTAGCTGATAAAAGTGGGCAATTGATCACTTTAATGTGTTTAGATCCCACATTTAGTGCATTGGCTATTTGATCACCAAGTACATATTGGTCCTGAGAGCTTAGTTGGACTTTAGACTAGCCAATGCGTGGCCCGAGATAAAATAATTTGTATATTGACAAAGTTTTTGAACAAATTAGTCATATTTCATTATTTCCATATATATATGGGGTTCCATCCACAACAACCGGTTGCTATGGAACAACCCCGTTTTTGGACTGTTGAAATTTTTTTATTTTTTTATTTTGCTCCAGCCGAAATTTAACAGGCCAAAAAAGGAGTTGCTCTACAGCAACCGGTTGCTGTGGATGGAACCCATATATATATATATATAATGTTTCATAACAAGCGTTTATTATAGACACTATTCTAGCAAACGCATCTCTAGTCGTCCATTGTATAATTTAACGGAAGAGATATTGAGTAGTGCAAGGACCCGACCGCTAGTAGGACCTACGGCCAGTGCAACTCTCACTAGCGGTCAAACAAATTACAATATTGCCTCCAATTTTAACTGTCCTTTGAAACTGACCACATGTCTTACTAGCGGCTAATCAAAACGCTGTCGTTTTAACTGGTCGCTAGTAGGACTTATGGTCAGTTTCAAAAGGTTCTTACACACATCATTTCTAACATTTCACTCCATACACATTCATTTGCTAAACAACTGTAGAAATCTAGCTTTGGAGAGAATTTGCTTTGCTAAGATTAGAAGAAATCAGTTGTTCGTACAATTAATTTTGGTAAGTGTTCATTAATGACTTTCATGCCTCCTACAAAGATATTTTTATTTAGTTCTTCTGAATCTTTTGCTAGTTTAGATTGTACAAATACAATTAAGTATGTTAATGAGGCTCAAAGTAGTAAAGAGGTAATGATCCATTATGTTGGTCAATTGTTCTCTAAGTTAGAAGAAGCTGAATTTTTTTGTAGATCCTATGCACATAAAAATGGATTTGAGATTAGGATTTCTACTAGTCGTAAACATGCTCACAGTAATGAGTTGTCATCCAAGTATTATATATGTAAAAAACTGGTACACAAACTGTTGTAAAAAGTTCAGTAGATGATGAATGTGATAACGATACCATAAAAAGACAAAGAGACTCGATAGGAAGAATATTATGCAAAACTAGAATGTTTGTTGTCCACAGTAAGAAAGAAGACAATTAACGTATTTCAACCATTGAATTGGATTACAATCATCCTTTAGTGACACCTACCATAGTAGATTTGATTGAGACACATAGGAATATTACGCTTGTAGCAAGACAATTAATTGACACCATAAATAAGGCGGGTATTGGACCTGGTAGGATGATGAACGTTTTGAGCACAATGGATGTAGGGATGCAGAACGTAGGTTTTATTGACAAGGATGTTCGTAATGTAGTTGGGGATTTAAGACGTGACTCGAAGGATGAAAATGATGCACATGTTGTTGTCACTTATTTGAAAAAAAATTGAATCTAGTAGTGCGAGTAATTTTTTTTTCCGTGTTAAACCAGACGAAGACAATCACATAGCTTGTATTTTGTGGGTAGACGTCCGATCAAGGTTTATGTAACAACTTTTCAGAGACGTGGTTATATTTGACACTATGTATAAGACAAATGTGTATAATATGCGATTTGTTCCATTTATCGGGGTCAACCACCATTATCACTCTATTTTATTTGGATTTGCACAGTTAAAGGATGAGACAAAAGAAACTTTCGTTTGGGTCTTAGAGACGTGGCTCAAAGCCATGGACTACAAGATTCCTATAACCATCATTATTGACCAAGATAAAGCCATGAGCAATGTTATTGCTAGAGTACTCCCATCCACTCATCATGTATTGTGTTCTTGGCATATTAACAATAATTACCAGAAAAATTGCATCATGTTTATTCGGAACACCCATCATTCAAAAATGATTTTAACAATTGTGTGTATACTTCATCCATCGGCGAGTTTGAAGAGCGTTGGGAAATCCTGATGAGTGATTATGATGTGTATCAAAATGAATGACTCATAAGTTTGTATGATGTGAAGGAGAAATGGATAGGTGCATATACAAAGAGGTATTTTGCCGCGGGAATGACAACCACCGAAAGAAGTGTATGTATGAATTATTTTTTTGATGAATATGTGAATGCTTCAACAAGCATGAAAGAGTTTGTTGTCAATACTCAGAAGGCTATTGAGAAACAATTCATCAAAGATAGAAAGGCCGACTACGTAACAAAACATCGAAAACGTAGTTTGGTATATTGATCATCGTTGAAAGTGCATGCTGCAAAATGTTATACAATAGAGATGTTTGGACGTTTTCAAAAAGAGCTTGTGGGTTCTCTAAAGTAAAACATCAACAAAGTCAGTGAGTTGTGCATTATTGATACAAAGGTATATGTTAGGAATAAGCATGAGAATGCTATTCTTATTTATATAAGATTTGATTATGATATTAATAAATGAATATGCAAATATGTCTGCATTGAAATAAGCTATAAAGTCCTTGAATAGATAATAGGAATATATGTACAAGGACTTAGACTGAAATGATCAAATATTTTAGGTCGATTATACATGAACAAAACAGCTTTGTAAAGTCCTTCAAAAGAACATGATGTATAAGGACTAAATATAGAAAGATCAAGCTTGTTAGGTTGATCTTATACGATGAAATAGATAGACATGTCTTATCGTCGAGCACTGCACCAGCCTTCGAAGTCTGCTAGGAGAGACAAAGAACTCAGAGACTATCAAGACAGAATCGTATTCTGTCGAGCCAGCCGAGGGATTGCAGAAGCCAAGGTAGAATCGTAGAGTATCGAGAAAGTTGCTACAGAATCGTAGTCGACTTTGGAGGGCCTCACTCAGAATCGTAGAGTTGGTCCGAGCGCCTGCCGAGCCAAGTTAAGAATCGTAGGCCACACTTGAAGTCATGGAGTCTACTGATCATATCAGAGGTAGAAATCGTAGTCGAGCTAGATTAGACAAGGGCAATAAATGTTAAGGCAGAAATCATAGTCTGTTGTATAATCTGCTCTCGGAGTTGTAGTGTCTGCAGAACCAAAGCTAGATCGTAGTCTGTAGAACAAAGTCTTCGAAAAGTTCCATCAGTGCTCACAACACCAAGGAAGAATCGTAGTGATAACACGATTCTCAACATATGAGCACTTCCAAAGCTTCCAAAGAATGTAGCCTCTTGTAAGACCCCAACTTTTTGAATAAAGATGAATTTTCTATAATTATCATTTTTGAATATTATGGAATGAATTTAATATAATGTTATAGTTGTGGGTAATATTTACAAATTTTGCAAAGTATGCAAGTTGTCATATTATATTCGATTGGTCGGGAAATATTCTTTTTGTCAGAGAATATCCGTACGACGGTACAATCATTGGTGGACCCCACAACAGAATTATTGTCGGACTGAGAAAACGACAAAAATATTTTATTAAAAATAACGGCGGAAGTTTTACTGTTAATACTGTTGAACTACTCGGTAGTAAAAGTACAGTAATACGCGTGGTTGCATAGTAGCACATGGTATTGATTATTGATGCTTATGTGATAAGTCACTCAGTTTTGTTTTATTAGTATTATTAATGTAATAAAACAGAAAAGCTTTTTATATAAAACAGAATACTTTTATAAAGTTATTCGTTTTATTAGGCTAATAGTAAAATCTTTTTATATAAAACAGAATACTTTTATAAAGTTATCTGTTTTATTAGACAATAATTAGAATATATTATATTTTATTATGCATAGTGTTGCATAGTGTCTGCATAGTATTTTGCATAGTAAAATCTTTTTATATAAAACAGAATACTTTTATAAAGTTATTCGTTTTATTAGATTATAAATAGAATATATTATATTTTATTTAAAAGATTTTGCTTTAAATATGGACCGTCCGATTAAAAGTAAATCAATCTGGACTGTTCATGAGTTAGTTACTGTGCAGTTCATTCTTCTATAAATAGAAGCTCATTCCTTCATTATTTTCTTACGAATTCACTGAAACTTTAGAGAGAGAAACTATAGAGAGAAAAAAAAAAGTATTCTGCTACTTCACTACTCCGATATCAAGTTTCTTTTACGGTAAGAGGTATTATTTCTTTTGTATTCATGAAGAGAACTTCTGTTATTCCATTCTTTATTATTCTGCTGGAATAACCTGTATACGCGAACTACCCTATACTTGGTGAAATTCTTCTGTTATTCCATTTTTTATTATTCTGTTGGAATATCATGTCTGTGTGTTTTACGCCGGACCTGGTTCCGTCTTTATTATTCTGTTGAAATATCCTATCTGTGCGTTTTACGCCGGACCTGGTTCCATCTTTATTATTCTGTTGAAATATCCTGTTTGTGCATTTACCGCCGGACCTGGTTCCGTTACTTATTATTCTGTTGGAATAACCTGTCTATGCGAAGTACCGCATGCATGGTGATTTTTGTTGTTATTCCATTCTTTATTATTCTGTTGGAACATCCTGTCGGTGCGAATTTCGCCTGACCTGGTTCCGTTACTTATTATTCTGTTGGAATAACCTGTCTATGCGAAGTACCGCATGCATGGTGATTTCTTTTGTTATTCCATTCTTTATTATACTCAGTTGGTTAAAGTTTGGACTTCTATACTCCATGAAATTAGTGGAATATCTTTGATATTTGCGCTTTATCCAGTATCTTTTCATGAAAATATTCTTCTGAGCATTATTGAATTTTACTCTACAAAGAAGTATTATGTTGACAATTTGGACGTTATTGGTTCCTGGACAAATTAATTCTTGAACTTATTTTATTGAATTCTTATTTCATTGTCATCATCCTCATGCTTATATTATGTTGAAAGTCATCTGTGGCCTGTAGTGCATAGATGGACTTGGTATGATTATGACCAAGGATTATTTGGTGTAATCATGATCGTAATGTTACAAATAATGTGGTAAAAGTCCTCATTGGCTCGTAGTGCATTGATGAACAGTTGTTGGCATGATCATGACCATTGATGAATACACGAATGTCCTTGGCCCGTAGTGCATGGATAATTCGTGGTCGTGATACTAAAGAATATCCTTGGCCGTAGTGCAGGGGTGATTCGATGATGTGGATTATTTATTAAGCTGAGTCTCAGCGATAAAAGTGATGAAAAATCTTTTAAATCATAAAAGATAGTAGATTTTATTCTCTACTTGACTCTTTTAATGGATTGCTTGTTCAGCTGCCGTTAAACTTGATGTTTGTTATATTGTATCAGTTTAACACTGTTTAAGGCTAATGATAATTTATTCTGCATTATCTTAGTCATAATATTTCTTACTGGGCTAGTTGAGCTCACCCTTTCTTTCACTGTTCTCTTCAGGAAATGAGAATATAGCTGGGACGAGTCGGGGAACGGAGTGATGGACCAGATGATAGTATTAATAGTCCTCACTATTCTGTTAAATAGTGTGACAATAAATGTAATGAGGACTTATTCTGAGAGTGGATATTATCTAGAAGACAATATTTGTATTAAAACTCACAGCTCTCTTGTTGTATATTAAAGATTGCATTTATATTCTGTACCATGTATTTGGCGACTCAGAATAGGTGATGTATACCTATTTTGGGGGCGTCACACCTCTGGTCAGAACTGTAAAGATGCAATCTACCTGAAGGAAGCCAGAGAGCACTCACCAAATGGCTTGCAAACAAACAGAAGATCGAAGCACCAATTCAATCAGCAACCTAATTGAGAAGTGAAGCCATTCAAGGGAAGTCTTCCACAAGCAACAACAAAAAGACTTCAGATAACGCGACTGACAAAAGGAAGTCAACAATGCAGTAGCTGTCAAGATAAACTAAAGATGACGATCTTGGGTGTGACTATGATCGTAGTGCTTGCTAGATGAGAAGCAGGAACTAATGCAGTTTATACAGAGATACTGTCCAACCTATAAAGAATAGACAAAGAAGATTAAGAATGGGTCAGACCATTGATGATATGTGAACGGAAGATCACAAGGAGAAAGATAGCTGAGCATGACCAATCAGATAAGTCTTAAAATTCAGGAAGGCCAGAGCACTCAAACAAGTTGTCGTCAGTGCCTAATGCAAGTCAAGGCAAGCAGAAGTGTTGAAGCACTGCACGAGTGAAGGAAGAGAGGTTATACATTGCAAATCCAAAGAAAACTCTCAGAATGGTAGTGTTGTTTCAATCAGTCAACGAGCAATCTTCAACAGACTAACTACGATCAAGTTCAGTCATCTGAGTATTGAAGCCCTGACAATGTCTCAATATAAAGACTGACATTCGAACGTTGTTGATTTAAAACATCAATACAGAAGGACAACTCCTGATGTTCTGATCGAGGAATCAAAAATAAGAAATAAAGGTGACAACCAGCTTGACGCGTTAAAGTGAAATTTCTGATGTGGTAGGTGAAATAGTAGACTGCAGTGTCAGAAAAATCAAAAAGGGGCTGTCACGTCACATCAACAGTCTGCACCAAATAACTCGAGATCTGCGTATCAATACAAATAGCTTCCAACAACTATATTCCAACGAAAAGCTTATGGAAGGATATTTAATAGCTGAAGCTTGAATGTAGATAAGCTGTTAGTTTCGATAAGTTGTTGACTCTACGAGTTCTATAGAGCTAAACAGAATACGTCTCAATGGCAGTGAGACTACGAAAGTAGAAGTGAAGCAAGATAAGAGAAGAGTTTTAACAGAAAAAGGCTTCACTCAACAATAATGAGAATGCCATTAAGAATGTCAGCTAAGCTGAGAGCCGAAAAGGCCAAGAAAATAACATTCAGAAGATTGGCATATCAGAGAGAAGATTCAAAGAGCCATTCTACGAATCACCATAAACCACCAAGAGCTGAAGAAGAACATATACATAACCAAATATGTACACAAGTCAACCAAGGTTCAAGGGATGCTAAATGCCAGACGGAGTCTACCAAAAGTGCAAAGACTAAGCAAACCTCAAGTGGTGAAGGTGTGAAAGCTGAGATCAGATAAAGATTAGCACCAACCACAAGATCAGCTGTACCAAAGAAGAAGAGACAAACTGCTAAGTACTCAAAGAGATCGAGTTTTATGAACAACTTAACAGTCTGTCCAATGGTTATCCAGTCTCGATGCAGAATCCAAAGAGGATCACATCAAGATGCTAAGTATCAAAGGATGAACAAGCTTAAAGCTATCTTAGCAGCTCAGCACCAACAACAACATCAATAAGAAGCTAGGGCCTGAGGGGTCCTTGTTCTAAGGACTAAACTAAGTTCCAAGTCTGCTGGACTTGAAGAGTTCTTAGTGAACTAAAGTTCCAAGAGTGCTAGACTTGAAGAGTTCTTAGTGAACTAAAGTTCCAAGGCTACTAGCCTTGAAGGAATCTTAGTGATTCAAAGATGTAAAGACCTCCTTAATGGAATCCCTGCTTGTTGAAGCAAAAGAGTGGATTAGGAGCTTGAGTCTCTGAACCACTTAAAAACCTCTATGTCTTTTACATACTGTCATTTACATTATAACTGCTATAACTGCCATAACTACTATAACTGCTATGAATATAATAACCACTCACAACTAAACTAACTCTAAAAAAATAGTCAACAAAATATCTATGAAGGGGAACCTTAACTTATTCCACTATGTTTGAAATAATTCTTAAGTTTGTCATCTGTTAATTACTTAGCAGTATAAACTAAAATGGAAAAGATTTTTAAAAATAAAAAGGATCTATTCAACCCCCCTTCTAGATCTATTGTGTGCCCTTTGGGAACTAACAATATATGCAATATACAAGGCAGATGCAATTGAAAATAATCGGAGATATCAGCAAGTTGTCAACAATCGTCAGCTAGGGTCGATAACATATACTTGCCAAATATTATCACATTCTGGTCAGATTTGTAGGCACATTCTGAGATTTTTCAGCTTCAAGAGTATTTCAAAAATACTTAATGACATGATCGTTCCTCGGTGGACAAGAGATGTTAACAGGAGTAATGATGAAGAAGTAATGGTTTCTCCAATGAGTGATGACTTTGAAAATAATCAAGCAATGCAGTATAATCATTTAATGAGTGATTATTAAGAGTTAACTACTAAAGATGCTTGCTCGGTCCGAGGTTACAAGACTGTACTAAAACTAAATGTACTAAGAAAATCCATTATTGATCAATATGACCCGAATGAGAATATTACCGACGTACCAAACAATGATATTGACTGCGCGGACGAATATGCACCTCAAAAGATGATATTGAAGGATAATGATGAAGAGGAAGAACAAGAGTTTTTACCACCAATTGCTTCTCAAACAAAAGGCTGGGAAAAAAATAATCGCGAAGCAAAACTGCTCTTGAAAAAATAATGGGTAGTAAGCGTCACCAAAAATGTGTCATATGTGGATTCGAAACCAATTATGACAAGCGCAATCATTATAAAGTTTTAGAAATTCTTGAACCTAAAAATAATTAGGGTCGAATACATTTATAGATGTAATCTTTATACGTGTATTTTTTTTAAATGTTTATGGAGATGTAATTTATTATTGCTTTGAAATGTTCGTGTTTTTTTAGAATGCTCAAGGAGATGTAATTTAATATTATTTTGAAATGTTTCTGAAATGTAAATGTTTATGGAGATAATCTTAAGTTAATTAACTTGATACAAACAATTGGGCCAAGTCAAAGTTAGCGCCCCAACACGCGTAACACCAGATGCCAGCGCCTGACCGCCAGTCCTACTTTCGACTAGGCACATCCCTCGTTTGTGTGCCGCAACGACATAATAGAGCGCCAGGGCGCTGACTATGCATAATGTGGGCACCACAATGCCAAAACAGAATGCCACAACGCTGACTATGCAGAATGGTTGGGTTTGGCATAAGTCCTGGCTGCAGGTCTTACTTGTGGCCATAATACATGCCTTAAGCCTGGCCATAGGTCCTACCTATGGCCAACATACATTAAATTAGCAGGATACAACCTTGAACTGGCATACCTATTCAATACTAAAATCACCAACAACAATACCGAATTAATATAACAAAGCTCATAATAAAAATTAAACGATCATCTATTGAAAATAAAATAACATAAATTGAATTTAAATAACTTGCTTTAATTGAAATTAAAATATCATCCTTTACAATTTAAAAGTAATTAGCATACATTGAAAATCCATATCAACAACTAAATGATTTGTGCCCTCGATATGTCTTTAACTTGACATTTGAATAATTTATACGATATCTTATACTTAAACACCGATACATCCTCAATTAACCATCATTCATTAGTAAGGTCAAGGTTGCCCCGCACGAGGTAGTCGACATACTTGCAGACGAAGATGTCGCAATCACATGTGTTCTCCTACATTGGTTAAAATTTTCCTGTATGGACCTTTGAGGATGTACGACACCAACCACCCAACGAGTTACCCATTCGTAAAATCAACGGTATCAATTGTACCTAAAATAACACGAACCTTATAAGTACATATATATATAGCGGGAAAATAAATTTTTTAATTGAAAAATAAGATATTACATGTACCGCAACATCGACGTACTCTTTGTACATATTAATCACCTTGATATAGGGTGTGTCATTATATAGTGGGTCGATGATAGAAATCATCCAATCTTTGACCGTGAAGGTTAACAATATGAAATGATTGTTTATTGGTATACATATAGGCATAATGACATACTTGTACTCATGCAACGACGGTCCCACTTGAGGTTCAACATATGATTGGCAGAATTGGGCTCCACGATTTTGGTCCCCTTCGGATAATGCATCTTTCCCCAAATGCTAGAAATAGGAGGTCTTGAACCCAAATTTCACTCACCTATTTATCCCCTCGCGCAAATATTTTTTTTCACGATCCCGCAAAAGACACATATACGCGTCCATCACATACTCATATAGCCAAATTCCGGGTCGCAATGAATTTATATCTTTGTGAGTCAATGTGTACCACCGCTGGGGGTGCTTGATAGAAAACATCTGGAGATTGGCAGGAGTTGGGGAGAAGAAGTTCTCGTTGATCATTTGGTTCTTCTACCAACAAAGTCTCTTTGGGATAGATCCTTTCAGTCCATATTCAATTTGTATGGGGGCTTCTTCTACTAGAACCTCATCCCCAATGAAAGAAGATGCACCCTCGTAAATAAGCTGGGACATAGGCTTAGATGCTTGGGATGTAGATGTCTTGCATGGCCGAAAAGGTGGGTATCTCTATCTGTTCACAACCCATATATTTCTCCTCCAACCCCCATATAATCCTCCTCCCCCCCTCACCTGCATCTACATCGTACATTCCATAGAGGTGGTCCCAACCATCTTTCATGAGTTTGTATTCGAGAGGAAAGTCTTGGTTGAGCTTGAAGACTTTATCCATAAGGGATTTTGCGTTCTCAATCTATGCAAAAAAAACATAAAAATAAGATGATGACAACAAAACACATTAGCATCAAAGAATACGATAGATTATATCAATTGAATAATTTGTAAAAATTTAACTTTCTCACCATGCTAACCTAATGATGTTGATTATACACGGAGCGAGACTCATAGGAAGTGTTAGGATCTCCTTCGCACCGAGGGCGGTGCAGTTGTCATTGGGTAATCTTGTTGTACCATTTGAAGTACGTATCCATAGGGGTGGTTTCTGCAACATCCATTGTTTGTCCCTCAAAATGGTCCATATATATCTCTCACTGCCCAATGTATTCACTTCTCATTTCCATGTAATCCTCTAACTCGAATTTATGTTTTGTGGGTGCTCTAAGAAAATCATGTCTTTCGGCTGGGGACATAAAACACTGTACATGCTCGTATTGCCTCATGACCTGATCTAGCTTTTGATATTCAACAATATCAAAATGAATCAATGGGACCAGATCAGATCCTATCATTTTAGCCTCATAGTTATTCTCACTCTAATCATCATCCCATCCTTAGGGAGCCAAAATAAAAAATTTGACCTAGGGTTAGGTCATTCAACCAGAAAACGCTCGTATGACCAAATTTGTAAAAATGTCACACAACCATTGCCATGTTTAGTCCCTCTCCTAGTAGTTATGTACAACCCCAGAATAAATAAGTCAAACATGTGATACCCCATGCATACGTGGCAATCTTACTTGAATCATATACAAAATACATATACATAAGGTGTACATTATTTCTTGACTTAGTTGGAAATAAAATTGCCCCGTATAACTAAAAGAGGTATGCCTTTGTGTAACGCCCAACCACATCCCTACTTGTTTTTTTTGGGCACTTAAAAATAATTTTGTACAACCAAACTAGGGAAATACAATATCTTTTTTTTTGCATTATTTCATTCCTAGCCTTATTATCCCAATTTTTTTTCTTCCTAAAATGCCTTAATGGGGCATCAAACTTTGGACAAGTTAAGGAATTTTCTAAGGGTATAAACGAGTCGAACCGGAGCAAACAGAGAGCTACTCGAATTCGACTCGAAATGATAAATCTGTACTCGAATTTGGCTCGAATTCGAATTATATTTGAAAAATTCTACTCAGATTCGACTCGACTCGAATATTTAGTACTCGAATTTGATCCGACTAGACTCGAATATTTATTCAAAACTACTTGCGAGCTTCAAATTCAAGCTCGAATTCGAGTCTCTGCATAATAACTAGTTTTATAATAAATATAATTATAAATTGAATTTGTCATTTTACTTAAAAATGAGAAAATATATTTATTATTACACTTTACAAATATAAAATCACAATTAAAATTAAAAATAAAAAAAATAATAACTAATTATCCTAATTTGATTTAAATTTGTATATATTATAAGAAAATGTATCGAACATCTAATCGAATATGTATTAACCGAGTATGTATCGAATCACAATCAAAAATTCGAGTAGGCTGAATCTTAAACGAGTCGAGTATAACCTTGCTCCGATTCTACTCATATTTTTATTCGAACTATTTTTAATGCTCAGATTTGGATCATATTGTTAACAAATCCGAGTCTCGCTCGTATTTTTTTGAGTAGAGCCCGAACTGTGTTGGCTCGTTTACAGCCTTAGAATTTTCCGACACCGACAAACCAAAAATAAAATGGACATCCTCCAGTTTTATTGTTATTTCCCCACACTTCATATGAAAAGGTATTTGTCTCCGACCTTCATCTCTCAATTTGGGCAGAGACGAGAGTGACATCCGTTTTAATGATTACCGTCGGATGACTAAACACCCCAAATCCCCACCCCATTAATAGTTTTTTTTATAGTTTGGCCAGCTCTCATTTATCATATGTAATTGTAGTAGTTTCGTTCGACATTAGTGTACCCCTTTCAACCCTGTAACATATATCCTCTGAAATAAGTCTTTCTTGGTCATATAAGACACTACGGTCAATGGGTCCAGGCTGCCAATTGTCCATATTTTACCTAAAAATACCAACAACCACAAACAAAAATCAACAACACCAATAAAACTAATATTTCATGTCTAAAAATATTTCATTATCATACATTCAATGTATATATACTAAGCACCAATTATGTTATATTATTATTGTAAATTATCATACTTACTACCCAATGAATTAACAAAAATTCTTCAAAAAAAATACTAACAACAACAACAATAAAACTAATATTTCGTGTCTAAAGATATTCCATTATCATACGTAATACCCAATTTATTGTTCCATACATGTAATTTTAGTAATATTTTATGAATTATAAAGATACAAAAAAATGCGATAAATATATTCTTACTAATATTTGGAGTAGATTACCCGGTTCAAAGGTGAATTTTGATGTCTTATCTATGAGCTGTAGCGGCCATGCAAGTTGTATTGAAAATCTTTATCTTTGGTTTTTTTAGCAAACACAAGTTACGGAGCACACAAATTAGATCTGATTTTAACTGCTAATCAAAACGTTGTCGTTTTGACTGAGCTAGTAGAACCTTTTGAAACTGGCCGAAGGCGTTTTGACTGACTGCTAGTAGGACCTGCGACCAATTTCAAAAGGTAATCAAAATCGGGGGTATTATTTTATTGGTCTGACTGCTTGTGGGAGTTGCACTATTCGCAAATCCTATTAGCGGTCGGGCCATTGAACTACTCAATCTTTCCCGTTAAATTATACAATGGACGATTAGAGATGCGCTAGTTGAAATAGTGCCCATAACAAGCGTTTCCTATGGAGCATTAACACACACACACACACACACACACACACACACACACACATATATATATATATATATATATATATATATATATATATATATATATATATATATAGTATCGATATAAATTTAATGTAAGAAGAGTATTCATAATATTCTAACATAATTACATGGTTAAGAGTTGATAACAAAGTCAAACTATAATCTAATGCGGTCCTTTTTTTCTGTCAATGGTTTGACAATTTAAAAAGTGGTGGGTCCATGGAATAATAAGCCAAACTTACAACAAACGCCTCATGCTAAACTCATTTATTTATATCACAAATTGAACAAATATCTACTACACATCAATTATTATACTTATTTTTAATCATCACAATCTTTTAACAATTATTCACCGTTAATATTTTAAACTCACAATATTGACAACAAAATCATTCCTAGGAAAGAGGGCGCATTCCGTATAAACGGGGCACAAATAAATAACCCATTTCCTTGACAGAACTTTTAGACATTGACAATAATGCTAACTGGTTTAATAATATTATATCAAATAATATGAGTTACCATGTTGTGATAATTATTGATTTAATAATATAAAATACCGTGCAGATGTTACTGTAACAACTATTGAATCATTAATATGAGGCACTGTGCAATTGTCACTGTAGCAATTATTGAACAACTAATATGAAATACTATGCGGTAACTACTGTGTCAATTATTGAATTAATAATATAAAACACTGTATGACTACTACTGTAGTAATTGTTGAATAATCAGAAATACGGTGCAATACTGTGTACTATTGTGAGTACCGCGTGCTATTGTGAAATAACACGTATTACTGTACTTTTATCACTGAGTATTTTAACAGTTAACGGTAAAAGTTTTGTCGCCAATTTTTAAAAAAGTTATTTTTGTCGCTTTCTATATCCGACAGTTATTCCTTTGTGGGGCCCACCAATGATTGGTTATTTCGGCGCCATCATACGAATATTCACCGACAAAATGAATATTTCCCAAAAAACTATTTACTTCGTATAATTTGCACATATCACCCATAAGTATAACATTTATTAAATCAACACCTTACTGTTTAGAATAATATTAAAAAAAATTAAATCTTGTTCATAAAAAGTTAGGGTCTTACAACCTCCCATCCTTATGAAATTTCGTCCCCGAAATAGATGTGCGTACCAAACATTTTGAAGAGGTGAGGATATCTTGCTCTCATTTCAGATTTTTACTCCCAAGTCATTTCCTATGTATTATGGTTTATCCATAAAACTTTGACTTGACCTTTGAGCGTAGAATCTGTTCCTTCTTATGCAAGATCTTGACAGGTACCTCCTCACACGTTAAATCCTTTGCTATCTAGTCTGGTTCTAATTTAATAATATGGTTTAGGTCTTTTAAATATTAAGCATGGATATGTGAAAAACGTTATGAACATGAGACATGTTTGGCGGTAGGCGAGTCTATAGGCCAAAGTTCTTATTCGGTCGAGGAAATGGACCAATAAATCAAGGGTTGAGCTTTTCTCTCTTTTTAAATCTCGTAACTTCTTTCTATAGAGCAACACATAATAATACATGGTCTCCGAAATTAAATTCCACTTCCCTTCGATGAAGATCAACATAAATCTTTTATCGATCTTGTGCTGTTTGTATAAGTTTTCAGATTATTTGAATCTTTTCTGTAGTTATGCATACCAACTCTGGTCCCAACAATTTTACTTCACCCTCCTCGTCCCAGCATACTAGACAATGACACTTTTGTCCATACAACGCCTTGAATGGAGCCATGCCTATACTTGCTTGATAACTGTTGTTGTAGGAGAAGTCAAAAGGTAAGTATTTGTCCCAGCTTCCCCTAAAGTCTAGCACACAAAGTCTCGATAGATCTTTGAGAATTTGGATTATCCTTTCCGATTGCCCGTCCGTCTGGGGATGGTATGCAAAATTGAATTGTAATTCAGTGCCCATAGCTTTCTACAAGTTGACCCAAAATTGTGAAGTGAATCTAGGGTCTTGATCAGAAACTATGGATACTACCATGCCATACACTCTCACAATCTTGCTTACGTACATACTAGCAAGACACTCAAGTAAATAATTTTCTCATATGGGCAAGAAATGAGCAGATTTGGTCAATTTATCTATAATGACCTAAATTTTATCTAAGCCTTGAGAAACCTTGGGAAAATCCATCACAAAATGCATATTTATGTATTCCTATTTTCATTATGGAATCTCAAGTAGTTGCAATAGACCCATTGGTACTTGATACTCTGCCTTAACACGTTGACAAGTGAGACACCTTGATATAAGTTCTGCGATCTCTTTGGCCATATTGCTCTACCAAAATATATTTCGAAGATCATAATATATTTTGGTACTTCCAAGGTGGATTAGAAATGGTGTATTGTGTGCTTCCATCATGATTTTATATTTCAAAATAGGATTTTTAGGAGCACAAAGTCTAGATATAACTTGAAGTATTCTTTCTTCATCGATTCTTGCTTTCAGAATAACTCCTTGTACTTTCTTCTTCATATTCACTAGCTCTAGGTCTGTAACTTGAGCAACTTTAACTTTATCGATTAAAGTCAGTTCCCAGTATATTTTCCATCTTTACACGGGTTCCTAGAGTATTTAACTTTATCTCCATCTTTTGTAAGTCATATAAAATGGGCCTTTGTATTGACAGTATCGCACTCGTACTCGCATATGATCTTCTACTCAACGCATCATCTACCACGTTCTCTTTTCAAGGATAATATTGGATGGTATGGTAAAAAAAATTAATTGAATAAATTTTAAAATGAGACTCAATATCACAAATAAATATTTTTTAGTCACGTTCACTATTATGTCATCAATTTTTTGACGTGACACTATCAATTAGACGTAATCATAAAAAATTAAAAGTTTAATCTCCTAATTGAAAAAATTGAGAAGACAATCCCCAAAGTAGAAAAAATTAAAAAATTTAATCCCATAATTGAAAAAATTGAAAAGATGGAAGCTTTTGTTTAGCACTCTAAAATTAAGCCTCACTGTTACTCTACGAATTTAAACAATATGCGCAGTAGCAAGTAAGGATCGATCTTACAAAAATGATATTATTTCAGATTTATTCTAATATTCCTAATTATAAATAGAAAGTAAATATTAGGTTTTTTTTGAATTTGTATTAAACTAAAAAAATAGAATTTAATAAAGATAACTAAATATGTTAAAATTTCAGTTCTTCAGTTTAGTTTCACCAATTTATAGCAACAGTGTAATTAAGTTAACATCATCTCTTCCTTCCATGAAATTAACAACCCTAGATAACTGCAATCGCTAATTATCCGAAATTCTCATTAAGTTTTAAATCTAATGTGACGATCATCTCCATTAGACCCTAACTATTATATAACCCTGAACTATTAGTCAAGATTTAATATAACAGAAGCATGAACAATTAGAGAACTAGAGAATTAGGTTATTCCAAGTAACAATCACACAATCAGAGATTATTTAACATGCCTTCTAATAATCTTAATAATACCCAAAAGGTTGTCCACAATTAAGTTTTACTAAGTACTACTTGTGATCAGATGACATCGTTTGTTTAATATCACACCTTAATCTAGTAGATGATATCAATTAACCAATTTAATCCTGTAGAAACTAAATTAGTAAACTGAATAACATATATAAGAAGTTGAAACAAATTATCAGAATAAATTTCATGCACGAAGGAATCAATAATGAAACTCAATTAACCATTAACTGTAAATATGGTTCCACATCCCCTTTAGAACTGAAAATAAAGAACTTAGCTCAACATGTCTTCCATTTTCAATCTCCAAGACTAGGGTTTACAATGATGTAGCTACGATGATAGATGATAGTCTAATGTCTCCCTAATTACATGTTTTATAGTACTGAATTAAATTCCTAATCCTCTGATAAATTGCAATCCAAATCCATGTAGAAAACTGTCAAAATCTAGCTTGAAAACTTTCCAAAAATCTCAAATTTCCCGATGAATTCGTTGGGATGAATTAATTTTCCTTGGTTGGATTCGCCGGGGCGAATTCATTTGAAAAAGTACAGAGAAGTATCCACTGGGGTGGATTCGTACATGCCATTGGATTCGGCGGGGAAAATTCTACTGTTTCTAACTTCTTCGTCTTTTTCCATCTAATCAGCTCCAATTTATCCCATTTTCATCCTTTTAGCTACATTTCAACCTGAAATCAATAAAACACTTGAATAAGCTTATGTACACATGAAACATGTAATAAAAATAAACATAAATGAATCAAAATCAATAAATATCCTGTACTTATCAATTTTCCCCAAACTTAGCCTTTACACGTCCTCGTGTAAAACAAAGTTTTATTAATATTCAGGAAAAATTCTATTTAAGCAAAATCTCAAAAGGATCAAGTTTCACATCATGAATATCAATACTAATGAACAAATTTCCAATTAACACCTTATCAATCAATGTATAACAACTTCATCTTTCACCATTGAACTTCTCATAATCAAACCGTATGCACATAAGTAACTTTCCTATGATCCACACACATACTCAACTCAGCTATCATGGAACAAAAATCTTGCACACTAACTCAAAACTCAAAACATATTGTCCCTCTTCTCACCAGAACTCTTTCAAATTCTCTTTCTTTTCAGGTGAATACATTTTATGCTCCATTTCGCCGTTCTCATTCTTTCTGAAGTGAGTGCATTTTATGCTCCATCTCATTTATTTGCACATGTTTATGGGTGAGTGCGTTTTACGCTCCATCTCAACCCACCACATGGTTTCTCTTTTGCCCTTTTTTTTCCAAAAATTTCTCAACTTAATTTTTAACTTTTCTAATTTTTTCTTTCACATGGTCCTGCAAATAACATAAGCAGTTAAATAATCATAAATAATGAGATTAGTGCATAAAGAAAACTCCACAGATAACTTAGCCAAATAAGCATATATTGTATGTGTAAGTACTTATGCGACACAAATTTAATTCAAATCAGTTACTATGGATCAGGACTTAGTCCTCATCATATATCAACCAATTAAGCACAAACAAATTCTGAAATTAGTATTAATGTAAATTTTGTGATTTTAACCTTTGAAAACTTAGCCAAATAGAATTATGGAACCAAAGCCAAATTGAATCTTGGGTTGCCTCCCAAGCAGCTGTCCTTATTTATTGTCATTGGCTTAACCTCGATATTCTCATTCTATGTAATTGGACTTGTTTACTTCAAGTGGACTGGTAACAGTTTTAATTCTAAATTAGTAGCATATTTCATATCCTGATTATGCTCAATTCCAGCCCTCAAATTCTCATTGTATATTTGTATTCGATCAAAAGATTCTTGCACTGAATAGTCCACAACATCAATAGAAAAAACATAATTAATATTACCAAGATACCTCTTAGCCTCATATATGATGAACTGGACATTTGCATCATCCAATTCCACAGTAAAGGTCCCATAGTGTTTATTATTCAGTGTTTTTGTTATTTGCATAATGGAGATGTATCATCATCCATATCTTCCTTGTAAAAATCTACAAAAATTATCAGTCCATTTTCTTATACCTCTTGTTCCTCTTTATTAAATTCAATGTTGGCTTTGTACACTTCATTTTCATATATAACACTATTGCCCGTCCCTGAAATAAGCACTGACTCCTCTTACTGCCATACCTCTGCACCACCTCTTAAAGTAATTGCACTTACATTCTTAACAGTTTGAGAAGATAACCTTCCTACTGTGGCCGCAAGCTAACCTACTCGGTTTCTTAGATCTTGAACAGAAGTTCTTGTTTCTTGCTGGAACTGTTGTGTTAGATTCGTGAAATGTTGTGTTTGGCTCATAAATGCCTTGAACATTTCCTCCCTGGATGTTCTAGAATTTTCAAATACTTCTTCGTTATATGTTTGGAACTGAGGTTGAGCCTACTGAAAACTGTGCTGCCTATTTGAAAAGACAGGTTATATTGGTGGCCTAGTACCTTCATAACTCAAGTTGGGATGATCTCTCCATCCTGGATTATAAGTGTCCGCCCAAGGAACATATTGATGTTGATGTTGTCCTAAGAATGTACCCACAACATTGACTTATTGCATAACTTCATTCTCTTGCAATATTGGACAAACACATGTAGTATGCCCGACTTTGAACAAATTCCACAAACCTTTAAAACTTGTATATTCCCTGTAGCTATTTGTCGAACCAAAATAGTTAAATCAGAATTTTGTTGCTTAATATTACTTGTGCTTACCCCCATTTACCCTTTTTGGTGTATGATCCATCCTAGTTCCATACTGTTGTGAGTTTTTTTCCATGGTTGCAATTAAGTTCCTTGCAACCTCAAGTGTTTTATCTAACAGTGCTCCCCCACTAGCGGCATCTATCATGCTCTTATCCATTGGCAACAGTCCCTTATAGAAGTATTGAATCAAGTGTTGATCATCAATTTAGTGAGGTGGACAGCTGGAACACAGTTTCTTAAATATTTCCCAGTACTCATAGAGAGTTTCTCCATTGAACTGTCTAATGCCACATATCCCCTTCCTTGTTCGGGTTCATTACTTTCTGGGAGGTCACGACAAACGCTCTCCCTTGAACTACTGGTTTTAACTTCTCTAGGACGGCCTTTGGTGCCTCCATCCCAACTGGACTTGGCTTCACTACACGATAAAATCGAGCTAGGTGACCTTATCTTCCATAATTGTAACACGTTTTGGACCACTGTATGTAATTTGAACTGATGTGTCCCTCCCCTCCACATTTGAAGCATATGATAGGTGGTCATTCTCCTTCCTTAATAACGGGTGCTGGTGCTGACGTCTTTCCATCATTGTTGAATCTTCTCTTCTTGAAATTTCCACTTTTACTATCTTGGCCATGATTACCACTGAAGTGGTTACCATTTCTGGCATGTTGATTCCCTCTACATTTGTTGTCACCACTTTGATGACTGCTACCACTGGTATTATCGTTTTGCCGGCTGCTTTCTTTTGGTTGGGTTGACTCATTATCTTGCTTCAACAACTGATCCCTATTTACAACATCTGAATACAAACACAGTTTGTGAGAAATGAGGTATTAACGTATTTTGGGTTTCAAACCTCACAGAAACATTCGCGTCATTCTCTCTTCATTATCAACCAAATGGGACGCAAACCAGGATAACTCGACAAACTTAGCTTCGTAATATGACACGGTCATATTATTTTGCTCCAGCTTGATGAACTCTACCTCCTTCATGTGACGAATACTTTCAGGAAAGTACTTGTCGTTAAATAGTTCTTGGAACTTCTCCCAAGACATCTTCAGTGTGGCAGGTTGAGTACGCTTTACAGATTTCCACCAATAATCTGCCTCTCCTCGCAACATGAAGGCAGCAAAGGGAACCTTTTGCTCCTCGGAGCATCCCAAGACTTTGAATATCTTGGTGATCTGCTTTATCCACGTCTCTGTCTTAAGTGGTTCTGGCTTTCCCCAAAACTCTGATGGTCCCAGCTCCTTGAATTGCTTAGCGGTGACCATCTGTGAGTTGCCAGTGTTTTCACCTGTGTTCTGAACAGGAGCCGCTCTCACATGATGTTGCATGAATTTTATAAAGCCTTTGAACATCCCATCGTTCATCATTTGATCGGTGTTGTTGTTTACCTGAGGATTATTGTCTTCCTATTGCACATTATCCTGGGTATTGATCGTTGGTGACTTAACGGTCTCATGTGCTTCATTGCTGATCTCAACATTTTTAGATGTCATTTTCAAACTCTGCCATAAAAACAAGGGTTAATTGACATGCCATATATTATCCCTATATTCTGACCGACCAATTAAATAACAAATAAACTTAAGTAGGTCATATTAGCGAAGGAATTACCCACCTCTCCCCTCCTAGTTCTAGTCTTACATCTTAGCCAGTGATCATATCCCTACGCTTTGATACCAACTGTGATGCCCCCAAAATAGGTATACATCACCCATTCTGAGTCGCCAAATACATGGTATAGAATTCAAATAAAACTTATTTATACAACTGTCATGTAAAGTACGATAAACATAAGTTGAGAGTTTTAACACGAATATTGTCTTCTAGATAATATTGTTAGTTCCTAGTAGGCACGATAAATATCTAGAAGGGGGGTTGAATAGATGTTTAAAACTTTTTCTTTTAATCTATTTAGATTGATGGTAATCAATGCACAGCTGAATGAGTATATGCGAAAAACCTTCTGTTAGATATCTTGAATTAATGAGATTGAGGCAGTTATGACAGTTATAGCAGATATTGCAGTTATGGTAGTTATAACAGTTAATGAACACAATAGTTTTAAGTGGTTCAGAGCACTTAAGGCTCCTAGTCCACTCTTCTACTCCTCGAGTGGGAAATCCACTAAGGATGTCTGTTACACTTCTTGAATCTCATAGATTCCTTCTAGAGCAGCAGTTTAGGTACTTCTTAGTTCACTCTTGAAATCTTCAAGTCCAGCAGACTTGGTCTCTCACAGTTCACTTAGAACTCTTCAAGTCCTTCAGACCTGGAACTCTTACTTCAGTTGATTGAATGTTGTTTAGATCGTGATTGATGCTACTCAGTTGCTAGTAAGCACTTGTTCGAAAGAACTGAGTAGCTGAGCAAGCTTTTCCTTTTCTTAGATCGTAGAGTTGAGCGTTGAGTGTTCTTGTGTATTTTTGTTCAATACTTGCTTACTCTCTCATCTGTGTATGTTCTGTATATATGTGATCTCTTCAAAATCTATCTGTTGAAGTCATCTGATGAGGCATTAAATGCGTTTGACATTTTTGAGCTTTGATGGAGACTTTTCTGCATATCTTCTGAATTTCAACCTGGCCCTACTGACATAGTAGACTGGTTTCTCACCTAACACCTGAAAAGGTGTTTTTCTTTGCCCAATGGTCCTTTTCTTAGCTTCTTGAATACTTTCCTTTTGATCAGTACTAAGGATATCTTTTGTACCGTTGGGACTGGTGAGAGTTTCAATGTTCAAAACCCATTCCATATTTATTGGACTTTATCTTCAGACGAAAGGTAGGGCTTGATGTTTCTGACACAGGACAGATGACACTCTACTATCCATATCGTAGTGTCTTGTCATTAGTGCTTGTTCTTAAGAGAACACTACGATTTCTCACAATGATTTGGACACTACGATCTTTTAACACAACGATCATCACTTGCTCGTCTTGCAGACTCAACGTTTTCGAGAGCACACTACGATCTCTGAGTTGGCTTCGGCAAACGTCTGGACCACTCTACAATTTCTGGAGAGGCCCTCAAAGGCAGATATATTACGATAATCTCAGCACTACGATCTTGCCTTAGCTTCTACATTCTGTCGATCAGCTGGATAGACTACGATACTCTTCAAGGCCTATCTATTTCTTTCTAGCCATAGATTAACCTAACAGATTTGATCTCTTTATCTATACAAGTGAACATTAAAGGCTAAGATCAACCTAACAAATTTGATCTATCACTTAGTCTTTGTACATATATTTCTTGAAGGACTTTACACATAATCATGAGTATTAACATTAAACATCAAATCACAATATGCATTCTTCCAATAATCTCCCCCTATTTGATGTTGACATAACCAAGGAGATTTATTGTCATTATTATTGAATTCTATATGTAGATGCAGCAAAGTAAATATGACTTAATATTTCAGTGAGCAGTTGAAATTTCTAGAGAATAAGCATGCATTTATTGATGTATAAAGATAGATGTTACATTTGAGATTGGCTACATCAATAAGAATTAAAATTTAACTTATCTTTATTTCCTTGGCCTTTTGCTCCTTGGAGGGTTTGCCTTTTCTTCTACTCTCCTTTTTCTGCTTGCTTCATCTCTCCTGGCTAAATCTTCTAGTTCACTTAGGCTTAGTCTTGGATTGTGGTCGTGCCTATCCATGAATGCAGGATCTCCAATTGGCATCCTTAGGCTTGTTGCAGTCACCTCACGCGAGCTAGTAGTTGACCCTAAACTCCTTAAAGGTTGAGCTATCAAAACTTCCTGTTGATCAGATCGTTGATTCTGATGGCTTGATCGTGGAGTCTGCTGAGAGATTTTCCTTACAGATGGGTTCCTCATTGCTTGAGTTTGGACCTTTCCTCTGCCTGTGCCTTTGCCTCCCTGACCTCCCTGATCTCCTTTGCCTTTATTCTCCCCCTTTATGTCAGCATCAAGGGTTCAAATGTCTTTGGAGAGGCGAGCAACTCCTTGGACAAGCTCGTGAAGTTGACCCTGAGTTTGGGCAATGTCTTCACGATTTTCTTGAATCAAAGTATCAGAACGAGTTTCTCATCGTTGGAGAATGTCGATGACAGTCTCAGTCTGCTTCATTTGACCCATGGAGAAGGTTTAAAATTCTTTGACAGCAGTTTGAAGACTTTTGATACTCTGTATCATCAGGTTGTTCTGAGATTCTTGTGTTTTTTATAATATCAAGACATCATCCCGATGCTTTTTAGCTGCGCGAAAATGAATGTCATCCCTGTCCTTTATGCTTTGAAGCATTTCTTGGATGATCTCCTTGAGTGTTGTAGAAAGTTCGGAGCTTAGGGAGCTTGGGAGATTGTTTGCAGCATTGATCATTGATGTCAATCTCAGCTATATAAGTGCAGTATGATCTTCAAGACTCTCGTCGAGTTCCTTAATTACTTTCTCAGACATTGCTGACAAATCAACCTTTATGGATAGTTCTGACAAGATCTCATTCAGATTTGGAATTTGTGGTGGAGATGATGTGCTCTTGAATTGATCTTGAAGTGAGTAGAGAGCAAGTTCAAGGTTGAAGCATTCATTTCTGGATGAGGAGGGAATATTTGATGGAGGGGCCTGGGTTTGGATGGTTAAGCTTGGTGACTCTACGATTTGAGGTGTACATTCTATCATAGGGCTCGAATCAGTGATCGTAGAGATGATAGGATTTGGGAGCATTATGAGTTTGGTCACATTTGGTTCCTCAGTTATAGAGTTTTGGGACCCTGTAACTGGAAATTAGTTTTGGGGATGAAGAATCACTTGTAACCATTGTGGGATTTCATAAAATTGATTGAATGAGGCTGATGGCAAATGATTAGTTCTGAAAATAGTTGGGATAGATAGTACCTCAAGTTTGTTCTTTGAGGAGAAATTGTTGGTGAGAAGCTTCTTTGAAAAAATGAATATCCCTGGGAATCCATTAGCCAACACTGAGATGGCTGGATACTCTTTGAAAGTCCAGAACATGTAATCCCAAGAGTTTAGAATTTGAGCTTGGTGAAAAGGCATCATAGGTAGGTATTCAAACAATTGCACATAGTTGGCTCTTCTATGCCCATCTATGCCTTCTGCAATGATCTCGACCTCGTCATCTTCATCCTCTTCCTTGTTCTCGGTTGAGGATTCCATTATATCAATGGCCTCATGGAGTTCTTGTATGGGTTCTCCTTCTTTGACTGTAGGAGCTTCTTTTTCTATCATGGGAATATCATGAGCATCCCCCTCAGAGTGATCATCCATTTGGACGATTTGCAGCTCCCCCTCAGCTGGAGCACTTTCTATGATGTGAGTTTCATCCATCTCCCCCTCAATAGGTGTATCTTCTACTATTAGATCTTTGGGTGTCTCCCCCTCAGTTGGAGCTTTGACTGTTTGGCTTTCCTTTGCTGGTTCGTTTTCAACATTCGATTCCTTTTCTTCCCTCTTTAGTGCTTTCTCATTGACAAGAATATATTTCTTGACCAACTTCCTCCTTGGCTTTTTGGGCTGAGCCACTGCCTTAAGACTTTCTTCAGCCAAGATGTTTGTTGCAGCTGCTTCCTTGTTTGGTCTGGTCTCTACGATCGGCAGAGACTCTACGATCGAAGAGACTGATGGCTTTTTGTTCTTGTGGCTGATCTTACTCATCTTCAGCAGCTGAGATATAGTTGCTCTGTCTTCTTCTGCCTCAGCCTGTTGTTCCTTCCTTCTTAGCATCCTTAGAGTCTCAACGTCTTAGGACTCTACTTGTTTATCAACGGTGGATCCTTGAGGATCTTCTGTAGTTCTGGCTTTCATCTTTCTCTTACCTTTGCTTTTTCTGACCAATACACTGGGTTCTCCTTTGTTAGCTTCTTCTTCTTCTTCCTTAGATTCTCTGACAACTGACATGTTCCCTGGTACTCCTGATTCCTTTATGTCACCAGTTCTTCCACTGAATTCAGATATCATCTTTACATTCTTAGCTGGATTCCTTTTCCAGTTTTCAAATAATTGCTGAGTCATTCGTCGATTTGGATTGATGGTTTCACCTTCATCATCCTTGATTAGGTTGTCACCAAGAGCAGCCTGTAGGATAATGCTTATGAATCGCCCATAGAGCATCTTCTGCGAGCTCTTCGTCTTCTTTGAGCTGCTCAACCACTTCCTAATCCATTCAAGCAGTAGAGCCCCATAGTTAAGTTGCATTTTGTAACATATGGCAGTCATTAGTTTGAGTTGTACCTCATTCACAGAGTCATGACCTGAGCTCTTACAACAGATGCATTTTCCAACAATATCAGCAAGAAACTCATACCTTTGTGGGAACTCCTTCTTCTTGTATCCTTTGACAGAAGGTGATTTCTTGTGATGCATCTTTTTGAGACCCTTGTGAAAATCTATGCCATCTATGGATGGGTGCCCTTCTGATTTGAGACCTAGGGCTAGGTTGATGTCCTCAGCCTTTAGTTTGACTTCAACGTTCTTGACTTTTGCAGTGATGGTGTTGTTTTCAAACACCCTGTTATTGTAGAACTCCTTCACCAGCTTCGGGTAGATCAATGTGTCCGTACCCAAAGCTTCTTCGAGACCTGCCTTCTTTAGTAGCAACAGAGTCTTGTGAAATTGGGGTTCAGTAGTTTTGAACTCATCAAAGCATAGTCTGAAGCCGGAGATAACACTGGAAGCTGCCATTGATTTCTTCGCAAGAAGTGAAACTGACTGAGCTTGCTACTGAATTAGGGTTTTTGCTTAAGAGAGGAGGAGAGAGAGATGATCTTTTGAACTTCAGATTTCAAAAGGTCGATTTTAATTTGTACTTGTAAATTCCCTCTCTCTATTTTGCTTAGTGGGACAGGTGTCGAATTTTGCGTGGCTCTACGAATCTGACATAGAAGGATAGTACTAAAATGCCCTTAACTTCTGTGAGCTAATGTTTTCTCCAGGAGGACTACGATCGTTGAGATGGTCCTTGGAATCGTCGAGTCTGTTCATCCATCGTTGAGTCTGTTCAGCAGTCATCGAGTCTGATCTGTAATCGTAGAGTCTGTTCAGCAATCGTCGTGTCTGGGCTGCACTTGTAGAGTCTGAACTGCGATCGTCGAGTCTGACTCATCAATCATAGAGTCTGATCAAGTCTTCGTTATAAACTTTTGTCTTAGCATTCTTCTTGATTTAAGACAGCTCAGGAAGGGCCAACCTCTTGAATGAAACAAGGGTTAGGTTTGTCCCTGAGGCACTTATCAGAGAGATTGCTTTGTTTTATACTTGATCATCATAGGGTGCTTCTTTGGTTTTGTTGATGTAGCTCTGCTATCGTTGAGTCTGAGCTGCGATCGTTGAGTCTTCACTGCGATCATTGTCATTCGACGACACTTTGTTTCTACGATCGTGGACTTCCTTTGATCATGTCGATGATTTCGAACATAGCCTTTAAACCTGTATGGTTAGCATATTCTAGAGTATATTTTTCATGGTTCTAAGTTAAGCATGCCTAGCTCACTTATTAACTTGTTAAATCTGGATTCCTCTAGAGGTTTTGTAAAGACATCAGCAAGTTGGTTTTCAGTAGGGATATATTGTAAAGATATGGTTCCATTCTGCACATGATCTCTAATGAAGTGATACCTTATTTCTATATGCTTAGTCCTAGAATGCATGACAGGATTATGAGTTATGGCAATTGCACTTGTGTTATCACAGTGAATAGGTATGGATTTAAATTCAAACCCATAATTTGCTAGTTGATTTTCATCCATAGGATCTGACCACAGCAACTGCCAACAGCAATGTATTCAGCTTCTGCTGTTGAGGTAGATACTGAGTTTTTCTTCTTGCTAAACTAGGACACAAGTCTGTTTCCTAGCAATTGACAGGTGCCACTGGTACTTTTTCTATCAATTTTGCATCCTGCGAAATCAGCATCTGTGTATCCTGTTAGCTCAAATGAGGATTCCTTGGGATACTATAACCCCAAGTGGGGTGTACCTTTGAGATATCTGAAGATCCTTTTAACAACAGATAAATGAGATTCTTTAGGATTAGCTTGAAATCTAGCACAAATGCATGTTGTAAACATTATATCTGGTCTACTGGCCGTTAGATATAGAAGAGAGCCAATCATACCTCTATATTGAGTTATATCAATACTTTTACCTTTTTCATCTTTGTCAAGCTTGGTTGCAGGAGCAATTGGGGTTTTCATGGGAGAGGCTGATTCCAAGCCATACTTCTTAAGCAAGTCTTTGATATATTTGGCTTGGTTGATAAATATTCCTCCATCAGTTTGCTTTACTTGTAGTCCAAGGAAGAAGTTCAGCTCACCCATCATGCTCATTTCAAACTTGCTCTGCATAAGCTTGGAGAATCTCTTGCATAACTTTTCATCAGTAGACCCAAAGATAATATCATCAACATATATTTGAACTAGTAGGACCTTATCTTTATGCTTTCTAAGAAATAGCGTGGTATCTACTCTACCTCTAGTGAATCCATTTTCAATAAGAAAATTAGTCAGTGTTTCATACCATGCTCTAGGTGCTTGTTTAAGACCATATAAGCCTTTTTCTAATCTAAAGACATAATTAGAAAGTGATGGATTGATGAAATCTGGAGGCTGCTCTATATAAACTTCTTCTTGATGTTCTCCATTCAAAAATGCACTCTTGACATCCATCTGAAAAACTTTGAACTTCATGTGAGCAGCAAAGGCAAGAAATATCCTGATGGCTTCCAGTGGCAACAGGTGCAAATGTCTCATCGTAATCAATGCCTTCTTCCTAAGAGTAGCCCTTGGACACCAGTCTTGCCTTATTCCTGGTTATCACCCCATCTTCATCCATCTTATTTCTGAAGACCCACTTGGTTCCAATTACAGGATGGTTCTTTGGTCTTGGAACCAATCTCCAGACTTTGTTTCTTTCGAACTAATTAAGTTCTTCCTGCATGGCCTCTATCCAGCTGGAATCTTCCATAGCATCCTCTATCTTCTTCGGTTCTATTTGAGATAGGAAGCTTAGATAGAAGCATTCATTTTGAGTGGCAGCTCTTGTTTTGACTCTTGCATTCGAATCTCCAATGATTAGATCTTGAGTGTGATATCTTGCCCATCTGCTTCCTGTTGGAACATCCGTTCTTATGCCTTCTTGTCTTAGATCCTTAATATCTATTTCTTCTTCTTGATGTGGAGGCTCATTGTCTGGCACAGTCCTCTCTACGATCTTATTCCTTTGCTCAACGTTTTCATTGTTTGGTACTACGATCGTAGTGTTGAGCTCGACGTCCTCGTTCGTAGTGTTTGCACTGTTGGTCGTAGTGTCTTGAAGCACTATTTTGTCTAAGTCTGTTTCATCAAAGATGATGTGAATCGAGACTTCTACACTCAGTGTCTTCTTGTTAAACACTCTGTAAGCCTTGCTGTCTGTGGCATATCCAAGAAAGATTCTTTCGTCTAATTTCGATTGAAACTTTGTCAAGTATTGCTTTCCATTGTTGAGTATGTAGCATGCACAGCCGAACACATGAAAGTAGCTGACACTTGGCTTTCTTCCTTTCCAAAGTTCATAAGGAGTTTTCTTAATCGTAGAGTGTATGAGTGATCTGTTCTGAGTATAGCATGCAGTGTTGACAGCTTCTGCCTAGAAGTACTCCGGTAGATGAGCTGCAGCTAGTAGAGTTCTTCCAGCTTCTATTAATGTCCTGTTCTTTCTCTCAGCAACTCTATTTTGTTGGGGAGTTCGTGGAGCTAAGAAGTTGTAAATAATCCCATTGTCTGTGCAGAACTGATCCATTTCTGAAAAATCGAATTCTCTGCCATGATCACTTCTTATGGCCTTGATTTTCTCTCCTTTCTCGTTCATCACCAGCTTGAACATCTTGATCAGTTGAGAGCTTGTTTCATCTTTTGAGGTTAGGAAGAATACCCATGTGAGTCTGGTGTAGTTGTTGACTACGACCAGTGAGTATTTCTTTTCCCCAAGGCTCGTTGTTGGGATTGGTCCCAAAAGATCCTTATGTAGTAATTGCAGAGGCTTGTCGATTGAGTTGATGGTTTTACTCTTAAATGAGCTTCTGGTCTGTTTCCCAAGTTAACAGGCATTGCAGGGTCTTTCTTTAACGAAGTTGAATTTGTGTAGGCCTGCAACTAGATCTTTTGAAGCTAATTTGGACATGCTCTTGAAGTTGAGGTGAGATAATCTTCGGTGCCATAGCCAGCTCATTTCTTCAGATGCTTTAGCCAGAAAACATATTGTCTTGTCTGAGCTTAGTTTTCCCAGATTTACTGTGTAGACATTTTCCTCTCTTGTTCCGGTTAGCTTTACTGCAGATGTCTTCAGATCTCTGACCTGACATTGATTGTTGAGAAATGTTACTTGATGACCCTTGTCACAGAGTTGGGTAATGCTTAAAAGGTTGTGTTGTAGTCCTTCCACATAAGTCGCTTTGCTAAAGGATACTGCACCATCTCCTGCTGAGCCATAGCCTCTTGTCTTGTCACAGCCATTATCTCCAAAGATGACGGAGGGACCCTCCTTCTTTATGTAGTCAAACAGAAGGGCTTTGTTCCCTGTCATATGCCTTGAGCATCCACTGTCTAAGTACCAGGTTTTGATCGTGGAGTTCTTTTCCTGCAAAAGTATTAAGCCTTCATTTTGGTACCCACACTTGCATGGGTCCTATATTGTTAGTGCCCTTGGGGACCCAAACCTGCTTGATTTTGGGTCAAATATGCATGGAATTGTAATAACATTTTGCAGCTTTGTGGCCAGTTGTGTAGCACACAAAGCATTTGATATGATGCATGTTTGTGTGTGTTTGAAATCTCTTTCTCCATTTGGACTTGTGTGGGAGATTGGTCATCCTCCTGTTGGGTTGATGTTCCTTCTTCCATGTGTTCTTGTGTTTCATGATTTGCGAAGAGTATGTCTTACTTCTACTGCACCTTCCAAGTTGGTTCGTAGAGTTAATCTCATTGAACTCTACGATCCTTCGAGGTTGGTGATTAGGAGCTAGATTACTCTTCTCTTTTCTGAAACCTAGACCAGCATGAGATCCCTTGCTCCTAGGAATATGAAATGAAGCAGCTGAGCAGGGTTTGACATGCTCATCCTTCTGTGAGGATTTCACAAATATAATGCCTCTACTGAAACCTGAGGCATTACTAATGTTAATATCCTTTACTTTTTCCACACATGACTCTGAGGTAGATTCCCCAAAGCCTAGCCCTGTTCTATCAGAGACGCTTCTCTGATTGGAGATTAAAGATTCCATGGATGAAGAAGATTTATTCCATGTAGAGATGGTCTTTTCTAGATCCTCAATTTTTGAGGTTAGACTAGACTCTCTTTTTGCACAGATCTCATTTTTTTGTCTCAAGAGCTTATTCTCAGCTTCAAGCTCAGAGAAAGAATTAGTACTGAGAAGAGCTGTTTCCAGTTCTTCTTGAACCTTTTCTTTCTCCTTTTGAAGAAGTGAATAATCCTTAGACAGAACTCTAAACCACTTCATGTATTGGTGTAGATCAGATGTTATACCATGCAATGCAGTTCTAAGGTCATCAATGTCTACATCAGGAGAGTTGAAGTCAAATACCTCATCAATACTTACTTCATGAATGTTGGCATTTTGTTTGTCCTTTGCATTTTTGGCCATCAGGCAGAGGTTAGCTATTTGAGGATCCTCATCATCTCTAGATTCCGGAGTTGAGTCATTGTCCGAGTCACTCCACGATCCTCCAGCTACAAGACCTTTGTCTTTCTTCTGTGGCCTCTTGTTGCCTTTGTATTCCTTATTTGCATGTGATTTCTTCTTGAGTTCTTCTCTGAGAGGTTTATTGCAGTTGGCAATGAAGTGACCAGGTTTCTTGCAGTTGTAGCATAAGTCATTCATTTGCTCTTGGCTGTTGTAGTTGCTGACTTTCTTTGGCTTCCTGGTTTTGCCTTGTCGCATGAATCTTCGTAGTCTTTTAACTAGCATTGCCAAGTCCTCATCATCATCTTCATCGTAATCAGAATCAACTTCAGTGTTGACTTTTGAGGTGTTTTCGGTTACTTTGAGAGCAACCCCTTTATCATTCTTTCTTCTTTCAGACAACATTTCTGCTCGTTGTGTCAGCTCCAGTTCGTACGTGAGGAGGTTTCAATATAATTGTTGAACAGTCATTTCATGTAGGTTCTTTGATTCTCTTATGGCAGTGGTTTTGGCATCCCACTTGCTTGGTAAAGCTCTCATGAACTTTATGATTAGATCTTTGTTTGGATAAATCTTTCCATAGGCTCGTAGAGAGTTGAGCAAGACATTGAATCTCTCGTATGTGGCAGTGACGTTCTCTCCTTGAACATGAGCAAACATCTCATATTGTTGAGTTAAGAGAGATTGTTTGTTTTCTCTGACTTCTTCTGTTCCTTCATGCATAATGAGTAGTGCTTCCCAAACCTCCTTTGCTGTTTTGTAGTTGACCACGTTTTCAAATAGATCATCTTCTAATGATTGAAATAGGATGTTCTTGGTCTTTTGGTCAAACTAGATAGCTCTCTTCTCGTTCTCTGTCCATTCTTCTTTGACCTTGATCTGTACTCTATTTGGGTCATCTGTAGTTGGTGCAAGCTTTGTAGGAACGTAGGGCCCATTTTGAACAGTTTCAAATAGATCTTCATCTATTGAATCCATGTAAGCTTGCATCCTAACCTTCCAGTTAGCAAATTTATCTTTGTTGCACATAGGTGGCTTGCTGCCTCCTCCAGTCTTTGATTCGCTTGGTAAGTGTGCCATTGGATCTACTCAAGCTTTGTAGGCTGTATTATAGAACCTACTCTGATACCAATTGTTGGTTCCCAGTAGGCATGATAAATATCTAAAAGGGGGGGGGGTTGAATAGATGTTTGAAACTTTTTCTTTTAATCTATTTAGATTGATGGTAATCAATGCACAGCGGAATGAGTATATGTGAAAAACCTTCTGTTAGATATCTTGAATTAATGAGATTGAGGCAGTTATGACAGTTATAGCAGATATTGCAGTTATGGTAGTTATAGCAGTTAATGAACACAATAGTTTAAAGTGGTTCAGAGCACTTAAGGCTCCTAGTCCACTCTTCTACTCCTTTAGTAGGAAATCCACTAAGGATGTCTGTTACACTTCTTGAATCTCACAGATTCCTTCTAGAACAACAGTCTAGGTACTTCTTAGTTCACTCTTGAACTCTTCAAGTCCAGCAGACTTGGTCTCTCACAGTTCACTTAGAACTCTTCAAGTCCTTCAGACCTGGAACTCTTACTTCAGTTGATTGAATGTTGTTTAGATCGTGATTGATGCTACTCAGTTGCTAGTAAGCACTTGTTCGAAAGAACTGAGTTGCTGAGTAAGTTTTTATTTTTCTGAGATCGTAGAGTTGAGCGTTGAGTGTTCTTGTGCGCTTTTGTTCAATACTTGCTTACTCTCTCATCTGTGTATGTTCTGTATATACGTGATCTCTTCAAAATCTATCCGTTGAAGTCATCTGATGAGGCATTAAATGCATTTGACATTTTTGAGCTTTGATGGAGACTTTTCTGCACATCTTCTAAATTTTAACCTGGCCCCACTGACACAGTAGACTGCTTTCTCACCTAACACCTGAAAAGGTATTTTCCTCTGCCCAATGGTCCTTTTCTTAGCTTCTTGAATACATTCCTTTTGATCAATACTAAGGATATCTTTTGTACCATTGGGACTGGTGAGAGTTTCAACGTTTAAAACCCATTCCATATTTGTTGGACTTTATCTTCAGACGAAAGGTAGGGCTTGATGTTTTTGACATAGGACAGATGACACTCTACTATCCATATCGTAGTGTCTTGTCAGATTGGTGCTTGTTCTTAAGAGAACACTACGATTTCTCACAATGATTTGCACACTACAATCTTTTAACATAACGATCATCACTTGCTCGTCTTGCAGACTCAACGTTTTCGAGAGCACACTACGATCTTTGAGTTGGCTTCGGCAAACGTCTGGACCACTCTACGATTTCTGGAGAGGCCCTCAAAGGCAGATATATTACGATCATCTCAGCACTACGATCTTGCCTTAGCTTCTGCATTCTGTTGATCAGCCGGATAGACTACGATTCTCTTCAAGGCCTATCTATTTCTTTCTAGCCATAGATCAACCTAACAGATTTGATCTCTTTATCTATACAAGTGAACATTAAAGGCTAAAATTAACTTAACAAATTTGATCTGTCACTAAGTCCTTGTACATATATTCCTTAAAGGACTTTACACATAATCATGAGTATTAATATTAAACATAAATCACAATATGCATTCTTCCAACAAATATCAAAACTCAAATTCAATATTATTACAATTATTATCACACTATTTCACAGAATATTGAGAATTACTAATGCACCATCTCGGACCATCACTCTGTTCCCCGACTAGTCCCGGCTATGTTCTCATTTCCTAAAAAGAATAATGAAAGCAAAGGGTGAGCTCAACTAGCCCAGTAAGAAATATTATAACTAAGATAATTCAGAATAAATTATCGTTAGCCTTCAATAGTGTTAAACTGATAAAATACAATAGACATCAAGTTTAACTGCAGCAGAACAAGCAATCCATTAGAAGAGTCAAGTAGAGCATGATATCTACTATCTTTCTATGATTTAAAAAGTTTATCATCAATTTTATCACTGAGACTCAGCTTAATAAATAATTCACATCATCGAATCATCCCTGAACTACGACCAATGATAGTGTCCCAGGTGAATATTACCTGAGTGAATAGTACCCCGTGAATAGTAATTCAGGAATAATACCCCGCGAATAGTATTCCGGCATGAAAAAGTTTAAACTTATCAAGAATGCTCAGAATAATATTTTTATAAAAAGATACTTGATGAAGCGCAAATTTCAAGAATATTCTACTAATTTCATGGAGTATAGATGCCAAAACTTAACAAAAGGAGTGTAGAATTCGAAATCTAGAATGAAATAATATTACTTACATACTACAGAGTATGAAAGAAAATATTAGTTCTTACGAATATTAAACAAAAATAATATCCCTTACCTTAAAAAGAAGAGTATTTCGACTGGTAGGGCGTGAATATTCTTGAAGAAAACTTATACTGTTTTCTACGCTCAAAGCTTTCTAAAACTAGAAAGAAATACGCTCAATATTATAGAAGAAGAATTCTCTGATTCTGGTGTGATTTTCAATTCTAACTAAGCATACTATTTATAGGAGAATGGAAGGATACTATTTAGAATATTTCACGGACCAACAGTTGAAGGAAATTCACGGGTTGAATTCTGCTGATCAGCAGACGCCCACATTCAAAATACTACAACAACTAATATATATATATATATATCACTATCACTTCACCCACCACCACTACTTTTCCGCCACACACACACATACATCACACACACACACACACCTTACACATTTCTCTATCACACACACACCTTACACCTTTCACTATCACACACACACACCTTTCACTTTCACACACATTTCACTATCACACACACATTTCATATATATATATATATATATATATATATATATATATATAAGTGTTAGAGTTCTTCAGGCTTTTCTTTTGTAAGAAAACCTCACCTGAGGTCCGCTCTCTCCCTTCTCTCTAGAGTTAGCCGGAGACGAAGCTTCCAGCTTCGATCTTCTTAGTTAGAAGATGAAGTCGAAGTCTTTCATACTTCGATCTTCCTCAAACAGTTAGTCTAGGATATATGTAATCCTTTCCCAACTGTTTATAAATTAAAAGAAAGAGATTACTTTACCGATTCACCGGTCATCTTCTTAATCTTTTCTTTTCTGTTTAAGTTTTTCTTCTTAAAAACTTATCTGCTGTTATATGGTATCAGAGCCACACGGTTGGTTCTTGGTGCTATCGGTGGTTTCGATCTAGAACGGAGGTATGCGTTCTGTTTAAACGTTTTAGCAAACTTTTATTTCTTTTGCTCCTGACTTAGCCGCCTACCTGAGTCGCCTAAGTTTTGCTGTGAAACACCCTAGATCGGTATAAGACCCTTAAGGCCGTTTGTAAGTCTCCAGTTGGGAGCAGTGTAAGGCCATGTGGGTATCATTAGATCTTGTGGGTATGAGTTCACTTAAGGCAAGAACGGGTATGAACTCATGTGATTGGGCATGCGCTTTAGCGGAATGACAAAAGGAAGAATTTTTGTTTAAACGGTTTTCAGAGTCTTCTGTTTGGACCGATTTCACTGATAGATCAGGACCAATCGAGTGATCCTTTGTTTCAGATTTCATCTGATTTGTTTTTAAACAAAAACTTTCTACAAAATCTAAGAAATCTTGAAGATTTTGACCAAATTTTCGGTGAGAAAATTTTTTTCCTCTCCTTCTTTTGTAAGCAAAATTTTTGGGGGTGAAAGGGTTATTTCTGTATGGAGGTGATGACTCGTCGGAGAAGACGATCAGCAGTTCCATTCGGCACCGGAGGAGACGGATCAGTCAACCGGAGAAGCCGCCGGAGAAGACGACGCAACAGTCGCCGCCGGTCAGTCAACGAAGACGCCAGAGGCATCTTCAGTCAGCACTGATGGCCGACAGCCATCAGATCAGCTTTTGCTTTTACCTAAAGCAAAAGTCTTTTACTTTTTAGTAAATTGTAAAAGTCAAAGTAAAAGACAAATAACTTTTGCTTTTACTTAAGTTAAATGTTTTTAACTTTTACTTTAGTAAATGTAAAAGTAAAAGTAAATGTAAAATGTTTCTTACGTTTTACTTTTACTTAAGTAAATTACTTTTACTTCCAGTCATTGTAATAGTGATTCCTGCGTGAATCAAATAGTAATTTACTTTCAGTTTTCTATTTAAGTAACTCGAAGTGTTAGAGTTCTTCAGGCTTTTCTTTTGTAAGAAAACCTCACCTGAGGTCCGCTCTCTCCCTTCTCTCTAGAGTTAGCCGGAGACGAAGCTTCCAGCTTCGATCTTCTTAGTTAGAAGATGAAGTCGAAGTCTTTCATACTTCGATCTTCCTCAAACAGTTAGTCTAGGATATATGTAATCCTTTCCCAACTGTTTATAAATTAAAAGAAAGAGATTACTTTACCGATTCACCGGTCATCTTCTTAATCTTTTCTTTTCTGTTTAAGTTTTTCTTCTTAAAAACTTATCTGCTGTTATATGTTATCGGAGGTGCAAATAATATAACAGTTTAATTACTAAAACATATAGTTTTATTGATTAGAAATAAAACGGTTTACAAATGTACAAACTGATTACAAAATTACAAATTTGATTAACTTGACTTACTTAGAACATTTAAGAAAGGTAGAATAGCAGAAGGAGGGGCTAAGAAAGGCTTAACAGCGGTAGAGGCTAAAGATTCATCTGAGAAGGATCCCAGAGTCTTTCAAAGTCTGCCTCAATAACTAAGTTCGGTTTCCTTTTATAGAATAAGGAAAGAACTATTACAAAGTTACTATTACAAAATAAATGATTACAGACAAAAGTTACTATTCATGAACAGTGCTGACTTTTTTTTTTTACTATTCATCGACGCGTCTGGCAACTTTTGACAAAGTGGCCACAACTTTTAACTTGAAAGATGCTTTTGGTGGAAAGGAGATGCTTTCGGTGGAAAAGACGAATCTGCTTTCGGCTGAGGGCATCTTTTGACTGGCTGCAGGGAGCAGGTGCATGTGACTGAGAAGAAATGTCAGGCAAATGGGTCCTGAGCATCCTGTAGATTGATGGTGCCGTAAGGGTCATCATCTTCATCATACTGACTGTGGGAAGCTGATGAAGAACCTGTAGAGGCATCCTCATGAAGCTCATCAATTCTTTTATTTAATGCCTGGGCAATTAATTTTAACTCTTTTCCAGAACAATCTTTAAAATCAGAAATGCTACGGGAACAAGTCGAACCAGTGGGACTGACTCTAGACTCTTTTGATTTTTTACTGACACTTGACTCTTTTGAATTTTGACTAGAAGGTTCTGCTGTAGAGACTGGGAGAACCTTGAGAGAAGCAGGGAATTCTAACTGGACTTGACCTACAATTCTATTGACGTCAAATTTATCCCACCATTTGACAAACCATTGGCGAGTGACTAGGGGAAAAGGATCTGCCATTGGAGATGTAGGGGAAGCATTGTGACTGATTTCACTGGTGGAGTTTTGAATGCTGTATTCCCATCGGAGAATCCAGGGAATCTTATATTTACTTACAAACTGAAGAAGGACTGGGACACCTTCATATGCTGAATCTAATTTTTTGTGATTGCAAAAATGATTGAGTTGGACTTTCAGAGGATCGGGAAGAAGGTCATAGGTAGAACCAAATCTCGACCACCAATGGGAAAACCAATATGGGAAATGACTTTTGAATTTATGGTCAAATTGAACAAACCAAGAATGACTGTGTGACTCATTTTGATGGAGGAAAACTTTATACCAAGCTTCCATATAATCATAATAACAAAAAGAGTTATCCTGATTCGAAAGCTGCATAAGATCAGAGGGATGTTTTCCCCATTCGGACATCTGAATAAACTGTTTAATATACAACGAATGGTAAAGAACTTTGGCTTTATCATTATTGGCATAAATGGGTTTAATAAAAATTGACTCTGTTTCGACAAGAATGTCCTTATAATACACAAGGGATTTATAAGGAGCTAAGGGCATGAAATGCCAACCAGAAGGGAAAAACTGGGAGGTCAATTTTACTGGGTCATTTCTGGGTTTCATGTGAGGCTCAATATGAAATAAGAGATTGGTCCATCTAAGCATATACTCAGAGGGAGGATTACTGTGATTTGAACTAGAGGCTTTTGGCTGAAAGGGGTCGACGGGAATTGGGTTACTAGCCAAAGCTGAACTATAGGGCTTGGGCATTGTCCCAAGGACAGTGAACTTGTTACTGGTTTGATAAATTGGGTTAACTGGATGAGGAACCAAGGTTCCTCTTGGCTGATTACTAGGGCCAGTAGGGCGACCCGGACCACGAGAGGATGATGCACCGCGGATACTCATGAAGGATGCACGGTACCTGTGTTAATAAATTCCCGAGTGAGAAAATCAGGAATAGAATTGTTACTACCTTTAATGTATTCAATATCAAAATCAAAGATACTCAAAAGGGCTTGCCATCTAGCAAAGGAGTGTTTAGAAGCTAAGTTTTCCACATCTTTTTCTAACACATATTTTGCCGATTTGCAGTCAATTCGAACTAAAAATTTTTGACTGTTTAAACGTATTTAACTGTGTACATATATATATATATATATATATATATATATATATATATATATATATATATATATATATACTCTACCAATTATTTTGAAAAAATGAGTAAGTGGGTGTCTATATAATAAGCAATACTTACAACAAATACTCCATAAAAATCCCTTCAATATTTTTAACAACATTTATTTATCATTATTATAACTCGCAATATTAACAACCAGATCTTTTCCAGAAAAGAGGGGGCTTTTTGATAAGGATTTCTCCTTATTAGCGCACAATTAGGTGACCAAACCCCTTTACTCGACAGAACTTTCTAGACATTGTTAATTATGTATATAATAATATGAATAACTTGTCATCTCAATTATTGATTTAATAATATAAAATATTAACAATAATTGAATCAAATAACGTGATATACTATGCAACAATTACTATAGCAATAATTGAGTATAATTGAGTGACTTCTCACGTAAGCATCAATATTCAATATCGTGTGCTACTATGCAACCACACGTATTACTTTACTTTTATCACCGGGTGTTTCAACAGTTAACGGTAAAACTTCCGCCGTTATTTTCATAAAAATATATTTTTATTATTTTTTAACTTCGATAATAATTTCGTTGTGGGGTCCACCAATGATTGTGTCGTCGTACGAATATTCTCTGTTAAAACGAATATTCCCCGACTAATGGAATATTTTATAACAACTTGCATACTTTGCAAAATTTATAAATATTACCCATAACTATAACATTATATCAAATCCACACCATAATATTCAAAAATATAATTCGAGAAAAATTATTCTTTATTCATAAAAGTTGGGGTCTTACATGGAATCCCAGTCCTAACCCTAATCTAACTAATTTATGTATAAAGATTATTAAAATAGAGAGAAAGCTATACTAAGCTATCAAGAGAGAGAGAGAGAGAGAGAGAGAAGGAGTGTTCTCATATATGGAGAAAAAAGGGTTGAGATACATATATAATCCCTTCCTTTTCTAGGTCATTAGCCTTTTCTGTCTACCTCGGAACCAGAGGTGGCGCTGCAACGCCGGGCTTTGGCCTTGAACAAGCGCTACATCGCTAGGTCAATAGTCCAATCAATAAGTGGGCACTGCAGCACCAGTTTGTGAAGAAACTGGAGCGCTACAACGCTATAGGCTATCTGAGCTGGCATTGAAGGGGCGTTGCAATGCCAGGATTAAGCCTGGAAGAGGCGCTGCAGCGCTAGTGCTAGAAAAATGACACTTTTGCCCCTAAATGTTGGAAATGACCTGTAAACTCCCTGCAAAACACATATTAAGCAAAATAATAATAAAATACTATAAAAGTGATATAGAAATAAGATGAATAAGCAATTAAGTATTAGAGGACCCGATTTAAGGGTATAAATCCCACTCATCAAATACCCCCAAACTTAAGCCTTTGTTTGTCCCCAAACAAAAATATCTAAACTAAAACATCAAAAGTAAAATAAAATTGCGAATCAAACTAAATAACTAGATACCTGCATTATAGCTTCAAAGCTTAAAATGACTATTCTTAGAGAAATTGACAAACATAGTTATGAGTAAGGGTTCAATCAATCTCGAGCTTAAAACTGTATTCGATCCATTCTATGTGTGTGTAATTACCAGTTATCATAACTAGCCACAGCTCAAAATAAATTCACATAAGCAATCGTAATAAAAATGCTAACTTTGTAAAGTCAAACAACATCAAGCATTAAGAACAAGATACTGATGCAAGAAAGGATCAAAGGGGCATTAGCCTGTAAATATCTAAAATTAACTTGTGCAATGCTTAACTACATTAGAATATACAGAGTTACCCATGTAACAAGTTTTTGATCAATAACTCCCAAACCAGACGGCTTTAGGGCACTAGGTGTAAAACACTCATAAGGATCTAATAACTCGAGCAACAAAGGCCACATAATTAAACTAAAGCCAAATTAGACTTTTATAATTTATATTTTAATTATCACAACCTTTAGTATGACCGTGCAATGCCTAATTACATTAGGCTATTCAGAGTTACCCTTGTAACGAGTGTTAGATTAGTGACTCCCAAACCAGCTAGCTTTAGGGCACTAGGTGTAGAACACCCTTAAGGATTTAATAACTCGAGTAATAGAGGCCACATAATCAGGCTTAGTAAACTAAGGTTATTATTATTTTTCTCTTCATTTTTTTAAATTTTTTTAACACGAAAACATGCCAAAAAAAAAACCAAGATCCGAACTTACGTAAGTGTCTAAGTCGTTTATTACCTTGTATATCACTTGAGTTAGATAGAGATAATGCATTTCCAAAGCAATAAACCTATAAACCACATCTGAAGTGTACTAGCTATAACAGTTGACAAGTGCTCGCTAAGAAAAATAGATCAATAACAGTCTCAACTATCGATTAAACTAAACCCTCATCCATACGCTCTTTGACATAGCCATAATCCAACATGCTTATCACTAGCCATAATCAAAAAATTACCAAAGACTAGTTTAAACCAACCTTGCAAAAATAACAGCTCAAATACTTGAGTAATATAATTACTTTTACCCTATTCATCCTTGTCAAGTTTGGTTGCAGAGGTCATTGAAGTCTTTATAGGAGTGGCTGATTCCATAACATACTTCTTAAGTAGATCTTTGATGTACTTTGCTTGGTTGATGAAGATACCCTCATCAGTCTGCTTTACTTGCAATCCGAAGAAGTAGTTCAGCTCACCCATCATGCTTATCTCAAACTTGCTCTGCATTAACTTGGAAAATCTTTCACGCAACTTTTCATCAGTAGAGCAAAAAATAATATCATCTACATATATTTGAACTAATAGAATTTTATCTTCCTCCTTCCTACGGAACAGTGTTGTATCTACTCTACCTCTAGATAATCCATTTAATTTAAAAATTAGTAAGAGTTTCATACCATGCCCTAGTTGTCTACTTTAATCCATATATATCTTTATCTAATCTATATACATAATTTGAAAAAGATGGATTAACAAAACCTGGAGGTTTTCAACATAGACCTCTTCATGAATTTCCCCATTTAGAAAAACACTTTCGACATCCATTTGAAAGACTTTAAACTTCATATGGGTTGCATAGGCTAAGAACATTCCGATGACTTCCAATCTAGCAATAAGAGCAAAGTTTTAATCATAGTCGATCCCTTTTTTCTGCAAATAACCTTTCTCCACCAACTTGCTTTGTTCCTAGTGATCACACCATCTTCATCCATCTTGTTTCTGAATACCCATTTGAGGCCGTTGATTGGATGATCTCTTGGTCTTGAGACTATCCTCCATATTTTGCTTCTTTCAAACTGATTCAGTTCCTTTTTCATAGCTTCAATCCAGCTTGAATCTTCCATAGCTTCTTCGATCTGCTTGTGCTCCTGTTGTCCAAAACTGGTATTGACAATTTACACACAAATATACGTGGTCAACAAGTAATAAAGTGACAAGTAGAGTGTCGATCTCATGAGAAATATGCTAATAATATTACTCCAAGTACTAACTTTGTATTAATTCAATTTTATTTAAAGCAGTGAATTTTAAGGTTTCAAATTAACTTATTAAAACTAAATTACTAAAAAGGATAAAAATTAGATTTAACAGTTAAGATTACAATTTCCCCCAATGTCTCGTCTAAATATCATTAAATTAAATATTTAGAATTGTAAACAGAAAATCACTAATAGTTTATATAATCATTTTCCAAATAATTATATAGCATATCTATTATTATTAATTTCACTATATTCCTATGAGAAATAATAATAATAATAATAATAATAATAATAATAATAATAATAATAATAATAATAATAATAATAATAATAATAATAATAATAATAATAATAAATTCATTAAGTATCATTCTCAACACATTGCTTGAGGTCTACAGGTATATTTTATCTCGTCTACAAATTAACATCCACTCCGAGGAAGAATTACTAATTACAAGATATCATATTCAGATGTAAACCTATAATCCATCGTACAATTTCATATAAGTTATCACAATAATTACTAGCTAGACAATCATTCATGAAGCACAAAACATGATAAACAATTACATTATAATCAACAATAACTAAGAACGAGAATAAATTAATTTAAACTAAACATTGGGTTCAATTGCAATCTTAATAAAAAGATTAGTCATAACATAAGAATAAAACATCTTTAATAAACCAAGTAACATCTTAGATTGCAAAAATAAAAGGAAGAGAAAAGAAAACAAAAACTATGTCACTCGGCCTTGCTCTCCAATTCCTCCTTGAATCTTTGCGCTCATTCTTGCTCCTTGAAAGTTGATGAGAAACCCTATCTTTGATGTGTGTTAGATCAGATGTTAGTCTCCTCTATAGGGTGTTAGTCTCCCCAAATCATGTCTCTTCATGGGTATTTATAGATCTCAAGTTAAAACCTGTCAAAAGTAGGCATCACAGTTCAATTCCAAGTCAAAAACGTGCCAAAATCGTCCAAACGCATCCCAGATGAAGCCCCAAGCATCGCGGCTCTCGTCCTAGACCCACAAATCTCGGAATGGGCACCACGACGTTTAACTTCTTGGACGTAGAAAATTTGTTCTCATGTTGGAACTTATGAGCTATTTTTCTTTTAGCTAACGACCAAATCTTGACTTGGTCTCTTTATGAAAGTTGTTGCCCTAGAAATTTAGATAAATTTAGGCTTTCGAATCACCTCATTTGGAGTTTTGAAGCTCAAGCTATGACTATTTAAAGTGAACTAGTCCAAAAAGAAATCCAATCCAAGCAAGGTTCGAATCAGCTCACTTTGTGACACACTGTTTGGAGGTCCAAATGAACTTAGATTTTAGCAAAATACACCTTTTTAGAAAGCGTGAGAAGTTCTCTACAAATTTCAAGAAGACCACTTTCCCATTCTAATACTCTAACACTATCTAAATCTCAGTTGAAGCTCCGAAGGTGAAATTGCTAAAAAGCTAAAAATCATAATATACTCCAATTTGACTAAAAATGCATCCATATAGTGTGACGCCCCCAAAATAGGTCAACACAATCCATTTTGAGTCGCAAAATACACACTACTAAATCCAAATACAAATCTTCCTATTTATAACTATGAAACTTTCGTGCAAAATACGACAACACATAAGCTGTGAGTTTCAATACAGATATTGTACTGAATATAATACGAAAATATACACACCTAAATTATTACAATGCCATATAAAATATAGCAAAAAATATTTCAAGTCTTCAAAGGAACTGTCGACGTCGGGAAAAACTTACTTCTTTAGAATTCCTCTTTTAATGATTTCTTACCCTTTATGTTTTCTATGAGTTGAATTTCATTTGAAAGGGCGAGTTTCAAAAGAGTCTGACACAAAATGTCAAAAAATTGAAAATTCAGAGTCGCTAGTTGGTATTAGTGAAATGGTTGTACCAACTCAACTGAATTTGAAAAGGTTTTACAAAAGGCCCAATTATTGGACTCTATTTAACATGCATTGAAAACCGAGATTCATAGAGTTTGGGGGCTTGATTAAGTGGGGGGAAGGTGTTAGGCACCCCCAACTTCCATGAAAACACAGTTACTGCGTCATTTTAATTCCTTATTTTTTTGAAGTGTGTGTGTAGTTAATTGGGCCTAATTAGTGCATTATTTGGAAGTAGTGCTGTGCCTCATTTGCAACTATATAGAAAGGGTTTGGTTTGTATAAAGGTTTAATTTTAAGTAAAATACACAGAAATGACATTTTGAAAATAGGTTTTCAAACCCTTAAGCTCACATAGTAATTGAGGCCTTTGAAACTTCTATTTTATTCTGTATTCGGCTTGATTTGATTTTATTCTCGAGATATGAAGCATCTTCAACAAAATAATATACATATAAGTGTCGGGCTCCTTATGGGCATGAAAGCCATCGAAGTGACTTGAGCACTATAAATATGATTTGCAAGCTAACTGTACAACTGAAAAGGTCCATCATGGGAACCAACTATAGATCCGTCAGCTGGATCTTAGATCCTGTGGCTCCTAGGCTCACATAATATCATATGAATAGCATGCATAACGAGGATACTGAAATAAAACAAATATTTAATCTAAATGACGCAAAACAAAGGATTCATCAGTTAAATCCCTGTCTGCGCTCGTAGCCAAGCTTCCTGTTCCCTCTAGATATAGATCTAGGGTCATGTGGCTGCTTAATATTTACAAAAAAAAACTAGAAAGAAAACTAGATTTAAATAAATCTTAGCCATTCTAGCTCAACGGCTCCAGTTTTGCATCTTTTGAATCGGCTAAAAGTTAGATATGGCTAGATTTAGATAAATCTAGTCCACATATCTAAATATTATGGATTTACATTGAATAATCAGTTAAAAAAGATATTTAATAGCAGTAAACATTTAATATATATATATATATATATATATATATATATATATATATATATATATATATATATATATATATATATATATAGGGAATCCATCCATGGCAACCGGTTGCCATGGACACTGTGCCAACAATCCCTTTTCGAACCATTGATCAATTGATTTGAAGGCTGAGATTGGAATATAAATTTACCAAGCCGGCACAGGTTGTTGTGTCTAAATGTCAAGCTGTACCGACTTCTCTTTTAATAAGAGGGCCCAACATATTCAACATATTGTCAGTATAGTTAAACAAAACGAATATTTAATATTAAAAAAATCCTAACAGGTACAGCTTGTACCGACTTTCTCTTTCTTTTTTTTACGCATTTCTCCATTATATGTCATGACTTAGCACATTAAAATAGAATAAAAAAATAAAATGAAGGTCGGCCGGTACAGGTTGTTGCGGCTGGGAATAAAAAAAATTAAAATGTCGGCCGGTACAGCTTGTCACGGCTAGCAATAAAAAATTAAAAAAAAAATTCGGCCGGTAAAAGAATTATTTCCAACTATTTGCTGCTAAACAGATTCAAACTCGCAACCTCCAGCTCCAAACCCTCGTCATACGACCACTCGAGCACCACGGGCCTAGCTGTTCATTTCTTGCAAGGATTAGTCTTTATATTAAAACTTTACACTTCCCCGAAAATCTATATATTATTATTATATTACGATTTATTTTTATTATTCTAATATTATTATTATTATTATTATTATTATTATTATTATTATTATTATTATTATTATTATTATTATTATTATTATTATTATTATTATTATTATTATTATTATTATTATGTTTCTATTATTATTATTATATTAAGTTTCGATGATAGGAAATGAATGCCTTATCTATTTATGAAAGTGGTAGTAAATTGGTAGTGGAATTTAAATGGAGTTAGAGTATAATAATTTATTTTATTATTACACAATATTATTATTTGATTATGAGAGTATTATATTCATGTATTATTAATAATAATAATATTAATAATTATTTTTAATATTAATATAAATAATGTGATTATTAATAACTAGATCGAATAATAATATCCATCAATTTTCACCCAAATAGATATTTTTTTTCGTATTAATAATATAAAGTGATTTTATGTGATTAAATAATATTAATATTACTAAGTTATGAATTTGAAAATCCCATACAGTTTAACCAAATAGATATTCTTATTAATTAATATGTACATTAGATAATGCTGGACAAGCTCTATATCTCAGAGGTCGGAAGTAATCTTGCGAATTTCTTGTAGAGCTCCCATGCGATGCGGTAACGAAAGACTGTGACATCTTCCAAGGACTACTTCTATTCACAAATATCAACATTGGACCTTACGAAATTGTCAACGTACTTGCATACAAAAATGCCACAGTCTGAGTTGTTGTGTTGTTTCAGTCGGATCTTTGTGGTATGCATAGTAGGATTACTGCTGGGCCACTCACGCATCAGATTACCATTTTGCAAACAAAATTGTATCAAATGTACCTGCATGTACAAAGTAGTTGGTTAATAATTTTTTAATATTAAAGGACATTATAAAAGTAAAATATTTTAAAACTACACATACCACAACTTTAACGAATTCTGAGTACATTTCCTGTAACTTCATATGCTTGGTATCATTGTAGTACGGGTCAATTATCGTAACCATCCAATCTTCAACTGAGAATAGGAACAAGACAAAATGGCTTTGATGTGTACTACACACTGGCATGAATATGTAATGGCATTCGTGTAAAGGAGTGCCAACATCTTGGTTCACATACGGATTACAAAAACTCCATGCATAATTCTCTTCAGTTGGGGGCACATAGCTCTGCCCAAGATGTATGATGAATGAATTCATGAAACCAAATTGGGCCCACCCTTGTATTCCCCGTGACCTATAGTATTCCTCTCTGTCTCATAGCAATAACATATAAGCGTCGAGGACATGCTCGAAAATCCAATTCCTAGGCCCTAAGGATTGCAATGCACTATGGTCTAAATCATATAACTGCCGCGAATGTGACAAAGGATATAAATTCTCTTCCGAGGCCACCACATTTTCAAACATATGTTTATTTTTGAATGCCTCCTTCCAATCTTTCAGTTTTTTGGTTAAGGACCCTTTTGGTCCATAAGAGATGTGATCTCCCGCATCTTGTACCTGATTAAGACCCAAATGTACATTATAATTATATAGCATGCCTTTTTTATTTATAAATATAAATATAAATAATAATTAATATGCTTTAATTAAAACCATCACTATATATACCTTAAGTGAACCAGCTCCTATGACGTCAGAAAGTCCCGCAAAGTTGGAGTTGGTAGTAATGGCTCATAGGCTTGGGAGGTCAGAATGTAACACTTCTCATAGGCATGGGAGGTCGGAATGTAACACTCCTCGTAGGCTTGGGTGGTGGGAATGGAGCTCTCCTCATATGCTTCTGTAGTGGGTATGTAGCTCTCTTGTACAACATAATCAGTTTGTTTCCCAAGCCCTTCATTGAATTGGGAGAATTGGGACTATGTTCCAAAATTTGTGGGACCCCCCTATTGAGGTATTTGTTTCCCTCTTGCTTCGAAGTCGTATAGATTGTATTGGTAATCCCAATTATGTTTTTGTAGAACCAACTCGGGAGGCAGCTGAGTAAGTGCTGAAAATTTATCAAGTAAAGACTTTGCACTCTCAACCTGTCATGTAAGATGAACACAAACAAATATCAATAACACTAAATATGAATAAATGTAATATTAAGTATTTACTCTAATATAAATAAATTAAAGAAGAATATAATTTTCTACCATTTGAATAAGGTGTTGTTGGTTGTAAATGGCCCGAGGCTCATAACAACTGTCGAGGTCCCTTGCCTGTCGAGGTCGGTGGATTTTCCAACGTGTAATTTTCCTATACCAGACCATGTAATCATTACTGACACATAATTAAAAATTTCATATTGTTGTCCTTCGAGATGATCCATGTATGCGTCCCAAATTGAAATGTATTCCCCTCTCAAGGCCATGTAATCCTCGACATCAATAAATTTAAACTTTTTCTCCTTCCTAAGGTCACAGTGATTTTTGGCTGGTGCTGGTATGCCTTGCATGAACCCGAACTGTCTCATCACATGGTCTGACATCTAGAATTCCAAAATATCAAAGTGGATCAAGGGGACCCCACCAGATCCCAACAACCTGCCTTCCAAATTAAATCCATTAATATCATCATCCCACATTATGTAAGGCCGCCAAACCACATCCTACATAGACTTAATATCTAACTCCCCTCGATAAAATGACAAATGGTGATGGGGATTCTCACGTCCACCAGAGTAACTGTGGGCTCCAAAATATGACTATGCTAAAGCCCTAGGTAACCATACAGATGATTGTGGCCAAGGGTTTGGCCTTCCAATATTTACACGCTCATAGGCCCAAATTTGTAACAATGTTACACAACCATTAATGTATTTAACTCCTTTCCTAGTAACAGTATATAAAGACCTGTACAAATATGCTAACACTGCCGCACCCCAAGAGTAAGTTACACAATCTTCAGCGCTGGCAATAAAAGCCATATATCATGGGTGCACACTATTCCTATTCGGGAATAATATTGCCCCACATAACCACAACATGTAGGCCTTTGTGTCGCCCTACAACATCTTTACTTACATTCTCGGGACAATTATTAAAATGTTCGTACAACCACACTAATGAAATTGCACTGCACTTTTTTGAACTAAAATATTCACCAGCTAATTTATCTCCAAAACAATCCCTAAAATAATTCAAATTGGTGACAACAAGGGGACCCGTTAAGGGCTTTTCCACCACCGATAACCCAAAAATAAAGTGAACATCCTCTAACATGATTGTTATTTCTCCACAGTTTAAATGAAAAGTATTGGTCTTCGGGCGCCATCTCTCGACGAGGGCAGATATGAGACCAAGGTCAGTTTGGTGTACAACACCTCGAAAACTAAAAACTCCAAATCCACATTTATCTAAAAGGATTTTTTGTTCTTTTGTTAAATTCCACTGATTATATTTTTGATCAGTATATTGACTGGAGCCTAGTTTTCCCCTATCTTTCCCATGATATATTTCATCTGATACATGATCTTGTTGATCATGAAGAACACTTGGATCAATTGGCCCATATTCCCAGCTGTCCATCTTTTACCTAAAAATACAAATTCAATCCATGATTAGTATTAAGATCTAGATCAAAATTTGACTGATAATAATGATAGTATTAAGATCTAGTATTGAACATGCATGACAAAATAATAATAATATGCATGACAAAAATAGGATTAACATGTATGATAAAAACATCAATAATAATTATTATTTATTATATAATTTAATAGTATAACATGAAGGACAAAATAATAAATAATAACATGCATGACAAAAACCGTATATTGACAAAGGTGACAAAAACAACAACAATAATTATTATTTATATTACAAAACCATAGTATAACATGCATGACAAAATAATAATAATAACATGCATGACAAAAACAGAATTAACATGCATGTTACATTTATATAACTTAATAGTTTTATTTTATTATTATACGAAAATAACAATAAAATAAAAAATGTTAAAAACTGAACAATAACAATAATATAATATTAATACCAATAACAATATCAATATCTTAGAAATATTATTATTATTTACGATGCCAATAATAATAATGCCAATAATACAAGCAATAACAATAATATTAAAAACCAGATTAAATACCAATAACAATATCTTACAAATAATTTTGTGTCTTCAAAATGGGTGTATGTCCTCTAGCCGGTTCAACTTGTATCCCAATTTGCTCCTCCCTCTATGATTTTTCTCTAGCTGTATGTTATTGAACTTTAGAAATACTCATCTCCTTTTAGATGGTTAAATAAGCTCCTTCTAGGCCGGTACAAGCTCTTTTTTCGGACAAAATTCAAACCCAAACTCAGCTTTTTAGTTTTTCAATGTCAGCTTTTCAGCTTTTTACCTTTTCAATGTTGCATGTGTTCTTTCCTGATGTGATGTGTTAAAAAAGTTAGTCAAAGAAGCTAAAGCTAGCTGTTCGGGCTTGTTCCGGTTGGTATTATAATTATTATAATAATATATTATAATAATAATAATGCTAATAATAATAATATTTATAAGCTCAGCAGTGACAGCTTGTTCTGGTCGGTATTATTATAATAATAATAATAATAATAATAATAATAATAATAATAATAATAATAATAAGTAAAGCCGTGACAACTTGTTCTGGCTTACAATAAAAAAGTAAAAAAAAATTCGAAACTGCTCGGCCGCTACAAGTTGTACTGGCTTACAAAAAAAATTTATAAAAAATACTTTTTAGCACCACACCAGATTCAAACTCGCAACCTCCAGCTCCAAACCCTCATCATATGACCACCCGAGCACCACGGGCCTAGCTGTTCCTTTCTTGCAAGAATTATTCTTTATATTAAAACTATACATTTCCCCCAGACATATATTATTATTATTTTATTATAATTATTAATATTTTATTATACAGAACAAAACTGCTACATATTGTAGCGACTTATAATTTTAATATTATTATATTATTATAACATGCAATTATAGTAGCTGTTCATTTGTTATTATTTTATTATTATACTAAATATTGAATTATATGACCTTGAGAGATATACATTTTTTGTGTATACCAGCGTGGTCAAACATAATAATGATACTGACTATCATGTACACTATAGTAATGGGAAAAGCTGACATTGGGAATGGGTAAAGTAAATAAGTTTGACATTATGAGCATTAGTCGCTACAAGCTGTACCGGTTGGTCTTTTTGCCCTTTTAATATTCTCTTGCAAGCTGCTATTTTCTCAACCACATCTCCTGCAGTTTGGTTTATGCTCTCGAATATTAATTTCTCTTTTCACATCTACTCAGAATTTGTTTCATCTGGTTGCCCACTTTCACTTCCCAAGTTCAAGTTGAAGTTCTGATCGAGCAAAATTCATCACTATTATTCAAAAGTAACTTTTTCAAAATGTCATATAATATCCATAAGAAAGTATTTCAATCTACTTCTTCAGATTCTGCTGCAAGTTTCAATTGTGAAAATACATCTGAGTTTGTCAGTGAAGTTGAAAGTAGTAAATCTGAAATTTTTTCGTAAGTTGGTCAATTATTTTGTAAGTTGGAAGAGGTTGAAATTTTTTATAGATCATATGCTCGTAAAAATGGATTTGAGATTAGAATTGCAACTATTCATAAACATGCTAATACGAATGATGTAAGATCTAGGATGTCGACCCCAACTTTTTAATAAAGATGATTTTTCTATAAATATCATTTTTGATTATTATGGAATGAATTTGATATAATGTTATAGTTGTGGGTAATATTTATAAATTTTGCAAAGTATGCAAGTTGTTATATAATATTCGATTGGTCGGGAAATATTCGTTTTAACAGAGAATATTCGTACGACGGCACAATCATTGGTGGACCCCACAACAGAATTATTGTCGGATTGAGAAAACGACAAAAATATTTTATGAAAATAACGGCGAAAGTTTTACCATTAAAACTGTTGAACTACTCGGTAGTAAAAGTACAGTAATACGCATGGTTGCATAGTAGCACACAGTATTGATTATTGATGCTTACGTGAGAAGTCACTCGATTTTGTTCAATTATTGCTTCAGTAATTGCTGCATAGTAGTATCTCACGTTATTTGATTTAATTATTGTCGATATTTTATATATTATTATATCAATAATTGAGACGATAAGGTTATTAATAGTATTATTTGCAATATTAACAATATCTAGAAGTTCTGTCAATGAGAGGTTTAGTCACCTAATTACGCGCCAATAGGGAGAAATTCTTATTGGAAAGCCCCCTCTTTCCTGGGAACGACTTGGTCGATTAATATTGTAAATTATAATAATGATGATAAATGTTGTTAAAATATTGAAAGAATTTTGATGAAGTATTTGCTATAAAGTTTGGCGTATTGTTTGGACCCCATTTTCTCATTTTTCATAATCGTTGGGGGAAAGTAATCTCAATTTTTCTTATATATATGTACTGCAAGCATGTAATTATATATATATATATATATATATATATATATATATATATATATATATATATATATATATATATATATATATATATTCACACACCCCACCACTCACATCCACCATCATACACATAAAATCCCTCCACCACACGCCACTAACAATATATATATATATATATATATATATATATATATATATATATATATATATATTATCTAGTGTGTGTGTGTGTGTCGTAGGAATAAGGGAAGTGGAGAAAAATGGTGGTGGGTATATATATATTGATGAGTGAGTTTTATACTCATAATTGAGTGCGTTTGAGCTAAATCTTTTGATTGATTTTAAGTGTTTGTGTCTATTCATGCATGTTTTACGTTGTTTTGTAGGAATTGGGATAAAAGTTGGATCGACGTTTGGGGTGGCTATATTCGCATTTTCGGCTTGCTATTCACACATCAGTAACTTCATAGCCAATTTGAGTATTTCTCCGGACCTTATTTCGAAAATCTTAAAGAATGAAATTGTAGATCCACTTCTCCTCTTTCCAGAACATCTTGAATCATCAAAATTGGAGTTTGGACGAAGAAGATATGACTATTTTCCCAAAGGACATTAGAGCAGAAAATTTTTGAAAAGTGTCCAGCGCCGGGGCTCCCATTTTAAGCCTATGCTCAGAGCTGGGGCTCTGGGGAGCAGTCTTGCAGCGCCGTGCCCAGTACTGGGGCACTGGGGAAGAGCCTGGGAAGGCTTGAACGCGTTTTGGGGCGAATTTTGACACCTTTTTGACTCCAAATTGGATTGGGTTTGTTTCTAAGCTAAACATTGGACTTGTAACCTATAAATACTTGATGTAAGGGATAAAATAAGGGGGGATTACATAGCTTAGCTTAGATAAAACACTCTATTAGATTAGAATATAAACCCTAGTTCTTAATTAGCCATTGGAGATTGAAGCAATTTGGAAAACATTGAAGGGAAAGAGCAGAAGCAAAAGGGGAGCATCAGATTTGCTGACAACAAATTCTATTCTCTTCTCTTATCATACTTTTATCTTTTAATATCGATTCAGTTGTGGATTCTTGGTTTTAATTCATTAATTAGGAACTAACTCTTCTACTAAGATTTCAATTAAACCTTTTATGTCTATAAATTAGTTATTCGATTTATTCCAATTATTTATGTCAAAGTGAATTGTTTATCTTATCTTGAGCTTATTGATTAATTATCTGATTAGTAATTACCTTGTTACTCTAGAAGGAATTGAAAGAGGAATTCTAGGGTTAGAACTGGGCATGATAACATGTCACTTAGTTATTTGCATGGCGAATAATTAGGTTTATGAATTGAATGAAAATATCTGTTCACCGCATGTAACACATAAGGAATTGGGATTGAATGAGTTTAATTCAATTGTTTTGTATAGGAATATAGCAAGATTAATCTAGATTAAATAGAAGTCATTTGATCACTTGGAAAAGGACTTTTGGCTTTTGAGAATTCCTGTTAACAATTCAGTAGGCATAATAATTAGGATAATTGGATAATTGGTTTATAGTTCATAATTGGGGATATTGGAGTCTTAACCTTTATTTATTTGAATTCATTTATAAAGCAATTCAGTTTAATTAGTTAATTTAGTTTTCTTAATTAGAAAAATCACGATTTGAGATTATTTAAATAAAATTAATTTGGTTAAGAATTAGTACTTGGTGATTTTTATTAAATAATTTCTCGTGGAAACGATACTTTACTTTTATTTTATTAATTGTTGACCGTGTATACTTGCACGTATTCATTGATTGCGAAATCGATCAACAAGTTTTTGGCGTCGTTGCCGGGGAATTAATTTAATAATTATTTACCAATATTAATTTCAATCAAATTAGTTTTAATTTAAACATTTTTATTTTTATTTTTCATTCTCTTCCTATATTTCTCTCTTTTCAGGTACAATGGATGACTTTGCGAATCACTGGCCATACACGAACATGACTCAACCAAGGGAAATAAGGATTGATAGACTTAATACATCTTCTGTAGAGCCAATACAAATTGAGGCAAATTCGAAGACGTTGGAGGTTATCGCAGCCCAATGGAGTCGAAGGATGGCAAGAATTACTCTGCTAAGGGGAGCGGAGATTGACAGACTCGAGAAACTTTCTGCATTGTCAGCACAGATTGAGACACTTTCGAGGAGGTTAGAAGCTTTTGAAGCTCAACGTCATCAAAGTGTGGCGGTTACTTATGAATTATTGTGCTCGAAATTATATGAGTCATCAATGCGCCATCAGTTTCGAGCCGGTACAGTATAGTGGTGATTACCCCAATAATTATGTTTATCCCAACAACTATCATCAAGATTGGGGATATCACTCAGATTTTTCATGGAATAACAATCAAGCTTAAGCACCTAGACAACAAAACGCATTCGAATTTCAAAATCAGACACAACAACAGCTAGAGAAGAAATCAGGTTGGGAGGAAGCCTTGAAAAAATTTATTAGGGCTACTGACAAAAAGAACGAGGAACAAGACAAAAAATTGAATCAAATAGAGCTGAATATGAAAAGCCAAGGTGCGTCGATAAAGAATCTGAAAAATCAATTGGGGCAGACAGCACATGCGTTGAACAACTATCCTCAATACACTTGGCTCTACTGATGATGAGCCCGAACCAAATCTGCAACCGGATGTGCTAAATGTTATAGATGTTAAAAGAGAGGAAACAATTGGGAGCCAACAAAAGGAGATCGACGAAGATTTAACTGTAAGATTCAACGAAGATGAACCGATTTCATTAGTGTCCCATGTGCCTCCTCCACCAAAGTTCAATAATCTGGGCAGTTTTGCAAAACTATGCCCAATTGGCAGTCATGTCGTCGGCAAAGTTCTTTGTGACATAAGAGATAGTACAGTTGTGGAGTCATGGTTTGATGAAAAGGAGAAGATAGAGGAAGATCCCATTATGTTTATTAAGCTTCAATGCCCTAATCTGATCATCGATATAATGGAGAAAACACCTAGTTTTTGGACATTCTTAATGGGGAACATATCTACAAAGAGCATGCTAGGTGACTTAAATTCAATAGCCATTTCAAATGGGAACCTCCCAAAAGAGACATTGTTACTGATGGATGGAGGGTTCCTCAATTTTCGTAGGAGAATTGGATAGAGAATTAAAGAAGTCAGGCTGAGACTATAAAACAAGCGTTTATTGGGAGGCAACCCAAGTTTAATTTTTATTATTAGTTTTTATTAGGTTTTATATTAGTAGTTTTGAATTTACATTTATTTAGAAGTTAATAAAATTGTTTCTATCATGATTTACAGGTTATCCAAGTCAAATTCAAGAGTGGTGCCCAATTTGTTCCATGTGCTTAGCCTATTCTCCAAACTTAGTGGACAAGGAGGAAGATTGCTATATTTTCAAGGAAGTCCTCTGCTTTATTTTTTTTTATATATATTTCAGCCATTGAGGACAATGTCTAGTTTAAGTTTGGGGGCATTTTAGTGTCGTATTGCATATAGTTAGTTATCTGCATAGTAGTTCATTTTTTTTATGTGTTAGCATTGTGTTTTTTTAGGTTGCATATAATACATGGTAGTTATTTGCATATTCATATATGTGTTGCATTAGTATGTGTTCATGTAGTATAATTGTATTTTTATTTTATTTATTTTTGCATGAATCTGTGCGATAGGTTGCTGTGGTCTTAGCTCGGCCTATGATAAGATTAGTTTTGCATGTTAACTAGAACAGTGTTGATAATTGATGATGAGTTCTAATTTTAATCATGATGATAATCTGAGCCTGTCTTAAACTTATGTAACCGGTTAGCACTTAAAGTTTAACTGTTTTAATCCACTTGGTTCAAGGGTTTCATAATTTATTTCTGAGGGAAAATCTTGGTTAAAATTTAAGAAAATTAGTGAACTGGCAGTAAAGGTTGGAATGACGTAAAAGCTTGAGTTTGGGAGAATCTATGGGATATATATATTACAAAAAGAGAAAAACAAAGAAAAAAAGAAATGACGAAAAGAAAAAAAAAGAAAAAAAAATCCAGAAAAAAAAGAAAAAGAATAAACACCGTGGCATGCTTGTCTAGTTTTGTGGCCTTTGCTACTTGAGTAAGTAAGCCCGAGGGGATTGTCTTTACACCTAGCGCCCTAAGGTCTTAATGGCTTGGGAGTCGTTGGTCGAAAGCTCGTTAAGGTAGCACTGAAAAGCCTAAGGGAATAAGACATTGCACAGCCATGAGAAAAAATAAAAAAAAATGAATAAAACACGAGAAAGAGTAAAAATGCCCTCGTGATTGAATAAAAGTAGAAATAAATCCTGTATTTATCTTTAGACTTGGTAATTGCTTAGTTTTAACTGGAGTTGTCATGTTCACAAAAGTAATTAAATTGGAACTGAAACTTTCCTTATAAGAAGTTTGTTAGGTGATTATCTTAAACTATGGTTAGTTAGAATGGTTAACAGGCACACACGCACGACATGGGTGATGACAGGTTTGGATTGACTAATTGGTTAGAGTTATGGATTTTGACTTGATTGGATATATTGTTTGAGTATCATTGGTATCTTTGAGACCTATTGCTATATATCATACTAATTTAATACTGGGTTCGTAGGTATATTAGGAAGTAGATCATGCATATGATTTCATATAGTCGAGTTACGTTGTCTATTTTTAGTTCTTTTGTGTTTTTATTTGAGGACAAGCAAATGTTTAAGTTTGGGGGTATTTGATGAGTGAGTTTTATACTCATAATTGAGTGCGTTTGAGCTAAATCTTTTGATTGATTTTAATTGTTTGTGTCTATTCATGCATGTTTTATGTTGTTTTGTAGGAATTGGGACAAAGGTTACTTGGATCGACGTTTGGGGTGGCTAGATTCGCGTTTTCGGCTTGCCATTTACACAACAGTCACTTCATAATCAATTTGAGTATTTCTCCAGACCTTATTTCAAACAACTTAAAGAATGAAAGTTGTAGATCTACGTCTCCTCTTTCCGGAACATCTTGAATCATCAAAATTGGAGTTTGGACGAAGAAGTTATGGCCATTTTCCCAAAGGACGTCGGAGTAGAAAATTTCCAAAAAGTGGCCAGCGCCGGGGCACCCAGTTTAAGCCTATGCTCAGTACCGGGGCACTGGGGAGCAGTCTTGCAGCGCTGTGCCCAGCGCTGGGGTGCTGGGGAAGAGCCTGGTAAGGCTTGAACGCGTTTTGGGGCGAATTTTGACACCTTTTTGACTCCAAATTGGATTGAGTTTGTTCTTAAGCTAAAAATTGGACTTGTAACCTATAAATACTTGATGTAAGGGATAAAATAAGGGGGGATTACATAGCTTAGCTTAGATAAAACACTCCATTAGATTAGAATATAAACCTTAGTTCTTAATTAGCCATTGGAGATTGGGGCAACTTGGAGAACATTGAAGGGAAAGAGCAGAAGCAAGAGGGGAGTATCAGATTTGTTGACAACAGATTCTATTCTCTTCTCTTATCATACTTTTATCTTTTAATGTCTATTCAGTTGTGGATTCTTGATTTTAATTCATTAATTATGAACTAACTCTTTTACTACGATTTCAATTGAACCTTTTATGTCTATAAATTAGTTATTTGATTTATTCCAATTATTTATGTCAAAGTTAATTGTTTATCTTGTCTTGAGCTTATTGATTAATTATCTGATCAGTAATTACCTTGTTACTCTAGAAGGAATTGAAAGAGGAATTCTAGGGTTAGAACTGGGCATGATAACATGTCACTTAGTTATTTGCATGACGAATAATTAGGTTTGTGAATTGAATAGAAATATCTGTTCACCACATGTAACACATAAGGAATTGGGATTGAAGGAGTTTAATTCAATTGTTTTGCATAGGAATATAACAAGATTAATCTGGATTAAATAGAAGTCATTTGATCACTTGGAAAAGGACTTTTGGCATTTGAAAATTTCTGTTAACAATTCAGTAGGCATAATAATTAAGATAATTAGATAATTGGTTTATAGTTCATAATTGGGGATATTGGACTCTTAACCTTTATTTATTTGAATTCATTTATAAAGAAATTCAGTTTAATTAGTTAATTTAGTTTTCTTAATTAGAAAAATCACGATTTGAGATTATTTAAATAAAATTAGTTTGGTCAAGAATTAGTACTTGGTGATTTTTATTAAATAATTTCTCATGTGAACGATACTCTACTTTCACTTTATTACTTGTTGACCGTGTATACTTGCACGTATTCATTGATTGCGAAAATCGATCAACATATATAAAGGGTGGAAAATTGAGTATTATATATATATATATATATATATATATATATATATATATATATATATATATATATATATATATATATATTATTCTTGCTTCATTCCTATTGGTTGGACGGTCGAAAATTTGCATCTGTGAGTTACAAAATTCTCATCCGTGATTGCATGACTGTTACGTCCATCCTTACACATTGCCTTTCCATTCTCCTATAAAGAGAAGCTCACTCCTTCAATATTTCTTACGAATTCACTGAAACTCTAGAGAGATAAACTATAGAGAGAAAGAAAAAAAGTATTCTGCTACTTCACTACTCCTATATCCAGTACTCTTCTTTCAAAGGTAAGGGGTATTATTTCTTTCTTATTCATGAAGAGAACTTCTGTTATTCCATTCTTTATTATTCTGTTGGAATAACCTGTATACGCGGACCACCCTATACTTGGTGAAATTCTTCTGTTATTCTATTCTTTGTTATTATGTTGGAATAATCTGTCTATGCGAAGTACCTCATACATGGTGAAATTCTTCTGTTATTCTATTCTTTATCATTCTGTTGGAACATCCTGTCTGTGCTTTACGCATGACCTGATTCCGTTATTTATTATTCTGTTGGAACATCCTGTCTGTGCTTTATGTATGACCTGGTTCCGTTATTTATTATTCTGTTGGAATATCCTGTCTGTGCATTTACGCATGACCTGGTTCCGTTATTTATTATTCTATTGGAATAACCTGTCTTTGTAGTCTATCGCATGGCTGGTGATTTCTTTTGTTATTCCATTCTTTATTATACTCAGTTGGTTAAAGTTTTGATTTCTATACTCTATGAAATTAGTGGAATATCCTTGATATTTGTCCTTCATCCAGTATCTTTTCATGAAAATATTCTTCTGAGCATTCTTGAATTTTACTCTACAAAGAAGTACCATGTTGACAATTTGGACGTTATTGGTTCCTGGATAAATTAATTCTTGAACTTGTTTTATTGAATTCTTATATCATTGTCATCATCCTCATGATTATATTATGTTAAAAGTCATCTGTGGCCTGTAGTGCATAGATGGACTTGGTATGATTATGACCAGGGATTATTCGGTATAATCATGATCGTAATGTTACAAATAATGTGGTAAAAGTCCTCATTCACCCGTAGTGCATTGATGGACAGTTGTTGGCATAATCATAACCATTAATGAATACATGAATATCTTTGGCCCGTAGTGCATGGATAATTTGTGGTCGTGATACTAAGGAATATCCTTGGCCGTAGCTAGTGCAGGGGTGATTCGATGATGTGAATTATTTATTAAGCTGAGTCTCAGCGATAAAAGTGATGAAAAACCTTTTAAATCATAAAAGATAGTAGATTTTATTCTCTACTTGACTCTTGTAATGGATTACTTGTTTCGCTGCAGTTAAACTTGATGTTTGTTATATTTTATCAGTTTAACACTATTGAAGGCTAATGATAAATTATTCTGCATTATCTTAGTCATAATATTTCTTATTGGGCTAGTTGAGCTCACTCTTTTACTTTCATTGTTCTCTTCAGGGAATGAGAACGTGGCTGGGACTATATGCTTTCATTGTTCTAAAAGCTTCGTGAATATAAGCTTTATGCCAAGTTGAAGAAATACGAGTTCTGGCTTGAGGAAGTAGCATTCCTTGGGCACGTAGTATCAAGTCAGGGAATATCTATTGGCCCAGCAAATATTAAAGCTATTCAAAGCTGGAAGCAACCTAAATTAGTGACCGAAGTACATAGCTTTCTCGGCTTAGCTGGTTATTATCGGAGGTTCGTGAAAGGATTTTCTCGAATCGCTACTCTACTAACTCAGCTGACTAGAAAAGATATAAAATTCGGTTGGAACGAGAAATGTGAGAAGAGTTTTCAAGAACTCAAGAGGAGACTCATTTCAACACCTACTCTGACAATACCATCTGGCTCGGAGGGATTTTTCATCTACAGTGATGCTTCGGGCAAAATGGTTAGGATATGTTCTCATGTAACATGGGAAAGTCATAGCCTATGCCTCTCGATAACTCAAAGAATATGAGAGGAATTATGCTACTCATGATCTAGAGTTGGCAACTGTTGTTTTCGCACTTAAAATTTGGAGGCATTACTTGTATTGGGAGAAAGTGGAGATCTTTACCGATCATAAAAGCTTCAAATATTTCTTCACTCAAAAGGAACTCAACATGCGACAAAGACGTTGGCTTGAATTGTTGAAAGATTATGATCATACCATCCAATACCATACTGGAAAAGCGAACATAGTAGCTGACGAATTGAGTAGAAGATCATATGCGGGCACGAGTGCGATATTGACAATGCAAAGACCCATTTTGTGTGACTGGCAAAGGATGGAGATAGAGTTAAAGACTCCAGGGACCCATGTGATGATGGCGAATATACGAGTAGAATCGACTTTAATTGATAAAGTTAAAGCTGCTCAAGTTACAGACCTGGAGCTGATGCGTATGAGGAAGAAAGTGCAAGAAGGTGCTATATAGGAAGCAATAATCGATGAAGAAGGAATACTTCGAGTCAACTCCAGACTTTGTGTTCCTAACTACCCTAATTTAAAGTATAAAATTATGATGGAGGCGCACAACACATCGTTTGCAATCCATCCTGGGAGTACCAAAATGTATCGTGATCTTCGTCATATATTTTGGTGGAGCAATATGAAGAGAGAGATAGCGCTGTTTATCTTAAGGTGTCTAACTAGTCAACGAGTCAAGGTGGAGCATCAAGTAACAAAAGGTCCATTGCAACCACTTGAAATTCCAGAATAGAAGTGGGAGCACATTACCATAGATTTCGTAACTGGTCTTCCCAAGGTTTCTCAAGGTATAGATGCAATTTGGGTCATTGTTGATAGATTGACCAAGTCTGCTCATTTCTTACCAATACGAGAAACTTATACTCTTAAAAGTCTTGTTCATATGTACATAAACGAGATTGTAAGACTGCATGGTATGCCAGTATCCATAGTTTCTGATCGAGACCCAAGATTCACTTCATGATTTTGGGGGGTTAGTTTGCAAAAAGCTATGGGCACTGATTTATGATTTAGTTTGGCATATCATCCTCAGACGGATGGACAATCAGAGAGGATTATTCAAACTCTTGAAGATTTATTAAGACTTTGTGTCCTTGACTTCAAGGGAAGTTGGGATAAGTTCTTACCATTGGTGGAGTTTTCCTACAACAACAGTTATCAAGCAAGTATTGACATGACTCCATTCGAGGCGTTGTATGGAAAAAAGTGTCGTTCTCCAGTATGCTGGGATGTGGTGGGTGAAGAAACGTTGTTGGGACAAGAGTTGATACGTATGACTACGAAAAAGATTCAAACGATCCGACAACGTATAAAAACCTCACAAGATCGACAAAAGAGTTATGCCGATCTTCATCGAAAGGACGTGGAATTCGGTATTGGAGATCATGTGTTGTTACGTGTTGCTTCGTGGAAAGGAGTTACGAGATTTAGAAAGAGAGGAAAGCTCAATCCTAGATTCATTGGCCCATTTTTAATCCTCGATCGAGTAGGAACTGTGGCCTATAGACTCGCTTTACCGCCAAGTATGTCTTGTGTTCATAACATTTTTCACATATCCATGTTACGTAAATATGTGGAAGACCCGAACCACATTATTGAGTTAGAACCGGACGAAATAGCGGAAGATTTAACGTATAAAAAGGTTCATGTTCAAATCTTGGATAAGAAGGAACATATTCTACGCTCCAAGGTTATACCTCAAGTCAAAGTTTTGTGGAGAAACCATGATGTTGAGGAAATGATCTGGAAGTTAGAATCTGAAATGAAATCAAGGTATCCTTACCTCTTCGACATACCAGATACGTACCCTAATTTTGAGGGCAAATTTCTTAAGAAGGGGAGGTTGTAAGACCCCAACTTTTTAATAAAGAAAATTTTTCTATAAATATCATTTTTGAATGTTATGGAATGAATTTGATATAATATTATAGTTGTGGGTAATATTTATAAATTTTCCAAAGTACGCAAGTTGTTATATAATATTCGATTGGTCGAGAAATATTCGTTTTAATAGGGAATATTTGTACGATGGCACAATTATTGGTGGACCCCACAACGAAATTATTGTCTGATTGAGAAAACGACAAAAATATTTTATAAAAATAACGGCGAAAGTTTTACCGTTAAAACTGTTGAACTACTCGGTAGTAAAAGTATAGTAATACGCGTGGTTGCATAGTAGCACACGGTATTGATTATTGATGCTTACGTGAGAAGTCACTCAGTTTTGTTCAATTATTGCTTCAGTAATTGCTGCATAGTATCTCACGTTATTTGATTCAATTCTTATCGATATTTTATATATTATTATATCAATAATTGAGACGACAAGGTTATTAATATTATTATTTACAATATTAACGATACCTAGAAGTTCTGTCAAGGAGAGGTTTGGTCACCTAATTGCGCGTCAATAGGGAGAAATCCTTATTGGAAAGCTCCCTTTTTCCTGGGAACGACTTGGTCGATTAATATTGTGAATTATAATAATGGTGATAAATGTTATTAAAATATTAAAAGAATTTTTATGAAGTATTTGTTGTAAAGTTTGGCGTATTGTTTGGACCCCCATTTACTCATTTTTCATAATTGTCAGGGGAAAGTAATCTCAATTTTTCTTATATATATGTACTGCAAGCATGTGATTATATATATATATATATATATATATATATAATACTCCCTTTTTCCACCTTTTATATATACCACCATTTTTCTCTACTTCCCTTATTCTTACGACACACACACACACTAGATAATATATATATATATATATATATATATATATATATATATATATATATATATATATATATATATGTATTATATTCTTGCTTTGTTCCTATTGGTTGGACGGTTGAAAATTTGCATCTATGAGTTACAAAAATCTCATCCGTGATTACATGACTGTTGCGTCCATCCTTACACAGTGAATTTCCATTCTCCTATAAATAAAAGCTCATTCCTTCATTATTTCTTACGAATTCACTGAAACTCTAGAGAGATAAGCTATAGAGTGAACGAAGAAAATTATTCTGGTACTTCACTACTCCTATATCCAGTACTCTTCTTTCAAAAGTAAGGGTTATTATTTCTTTCCTATTCATGAAGAGAACTTCTGTTATTCCATTCTTTATTATTCGGTTGAAATAACCTGTATACGCAGGCTACCCTATACTTGGTGAAATTCTTCTGTTATTCTATTCTTTGTTATTATGTTGGAATAACCTGTCTATGCGAAGTACCGCATACATGGTGAAATTCTTCTGTTATTATATTCTTTATCATTCTGTTGGAACATCTTGTCTGTGCTTTACGCATGACCTGGTTCCGTTATTTATTATTCTGTTGGAACACCATGTCTGTGCTTTACGCATGACCTGGTTCTGTTATTTATTATTCTATTGGAACATCCTGTCTGTGCTTTACGCATGACCTGGTTTCGTTATTTATTATCCTGTTGGAATATCCTGTCTGTGCGTTTACGCATGACCTGGTTTCGTTATTTATTATTCTGTTGGAATAACCTGTCTGTGAGGTCTATCGCATGGCAGGTGATTTCTTTTGTTATTCCATTCTTTATTATACTCAGTTGGTTAAAGTTTTGATGTTTATACTCCATGAAATTAGTGGAATATCCTTGATATTTGCGCTTCATCCAGTATCTTTTTATGGAAATATTCTTCTGAGCGTTCTTGAATTTTACTCTACAAAGAAGTATCATGTTGACAATTTGTACGTTATTGGTTCCTGGATAAATTAATTCTTGAACTTGTTTTATTGAATTTCTTATATCATTGTCATCATCCTCATGTTTATATTATGTTGAAAGTCATCTATGGCCTGTAGTGCATAGGTGGACTTGGTATGATTATGACCAGGGATTATTCGGTATAATCATGACCGTAATGTTACAAATGATGTAGTAAAAGTCCTCATTCGCCCGTAGTGCATTGATGGACAATTGTTGGCATGATCATGACCATTAATGAATACACGAATATCCTTGGCCCGTAGTGCATGGATAATTTGTGGTCGTGATACTAAAGAATATCCTTGGCCGTAGTGCAGGGGTGATTCGATGATGTGGATTATTTATTAAGCTGAGTCTCAGCGATAAAAGTGATGAAAAACCTTTTAAATCATTAAAGATAGTAGATTTTATTCTCTACTTGACTCTTTTAATGGATTGCTTGTTCCGCTGCAGTTAAACTTGATGTTTGTTATATTTTATCAGTTTAACACTGTTGAAGGCTAATGATAAATTATTCTGCATTATCTTAGTCATAATATTTCTTACTGGGCTAGTTGAGCTCACCCTTTTGCTTTCATTGTTCTCTTCAGGGAATGAGAACGTGACTGGGACTAGTCGGGGAATAGAGTGATGGTCCTAGATGGTGCATTAGTAGTCCTCACTATTCTGTGAAATAGTGTAATAATAAATGTAATGAGGACCCCATTGAGTGTGGATATTGTCTAGATGACAATATTTGTATTAAAACTCACAGCATATATTTTGTCATATTTTACACGACTGTTGTATAATTAGTTTGTATATGTATTCAGTACCATGTATCTGGCGACCCAAGTTGGGTGATGTATACCTAATTTTGGGGGCGTCACAGTTGGTATCAAAGCTTAGGGATATGATCCTTGACTAAGATGTGAGACAAGAACTAGGAGGGGAGAGACGGGAAATTCCTTCGCTAGTATAGCCTACCTAAGTTTATTTGGTATTTAATTGGTCGATCAAAGTATAGGGATAATATGTGATATGTTAATTAACCCTTGTTTTGTGGCAGTATTTGAAAATGACATCCGAGAATATTGAGAACATCAATGGAGCACAAGAGACCATTGAGTCTCCACAGATTAATAATCAGGATAATTTGCATCAGGAAGGCGACAATCCTCAGGCAAGCAACAACACGGACCAGATGATGAACGATGGAATGTTCAGAGGTTTTATGCAATTCATGCAATATCAGGCAAGAGCGGCTCTTGTCCAAAATGCAGGTGGAAACACTGACAACTCTTGGACGGTCACCGCTAAGCAGTTCAAGGAACTGGGAGCACCGGAGTTTTTTAGAGAGCCAAAACCATTTAAGGCGGAGACGTGGATTAAGCAGATCAACAAGATATTTGATGTCTTGGGATGCACCGAGGAGAAAAAGGTTCCCTTTGCCACCTTCATATTGCGGGCAGAGGAAGATTACTGGTGGGAATCTATAAAGCGTACTCAACCTGCCACACAGAAGATGTCTTGGGAGAAGTTCCAAGAACTGTTCAACGACAAGTACTTTCCCGAAAGTATTTGTCACATGAAAGAGGTAGAGTTCATCAAGCTGGAGCAAAACAACATGACCGTGTCATAGTACGAAGCCAAGTTTTCCGAGTTGTCCCGGTTTGCGTCCCATTTGGTTGATAATGAGGAGAGAATGACGCAAATGTTTCTAAGAGATTTGAAACCCGAGATACGTCAATATCTTATCTCTCATAAACTGTGTTTGTATTCAGATGCTGTTAATAGGACTCAGTTATTGGAACGCTATAATGAGTCAACCCAGCCAAAAGAGAGCAGCCGACAAAATGATAATACCTGTGAGAGCAGTCATCGAAGCGGTGACAACAAGCATGGAGGGAATTAGCAAGCCAGAAATGGTAACCACTTCGATGGTAATCAGGGCCAAAATAATAAGAATGGACATTTCAAGAAGAGGAGATTCAACAATGATGGAAAGACGTCAGCACCAGCACCCGTTGTTAAGGAAGGAGAACGACAACCTATCATATGCTTCAAATGCGGAGGGGAGGGACACATCAGTCCAAATTGCGTGATGCCGTCCAAAGCATGTTATAATTGTGGAAGAGAAGGTCACCTAGCCCGATTTTGTCATTCACCGAAGACAAGTTCAGCTTGGATGGAGGCACCAAAGGCCGTCCCAGAAAAGTCAAAGCCGGTAGTGCAAGGGAGAGCGTTTGTTGTGGCCTCCCATAAAATAAGGAACCCGAACGAGGTCATCACGGGTAAGCTTATCATAAACTCTAGCGAAGTCTATACCTTATTTGATACCGGTTCTACCTATTTTTTTATTTCTCCTACTTCTAAACGTTTAAATTTGACTCCGAAGAAATTAGACTTTGACTTATCTGTTGAAACTCCGTTGGGAAAAACCTTCATTACATCCACTGTTTATAAGTCTTGTTTGGTTCAAATCGGTACCTTCACATTACCTATCGATCTTATTTCATTGAAAATACTTGCACTTGACGTAATTCTAGGGATTGATTGGTTAACTACTCATGATGCAAAAATTGATTATTTTCGTAAGGTTGTTAGCTTTCATATTCCTAACCAACCTATTATGCGAATTCAAGCAACCAAACCATTAAAATCAATCATTGTCATCTCAAGCCATAAAGCTATTTGTTTATTGAAAAACGGATGTCAAGCTTTCTTAGCTCATGTCACGGATCTAAACAAAAATACGTCAGTTTTGAATGGTATCTCTATTGTTAATAAATTTCCTGACGTATTCCCTGAAGAACTTCCTGGCCTACCTCTAGAGAGTGAAATTGAATTTTGTATCGACCTTGAACTCGGTACAAAACCCATTTCCAAAGCCCATATAGAATGGCTCCTATTGAACTTCAGGAGTTAAAGAACCAACTACAGGAATTGTTAGACATTGGCTTTATTCATCCTAGTACTTCTCCTTAGGGTTCTCCTGTTCTATTCGTGAAGAAGAAAGATATGAGTATGAGACTTTGTATTGATTATCGGGAGTTAAATCATGTCACCATAAAAAATAGGTACCCATTGCCACGTATTTATGACCTGTTTGACCAGTTGCAAGGAGTCAATTTCTTTTCAAAGATTGATCTTCGTTCCGGATATCACCAATTGAATATTAGAACCGATGACATTCCAAAGACGGCTTTCAGAACTCGGCACGGACATTATGAATTCCTAGTCATATCATTTGGATTGACTAATGCTCCAGCTGCCTTCATGGATATGATGAACTGAGTATTCAAAGAATATTTGGATCACTCTATGGTCGTCTTTATTGATGACATCCTCATATATTCCAAAAGCCGTGAAGATCATGAGCAACACTTGAGGCTGATACTCTAAAAGCTTCGTGAATATAAGCTTTATGCCAAGTTGAAGAAATGCGAGTTCTGACTTGAGGAAGTAGCATTCCTTGGGCACGTAGTATCAAGTCAGGGAATATCTGTTGACCCAGCAAATATTGAAGCTATTCAAAGCTGGGAGCAACCTAAATTAGTGACCAAAGTACGTAGCTTTCTCGGCTTAGCTGGTTATTATCGGAGGTCGTGGAAGGATTTTCTCAAATCGCTACTCCACTAACTCAGCTGACTCGAAAAGATACAAAATTCGGTTGGAACGAGGAATGTGAGAAGAGTTTTCAAGAACTCAAGAGGAGACTCATTTCAGCACCTACTCTGACAATAACATCTGGCTCGGAGGGATTTTTCATCTACAGTGATGCTTCGGGCAAAATGGTTAGGATGTGTTCTCGTGTAACATGGGAAAGTCATAGCCTATGCCTCTCGATAACTCAAAGAATATGAGAGGAATTATGCTACTCATGATCTAGAGTTGGCAACTGTTGTTTTCGCACTTAAAATTTGGAGGCATTACTTGTATTGGGAGAAAGTGGAGATCTTTACCGATCATAAAAGCTTCAAATATTTCTTCACTCAAAAGGAACTCAACATGCGACAAAGATGTTGGCTTGAATTATTGAAAGATTATGATCATACCATCCAATACCATACTGGAAAAGCGAACATAGTAGCTGACGAATTGAGTAGAAGATCATATGCGGGCACGAGTGCGATATTGACAATGCAAAGACCCATTTTGTGTGACTGGCAAAGGATGGAGATAGAGTTAAAGACTCCAGGGACCCATGTGATGATGGCGAATATACGAGTAGAATCGACTTTAATTGATAAAGTTAAAGATGCTCAAGTTACAGACCTGGAGCTGATGCGTATGAGGAAGAAAGTGCAAGAAGGTGCTATATAGGAAGCAATAATCGATGAAGAAGGAATACTTTGAGTCAACTCCAGACTTTGTGTTCCTAACGACCCTAATTTAAAGTATAAAATTATGATGGAGGCGCACAACACATCGTTTGCAATCCATCCTGGGAGTACCAAAATGTATCGTGATCTTCGTCATATATTTTGGTGGAGCAATATGAAGAGAGAGATAGCGCTGTTTATCTTAAGGTGTCTAACTTGTCAACGAGTCAAGGTGGAGCATCAAGTAACAAAAGGTCCATTACAACCACTTGAAATTCCAGAATAGAAGTGGGAGCACATTACCATAGATTTCGTAACTGGTCTTCCCAAGGTTTCTCAAGGTATAGATGCAATTTGGGTCATTGTTGATAGATTGACCAAGTCTGCTCATTTCTTACCAATACGAGAAACTTATACTCTTGAAAGTCTTGTTCATATGTACATAAACGAGATTGTAAGACTGCATGGTATGCCAGTATCCATAGTTTCTGATCGAGACCCAAGATTCACTTCATGATTTTGGGGGGTTAGTTTACAAAAAGCTATGGGCACGGATTTACGATTTAGTTTGGCATATCATCCTCAGACGGATGGACAATCAGAGAGGATTATTCAAACTCTTGAAGATTTATTAAGACTTTGTGTCCTTGACTTCAAGGGAAGTTGGGATAAGTTCTTACCATTGGTGGAGTTTTCCTACAACAACAGTTATCAAGCAAGTATTGACATGACTCCATTCGAGGCGTTGTATGGAAAAAAGTGTCGTTCTCCAGTATGCTGGGATGTGGTGGGTGAAGAAACGTTGTTGGGACAAGAGTTGATGCGTATGACTACGAAAAAGATTCAAACGATCCGACAACGTATAAAAACCTCACAAGATCGACAAAAGAGTTATGCTGATCTTCATCGAAAGGACGTAGAATTCGATATTGGAGATCATGTGTTGTTACGTGTTTCTCCGTGGAAAGGAGTTACGAGATTTATAAAGAGAGGAAAGCTCAATCCTAGATTCATTGGCCCATTTTTATTCCTCGATCGAGTAGGAACTGTGGCCTATAGACTCGCTTTACCGCCAAGTATGTCTTGTGTTCATAACGTTTTTCACATATCCATGTTACGTAAATATGTGGAAGACCCGAACCACATTATTGAGTTAGAACCGGACGAAATAGCGGAAGATTTAAAGTATGAAAAGGTTCCTGTTCAATTCTTGGATAAGAAGGAACATATTCTACGCTCCAAGGTTATACCTCAAGTTAAAGTTTTGTGGAGAAACCACGATGTTGAGGAAATAATCTAGGAGTTAGAATCTGAAATAAAATCAAGGTCTCCTTGCCTCTTCGACACACCAGGTACGTACCCTAATTTTGAGGGCAAAATTTCTTAAGAAGGGGAGGTTGTAAGACCCCAACTTTTTAATAAAGATGATTTTTCTATAAATATCATTTTTGAATGTTATGGAATGAATTTGATATAATGTTATAGTTGTGGATAATATTTATAAATTTTGCAAAGTACGCAAGTTGTTATATAATATTCGATTGGTCGGGGAATATTCATTTTAATAGAAAATATTCGTACGATGGCACAATCAATGGTGGACCCCACAACGAAATTATTGTCTGATTGAGAAAACGACAAAAATATTTTATGAAAATAACGGCGGAAGTTTTACCGTTAAAACTGTTGAACTACTCGGTAGTAAAAGTACAGTAATACGCGTGGTTGCATAGTAGCACACGGTATTGATTATTGATGCTTACGTGAGAAGTCACTCAGTTTTGTTCAATTATTGCTTCAATAACTGCTGCATAGTATCTCACGTTATTTGATTCAATTATTATCGATATTTTATATATTATTATATCAATAATTGAGACGACAAGGTTATTAATATTATTATTTACAATATTAACGATGTCTAGAAGTTCTGTCAAGGAGAGGTTTGGTCAACTAATTGCGCACCAATAGGGAGAAATCCTTATTGGAAAGCCCCCTTTTTCCAGAAAACGACTTGGTCGATTAATATTGTGAATTATAATAACGGTAATAAATGTTGTTAAAATATTGAAAGAATTTTTTTGAAGTATTTGTTGTAAAGTTTGGCGTATTGTTTGGACCCCCATTTTCTCATTTTTCATAATCGTCGGCGGAAAGTAATCTCAATTTTTCTTATATATATGTACTGCAAGCATGTGATTATACATATATATATATATATATATATATATATATATATATATATATATATATATATATATATATATATATGTATTGTTAGTGACGTGTGGTGGAAGGATTTTATGTGTATGATGGTGGATGTGAGTGGTGGGGTGTGTGAATATATATATATATATATATATATATATATATATATATATATATATATATGTATTATATTCTTGCTTTGTTCCTTTTGGTTGGACGGTTGAAAATTTGCATCTGTGAGTTACAAAAATCTCATCCGTGATTACATGACTATTGCGTCCGTCCTTACACAGTGCCTTCCATTCTCCTATATATAGAAGCTCATTCCTTCATTATTTCTTACGAATTCACTGAAACTCTAGAGAAAAAGAAGAAAAATAGTCTGCTACTTCACTACTCCTATATCCAGTACTCTTCTTTCAAAGGTAAGGGGTATTATTTCTTTCCTATTCATAAAGAGAACTTCTGTTATTCCATTCTTTATTATTCTGTTGGAATAACCTGTATACGCGGGCTACCCTATACTTGGTGAAATTCTTCTATTATTCTATTCTTTGTTATTATGTTGGAATAACTTGTCTATGCGAAGTACCGCATACATGGTGAAATTCTTCTGTTATTATATTCTTTATCATTCTGTTGGAACATCCTGTCTGTGCTTTACGCATGACCTGGTTCTGTTATTTATTTTTCTGTTGGAACATCCTGTCTGTGCTTTACGCATGACCTGGTTCCGTTATTTATTATTCTATTGGAACATCCTGTCTGTGCTTTATTCATGACCTGGTTCCGTTATTTATTATTCTGTTGGAATAACCTGTCTGTGCAGTCTATCGCATGGCTGGTGATTTCTTTTGTTATTCCATTCTTTATTATACTCAGTTGGTTAAAGTTTTGATGTTTATACTCCATGAAGTTAGTGGAATATCCTTGATATTTGCGCTTCATCCAGTATCTTTTTATGGAAATATTCTTCTGAGCATTCTTGAATTTTACTCTACAAAGAAGTATCATGTTGACAATTTGTACGTTATTGGTTCCTGGATAAATTAATTCTTGAACTTGTTTTATTGAATTCTTATATCATTGTCATCATCCTCATGTTTATATTATATTGAAAGTCATCTGTTGCCTGTAGTGCATAGATGGACTTGGTATGATTATGACCAGGAATTATTCGGTATAATCATGACCGTAATGTTACAAATGATGTGGTAAAAGTCTTCATTCGCCCGTAGTGCATTGATGGACAGTTGTTGGCATGATCATGACCATTAATGAATACACAAATATCCTTGGCCTGTAGTGCATGGATAATTTGTGGTCGTGATACTAAAGAATTGAAAGTAATATGCACACAAGCCAATCATATATGATGATAAAGCATATACTTTGTAACAATCTTATTCATTTATTAATAAAAAGTAATTATTTATTAAAGGCTTTTAATTATCTACATGATGCTGTTTTATAATATGTGATAAACCCATAGTTTTAAGCAATGCTTTTAGAATAATGATGATGATCATTCTAATGAGATCTAAATTCTTAGAAAGCTTAAAACTAAAATAGTTCTCAATCGTTGGATTACTAAATTGGGGATTAGTGAATCCGGATAGATTGGTACATACGTTGCTTGCTCATTGGATGAGAATGATTGATCTCATGATCATTTGTGTGGAGACACTAAAGCAAGTATGTAGGTGCTTATTAGAGAATAAGTTCACTGAACGTGGCTCGCTAAAGGAATACCTAATGGAGTTTTACTTGCTTGTCAATAGGAATTCCTATAGTGATAGTAGTACAAGTGATCCTTGGACTTGAGATCATCATAGTATCTTGTGTATGATGAGTTATACTTTGACTTATTCCTTAAGACCCTTAGGGTATATCAAAGGGTATGCTTGGGTATAATAAGTTATACATGGAGATAATGTATGATCAATAAAGAATCTACCACTTCTAGTAAAAGAAGAGAAATGTCTTATGTGATTCGATAAATGACAACCCAGTAATCCTTGGCCAAGGCAGAATGAAATTAGAAAGGAGTTTCTAATTTGTATTATTTGGGGTTGTGCATTTAAGAGTCGAAATACATATAATTAAATAAAATAAGACTTGACAGTAATTCCATGTCTTATATTTAATTGGGACATTGAATGGTGGAAGGATTGAATTGTACGGTAACTATTTACTCAAAGGTTCTTTTATGATTAATGTTGAAATCTATATTATCTGGAAAGTCGTTGATCGCTAGGGAGGCTTATCCCTATTGTAGAATAAATATTATTTATTTAAATAAATTAATAGTTTAATTTATTTATTTAAATAAGATTAGAATTGTTCTAATTGATTTATTCACAACCGGTTTAATATGGAGAACCTAAAGGGTCACACCATAAAAGGAAGAATAATTATTTAAGAAGTTAATGGCATAATCGTAATAATATGTTAAGTATATTTAATTTAATCTATGGTGATAGAATAAATTAAATAGTTTAATATTTATTATTTAATATTTTAGAAATATTAAATATAAATTAATAAGAGGAGTCTTATTAATATTATTACAATTATTATTATTTTAATTTCTAAAAGAGTTTAGGAATTAATTTAATATAAGTACTCTCATTTATTCCTAATAGGATTAGGAGGGAAAATTAGTTAAAGGAGTTTAATTAATTATCCCTAATAAGATTAGGGAGCCCATTTAATTAAAAGAGTTTAATTAAATAAATAACACCTTATTTTTAATAGGGTTACTTGATATCTTTATAAGAGGAGTCTTATATCAGATATCAAACATATGTTATTCCAATGGTTGGAGAGTACGCTCTTTTCTATAGAGATAGAAAAAACTAGGGTTTTGCCAAATACCTATCTTCCTAGATCTTTCTTCTTCCTTGGTGGATCACCTCTAGAGGCCAAACACTTGGGTGGCTAACGTTGATCAAAGAAAGGAACCAAACCCGGTGGATTCAAGTTGGACACGAAAAGGATTGGAGGTGAACTTGTACCTGAGGAAGCTCGGATCTTCAAGGGTATGATTCTTGTTCTTTCTTTTTCATTTAATTAATAATTGCACATAAAGGGAGATCCGGGTATATGGTTTGTAAAAAATTTTAAACTCTGATTTCTTCACGTTTCCGCTATTTTGTGCAATTTGATTGCGTTCATGAATATTACAAACCTAACAGTGGCATCAGAGCCTAACCTTTGTGTGAATTATTAATTATTTTAATTTGATATGTATATTGATATGTGTTTAGAACAATTTAATTGGGCATAATTTTATTGTATAAAATTTATTTTTTTAAAAAAATAATAATAATAATAATTAAGGCCGAAATATTTTTTTTTTCGAAAACATTAATCGCGAAGCCTGTTTGTTTTTTATTTTTTTTAAACGCTAATGTGATCAGGTGATATGATTACTTGAATTGATATATTATATATATATTATACAAGGGAAACAAAAGGAATTATACTACAGGATATATCATGATTACATTTTATGTGACTTTCATTGAATCATATATAATATATATACTAACAATTCATTACCAGTCACGTGAATGATTACGTGTAATAGATATATATATATATATATATATATATATATATATATATATATATATATATATATATATATATATATATATATATATATATATATATATATATATATATATATATATATATATTAACCGTTATCATATAACATAAATATATAATATATATTTATATATACGAAATTATCATATATTATATATTTATGTTATATGATAACGGTTAATATATATATATATATATATATATATATATATATATATATATATATATATATATATATTCTATAATTATTTTATAATTAAAATAAAAGTTTATTTTAATCTTAAAATAAAAGGTTTATTTTAATATTAAAATGAAAGAGTTTATTTTAATCTTAAAATTGGAATTTCATGCTAACTAATTAGAGTTGGAATTGGATTCCATGATAACTAATTGGAGTTGAAATTGGATTCCATTTTTCCTTAAATAAATGAGTTTATTTAGATATGAAATAAGATTTCATATTATTCAAAATAAAGAAGTTTATTTGTGAATAGGAAAGAGAATCCGTGTTTCCTTTAATGAAAGTTTTTTTTTCTTGGAATTGGATTCCATAATTAATTAAAATAAAGGAGTTTATTTTGATTAAAGATTTTGATTAAAATAAAATTTATTTTATTCAAAATTGGATAAATTAAAATAAAATAGGTTTATTTTGATTTAAATTTAGATTAAAATAAAGGAGTTTATTTTGATTCAAAATTAGATTTTATACTAACTAAATTTGCCCATTAAATGATATCAATATATATATATTGAATGTTTATTATTCATGAGATGAATGTTATTTATTGATGCATGTGGTGATGTGTATGATAATAAATGGGATTGATTATGGATTATTGACCAATGCGATTGGATTTTATTTTAGTTGGATGCATGAATGTATGGGTTTTATTAAATGGGGTATGCGTACCTCGTCTTCTCTAATTTTTTCTTAATGTAAAATCTATCTCCCTCCTATGTACTTCCCCTTGACTGCTGATCAAGGTTTCTATTTATTTTAAATAGTTTTGTAATAAGAATAGTTAGAATTAATTTTGAAGAATTAGAGATCAAGGAGCAAGGAGCGCTTGAAGACCCGTTTGTAATGGAGCCCGGGTTTAAATGTAATAGTTATATTTAAATATTAATTCTTGCACCCCTAGGGTTTGACCTTTTTAGTTTACTTGGTGGCTCTAGTGAACCAAACTAGAATAAAAGTCCATAATCAATCCAGGTAGAATATAGTATTCTATATGTGCATGCTTATACTATATATATTATATATTATGCAAACATGCTTCGCATGGTAATTAATATGACGCGTATTTTATATATATATATATATATATATATATATATATATATATATATGTGTGCATGCGCGCTAAACAAGATGAGACAAATTAATAACAAACTCCTCAAATTTTTTTTATTAAGTCCTAAGCGTTCAAAGATATTTGGAATATCGAACGTCGCCTTCTAGTATGATAAAATTAATAGAGTATTAAATATTTAATATGAGTTTGTTGTGTCACCACAAGGCAAGTATTAAGTATTTAAGATGTTAATTTATCACATTTGATGCTTATAAAGAAAATTGAACAATATTATTTTGTTGTGTCACCACAAGGATGATATTTTTTTTTTGAATATATGGAGTGCTAGGTTGGACTTAACTTGGATAATTTTGATTCGGATGTGCCACCACTTGATCAAAATAATCTAAGAGGCAAAATACAAGGAGTTGCATAGTTGATGTAATTGACAAGAGTTGTCTACCTATTTATTTATATATAGTTTGTTGTGTCACCACAAGGCTATATACATTTGAAATGAGATCCTTATTCTCACTAGCAAATCTTTAATTAGATTTAGCCGAACTATATAAGTGAGGGTAATATAGTTTGAAGAAAATAGTGGGAGATACCAATTTAAAACAAGACCTAAATTATTTTGGTAATTAATAAAAGAATGTGTGCTAAAATGTTGTTAATTACAAATTTATTTACAGAATTTTACAATATCTAAATTACTATCACTGCGTAGCATATTAGATGCTAAATTAATCGGACTGAAATACTAAGATTGGTTAAGGAATTTGAGAATAGTTCTCATGGCTGAAAAGCTATCTTATGTCCTTAATACGCCTATCCCTGCAATGGTTGCAGACAATGCTTCTGAGGAAGAGATTACTACTTTTAGAAAGTGGCAAGATGATGCACAGTTGGCTCAATGCATCATGCTCGCATCCATGAGTAACGAGCTTCAGCGTCAGCATGAAACTATGGATGCTCCTACTATATTCCTGCACATCAAGTAGTTGATGGTGAGGAAAGTAGGACTAATAGATATCAGATATCTAAGGAGCTCTTCCAATCTAGAATAACTGATGACACTACAGTACAGACACAAGTCCTTAACGTAATCAATTTGATTGATCAATTAGGACAACATGTTTTGTCATGGATGGAGAGTTGAGTCAAGATTTGATCTTGCACTCACTCCCGGACTCCTTTCACAATTGTTGTGAATTTTTCATATGAACAAGCTAGATATCAGCCTCGCTGATTTGCTTAACATGTTGAAAAATGTTGAGAGTCACTTTCCAACCAAGAAAGACCTTGTCTTACTGGTAGGGGCCAAAGGATCTTCTGAAAAGAAGAACGATTCAAAGAAGGTAAATAAAAAGGCAAAAATAAAGGATAATAAGAACAAAACTGATACGGATAGCAAAGGAGTTTGCTTTCACTTCAATAAGCCTGGACACTGGAAAGGAAACTGCGAGAAGAATCTTGCATATGCTAACCAAAGAAGCTTATTGAAGTTTCGGTTATAAATACAAATTTGTTCATGATTGAAATAAATTTTGCTTTAAGTCAAGGTTCTACTTGGGTATTGGATACCGACTTTGGTTATCATAAATATAGATTTATGAAGGGACCAAGTAGAAGTGGAAAGCTAAACAAATATAAGTAATCCTATGTACGGGAAATGTAGCAAAGGTTGCCACATTAGCCATAGAAACTTATAGTTTAGCAATGCCTACGGGAAAATCTATTAAGTCAATAAGTTATTATTGTATTCCAGTTGTTGTTAAAAATATTATTTCCATTTTATTGTTGGACAATGAAATCTTTGGTATTATAATTAAGACCAATTGTTGTTCTATTTATAATAATAATGTTTTGTATAGAACTGGAATATTACTTAATAAATTTTGTATACTTGACTTACATGAAAATAATTTTGCATACTGAATAAATTAGTATAAGAAAAGGAGATGATCATTCAAAGAGTTGAATGTGTGTATTTGCTAAAATACAAGTATAAATTATTTGAAAGGTTCAAAGAATTCAGAAGTGAAACAAATTGACAAAGTATTAAGATTCTTTGATTAGATCAAGGAATAAATACTTGTGCAATAAGTTTCTAGATCATCTCAAATGGTTTTCTCATAATGGACGCCTCCTGATACGCAATAATTGATTGATGTATTTGAATGAAAAATCGTACCTTGTTGGACATGGTGCGGTTCATAATGATTTTACCGACATTTCAGTATCCCTCTAGGGTCATGTCCTAGAAATGGCTGCATATTTACAAAAATGTAACCTCAAAATCCGGCCCCAAGACTCCATAAAAGTTATGGATAGGGAGGATTCCTAATCTTAAGTATGTTAAGATAAGGGGTTGTCCAACTTATGTGAAAAGGTTTCAAAGGATAAGCTTGGGACAAGATTTGACAAGTGTAGATTTATGGGACGTCCTAAAGTAAGTTTTGGGTATATGTTCTATAATCCTACTTAGCAAAAGGTGTTTGTTGCGAAACACACTACCTTCTAAGATAAAGATGTTTATCATTGAAGGGGCTAGTGGGAGGATAATAGATCTTGAAGAGTTCAAGAACCACAAAATACAATAAGTCAAATAAGAGGAACCTGTAGATAGACCTATTGTAACTTAACCGAATCGTAAATCTGGAATAGTACCGAAGATACCTAGGAGGTATGGATTCATCATGGATGATGATGATGAGGTACGCATCATAAAATATGTTAATCCAGAGTTACATATGATGAGGTAAGAGTTCTAGTGTGTACAAAAGGGTCAGTGGGAGTGATGTGACATTCCTAGTATTATATGTTGATATACTACGGATAAGGAATGATATACCAATGCTACAATCAGTAAAGATAAATTTGTCTAAACATTCCTCCATGAATGATTTGGGAAGAGTATCTTAATTGGGGATACAAATCTATATATATATATAGATTTAAAAGGATGCTCGATTTAATCCATGGAACGTATATTCATTTGATGCTAAAGTTGTATAGCATGGCAAACTCCATCAGATGTCTCATGTTGCTGAGACATGGAGTGTATCTCTCTTAATAGTCCCCATAGACTCCAAAAGAAAGATCGCATGAGTAACTATCATGTATGCAATGAAATATACGAGACCTGATGTTGATCAGTCATATTCTGGAGAAGTTCACTGTGAGACAGTGGAAAACATCTTAAAGTACTTAACCGGCACTAAAGATGTGATAATACATGGTGGGTCTGAATTAAAACTAGAGGGTTAACAGACTCAAGTTTTTCAGACAGACCAAGACAATAGAAAATCCACTTTAAGGTAAAGCGTTACCTTGAGCAGTGGTGCAGTGAATTGGAAAGGTTCCAAACTGCAAAGAGTTGTTAGTTTATTGATAAAGACAAAGTACATAGCTGTAAATGAAGCTGCAAGTTGATTGTTTGGATGAAAAGCTCATTACAGAACTAGGACTAGTTCCTAAGTCTCATCTTGGATCGAAACATGTGTTGCAGCACTTTCATTTGATTAAAGAATCATTGAAAGATGGGAAATCACTATAGAGATAGTGGACTCTCAGGAACAACATTACATATCCATTAACTAAAGCTTATCCAACAGCAGGATAATCGTCACTTAGAGAAGAAGAGTATGAGATACCATGACGATTGACTTTAGTGCAAGTGGGAGATTGAAAGTAATATGCACACAAGCCAATCATATATGATGATAAAGCATATACTTTGTAACAATCTTATTCATTTATTAATAAAAAATATTTATTTATTAAAGGCTTTTAATTATCTACATGATGCTGTTTTATAATATGTGATAAACCCATAGTTTTAAGCAATGCTTTTAGAATAATGATGATGATCATTCTAATGAGATCTAAATTCTTAGAAAGCTTAAAACTAAAATAGTTCTCAATCGTTGGATTACTAAATTGGGGATTAGTGAATCCGGATAGATTGGTACATACGTTGCTTGCTCATTGGATGAGAATGATTGATCTCATGATCATTTGTGTGGAGACACTAAAGCAAGTATGTAGGTGCTTATTAGAGAATAAGTTCACTGAACGTGGCTCGCTAAAGGAATACCTAATGGAGTTTTACTTGCTTGTCAATAGGAATTCCTATAGTGATAGTAGTACAAGTGATCCTTGGACTTGAGATCATCATAGTATCTTGTGTATGATGAGTTATACTTTGACTTATTCCTTAAGACCCTTAGGGTATATCAAAGGGTATGCTTAGATATAATAAGTTATACATGGAGATAATGTATGATCAATAAAGAATCTACCACTTCTAGTAAAAGAAGAGAAATGTCCTATGTGATTCGATAAATGACAACCCAGTAGTCCTTGGCCAAGGCAGAATGAAATTAGAAAGGAGTTTCTAATTTACATTATTTGGGGTTGTGCATTTAAGAGTCGAAATACATATAATTAAATAAAATAAGACTTGACAGTAATTCCATGTCTTATATTTAATTGGGACATTGAATGGTGGAAGGATTGAATTGTACGGTAACTATTTACTCAAAGGTTCTTTTATGATTAATGTTGAAATCTATATTATCTGGAAAGTCGTTGATCGCTAGGGAGGCTTATCCCTATTGTAGAATAAATATTATTTATTTAAATAAATTAATAGTTTAATTTATTTATTTAAATAAGATTAGAATTGTTCTAATTGATTTATTCACAACCGGTTTAATATGGAGAACCTAAAGGGTCACACCATAAAAGGAAGAATAATTATTTAAGAAGTTAATGGCATAATCGTAAAAATATGTTAAGTATATTTAATTTAATCTATGGTGATAGAATAAATTAAATAGTTTAATATTTATTATTTAATATTTTAGAAATATTAAATATAAATTAATAAGAGGAGTCTTATTAATATTATTACAATTATTATTATTTTAATTTCTAAAAGAGTTTAGGAATTAATTTAATATAAGTACTCTCATTTATTCCTAATAGGATTAGGAGGGAAAATTAGTTAAAGGAGTTTAATTAATTATCCCTAATAAGATTGGGGAGCCCATTTAATTAAAAGAGTTTAATTAAATAAATAATACCTTATTTTTAATAGGGTTACTTGATATCTTTATAAGAGGAGTCTTATATCAGATATCAAACATATGTTATTCCAATGGTTGGAGAGTACGCTCTTTTCTATAGAGATAGAAAAAACTAGGGTTTTGCCAAACACCTATCTTCTTGGATCTTTCTTCTTCCTTGGTGGATCACCTCTAGAGACCAAACACTTGGGTGGCTAACGTTGATCAAAGGAAGGAACCAAACCCGGTAGATTCAAGTTGGACACGAAAAGGATTGGAGGTGAACTTGTACCTGAGGAAGCTCGGATCTTCAAGGGTATGATTCTTGTTCTTTCTTTTTCGTTTAATTAATAATTGCACATAAAGGGAGATCCGGGTATATGGTTTATAAAAAATTTTAAACTCTGATTTCTTCACGTTTCCGCTATTTTGTGCAATTTGATTGCGTTCATGAATATTACAAACCTAACAAGAATATCCTTGGCCGTAGTGCAGGGGTGATTCGATGATGTGGATTATTTATTAAGCTGAGTCTCAGCGATAAAAGTGATGAAAAACCTTTTAAATCATTAAAGATAGTAGATTTTATTCTCTACTTGACTTTTTTAATGGATTGCTTGTTCCGCTGCAGGTAAACTTGATGTTTATTATATTTTATCAGTTTAACACTGTTGAAGGCTAATGATAAATTATTCTGCATTATCTTAGTCATAATATTTCTTACTGGGCTAGTTGAGCTCACCCTTTTGCTTTCATTGTTCTCTTCAGGGAATGAGAACGTGACTGGGACTAGTCGGGGAACAGAGTGATGGTCCTAGATGGTGCATTAGTAGTCCTCACTATTCTGTGAAATAGTGTAATAATAAATGTAATGAGGACTCCATTGAGTGTGGATATTGTCTAGATGACAATATTTGTATTAAAACTCACAGCATATATTTTGTCATATTTTACACGACTGTTGTATAATTAGTTTGTATATGTATTCAGTACCATATATCCGGCGACCCAAGATGGGTGATGTATACCTAATTTTGGGGACGTCACAATGTATGTATGTAAAAAAGATGGTACACCAATTGTTGGCAAGAGTTTACTTGATGATGAAGATGGTAGTAATAAAATAACTAGACAGAGAGACTCCTAGAATATATGTTGTCCACAATAAGAAAGAAGACAATTGGCTTATTTCTACTATTGAATTAGAGCACAATCATCACTTAGTGACCCCTACAAAAGTAGATTTGATTGAGACACATATAAATATTACTCCTATTGCAAGAAAATTAATTGACACTTTAAATAAGTCTGGTATTGGTCCTAGTAAGATGATGAATGTTTTGAGCACAATGGGTGGTGGGTTGCAAAATGTTCATTTCTCTAATGTAAATGTTGAGAACGTGGTGCGAGATTTAAGGCGTGATTCTGCGGATGAAAATGATGCACAAGCTACTGTCAATTATTTGAAAAAACTTGCGGCCGAAAGTGCAAGTAATTTTTTTTTCGAGTGAAACCTGGTGAAGACAATCGCATAACTTATATTTTATGGGTTGACGCCCGATCAAGGTTTATTTATCAACGGTTTGGAGATGTTGTGACATTTGATAGTACATACCGAACAAATAAGTATGGCATGTCATTTGTTCCATTTTCGGGGTAAACCACCATTATCAGTCTATACTATTTGGATTTGTATTGTTAAGAGATGAGACAGAGGACACTTTCGTTTGGGTATTACAGACATGGCTTAAAGCCATGGACTACAATGCACCTACAACCATCATCACTGACCAAGATAGAGCCATGAGTAATGCTATTGCTACGGTACTTCCTTCTAGTTATCATTTACTGTGTTCTTGGCATATTAGCAATAAATTTCCTGAAAAATTTCATCATGTTTATTCTGAGCACCCATCATTCAAAAATGATTTTAACAATTGTATGTATAATTTATTGTCCATCAGGGAATTTGAATAGCATTGGCATATTCTGATAAGTTCCTATGAATTGTATACCAATGAATGGCTTGGAAGTTTGTATGATGTACGACAAAAATGGATTCCGACATATACGAAGAGATATTTTGCCGCGGGAATGACTACCACCGGAAGAAGCGAGAGCATGAATAGTTTTTTTGATGAGTATGTTAATGCATCAACAAGTATGCTATATTTTGTACTGCAAAGTCAGAAGGCTATAGAAAAATAATTTATCAAAGAGAGGAAGGCAGACTACATAACAAAACATCGTAAAAGGATTATGGTACTCGGTTCATCTTTAGAAGTTCATGCTGCACAAGTGTACACAAAAGAGATGTTTAGACGTTTCCAACGTCAACTCGTCGATTCCATAAAGTACAATGTTCATAAACTGAGTGAGTTGTGTGTTATTGATACTAAGGTTTATGCAGTGTATAATGCAGATGTAACTGAAAGTGGTGGGAGATATAAAGAAATTGTCAACAATCGTCAGCTGGGATCGGTAACATGTAACTGCCAAATGTTTTCTCACTCTGGTGAATTATGCAGGCACATCTTGAGATATTTCACAGCAAAGAGTATTTCACAAATACCGGGCGACATGATTCTTCATCGGTGGACCAGAGACGTGAACAAAAGCAATGGTGAAGACTTACTCTTTAACACCATAGCTGCTAACTTCGAACAAGATCAAGCAATGCGCTATAATCATTTGATGAGTGATTACCAGGAGTTAGCGAGCAAAGCGGCTTGCTCAGTTCGAGGTTACAAAACTGTTCTTAAACTAAATGTACGAGGAAAAGCGTTGGTTGATCAGTATGATTCGGATGAGAATATTACTGAACTGGCAGATGACGACATTGATTGCACGGTTGAAGATCCAAATCATGATATGGGATACGATAATGATGATGAAGATGTAGAGGTGGAAGCAGAAGAAGAGTTTTTGCCGCCTATTATTTCTCAAACAAAGGGCCGCAAAAAATAATCTAGATTCAAGAGTGCACTCGAGAAAATCATTCCTTCTAAGCCTCATCGAAAATGTGCAATTTGTGGCTTTGAAACCGACCACGATAAGAGAAATCACTATCGAGTGCGAGGGATTCCTGAGCCAAAAAAAGGCGTCTGTTGTATTATTTATGCTATGTTTTTTTTTATTTTATGAAAATGAACATGTAATCTGTACTATTCATGTTAATGTTATGCAGTAGTAGTATTAGTATAATCTATACTTCAAATATTGATAATCACATTATTATTATTATTATTATTAATATTAATATTATATTTTGCAAAATTAATACATGAATATCATACTCTCATATTCAAATAATTAATAATTTATATAATAATAATAATAATAATAGTGATAATACTAATAAAAGTTTAATAATAATAATAATAATAATAATAATAATAATAATAATAATAATAATAATAATAATAATACTTAACTACTTTTATAAATTGAAAAAAGTAAAATAATTTCCTGAAATATCCTGAAAAATTAAAACTTCATTACTTATTAAACTAATTAAACTTGATATATTTTCAAACTCAGAACTTGGGTGAAAATTGATGGATATTATTATTCGGCCTAGTTATTAATAATCACATTATTTATATTAATATTAAAAATAATTAATATTATTATTATTATTATTAATACATTAATATCATACTCTCATACTCAAATAATAATAATAATAATAATAATAATAATAATAATAATAATAATAATAATAATAATATAGTGTAATAATAAAATAAATTATTATAATCTAACTCCATTTAAATTCCATTACTACCAAAAAAAAATATTAAATAATAAAAATTATTTTGTTTTAAAACATATTAATTGGACTTTGTCATTTATTGGGTCAAACTAGTTATTTAATTTATGTGGACTAATAAATATTCGTAAGTGATGAATAAATTAAATTGATAAAATTGGGCTTTAAACTAAATGGGTTTAATTTATATTTATGGGTAAAATTCAAATTCTATTTAAATTATGGGAGTTCATCAATTATATAAATAAATATTTAAACCCTAATCTATATCAATTCTCACGTACGTCTGTTAACTGAAAAAAGGGGGGGCAACCACTGATTGTTGCGGAAGGAAAAAAAGGAAAAGAAATTGAATTGCACTTTGATATCCAGAAACAATTAAGTTGGCATGTGTAGTTATTCATTCTATTAATTAATTATGTAGTGGACATGATTGCGTGAACATAGCACTACTCTGAAATTGTTTATTTGTAATCGTGCCGTCTATCTATATATATTTCTTTGAACAATGGCATTCATGCTTGTTAATGAATCAGAGATGTTTGTTTATTATATATATATATATATATATATATATATATATATATATATATATATATTATTTTAAAAATCATTTGGCCATGAAATTGTATACATAATTAATAAATCAATTGAAGTTATATTTTTTCATTTGAATTAATTAATTTTGCCGACATAGTTATAAATTTTTTTAATAATAAATTTAATATTATTATGTTATTAATGATTGGATTGTAATAAAATCTTATTAAATTATTTAGATTGAACGGAGAGAGTCTAAACGAGTTTTTGGAATATACTTTGGGTATTACATTGCTTAATCCAGGTACGAATTTCGTACTCTTTCAGCGAGACTCTTTTGTTTTTGATTTGTTCGTTTCGTTGTTCGTTTCAAAATTTAGTATTGTCGCTCATAATTATCCCTTGTCAATTTATTGTGATATTTTTATTTTGGCGTTGTATTAGAACTCATGCTTGTACTCTTTAGACTAATGTATCATGTCTAAATTTTATTTTGATATTTATAGTGATGTACATGTTAGTATATTTTTAGAGACTTGCGTTGATGATTCGTTCGATTTAACATGTACATGATAGAACCCATTTGTGTTGATATTTTGTCGCATGTGTTGTGACATGATATTTTTATTAGAATACCGTAGGGTATACCTGAGCTATAACCACCTGTGGGGGTACCACAGGCATGTCCTCTTGGCACCGAGGCATGACACCTTCTGTGGTGATGTCTCCGTTTTGTGCTCTGGTGGTAGTTGTGTGACGCCCCCAAAATAGGTATACATCTCCAATCTTGAGTCACCAAATACATGGCACTGAATACAAATATAACCTTAATTATACAACATGAGCTGGGAGTTTTTACACGAATATTGTCTTCTAGACAATATCCAAACTCAAATGGAGTCCTCATTACATTTATTATCACATTATTTTATAGAATAGTGAGGGCTACTATAACACTATCTCGGACCATCACCCCATCCCCCGACTAGTTCCGGCTACGTTCTCGTTTCTTGAAGAGAACAATGGAAGTAAAATGGTGAGTTCAACTAGCCCAATAAGAAATATTATGACTAAGATAATGTAGAAAAAATTATCATTAGACTTCAACAATGTTAAACTGATAGAATATAATAGACAACAAGTTTAACTGTAACGGAATAAGCAATCCATTTGACGAGTCAAGTAGAGCATGATATCTACTATCTTCTATGATTTAAAAGGTTTATCATTAAGTTTATCGCTGGGACTCAGCTTAATAAAAAAATTACATCATCGAATCATCCCTGCAGTACGGGCCAAGGATATTCATTAGTATCACGTTCACAAATTATTTCTGCACTACGGGTCAAGAATATTTATGTAATCATCAATGGTCATGATCATACCGAATTATCCCTGGTCATAATCATACCAATCAACAGTCTATTTATGCACGTAAACCAAAGATGACTTTCATCACAATATAAGCATGAGGATGATAACAATAATATAAGAATTCAATTAAAAGAAATCAAAAGATAAATTTTAAAAGATTTATAATTTAATTTATCCAGAATTTAATAATGTCCAAATTATCCACATGATACTGTTTTGTGGAGTAAAATTCAAGAATAATATCCATGTATCAATAATAATTTAGACAGAAAAGAAATAAATTTTTCGGTGAATAGTACCTCATAAATAGTACTCTGTGAATAATACTTCGGGAATAGTATCCCGTGAATAGTTTTTCAAAATAAAAAGTGCCCCGAATACCCGAGTGAACAATATTTGAGTGAATAGCAATTGGGTGAATAGTAATCCGTGAATAATAACTCGTGAATAGTACCCTGGCATGAAAAGTGCGCCAAATACCCGAGTGAATAGTAATCGGGGTGAATAGTAACCCGTGAATAGTACCCCGGGTGAAAATATTGATATTTAATTAGAAAGTTCAGATTAATATTCCAATGAAACGATACTAGATGAAGCGCAAAACTCAAGAATATTCCACTAATTTCAAGGATTATAGAAGCAATACTTACCATAATAAGTTTAGATTTAAGAATATAAAAAGAAATAACATACGAAACTACAAATAGATTTTCACCTATCATACGGTACGTAATTCGCGTAGACAGATTATTCCAACATATTAAATGATGAATACGAAAAGTAGTATTCCTTATGAATACGAAAGAAATAATACCCCTTACGAATACAACAAATAATATCTTTTACTAAACAAAAATAACATCCCTTACGAATACAACAAATAATATCCCTTACCAAACGAAAATAATATCCCTTACCTTAGTAAAAGGCTGGATATTGCAATAGTGAAGTATCAAAATACTCTTCTTCTTGCTCTTTATAGTTTGTGAGACCCCAGATTTTATGAATAAATATTTAATTTTTTCGAAATAATTTTTTTAATATTATAGTGTGAAACAATTTAATTGGGCATAATTTTGTTGTATAAAATTTTTTAAAAAAAAAAAGAAAAAAAAAGAAATCAATATCACGCGAATCAGTTTAATTCGGTTTATACATGTCATATTATTTCTGCGACTTGCGATCTTGGTGGTGCTGGGTGCATCCACGTGATTCCTTTTGAAAGAGTTAAAGGTGATTTTTTTTTAAAGGTTACACGTTTTTTTTTTAAAAGGATCAGGTAGGATTCTCATATAATTGATTACTTGTTTAAAACATATATAAAGATCAAGCTTCACGAGTAATATGTATGATATTACCGATTTCGCTGGTAGGATTCATTTACTTATATATATAATCTTATTTATTTTATTATTAAAATAAAAAAGTTTATTTTAATTTTAAAATTTAATTTCATGTTAACTAATTGGAGTTGAAATTAGATTCCATGTTTCCTTAAATAAAGGAGTTTATTTAGATATGAAATAAGATTTCATATTATTCAAAATAAAAGAGTTTATTTGTGAATAAGAAAAGAATTCGTGTTTTGCAAAGTATGCAAGTTGTTATAAAATATTTACTGTGTCAGGGAATATTCTTTTTATAGGGGAATATTCGGTATTCGGTATAATCATGTCGATTAATAGTGTAATGATGATAAGTTTTGTTTTATTAGTATTATTAATGTAATAAAACAGAAAAACTTTTTATATAAAACAGAATAATTTTATAAAGTTATTCGTTTTATTAGGCTAATAGTAAAATCTTTTTCTATAAAACAGAATACTTTTATAAAATTATTCGTTTTATTAGACAATAATTAGATTATATTATATTTTATTATGCATAGTGTTGCATAGTGTCTGCATAGTGTTGTATAGTGTTTTTCATAGTAAAATATTTTTATATAAAACAGAATAATTTTATAAAGTTATTCGTTTTATTAGATTATAAATAAAATATATTATATAAGTTTTGTTTTATTATTTTTCCTTTCCTAGGAAGGATCTGATTGTCTCAGTTACTATGCAGTCCATTCTTCTATAAATAGAAGCTCATTCTTTCATTATTTTCTTACGAATTCACTGAAACTCTAGAGAGAGAAAAAAAGTATTCTGCTACTTCACTACTCATATATCCAGTACTCTTCTTCTTAAGGTAAGGGATATCATTATTGTGTAAGGGATAATATTTATTGTAAAGGTAAGGGATATCATTATTGTGTAAGGGATAATATTTGTTGTAAAGGTAAGGGATATTATTTGTTGTACCCGTAAGGGGTATTACTTCTTTTGTATTCATGAAGAGAACTTCTGTTATTCCATTCTTTATTATTCTGTTGGAATAACCTGTATACGCGGGCTACCCTATGCTTGGTGAAATTCTTGTGTTATTCCATTCTTTATTATTCTGTTGAAATATCCTGTCTGTACGTTTTACGCAGGACCTGGTTCCGTCTTTATTATTCTGTTGGAATATCCTGTCTGTGCGTTTTACGTCGGACCTGGTTCTGTCTTTATTGTTCTGTTAGAATATCCTGTCTGTGCATTTTACGCCGGATCTGGTTCCGTTATTTATTATTCTGTTGGAATAACCTGTCTGTGCGGTCTATCGCATGCATGGTGATTTCCGTTGTTATTCTATTCTTTATTATTATGTTGGAATAACATGTTTATGCGAAGTATCGCATACATGGTGAAATTCTTTTATTATTTCATTCTTTATTATTCAGTTGGAATATCCTGTCTGTGCGTTTTACGCCGAACTTGGTTCCGTCTTTATTATTCTGTTGAAATATCCTGTCTGTGTGTTTTACGCCGGACCTGGTTTCGTCTTTATTATTCTATTGGAGTATCATGTCTGTGCGTTTTACGCCGGACCTGGTTCCGTTATTTATTATTCTGTTGGAATAACCTGTGTGTGCGGTCTATTGCATACATGGTGATTTTCGTTGTTATTCCATTCTTTATTATTATGTTGGAATAACCTGTCTATGCGAAGTACTGCATACATGGTGAAATTCTTTTATTATTCCATTCTTTATTATACTGTTGGTTATTGGTTTTACAGTTGTATATCTTTGGCCTGTAGTGCAAAGATGATATGTTGTTGAATATCTTTGGCCTGTAGTGCAAAGATGATATGTTGTTGAATATCTATGACCTGTAGTGCAAAGATGATCTGTTGTTTAATAGCCTTGACCCGTAGTGCGAAGATGGACAGGTGTATGACATGATCATGACCACTAGTTATACTAACGAATATCCTTGGCCGTAGTCCATGGATTATTCAATGATGTGATTGGCAGGATATCTGTTAACAGTTGAATGTCTTTGGCCGTAGTGCACTGACATGCAATTGATTGGTATGATTATGACCATTGGTTTTATAGTTGAATATCTTTGGCCCGTAGTGCAAAGATAGACAACTGATTGGTATGATCATTGTTATTACATTTGAATATCTTCAGCCTTTGGGGTAAATATATTGAGTAAACGTTCTATTAAGCCTTTGTGGCAAGAAGAAACTGTTAATTCACATTATTATAAATATGAATTGTGAATTTAACTAACATCTTTGGTGGTCAGGTGAAGACAAGTGTTGAAAGTTTTATTTGTCTTAAGTATAACAAAGAACTGTTGATGAGTATTACAAGAATAAAATATCAACGATGGACTTTTAATCTAGAGGAGATAGTAGACATTATGTTCTACTTGACTCTTCTAATGGATTGCTCGTTCTGTTGCAACTATGGTTGAAAAGTTTTATTATCTACCATATATTCTAAATCTCTGATTTATTCTGATAAAGGCTGTTGATAAATTAATTATCTTAGCCATGATATTCTTTACTGGACTATTTGTGCTCACCCTTTTTGCTTCACAACTCCTTTCAGATAATAAGAGTGTAGCTGAGTCGAGCGGGGATAACAGGAAAATAGTGTGATGGTCCGAGATTGTCGAAGTTTCTCAATACATTATAAAAAGACATGATATACAATATATAATTGTATTGAGGACCTAAGATGTGGGTGTCATATTTTATACGTCACTTAATAATTGATTTTGGTGAACAACAATAGGGTGATGAGAACCCGACTTTGAAAGCGTCAAAAGTGCGCCTCATTTAGAATGAATATGATAGTAATCTTCTCGTTCTTTATTGGGGTCTTAAAATATTTGCTGCTGTATTTTATATGACATTGTAATAATTTGAGTTTAGATACTGTCTACGAGACAATATTGTATTAAAACTCACAGTTAACTGTTGTCATATTCTATACGACAGTTCAACAGTTGTATAAATAAAATTTGTATTTGATTTTTGTAATGTGATATCTGGTGACTTAGGATGGGTGATGTATACCTAATTTTGGGGGCGTCACATAGTTTCTCTCTCAATTTTTTCTCTTGTGAATCTCAGTGAATTGGTGAGAATGAAAGAAGAATTAAGCTTCTATTTATAGGAGAATGGACTAAATAGTAACTAATTCACGAATGGTCCAGATTGATTCACTATTAGAACGGACGGTCCATATTGATTACTATTAAAATCACAACCGACGGTCCAGATTGATTTACTATTAAAACCATCGTCGACGGTCCAGATTGATTTGCTATTAAAATCACAATCAATGGTCCAGATTGATTTACTATTAAAACCACCATCAATGGTCCATATTGATTTACTATTAAAACCACCATTAATGGTCCGGATTGATTTACTATTAAAACCACCATCAACTGTTCAGAAAATTAGTAAATCTTCCCATGGAATACTAAGTCAAACTTACAACAAATGCCTCGTAACAATCCCTATATTTATATCTAAAATTGAATAAATATTTACCACAAATCATTTATCTTTAATAAACACATTATTAACAATTATTCATCAATAATATTATAACTCACAATATTTAACAACCAGATCATTCTCAGGAAAGAGGGGACTTTTCGATAAATATTTCTCCTTATTGGCGTGCAATTAGGTGACCAAATCTCTCCTCAACAGAACTTTTTAGACATCATCAATATTGCAAATAATAATATGAATAACTTTATCGTCTCAATTATTGATTTAATAATATAAAATATTATGCAGATGATACTGTGACAATAATTAAATCAAATAACGTAAGGTACTATGCAACAATTATTGTAGAAATAATTGAGTAAACTGAGTGGCTTCTTACGTAAGTATCAATAATCAATACCGTGTGCTACTATACAACCACGTGTATTACTATACTTTTACCACTGGGTAGTTCAACAGTTTAACGGTAAAACTTTTGTCGTTATTTTTATAAAAAGATATTTCTGTCGTTTTCTAACTACGGCAATACTTCTGTTGTGGGGTTCACCAATGATTGTGTCATCGAACGAATATTCTCTGACAAAAAGAATATTCCCCGACCAAACGAATATTTCCCGACACAACGAATATTTTATATCAACTTGCTTACTTTGTAAAAAATTTCACATATCACCCTTAACTTTAACCTTTTATTAATTAAACCATTTATTAAATAGAATAATAATTATAAGAAAATTAAATACTTTCATTTCATAAATTCGGGGTCTTACAATCTCCCCTCCTTATGAAATTTCGCCCTCAAAATTTATATACGTACCTGGTTTGCCGAAGAGATGAGGATACCTCGTTTAGATTCTAACTCTTGAGGTATAACCTTTGAGCGTAAAATATATTCCTTCTTATCCAAGATTTTAACAGGTACATCTTCATACGTTAAATTTGCTGCTATCTCGTCTAGTTTTAAATAATATGGTTCGAGTCTTCCACATATTTAAGTAACATCGATACGTGAAAAACTTTACGAACACGCGACATACTTGGCAGTAAGGCGAGTCTATAGGCCACAGTTCCTACTCGGTCAAGGATTTCAAATAGACCAATACAATCAAGGGTTGAGATTTCCTCTCTTCGTCGATTCTTTCTTCTAGAATAGCGCCCTAGTGAACCATCTTCTTCACATTCATCAGCTCTAAGTCTGTAACTTGATCGGCTTTAACTTTATCGATTAAAGTCGGTTTTAATCGTATATTCACTATCTTCATGTAGCTTCTTGGGGTCTTTAACTCTATCTCCATCTTTTGTAAGTCGTACAAAATGGGTCTTTGTGTTAACAATATCACACTCATAAACGCATACGATCTTCCACTCAACTCGTCAGCTACCACGTTCGCTCTTCCACTATGATATTAAATGGTATGGTCGTAATATTCAATAGCTTGAGCCAACATCTTCGGCGCATGTTATGTTTGTTTTAGGAGAAGAAATATTTGAGAGTTTTGTATCAGGTTCAAGGTCGATACAAAATTCAATTTCACGCTCAGAGGGTAGGCCAAGAAGTTCTTCAGGGAATACGTCAGGAAATTTATTAACAATTGAAATATCATTCAGATCTAACGTATTTTTTTGTTTAAATCTGTGACATGGCTAAGAAAGCTTGACATTCGTTTTTCAATAAATGAATAGCTTTATGGCTTGATATGACAGTGATCGACTTTAGTGCTTTGGTTGCTTGAATTTGCATAATAGGTTGGTTAGGAATATAAAAGCTAACAACCTTACGAAAATAATCAATTTTTGCATGATGAGTAGTTAACCAATCAATTCTTAAAATCACATCGAATGCAATTATTTTCAAAGAGATAAGATCGACAGGTAACGTGAGGGTGCCGATTTGAATCAAAGAAGATTTATAAACAGTGGATGTAACGAAGGTTTCTCATAACGGACTTTTAACTGATAAGTCAAAGTCTAATTTCTCCGGAGTCAAATTTAAACATTGAGCGCAAGTAGGAGAAATAAAAGAGTGGTTAGAATCGGTATCGAATAAGGTATAGACTTCGCAACAGTTTATGATTAGCTTAGTTTCTCATCACAAAAAATACTTTTTCTTAAACTACCGATTATGACTTGTCTGGAACATCCTTTGTCGTCACCATCCAGATGGACTTGACTTCACTGGACGATAAAATTGGGCTAGGTGACCTTCTCTTCCGCAATTATAACATGCTTTGGACTGCTACGTACAATTTGAACTGATGTGTCCCCCCCTCCGTATTTGTAGCATACAATCGGTGGACGTTCTCCTTCCTTGAAAACGGGTGCTGGTGCTGCTTTCTTTCCATCATTGTTGAACCTTTTCTTCTTGAAATTTTTACTTCTATTGTCTTAGCCATGATTACCACTGAAGTCATTGCCATTTCTGGCATGTTGATTCCCTTCACGTTTGTTGTCACCGCTTCGATGACTGCAACCACTGATATTATTGACTTGCTGGCTACTCTCTCTTGGTTGGGTTGTCTTATTATCGCGCTCCAATAACTGAGCCCTATTTACAACATCTAAATACAAACATAGTTTATGAGAAATGAGGTATTGACGTAGGTCTCAAACCTCGTAGAAACATTCGCGTCATTCTCTCCTCATTATCAACCAAATGGGATGCGAACTGGGACAACTCGACAAACTTAGCCTAGTACTGTGACACGGTCATATTGTTTTGCTCCAACTTGATAAACTCCACCTCCTTCATGTGACGAATACTTTCGGAAAAGTACTTGTCGTTGAACAGTTCTTGGAACTTTTCCCAAGACATTTTGAGTGTGGGAGGTTGAGTACGTATTACTGATTCCCACCAGTAATTTGCCTCTCCTCTTAACATGAAGGTGGCAAAGGGAACTTTTTGCTCCTCGGAGCATCCCAAGACATCAAATATCTTGGTGATCTACTTTATCGGCTCTCCTAAAAATTCTGGTGGTCCCAGCTCCTTGAACTGCTTAGTAGTGACCATCCGAGAGTTGCCAGTATTTTCACCTGTATTTTGAATAGAAGCCGCTCTCGCCTGATGTTGCATGAAGCCTCTGAACATCCCATCATTAATCATTTGATCGATGTTATTGTTTACCTGATGATTATTGTCTTCCTGTTGCACATTATCTTGGATATTGATCGTTGGTGACTCAACGGTCTAATATGCTTCATTGCTTATGTCGACATTTTTAGAGGCCATTTTTAAACACTGCCACAAAACAAGGGTTAATCGACATGCCACATATTATCCCTATACTCTGACCGACCAATTAAATACCAAATAAACTTTGGTAGGTCTTACTAGCGAAGGAATTTTCCATCTCTCCCCTCCTAGTTCTTGTCTCACATCTCAGCCAAGGATCATATTGTGATGCCCCCAAAATAGGTATACAACACCCATTCTGAGTCGCCAAAATACATGGTACAGAAACAACTACATCTTTACTGTTACAACATAAGAACTGTGAGTTTAAATACAAATATTGTCATCTAGACAATATCCACACTCAAATAAGTCCTCATTACAATTATTGATATATTATTTCACAAAAATGGTGAGGACTACTAAAATAACTTCTAGAACCATCATTCCATACCCCGGCTAGTACTCGCTACATTCTCGCCTCCTGAGAAAAATGGAACAAAAAGGAAAATGGTGAGCTCAACTAGCCCAGTAAAGAACATTATGACTAAGATAATACAGAACAAATTATCGTTAGTCTTCAATAGGGAAAAATCTAATAGAATACAATAGACAACAAGTTTTAAATCAATAACTGCAGCGGAAACAGCAAACCATTAGAAGAGTCAAGTAGAGAATGAGTTCTACTATCTTCTAAGATTTAAAAGTCCATCATCAATATTTTATCCCTGTAACAACAATCAATAACCATCTTTAATCAAATATTCATCTTTGCACTACAGGCCAAAGATATTCATTTGTATCACCAGTCGGTCATGTTCATCTCAACACCTGTTCATCTTTGCACTACGGGCCAAAGATATTCATCAGTTAATCATTCATCTTTGCACTACAGGCCAAAGATATTAAGTAATATCATCATTTAGGACTGAGGATGATGAAAAATATCTTAAAGAAAACGAATCCAGTGAAACAAAATAACAAATATTAAGGATTCGTATTTCGATTTATCCATGTCCAAAAATACCTTATAATTATTCATAGTGAAGTAAAATTCAAGAATGATCAAAACATGGATACAATCAAAGCTAGTACCCAGAATAGATATTTTGGACAAAAAGAAGAAAATTTCATTTTTCGGTGAATAGTAACTCGTGAATAGTAACTCATGAATAGTAACCCCAACGTGAAAAGTTTCAAATTTGATAAAAATTTTCAACCAATATTTCGGCATAATGATATTGAAGAAATAATATCATTTTCGAATAAAATAACATCCCTTACCTCGTAAATACAGTACTTCTGGTCGGAATACCGGTATAAGGCTGAAAGAAACTTGCTCTGATGAATAGAAACTCTCAAAGTATCTAAATACTCACAAAATACACTCAATAATCTAGAGAGAGAAAGAGAGAAAACTTGTTTCTGGTGTGATTTTCAATTCTAACTTAGTCCTCTATTTATAGGAAAATGTTAGCACGCCGAAGCAGACTTAACATGCAACCTGATGGCTTTACCTGCTACTATTCAAGCCTACCACATTTGAATAAAAATCTCAGCACATTTCTTCACCAACCAAGAGTGGGGCCCACCAATTCTAGAATTTTCTACCAAAATGATAAACTCCGAAAATTTAACAATTTCTGAACCAGTCATCTCGTAAAATTCATAATAAATCATACGTTCATTTTTAACGGTTCAAAATTTGTGGACATATACTCAACTTATATATGTATAACATATTCAAAAATTACCACGATCCAACGGTCGGATTAAAAATTATAACCCCCGCAAAATATCTCAAAAACCCTAATTTTTAATACCTTCATTCCGACAAAAATACTGATAAAAATCTCAACATTAACTCCTTCATTTTTAACCACAAAAATATATCCCTCATTTATATCCACATAAAATAAATATTTCCTTATCATATGAATCAATAATTAATTATTCACAAATAATATTACAGAATCACATTTATGACAACCAAGCCGTTCCCAGTAAGAGGGGGCTTTCCAATAAGGATTTCTCCTTACTGGCGCGAAATTAGATGACCAAACCTCTCCTTAGACAGAACTTTCTAGACATTGCCAATAATGTTATCTAATAATATTATTCAAATAATATGAATTATTGATCTGATAATTAGAAATACTGTGTAGTGACAATTATTAAAATAACAGTAATATAAAATATCAACGCAATAATTATTGAATCAATAAAATAAAATATTGAACAGTAATTACTGTAACCATTATTGAGTAGTGCCTTCTTATGTAAGAATCAATAATTGGTGCAATACAGTGTGCTACTGTGTAAGAACGCGTATTACTGTGTTTTAACCACCGGGTATTCCAACAGTATTAACGGTAACAACTACGCCGTTATTTATAAACAACTTATACTTGTCATTTTCTTCATCCAATCGCTTTCCGTTATGGGGCCCACAAAAGACTGCGCCGTCTTACGAATATTCCCCGACAGGAAGAATATTCCACGACCAAACGAATATTCCCCAACAACAATGAATATTTTATAACCACCTGCTTATTTGAAATATTTGCGCATTTTACCCATAACTAACCTCATTAATCAATTTAACCCTTACTATTTCAAAATAATAAATAGAGGAAATTTAAATTTCATTTATTAATAATTTGGGGTCTTACAAGTACCATGTATTTGGGGAACCACCAAGATGGGTGATGTATTCCTATTTTTGGGCGTTATAGTTGGTATCAAAACTTAGGGATATGTGTAAGACCCCAAATTATTAATAAATAAAATTTAAATTCCCTCTATTTATTATTTTAAAATAGTAAGGGTTAAATTGATTAATGAGGTTAGTTATGGGTAAAATGCGCAAATATTTCAAATAAGCAGGTGGTTATAAAATATTCATTGTTGTTGGTGAATATTCGTTTGGTCGTGGAATATTCTTCCTGTCGGGAAATATTCGTACAACGGTGCAGTCTTTTGTGGGCCCCATAACGAAAAGCGATTGGATGAAGAAAACGACAAGTATAAGTTGTTTATAAATAACGACGTAGTTGTTACCGTTAATACTGTTGGAATACCCGGTGGTTAAAACACAGTAATACGCGTTGTTACACAGTAGCACACTGTATTGCACCAATTATTGATTCTTACGTAAGAAGGCACTACTCAATAATGGTTACAGTAATTACTGTTCAGTATTTTATTTTATTGATTCAATAATTACTGCGTTGATATTTTATATTACTGTTGTTTCAATAATTGTCACTACACAATATTTCCCATTATCATATCAACAATTCATATTATTTGAATAATATTATTAGATAACATTATTGGCAATGTCTAGAAAGTTCTGTCTAAGGAGAGGTTTGATCATCTAATTTCGCGCCAGTAAGGAGAAATCTTTATTGGAAAGCCCCCTCTTTCCTGGGAACGGCCTGGTTGTCATAAATGTGATTCTGTAATATTATTTATGAATAATTAATTATTGATTCATATGATAAGGAAATATTTATTTTATGTGGATATAAATGAGGGATATATTTTTGTGGTTAAAAATGAAGGAGTTAATGTTGAGATTTTTATCAGTATTTTTGTTGGAATGAAGGTATTAAAAATCAGGGTTTTTGAGATATTTTACGGGGGTTATAATTTTTAATCCGACCGTTGGATCGTGGTAATTTTTGAATATGTTATACATATATAAGTTGAGTATATGTCCACAAATTTTGAACCGTTAAAAATGAACGTATGATTTATTATAAATTTTACGAGATGACTGGTTCAGGAATTGTTGAATTTTTAGAGTTTATCATTTTGGTGAAAAATTCTAGAATTGGTGGGCCCCACTCTTGGTTGGTGAAAAAATGTGCTGAGATTTTTATTCAAATATGGTAGGCTAGAATAGTAGCAGGTAAAGCCATCAGGTTGCAGGTTAAGTCTGCTTCGGCGTGCTAACATTTTCCTATAAATAGAGGGCTAAGTTAGAATTGAAAATCACACCAGAAATAAGTTTTCTCTCTTTCTCTCTCTAGATTATTGAGTGTATTTTGTGAGTATTTAGATGCTTTGAGAGTTTTTATTCATCAGAGCAAGTTTCTTTCAGCCTTATACCGGTATTCCGACCAGAAGTACTATCTTTACGAGGTAAGGGATGTTATTTTATTCGAAAATGATATTATTTCTTCAATATCATTATACCGAAATATTGGTTGGAAATTTTTATCAAATTTGAAACTTTTTACGTCGGGGTTACTATTCATGAGTTACTATTCACGAGTTACTATTCACCGAAAAATAAAATTTTCTTCTTTTCGTCCAAAATATCTATTCTGGGTACTAGCTTTGATTGTATCCATGTTTTGATCATTCTTGAATTTTACTTCACTATGAATAATTATAAGGTATTTTTGGACATGGATAAATCGAAATACGAATCCTTAATATTTGTTATTTTGTTTCACTGGATTCGTTTTCTTTAAGATATTTTTCATTATCCTCAGTCCTAAATGATAATATTACTGAATATCTTTGGCCTGTAGTGCAAAGATGAATGATTAACTGATAAATATCTTTGGCCCGTAGTGCAAAGATGAACAAGTGTTGAGATGAACATGACCGACTGGTGATACAAATGAATATCTTTGGCATGTAGTGCAAAGATGAATATTTGATTAAAGATGGTTATTGATTTTTGTTACAGGGATAAAATATTGATGATAGACTTTTAAATCTTAGAAGATAGTAGAACTCATTCTCTACTTGACTCTTCTAATGGTTTGCTGTTTTCGCTGCAGTTATTGATTTAAAACTTGTTGTCTATTGTATTCTATTAGATTTTTTCCTGTTGAAGACTAATGATAATTTGTTCTGTATTATCTTAGTCATAATGTTCTTTACTGGGCTAGTTGAGCTCACCCTTTTCCTTTTTGTTCCATTTTTCTCAGGAGGCGAGAATGTAACGAGTACTAGTCGGGGTATGTAATGATGGTTCTAGAAGTTATTTTAGTAGTCCTCACCATTTTTGTGAAATAATGTATCAATAATTGTAATGAGGACTTATTTGAGTGTGGATATTGTCTAGATGAAAATATTTGTATTTAAACTCACAGTTCATATGTTGTAACAGTAAAGATGTAGTTATTTCTGTACCATGTATTTTGGCGACTCAGAATGGATGTTGTATACCTATTTTGGGGCCGTCACAGTTGGTATCAGAGCTTAGGGATATGATCTCTGGCGGAGATCGAAGAATAGAACTAGGAGGGGAGAGACGAATAAATCCTTCGTTAGTGTGTCCTACCTAAGCTTATTTATTGGTCAGTCATAATATAGGGGTATTGTGTGATTTGTTAATTTATTTAATTAACCCTTGTTTTATGGCAGTATTTGAGAATGTCGACTGAGAATGTTAACAGTGGAGTAAATGAGACCGTGGAGACACCGTTGCTTACCAACGAGGAGAACGTGCAACAGGCTGGCAATGTCTCCTGTGAACAACACCAATGAGCAGATGATGAACGATGAAATGTTTAGAAGTTTTTTGCAATTCATGCAAAACCAGACGAGGGAGACTCGTGTTCAAAATACAGGAGGAAATGATAGCAATTCACGGTTTGTCACAGCCAAACAGTTCAAAGAATTGGGACCACCAGAATTTAAGGGAAAGCCGGATCCGATCATGGCGGAAACGTGGGTCAAGCAAATTACCAAGATATTCGATGTCTTGGGATGCACGGAGGAACAGAAGGTTCCATTCGCCACCTTTATGTTCCGTGGCGAGGCAGACTACTGGTGGGAGTCTGTGAAGCGTACCCATCCAGCCGCACTCAGCATGTCTTGGGAGACATTTCAGAAACTGTTCAATGACAAGTACTTTTCTGAAAGTATTCGTCATATGAAGGAGGTAGAGTTTATTAGACTGGAGCAGAATAACATGGCGGTGTCTCAGTACGAGGCGAAGTTTGCAGAGTTGTCCAGGTTTGCACCTCATTTGGTGGAGAATGAGGAACGTATGATGAGGATGTTTCTGAGAGGTTTGAAACCCGGCATACGTCAATATCTCATTTCTCATAAATTTTCTCTCTATTCAGATGTTGTCAACAGGGCTCAATTATTAGAGCGAGATAACGAGTACGGTCAACTGAGGGACCACAACCAGGATCATATCGGTGACAGCAGCATCAGAACAATGATAACCAGCGGAGAAAGAAAAATACAGACAAGAACGACAACCACTCTGGTGGTAATCGTGGCTATGAAAATAGAAGAAGCGAGTCGGGAGGAGATTTTAAAAAGAGGAGATTCAACAATGACAATACGAAGACGTCAGCACCAGCAGCAACTGGCTCCAAGGGAGGAGAACGACCACCGGTTATATGCTATAAGTGCGGAAAAGAAGGACATATCAGCCCAAACTGCCCACAACAGTTTAAGGTATGTTATAATTGTGGAAAGGAAGGACATATCGCTCGAGATTGCACTGTAGCAAAACCAAGTCCTGCGGAGATGGTGACTCAAAAAGCTGTCCCAGAAAAGATAAAGTCAACGGTTCTTGGAAGAGCGTTTGTCGTGACTGGTCAACATGCGAGGAACCCAAACGAGGTGATCACGGGTAAGCTAATCATAAATTCATGCGAAGTTTATACCTTATTAGATACCGGTTCTACCCATTCTTTTATCTCTCCTGCTTGTGCTCAACATTTAAACTTAACTCCGGAGAAGTTAGACTTTGATTTATCTGTGGAGACTTCGTTAGGAGAAACTTTTATCACATCCACTGTTTATAAATCTTGTTTGATCCAAGTTGGCGCCATCACATTACCTGTTGACCTTATCTCTTTAAAGATACTTGCTTTTGATGTGATTTTAGGGATTGATTGGTTAACTACTCATCATGCCAAAATTGATTATTTTCGTAAGGTTGTTAGTTTTCATATTCCTAACCAACCTGTTGTACGAATTCAAGCAAATAAGCCATTAAAATCAGTCACTATTATATCAAGCCATAAAGCCATTCGTTTATTAAAAAACGGATGTCAAGCTTTCTTAGCCCATGTTATGGATTTGAATAAAGACACGTCAAATTTGAATAATATTCCTGTTGTTATTGACTTTCCTGACGTATTTCCTGAAGAACTTCCCGGTCTACCCCCGGAACGTGAAATTAAATTCTTTATTGATCTTGAACCTGGTACAAAGCCCATTTTTAAAACCCCATATCGAATGGCTCCTATTGAACTTCAGGAGTTAAAGGTCCAACTACAAGAGCTGTTGGACATCGGTTTCATTCGTCCTAGTACATCTCCTTGGGGTGCTCCTGTTTTATTTGTAAAAAAGAAAGACGGGAGTATGCGACTTTGTATTGATTACTGGGAATTAAACCATGTCACTATTAAGAATAGGTATCCGCTACCTCGTATTGATGACCTGTTTGACCAGTTACAAGGGCACAATTCTTTTCAAAGATCGATCTTCGTTATGGATATCATCAGCTGAAGGTTAAAACTGAGGATATTCCAAAGACTGCCTTCAGAACTCGGTACGAGCATTATGAATTCCTAGTCATGTCTTTTGGATTGACTAATGCTCATGCGGCTTTCATGGATATGATGAACCGAGTATTCAATGATTATTTAGATCAGTTCGTTGTTGTCTTTATTGATGACATCCTCATATATTCCAAAAGCCGTGAAGATCATGAGCATCATTTGAAGCTGGTACTCCAAAGGCTGCGTGAAAACAAGTTATATGCTAAGTTGAAGAAATGTGAGTTCTGGCTTGAGGAAGTAGCATTCCTAGGGCACGTGGTGTCAAAACATGGAGTATCTGTTGACCCGGCAAAGATTGAAGCAATACAAAGTTGGGAGCAACCAAAGACGGTAACCGAAGTACGTAGCTTTCTGGGCTTAGCTGGTTATTATCGGATATTCGTGGAAGGGTTTTCTCGAATCGCTACCCCGTTAACTCAGCTGACTCGGAAAGATATCAAATTCGTATGGAGCGAGGAATGCGAGAAGAGTTTTCAAGAGCTTAAGAGGAGACTCATTTCGGCACCTGTTTTGACCATACCATCTGGTTCGGATGGATTTGTTATCTATAGCGATGCTTCAGGCAAAGGGCTAGGATGTGTTCTCATGCAACGTGGGAAAGTTATAGCTTATGCCTCGCGACAACTTAAAGAATATGAGAGAAATTATCCTACTCATGATCTAGAGTTGGTAGCAGTCGTTTTCGCGCTAAAGATCTGGAGGCACTATCTATATGGGGAGAAAGTGGAGATTTATTCAGACCATAAAAGCCTCAAATATTTCTTCACTCAAAAAGAGCTCAACATGCGGCAACGACGTTGGCTCGAGCTGTTGAAAGATTACGACCACACTATTCAATACCATCCTGGAAAAGCAAACGTGGTAGCTGACGCGTTGAGTAGAAGATCATATGCAGGAACGAGTACGATGATGTCAAGTATACGCATAGAACCAACTTTAATTGATAAAGTTAAAGTTGCTCAAACCACAGACCCGGAGCTGATGCGTATGAAGAAGAAAGTGCAAGAAGGTGCTATTTCAGAAGCAAGAATCGATGAAGAAGGAATACTTCGAGTCCACTCCAGACTTTGTGTTCCTAACGATTCTGATTTGAAGTACAAGATCATGATGGAAGCACACAATACACCATTTGTAATCCATCCTGGAAGTACCAAAATGTATCGTGATCTTCGACATACATTTTGGTGGAATAATATGAAGAGAGAGATTGCAAAGTTTATCTCGAGGTGTTTAACTTGTCAACGTGTAAAGGTAGAACATCAAGTGCCAAAGGGTCCATTGCAACCACTTGAGATTCCGAAATGAAAGTGGGAACACATTACCATGGATTTCGTTACGGGTCTTCCTACGGTTTCTCAAGGCATAAATGCTATTTGGGTTATTGTTGATAGATTAACCAAGTCTGCTCATTTCTTGCCGATACGGGAGACTTATTCCCTTGAACGTCTTGCTCGTATATACGTAGATGAGATTGTGAGACTGCATGGCATGCCAGTATCCATAGTTTCGGATCGTGACCCAAGATTCACTTCAAGATTTTGGGTCAGCTTGCAAAAAGCTATGGGCACAGATTTACGATTTAGTTCGGCATACCATCCTCAAACGGACGGACAATCAGAAAGGACTATTCAAACTCTTGAAGATCTATTAAGACTTTGTGTCCTAGATTTCAAAGGGAGTTGGAATAAGTACCTACCATTGGTGGAATTCTCTTACAATAATAGTTATCAGGCAAGTATAGGTGTGGCCCCATTTGAAGCATTATATGGACGAAAGTGTCGCTCTCCAGTATGTTGGGATGAGGTGGGAGAAGCAACGTTGCTAGGACCAGAGTTGGTACGAATGACTACAGAGAAGATCCAAACGATTAGACAACGTATACAAACGGCACAGGATCGACAAAAGAGTTATGCGGATCTTCATCGAAAGGACGTGGAATTTGACATTGGGGATCATGTATTTTTGCGTGTGGCTCTATGGAAAGGAGTTACAAGATTTGGTCCATTTCAGATTCTTGATCGAGTAGGAAATGTGGCCTATAGACTCGCGTTACCTCCAAGTATGTCTCGTGTTCATAATGTTTTTCATATATCTGTGTTACGTAATTATGTGAAAGACCTAGACCACATTATTGAGTTAGAACCGGACGAGATAGCTTAAGACTTAACGTACGAAGAGGTACTTGTCAAGATCTTGGATAGAAAGGAGCATGTCCTACGCACGAAGGTCATACCACAAGTTAAAGTTTTATGGAGAAACCATGCTATTGAGGAAATGACATGGGAGTTGGAAACGGAAATGAAAGCGAGATATCCTCATCTTTTCGAAACACCAGGTACGTACGTCAATTTCGAGGACGAAATTTCATAAGGAGGGGAGGTTGTAAGACCCCAAATTATTAATCAATGAAATTTAAATTTCCTCTATTTATTATTTTGAAATAGTAAGGGTTAAATTGATTAATGAGGTTAGTTATGGGTAAAATGCGCAAATATTTCAAATAAGCAGGTGGTTATAAAATATTCATTGTTGTTGGGGAATATTCGTTTGGTCGTGAAATATTCTTCCTGTCGGGGAATATTCGTACGACGGCGCAGTCTTTTGTGGGCCCCATAACGGAAAGCGATTGGATGAAGAAAATGACAAGTATAAGTTGTTTATAAATAACGGCGTAGTTTTTACCGTTAATACTGTTGGAATACCCGGTGGTTAAAACACAGTAATACGCGTTGTTACACAGTAGCACACTGTATTGCACCAATTATTGATTCTTACGTAAGAAGGCACTACTCAATAATGATTATAGTAATTACTGTTCAGTATTTTATTTTATTGATTCAATAATTACTGCGTTGATATTTTATATTACTGTTGTTTCAATAATTGTCACTACACAGTATTTCCTATTATCAGATCAATAATTCATATTATTTGAATAATATTATTAGATAACATTATTGGCAATGTCTAGAAAGTTCTGTCTAAGGAGAGGTTTGGTCATCTAATTGCGCGCCAGTAAGGAGAAATCCTTATTAGAAAGCCCCCTCTTTCCTAGGAACGGCCTGGTTGTCATAAATGTGATTCTGTAATATTATTTGTGAATAATTAATTATTGATTCATATGATAAGGAGATATTTATTTTATGTGGATATAAATGAGGGATATATTTTTGTGGTTAAAAATGAAGGAGTTAATGTTGAGATTTTTATTAGTATTTTTGTCGGAATGAAAGTATTAAAAATCAGGGATTTTGAGATATTTTGCGGGGGTTATAATTTTTAATCCGACCGTTGGATCGTGGTAATTTTTGAATATGTTATACATATATAAGTTGAGTATATGTCCACAAATTTTGAACCGTTAAAAATGAACGTATGATTTATTATGAATTTTACGAGATGATTGGTTCAGGAATTGTTGAATTTTCGGAGTTTATCATTTTGGTGTAAAATTCTAGAATTGGTGGGCCCCACTCTTGGTTGGTGAAGAAATGTGCTGAGATTATTATTCAAATATGGTAGGCTTGAATAGTAGCAGGTAAAGCCATCAGGTTGCAGGTTAAGTTTGCTTCGGCGTGCTAACATTTTCCTATAAATAGAGGGCTAAGTTAGAATTAAAAATCACACCAGAAATAAGTTTTCTCTCTTTCTCTCTCTAGATTATTGAGTGTATTTTGTGAGTATTTTGAGAGAAAGTTTCTTTCAGCCTTATACTGGTATTCCGACCAGAAGTACTGTCTTTACGAGGTAAGAGATGTTATTTTATTCGAAAATGATATTATTTCTTCAATATCATTATGCCGAAATATTGGTTGGAAATTTTTATCAAATTTGGAACTTTTCACGTCGGGATTACTATTCACGAGTTACTATTCACGAGTTACTATTCACCGAAAAATAGAATTTTCTTCTTTTCATCCAAAATATCTATTCTGGGTACTAGCTTTGATTGTATCCATGTTTTGATCATTCTTGAATTTTACTTCACTATGAATAATTATAAGGTATTTTTGGACATGGATAAATCGAAATACGAATCCTTAATATTTGTTATTTTATTTCACTGGATTCGTTTTCTTTAAGATATTTTTCATCATCCTCAGTCCTAAATGATGATATTACTGAATATCTTTGGCCTGTAGTGCAAAGATGAATGATTAACTGATGAATATCTTTGGCCCATAGTGCAAAGATGAACAGGTGTTGAGATGAACATGACCGACTGGTGATACAAATGAATATCTTTGGCCTATAGTGCAAAGATGAATATTTGATTAAAGATGATTATTGATTGTTGTTACAGGGATAAAATATTGATGATTGACTTTTAAATCTTAGAAGATAGTAGAACTCATTCTCTACTTGGCTCTTTTAATGGTTTGCTGTTTTCACTGCAGTTATTGATTTAAAACTTGTTATCTATTGTATTCTATTAGATTTTTCCCTGTTGAAGACTAACGATAATTTGTTCTGTATTATCTTAGTCATAATGTTCTTTACTGGGCTAGTTGAGCTCACCCTTTTCCTTTTTGTTCCATTTTTCTCAGGAGGCGAGAATGTAGTGAGTACTAGTCGGGGTATGGAATGATAGTTCTAGAAGTTATTTTAGTAGTCCTCATTATTTTTGTGAAATAATGTATCAATAATTGTAACGAGGACTTATTTAAGTGTGTATATTGTCTAGATGACAATATTTGTATTTAAACTCACAGTTCTTATGTTGTAACAGTAAAGATGTAGTTGTTTCTGTACCATGTATTTTGGCGACTCAGAATGGGTGTTGTATACCTATTTTGGGGGCGTCACAGTACTGAATACAAATATAAACTTAATTATACAACATGAGCTGAGAGTTTTTACACGAATATTGTGTTCTAGTTAATATCCAAACTCAAATGGAGTCCTCATTATATTTATTGTCACACTATTTTATAGAATAGTGAGGACTACTATAACACCATCTCGGACCATCACTCCATCCCCCGACTAGTTCCGGCTACGTGTTCTCATTTCCTGAAGAGAACAATGGAAGTAAAATGGTGAGCTCAACTAGTCCAGTAAGAAATATTATGACTAAGATAATGCATAATAAGTTATCATTAGCCTTCAACAATGTTAAAATAATAGAATATAATAGACAACAAGTTTAACTGAAGTGGAACAAGTAATCCATTAAAAGAGTCAAGTAGAGTATGATATCTACTATCTTCTATGATTTAAAAAGTTTGTCATTAAGTTAATCACTGGGACTCAGCTTAATAAATAAATCACACCATCGAATCATCCCTGCACTACGGGCCAAGAATATTTGTGTAATCATCAATGGTCATGATCATACCGAATTATCCCTGGTCATAATAATACCAATCAATAGTCCATCTATGCACGTAAGCCAAAGATGACTTTCATCACAATATAAGCATGAGGATGATGACAATGATATAAGAATTCAATTAAAAGAAATCAAAGGATAAATTTTTAAAGATTTATAATTTAATTTATCCAGAATTCAATAATTTCTAAATTGTCCACATGATACTGCTTTGTGGAGTAAAATTCAAGAATAATATCCATGTATCAAAAATAATTTGTACAGAAAAGAAATAAATTTTTCGGTGAATAGTACCTCGTGAATAGTATCCCGTAAATAGTACTTCGGAAATAGTATCCCGTGAATAGTACCCCGACATAAGAAGTGTCCCGAATACTAGAGTGAACAATATTTGAGTGAATAGTAATCGGGTGAATAGTAACCCGTGAATAGTAACTCGTAAATAGTATCTCGACATGAAAAGTGTCCCGAATTCCCGAGTGAATAATATTCTAGTGAATAGTAACTGAGTGAATAGTAACCTGTGAATAGTACCTCATGTGAAAATGTAATATCCCGAGTATTTATGATAGCGATCCTTAGAAAAGGAAATGGATGGATTAAAGAGTATATAATACTCAAAATATAATTAAGTTCAAGTGAAAGTTATGAAATAAAACCTAAAATTTGTTGAAGTGATTAATGTAGTAGGAAATATAAAACCTATATTAAGGTAATGTGTTGAAGATATTCAACGATAAATTTTGAAAAGAGATTTGGTGAAAATCGAGTGTAGGAGGTTTCGTTGATTCCGAGGACGAAATCCTTATAAGGAGGAAAAGATGTGATATCCCGGAGTTTTAAGAATTAATGTGATGAATGAATTATTTGAGTTGTGATTCTGGGGACAGAATCCTTGTAAGGAGGGAAAGATGTAACAATCTAGAATTTCCAAAATTTTAATTATAATTTTTAAATATTTATTAAATTATATAAATATTTAATAGATGAGTTTATCGTTGAATAAATATTTATTTAAGTTGATTTGATTTGATTTGGTTAATTATTTGTTAAGTAAATAATTAAGGAATTAAGAAAATTAATTGTTATAAGATAATATTCTAATTTAATTTAATAATTAAGTTAGAGAGTATATAATGATTAAATGAATTATTATATTTTAATTTGAATTTGTAATTAAAATGATGTGTTAGTTGACTAAATAAAGTTATAATTATAAAGAAAATTATAATTATATAGTATTGATTTATGTGTTAAAGTAATTTAATAAATTGTTATTAGAATTATTTAAATTGAATATTAAAATTTAATTGAATAAAGTGTGACAAATAACCTTTCTATAAAGGAGTAATTAAATAAACTAAAGGAGTTTAATTCAGTTTTGCCAAATAAGACTTAATGAATGTTAAGTCTTTTATTTAAATAGATTTACCAAACAAGGCATAAGGATTAATTGGTTAATTTTAAAGTAGTTAGCCAAACAAGCCTTAGGGCTTTTAATTTTTCAAAAATAAAAATAATTGATGTCAGTTATAGATATATTTATATTATATACTTAATACCTATATTATTATTTACGTTATAATGTTAGTACGTAAGTTAGAGTTAGGAGAAGAAAGACTCAGAAGAAGAAAAGATGAGAAGAAGAAGAATACAGAGAAAAAGTGAGAGATAACTTGTGAGAATCCTAGAGAGATTTTGAGAAAGGAATTGGGAAAAAGAAGTCTTGTTGTTCAAAGGAAGAAAATTTTCACCTTCTAGCATACAAGGTATCCTCTTACCCTTTTAAAATTCTAAAAGTTGTGGTTGTCTTCTCTTCTAAAATTCTCTGTAAAATTCTTTGTAGAGGTTGAATTGATTGTTATATATAGTTTATATGATAAATTAGTTGTTGTGAAACTGTTTTCATAAGTTTACATATGAGTATAGTTAATGAATTCATGTTATGTATGTAATTTGTGATGAAAACCATATTACAGTGAGTTTATATGAATATATATGAATATGGCTTGGTTTAAAGTAAAATTAAGGTTTAATTAGTTGTTTAATTTATAAATTGACTATTGAATTTGAAAGAGGATGAATAAACATAAGCATAGTATGTTGAATTAACTGTTTTGGTTGAGAACAAAATCACAGTGATGATTTTTCACTGAAATTTTCAAAAAGTGAAGCTTTAGCAAAAATAGTGAAATTAATGATTGTAGTTTGGATGTTTATGATGTTTAGATGGCTATAAACGCGTTAGAAAACTTTAGTTTATATTTCTGTAAACCTATTACACCTTGGGTAGGTTGGTATGGTTGTTAGAAAGGAGTTTGGAGGCCTAATTTGGCTTTTCGTAGTGTTCTAGAGCTGAAATCACCAGTTAGCAGAAGGGACCCCCGCCCCAGCGGGTCCTCCCAGTGTAAAAACCCCCGCCCCGACGGGAGAGTAGTCTGCCTAGCCAATTTTGTTAAAAAAAAATTGACAGGACATGTTTTACTAAAACAACCATAACATTTTCATACAAACTTCGATTGAGGTGATTCAAGATGATCTAGAACGAGGACGAATAGACCTACAACTTTTATTTTTTAAGTTTTTTAATTTGAGGTCAGGAACAGGGGTCAAAATTTTCATCTTTAGGACTGTTGTGTTTTTAGAGGCAATCGGAGGGCGTCAGGCATGCACGTATACTAGTGTAGTGCTCTTGACGACAAAAGATATTATTCTAAGTTATAAAACATGAATGTTAGTATATATAATGATGCTTAACATTAATATAATGATGTATTAGATAAGTTATTGAAGCATAGTAAGTATACACAAGAGAGACAAATCGGGCATGTGACGAATAAACGTCGAAACGCCGTGATAAGTGTTATTGAACATAAAAAGTGTTTTAAGTCAAATGAAATGAATATTATAAGATATAGAATGGGTTTAATATAAAACCCATAAGTATTCCTAGCAAGACTTAAACACTTATATGAATTTAATATTACATAAGTCGAAAAGTTAACACAATCTAATTGAACATTGTGTGCTAATTAATAGGAAATATTATGAGATATGGAGTAGAGTTTACATTACAATTACTATATGTTGTTATGTGACTAATAGTTGATGTGTATGATTATATAATTGTGTAGGGCATGTGAAGTGCAGATAATTGTAAGCTGTTAAACTGTTATTGGTAAACAACGATCAAGGCAAGTCTTTCGGTTCCTATTTTCTACGTGGACTTGATGAACTGTTTTAAATTGCATGATATGTTATATATGTTGTAAGCGAGCATGATATGTTATACATGTTGAAATCATAAAATGTTAAAGTCAATTTATAACTACATTGTTTTGGTTAAATAATGATGATTGAGTAAGGAACTCAATCTTTATATTTGTTATGTGAATTAAAGCATGTATGCCATGTTACTTTAATTATTATGATATGTATGTTGAGCATGTTATTATATGCTATGTGATGCATGAAAACTGTTAGATTTTGCATGTTCAAGATTCAAGATAAAGTTATGTGTTACTTGAAAGACATGACTCAGATGTGATACTTGAGGATTTATAAACATTAGTTGTGTTATTAGTATTCGAACCATGTTTAAGGTTCTGAATGATGTATTAATATTGAGTTGTAATATCGTTTCGCAATGTAAACTATTGTAGTATGAAAATGATTATGAGTTATTTAGATGTAAAGGTTGAAGATTTTGGGAACGAAAATAGATTGTAATAGACAATTTTAATAATTCCGCAAAATTTCGATGGTTGTATTATCATTTAATGATGTAAAATTTGAGGTTGAATGTATTATTAACGAATGAAATCGAGAATTTAATTGTATGAATTGTGGGGTCGTTACAGAAAATATTGATATTTAATAAGAAAGTTCAGATCAATATTGCAATAAAACGATACTGGATAAAGCGCAAAACTCAAGAATATTCCACTAATTTCAAGGATTATAGAAGCAATACTTACCATAGTAAGTTTAGATTTAAGAATATGAAAAGAAATAACATACGAAACTGCAAATGGATTTTCACCTGTCATACGGTACGTAATCTGCGTAGACAGGTTATTCCGACATATTAAAGGATGAATACGAAAAGTAGTATTCCTTATGAATACGAAAGAAATAATACCCCTTACGAATACAACAAATAATATCCCATACCAAACGAAAAAAACATCCCTTACGAATACAACAAATAAAATCCCTTACCAAATGAAAATAACACCCCTTACCTTAGTAGAAGGCTGGATACTGTAATAGTGAAGTAGTTTATTGCTCTTTATAATTTCTCTCTCTATGATTTCTCTTGTGAGTCTCAGTGAATTAGTGAGAATGAAAGAAGAATTAAGCTTCTATTTATAGGAGAATGAACTAAATAGTAATTAATTCACGAACGATCCAGATTGATTCACTATTAGAACGGATGGTCCATATTGATTACTATTAAAACCACAATCGACGGTCCAGATTGATTTACTTTTAAAACCACCACCGACGGTCCAGATTGATTTACTATTAAAACCACCATTAATGGTCCATATTGATTTACTATTAAAACCACCATTAATGGTCCAGATTGATTTATTATTAAAACCACCATCAACGGTTCATAAAATTTGTAAATCTTCCCATGGAATACTAAGTCAAACTTACAATAAACGCCTAATAAAAATCCCTATATTTATATCAAAAATTGAATAAATATTTATCACAAATCATTTATCTTTAATAAACACATTATTAACAATTATTCATTATTAATATTATAACTCACAATATTTAACAACCAAATCATTCCCAGGAAAGAGGGGGCTTTCCGATAAGGATTTCTCCCTATTGGTGCGCAATTAGGTGACCAAATCTCTCCTCGACAGAACTTTTTAGACATCGTCAATATTTCAAATAATAATATAAATAACTTTGTCATCTCAATTATTGATTTAATAATATAAAATATTATGCAGATGATACTGTGACAATAATTAAATCAAATAACGTGAGATACTATACAATAATTACTGTAGCAATAATTGAGTAAACTGAGTGGCTTCTTACGTATGCATCAATAATCAATATCGTGTGCTACTATGCAACCACGCGTATTACTGTACTTTTACCACCAGGTAGTTCAACAGTTTAACGGTAAAACTTTCACCGTTATTTTTATAAAAAGATATTTCTGTCGTTTTCTAACTACGACAATACTTCCATTATGGGGTCCACCAATAATTGTGTCATCGAACGAATATTCCCTGACAAAAAGAATATTCCCCGACACGACGAATATTTTATATCAACTTGCTTACTTTGCAAAAATTTTCACATATCTCCCTTAACTTTAACCTTTTATTAATTACACCATTTATTAAATAGAATAATAATTCTAAGAAAATTAAATACTTTCATTTCATAAAATTTGAGGTCTTACAAATTGGCTATTTGGTATTTTGTTGTGGGAGGCGTATGGGTCGACCCTAGTTTTCTGTTCTGTTCTGTTCTGCGGATTGGTGATATTTGTACCAAACACGCCTTCCAATTTTGTATGCATTCGGATTGCGCAGTCCGATGTGTGATTACCTGTGTGGCATTATTTTGATTGTCTGTGTGGCATTGTTTGCCTTGCCTGTGTGACAAGGTACATTACTATTTGTTTTGAGCTCGGTATGAAATAACACCCATACATTTGATTCTGCATATCATTTTGTTGTGTTAGGTTTGGTCGTTTCGTTTCAGTTCGTTTCGTTTCATTTCATTTAATTGAGTTAGTTATTTTGGTTCATTATTTGTTTTCTATAGTCGCACTGGGCATTTGACTCATGCTGTATTTTTCTTCCGGTAGATAATCAGGGGGATCAAGGGCAAGTGTGACGAGAGCTCCCTTCTATCCAATGGTTTTGATATATTTTGTTAGGCTATGATACATTGATTTATTTAGAGTTGGCATTTATTATGGTTTATCTTCAAACATTTAATCTGTATGAGATTATCCTTTTGTGGTTTAGAGCCTTGTTATTTATCCATTAGTTCTGTTGTGTTTTCAGTAACCTCTCTTTCTATTTTGGAAACGGGGTATTACAGAGTTGGTATCAGAGCTTAGGTTCTTTCTTGTAGAAAACCTTTTTAGGTTTGACCTGTGAGTTATGAGTAGACTTCTGGGTTAGGTTTCTGTTTCGTTTAATTTTTGTTCAGCTATCATATCAGCTATATTCAAATTTATCTCTAATCTACTTTGTTTATATTCGTGATTTTTTTCTTAGATGGCTCATAGATCAGCTAGAGTTGCTTGGAGATGAGGTAATAATAGGGGAAGAGGTGAGGGTCAGCCCAATGAAAAACCTAATGATTAGATTAACGCTCAATTGGCTACCTTGGTGAATCAGGCGGTGAATCAGGCTTTACCTCAGTTGGTGGCACAGGTTGTACAGGCAATGCAGCAGCCGCCACCAGAAATTCCTGAACTAGGGAATTCAAGAAATAATGGTCAACATTCAAATGTTGAGGAAGAGAATGCATATGGTATTATTTAGCATGTGGTTCCAATATATGTGTGGTTGGAAAGGTTTTAGGAGCAGAAACCAAAGTCATTCAGTTTCGCTCCAACTCCAATTGATGCAGAGAATTGGACTGCCAACATGGAGAAGTTTTTTGATGTGTTGGGGTGCTCAAATAATCAGAGAGTGTAGCTTGCTGCTTACAAGCTGGAAGGGGATGCGCAGAGGTGGTGGAAGGCGATGAAAGTAACAAAAGGTGAAAATTATGCTGAGACACTTAATTGGGCAGAGTTTTATGAGGTCTTTTATCAGCAGTACTTCCCAGCTATTGATAAAGAGGCCTATGCTAGAGACTATTTGTCCATTCGACAGAAAGATGATGAGTCCATCACGGATTTCATGACGAGATTCACCAGGTTGGCAGGATTTGCGGGAACTTCTGCAGGGACTGTAGCAGAATAGGCAGAGAAGTTCAAGTGGCGGATTCATTATAGGTATCGCCAACATCTTATTAAAACCATGTTTATAGATGTATCAGCTGTGGCAAATGCGGCCAAAAATATTGAGATGGAGCGACAAGACTTTCGATCTTCTAAACCAGAAGGGAGACGAAAGAGGGACAGAGATGACCATCAGGGTCAAACTTCAGGTCAACATGGGAAAAATCAGGGAGGTGAGTGGAATAGGAATCGTAGCGGTCAGTAAGGGCAGTGGCGTGGGCAGAATCAAAACATTGGTAATCAACAGATGCCTCAACAAGGGCAGAATCATTAGCTTCAGCTACCTTGGCATGGTCAAAATCGTCAGCAGTGGCAGAATCATCAGCAGGGACAAAATCACGGTCATTATCCGGGACCAGCTGGTGGGGGTAACCCAAATCTTATTCCGATAGCTTCTTGTGCTACTTATGGGGCTAATCATCTGGGGAGGCAGTGTCACAGACTCACAGATGCATGCTTCTTGTGTGGACAGATGGGTTATATTTCTAGGGATTGTACCGGTCCACGTGGTAATGGTGGATGTGGTGAAAATGGTGGCAATAGAGGTCAGCATCAGGGTGGTCGAGTTTTTTCTTTGACGCATAACCAGGAACCAGGTGCACTAGGTACTGTTTCTGGCACTCTTTTAGTTGGCAATCGTGAGGCATCTATTTTGTTTGATACGAGTTCTACTCATTCCATTGTTGCTCAGTCTTTTGTTCGGCACCTGGGTGTGCCATCTCAGTTATTATATTCTGTTATGTCTATTGCTACCCCGATGGGGACTTCTGTTGTTATTTTTGATTTGTATCGAGGGTGTGCGATCAGTTTTGGGGATAAGATGCGTAGGGATAATATTCTTTCGATGTGTATGCACGATTTTAATGTCATTCTTGGGATGGACTGGTTGGATAAACACCAAGCCACTATCGATTTTCAGACGAAAAAGGTTATATTTAGAGATGTGAAGTCTCCAGAGTTCATGTTTCAGGGTTCACAACTGAGTAGGGTGTTGAAGTTAATTTCAGCTTTGAAGGCTGGGAAGTTGGTAGCAAAGGGTTGTGAGGGGTATTTGGCGTTTGTGAAGGATACCTCTAAGGGTGAGTCCCGTATTGAGGATGTTCTAATTGTTCATGATTTTTTCGATGTGTTTCCTGAGGAGTTGTCAGGGTTGCCACCATAGCGGGAAGTGGAGTTTGCTATTGAGCTTGTTCCTAGTGCGGAGCCTATTTCTAAGGCCCCATATCGAATGGCACCATTGGAGTTACAGGAGTTTAAGGAGCAGTTGCAGGAACTATTGGATCGTGGTGTGATTTGGCCGAGTATTTTATCGTGGGGTGCTCCAGTCTTATTTGTGAAGAAGAAGGATGTGTCTATGAGGTTGTGTATAGACTACAGGGAGTTGAACAAGATTACCATAAGGAATTGGTATCCATTGTCGGGGATTGATGACTTGTTTGACCAACTTCAGGGGCGAAGTATTTTTTGAAGATAGACTTGAGGTCGGGCTATCATCAGTTGAGGGTGAGGGATGAGGATATCCCTAAGATAGCTTTTCACACTCAATATGGGCATTACGAGTTTCTGGTGATGCCAATCGGGTTGACTAACGCTCCAGTAGTGTTTATGGATTTAATGAATCGGGTGTTCAGGGAGTACTTGGATAAATTTGTTATTGTATTTATTGATGATATTTTGGTTTACTCCAAGTCTAAGGAAGAGCATGAGGAACATCTTCGCACAGTGTTGGGGATTTTGCAAAAAGAGAAGTTATATGCTAAATTCTCTAAATGCGAGTTTTGGTTGGAACAGGTTGCATTTTTGGGCCACATTTTTTCTGTTGAAGGCATTAAGGTGGATCCTGTGAAGGTTGAGGCAATCACTAAATGGCCAAGACCTACTACGGTGACAGAGATTTGGAGTTTCTTGGGTTTGGAAAGGTACTATAGGAGGTTTGTGGAAGGGTTTTCCTTGCTTGCCTTACCATTAACCCAGTTGATGAGAAAGGGCGTGAAGTTTGTGTGGAATGAAGAGCGTGAGAAGAGTTTTGAGGAGTTAAAGAAATGACTTACTACAACTGCTATACTTGCATTATCATCGGGGACTGGAGGTTACCAGATTTATAGTGAGGCTTCTAAGAAGGGCTTGGGGTGTGTTTTGATGTAACACGGTAAGGTGATTGCTTAAGCTTCTAGACAGCTTAAACCTTACAAGGTGAATTACCCCACACATGATTTGGAGTTGGCATCAGTGATCTTCGCCCTAAATATTTGGAGGCATTATTTATATGGAGGGACTTATGATATCTTCACTGATCACAAAAGTCTTAAATACATTTTCACTCAGAAGGAGCTTAATATGAGGCAGAGGCGTTGGTTGGAGCTTCTAAAGGATTATGATGCTAGAATTCAGTATCACCCGGGGAAGGCAAATGCGTTTCCAGATGCTCTTAGCCGAAAGAGTTCAGGGAGTGTAGCAGCCCTTATTACACAACCTCAACTTATTTCAGATATGAAGCGGCTAGAGTTGGAGATATATGTGCAAGGTTTAGATGGGCATTTGGAAGGTATGAGAGTGGATCCCTCTCTTATCTCGCGGGTCAAAGAAGCTCAAAAGGAAGATGGGGAATTTTGAGTATGGCGCAGAATCTGGAAGAGGCCAAGCAGTCCAAGTTTCGTATTAATGACCATGGAGTGATTTGGTTGGGTAATCAGTTGTGTGTATCTTCAGATCAATCATTCGGGAGGCTGTGTTGGCTGAGGCTCATAGTTTGCCATTTTCTATTCATCTAGGTTCTACGAAGATGTATAAGGATTTGAAAAAGAATTTTTGGTGGAATGTGATGAAACGAGACGTGGCTGAATATGTTGGGAAGTGCCTCACTTGTCAACAAGTAAAGATAGAATATTAATGAGCTAACGATTTGATGCAACAATTAGACATTCTAGTGTGGAAATGGGAGGATATCACGATGGATTTTGTGACTAGTTTGCCGAAGACTTTTAAGAAGAATGATGCCATTTGGGTAGTGGTGGATCGACTGACCAAATTGGCACACTTTTTGGCTATCCATGAGGGTTACTCGGTGGATAGGTTGGCACATATCTTTCAGCAGGAGATTGTTAGACTTCATGGTGCTCTGGTGTCTATTATTTCAGATTAGAACCCACAGTTCACTTCACGGTTCTGGAAAGGGTTTCAATGAACTTGGGGTACTCGACTCAACTTTAGTACTTCTTTCTATCCACAAACTGATGGACAATTCGAATGGACTATTCAAACCTTAGAGGACATGTTGAGGTCTTGTTTACTTGAGTGATCGGGTAATTGGGATGATTACTTGAGCCTAGTTGAGTTTTCTTATAACAACAGCTATCATGCAAGTATTGGAATGGCTCCTTTTGAGGCATTGTATGGTAGAAAGTGTCGAGCACCAACTTGTTGGGATGAGGTTGGCGAAAGGGCCATAGAAGTGCCTGAGTTAGTCCAAATCACTATGGAGAAGGTAGTGGTGGCTAAGGAAAAATTGAAGTCGGCTCGATCATGACAGAAGTGTTATGCTGATAAGCATAGGAGGACTTTAGAGTTTAAACCTGGTGAGCATGTGTTTCTAAAAGTTTCTCCTTGGAAGGGAATTTGGCGATTTGGGTTAAAAGTGAACCTTAGTCCGCGTTATATTGGACCATTTGAGATTCTGGAGAGGGTTAGTGAGGTTGCTTATCGGTTAGCTTTGCCTCCACATCTAGCTCATCTGCATAATGTATTCCATGTGTCGGTGTTGAGGAGTTATCATTATCATCCGTTGCATGTGGTGCAATATCCATTCGATAAGATTCGGGAGGATCTTACTTGTGAAGAGCAAGCCGAAGCAATTTTGGATCGTCAAGGGAGGATTATAAGGAGGAAGACTATTCCGTTTGTTAAGGTTTTGTGGAGGAATCATTCGGAGCAGGAGGCTATATGGGAGATGGAGGAGTCTATTCGAGCGGAGTATCCGCATCTCTTTGAAAATTAGGTGCGTTCCATTCTTTTGATTTCGGGGACGAAATCCTTTTTAAGGGGTAGATAATGTAATACCCCAAAAAAATATATATTAAATAATAAAAATTATTTTGTTTTAAAACATATTAATTGGACTTTGTCATTTATTAGGTCAAACTAGTTATTTAATTTATGTGGGCTAATAAATATTAGTAAGTGATGGATAAATTAAATTGGTAAAATTGGGCTTTAAACTAAATGGGTTTAATTTATATTTATGGGTAAAATTAAAATTCTATTTAAATTAGGGGAGTTCATCAATTATATAAATAAATATTGAAACCCTAATCTATCTCAATTCTCACATACATCTGTTAACTGAAAAAGGGGACGCAGCCACTGATTATTGCGGAAGGAAGAAAAACAAAAGAAATTGAATTGCACTTTGATATTCGGATACAAGTAAGTTGGTATGTGTAGTTATTCATTTATTTATTAATTAAGTAGTGGAGATGATTGCGTGAACAGAGTACTGCTCTTAAATTGTTTATTTGTAATCATGCCATCTATCTATATATATTTCTTTGAATATTGGCATTCCTACTCCTTCTGAGCTTCCTACTCAGCCTGCTTTTGAAATTCCTATTAACAATCAGTTAAGAGTTATTAAAAAGGATTTTATTCTTGAATGGGATAATCTTGTACATGATTTTAATTCTAAAAATAATAAAGATAAAAGACATTTATTTCGTTCAAACCACCCAACAGAAAAGGAGCGAGATAAAATCGTTAGTAGATGGAAACAATTCATAAAAAATGAAAAAAATAAACATTACCTTTTATGATTGGTATGATCAATACCAAAGTAAGTGTAATGTTATAACAAAAAGTCAATGGGTTAAAGAAGATAAGTCTAAGGTCTGTTCTAGTCATCCTCCGCTAGAAACTGTCCTTATCCCAGTTAAGAACACATCTGTTGTTGCCAGCCCCTTTAAAATTTTAGATGGCAATAAAGATGATAAAAAAATTATTGAACAATTAAATTTTAGTAACCAATACCTAGCAACTGTTGGAAGACAGCTTGATAGAATTGAAGAAAAATTTGAAGAAACAAGTATTAAAAAACCAGATGCTAAAATTGATTATCCTTTGATTAACTTACCTGAAAATAGAAGTAAATTAGGTTTACCCAATGATGATAGCAACCTAATTAAATCTATTGACAAGTTATTCAAAAAATTAAAAACTGAACCAGGTCCAAGTGGTACTGTCTCTACTTTGGATCAAGTTGAAACTGAAGTTGAAAGTGATAGTCAAGCTGACTATTCTGATTCTACTTCAATCCCAGATTTTAATGATCAATTGAATAAGTTAACAGTCAAAAACACTAGTTTAACCAGGAATTGGTATTCTAGACCTACTCCTCTGGATCTGCAATTCGAAGAGAGAAACCTAGATAATCAATTCTCTGTTTCAGCTAATAAAATTTATGAATGGAACATTGATGGTCTTAGTGAACAAGAAATTTTAAACAAATTAAATCACATGTCTATGGTAGCAAATAGCTATATCACTAAATTCAACAATCTGTCACAACCAGAAATAGTTGAGTTAATAGCTAGTGGATTCACTGGTATTCTCAGATCTTGGTGGGAAAGACATCTCACGGAAGATACTAGAGTATCAATAATTCATGCTATCCAGTTAGACGATGACGGCAACCCCATCTTTGATGAAGATGTCGATATTGGTCCGCCAGATGGAGTAAATACTTTAATTTTTACCATAATAAAACATTTTGTAGGAACTCCTAGTAACATAACAGAAAGAATTCACGATCAACTCAGTAATCTCACTTGTCCCACTCTTAGTGACTTCAGGTGGTACAAAGATGTGTTTACCTCTAGAGTTATGCTGCGAAATGATAGTAACAAGCCTTTCTGGAAAGAAAAATTTGTAAATGGGTTGCCTTCATTGTTCGCTCATAAAGTTAGAGAAGAGTTGAGTAAAAACTTAGGATATATTGATTATGATAATCTCACTTATGGTGACATAATCAGTTATATTCAAAAAATAGGTTTAAAAATGTGCATTGATTTTAAATTAGCTAAACAAGCTAGTAAAGACAAGAGAAAAGCTAAATATGAGTTAGGAACATTTTGTGAACAATATGGTCTGCCTCCTATTGCTCCCTCTAGAAGAAAGCATAAACACAGACATATTGATCATCCTAAATCACATAAACGTCACAAACGTAAACATACTCATAAAAAAGATAACAATCAAAACGATTATTACAATAAACCCAAACCAGTTAATAAAAAATATAATAAAAAGTCTAAAAAATATGATAAGAGTAAAATTGTTTGTCACAATTGTGGGCAAAAAGGCCACTACAAAAATGAATGTAAAGTAAAACAAAAATTATCTCAGTTAAATATCTCTAATGAAGATACAGAACAATTATTAGAGTTAATGAGAATAGAAAACGATGCAGATAATGATGAAGGATCTGACATCCCCTATTCTTCTAAAAGCAGTACTAGTAACAATGAAACTGATAGTAACGAAGAAGAAGTCACTATTTGTGCTGATAACTGTAATGAAAATTGTTGCACTAAAAGATTAAGTGTAATTACCAAAGAGGATAAAGAAAGCTCTTTGTTAATCGACTTAATTAGTAGAATTTCTGACCCTGAGCTTAAGATTCAATATACTAAGCAGTTAAAAGATTTATTAACCAAAGATACTAGAGTTAAAGACAAGATTTTTAAAGCTAAAGATAAACCGATATTTAGCCTTAATAAAACTCTAGAAAGATTTAAAACCCCAGTTAAAGAAGTTACCCTTCCAGAATTAAATCAAGAAGTAAATAAACTTAAAAATGAAATCTCTAATTTAAAGATTGAAGTCTCTAATTTAAGAAAAGACTTAGAGAGCCAGAAATCTGATCTTCAAGTTCATGATTCCTCCTCTAGTGATGAAGATCACGATGAGCCAGAATCTTCAGGAATCAAAGAAGAGCCAGATCTATTCGTTCAAGGTCTTTCTCTTAAAAGAGTTAAAGATATTACCATTCAAAAATGGTATATCTCTATTGATTTGGTTGTCGATAAAACTTTTTCAATACGATTTCCCGCCTTAGTTGATACAGGTGCGGATTTGAATTGTATTCAGGAAGGTCTTATTCCAACCAAATACTATAAGAAAACCAATGAAAAATTAAATTCAGCAAATGGTAGTCAAATGTAAATAAAATATAAACTGCCTAAAGTGCATATCTGTCAAGATAATATGTGTTTTAAAACATCATTTGTTTTAATTCGCAATCTTATCGATAAAATCATTTTAGGGTTACCATTTATATATTTGTTATATCCATTTACTACCAGTAATGAAGGACTAAGCTGTAAACATTTAGATAAAAGAATAATATTTAAATTTCTTATTAAACCAAAAGAAAGAGATTTAAAATTTATTCAAGAAGAATCCATTTCCAAATCATTAAATTTATTAAACTGTAAATCCACCCATTTAAATTTCTTAAAAGAAGAAATTAAATACAAAAGAATTGAAGAACAACTTCAACATAAAGATGTTCTTGAAAAAATTGAAGAGTTAAAAACTTATTTAAAGGACAACTTTTGTTCTGATTCTCCTAATGCCTTTTAGCATCGAAAAAAACATGTTGTAAGGCTCCCTTACGCTAAGGAATTCAAAGAACATTTGATTCCTACTAAGGCCAGACCTATTCAAATGAATCATGAACAAATGGAGTTATGTAAAAAGGAAATTAATGATCTCCTTAGTAAAAAATTAATTAGACCCAGTAAATCCCCATGGTCATGTCCTACCTTTTATGTTAACAATGAAACAGAAAAGAAAAAAGGTGTTCCCAGGTTAGTAATCAACTACAAGCCATTAAACAAAGTCCTAGAATGGATTAGGTATCCCCTGCCTAATAAGGATGACCTCATTAACCGGTTGAGTAATGCCACCATCTTTAGTAAATTTGACCTCAAATCTGGTTTCTGGCAAATTGCTATTCACCCAGAGGACAAGTATAAAACTGCATTCACCACTCCATTTGGTCATTACGAATGGAATGTCCAAGCATTTAGCTTAAAAAGTGCTCCCAGTGAATTCCATAATATCCTCAATGATATTTTGAATCCTTTCAGTCATTTTATTGTTGTGTATATTGATGATATTATCATTTTTTCCAATTCCATTGAAGAACACGTAAAACATTTGAAATCGTTTTTTAAAACGGTCAAAGACAATGGACTTGTTCTTTCACTTTCCAAATGCAGCTTGTTTCAAGCTAAAGTTCGGTTTCTTGGATTAATTATATATCGCGGACTCATACAGCCAATTGATAGAGCTATTCAATTCGCCGACAGATTCCCAGATAAAATTACCCATAAAACCCAACTGCAGAGGTTTCTGGGCTTGCTCAATTATATTGGCAAGTTCTATAAAAACCTCAGGAAAATTTGCAAACCTCGATTTCAGCGTTTGCAAGATAATCCTCCCCCATGGACTGACATTCATACTTCAGTCGTCCAACAAGTTAAAAAATATGTCAAGGCATTGCCCTGCCTTGGTATTTCCAATGATTCTGCATTTAAAATTGTTGAAATTGACGCCTCTGATATTGGATTTGGAGGTATTCTCAAGCAAAAGTTAACTCCAAATTCCCCAGAACAAATCGTCCGTTTTCATTCCGGTGCATGGAATAGTACACAGTTAAATTACAATACCATTAAAAAAGAAATACTTTCTCTTATATTATGTATTAATAAATTTCAAATTGATTTATTAAATCAAAAATTTTTAGTTCGAATTGACTGCAAATCTGCAAAATATGTGTTAGAGAAAGATGTTAAAAACATAGCTTCTAAACACTCCTTTGCTAGATGGAAAGCCCTTTTGAGTATCTTTGATTTTGATATTGAATACATTAAAGGCAGTAACAATTCCATTCCTAATTTTCTCACTCGGGAATTTATTAACTTAGGTACCGTGCATCCATCATGAGTATCCGCGGTGCATCAACCTCTCGTGGTCCGGGTCGCCCTACTGGCCCAAGTAATCAACCAAAAGGAGCCTTGGCTCCTCATCCAGTAAACCCAATTTACCAAACTAGTAACAAGTTCACTGTCCTTGGGACAATGCCCAAGCCCTATAGTTCAGCCTTAGCTAGTAACCCAATTCCAGTCGACCCTTTTCAGTCCAAAGCCTCTAGTCCAAATACCAGTAATCCTCCCTCTGAGTATATGCTTAGATGGACCAATTTCTTATTTCATATGGAACCTCACATAAAACCCAGAAATGACCCAGTCAAATTGACCTCCCAGTTTTTCCCTTCTGGTTGGCATTTCATGCCCCTTACTCCTTATAAATCCCTTGTGTATTATAAGGACATCCTTGTCGAAATAGAGTCAATCTTTATTAAACCCATTATGCCAACAATGATAAAGCCAAAGTTCTTTACCATTCGTTATATATTAAACAATTTATCCTGATGTCTGAATGGGGAAAACTTCCCTCTGATCTTATGCAGCTTTCTAATCAAGATAACTCTTTTTGTTATTATGATTATATGGAAGCTTGGTATAAAGTTTTCCTCCATCAAAATGAGTCACACAGTCATTCTTGGTTTTTCAGTTCGATCATAAATTCAAAAGTCATTTCCCATATTGGTTTTCGCATTGGTGGTCGAGATTTGGTTCTACCTATGACCTTCTTCCTGATCCCCTGAAAGTCTAACTCAATCATTTTTGTAATCACAAAAAATTGATCCAGCGTATGAAGGTGTCCCAGTCCTTCTCCAGTTTGTAAGTAAATATAAGATTCCCTGGATTCTTCGATGGTAATATCACATTCAACCCCCAACCTGTGAAATTAGTCACAATGCTTCTCCTACGTCCCCCTCTGCAGATCCTTTTCCCCTTGTCACTCGTCAATGGTTTGTCAAATGGTGGGACAAATTTGATGTCAATAGAATTGTAGGTCAAGTCCAGTTAGAATTTCCTGCTTCTCCTCTCAAGGTTCTCCCAGTTTCTACAACGGAACCTTCTAGTCAAAAATCAAAAGAGTCAAGTGTCAGTAAAAAATCAAAAGAGTCTAGGGTCAGTCCCACTGGTTCATCTTGTTTCCGTAGCATTTCTGATTTCAATGATTGCTCTGGAAAAGAGTTAAAATTAATTGCCCAGGCATTAAATAAAAGAATTGATGAATTACATGAAGAAGCCTCTGCAGGTTCTTCATCAGCTTCCCACAGTCAGCATGAAGAAGATGATGACCCTTATGGCACCATCAATCTACAGGATGCTCAGGACCCATTTGCTTGACATTTCTCCTCAGTCACATCCACCTGCACCCTACAGCCAGTCAAAAGATGCCTTCAGCAGAAAGCAGCTTCGTCTTTTCCACCGAAAGCATCTCCTTTCCACCAAATGCATCTCCCAAGTCAAAAGTTGTGGCCACTTTGTCAAAAGTTGCCAGACGCGTCAATGAATAGTAAAAAAGTCAGCACTGTTCATAAATAGTAACTTTTGTCTGTAATCATTTATTTTGTAATAGTAACTTTGTAATAGTTCTTTCCTTATTCTATAAAAGGAAACCGAACTTGGTTATTGAGGCAGACTTTGAAAGACTCTGAGATCCTTCTCAGATGAATCTTTAGTCTCCACCGCTGTTAAACCTTTCTTAGCCCCTCCTTCTACTCTTCTTCATTTCCTAATGTTTTAAGTAAGTCAAGTCAATTCAATTTGTAATTTGTAATCAGTTTGTATATTTGTAAACAGTTTTATTTCCAATCAATAAAATTTATGTGTTTTAGTAATTAAACTGTTATTATTTGCACCTCTGATTTTTATTTATTAATCTGTATCTGCTTATGTCAAATATATATATATATATATATATATATATATATATATATATATATATATATATATATATATATATATATATATATATAGCAGTAAACGCACTAGATATAAAATTCAGGCTCATCGAACAGATTTCGACAATAGTTCATATATTTAAGTATATATATATATATATATATATATATATATATATATATATATATATATATATATATATATGTAAGACCCCAAATTTTATGAAATAAAAGTACTTAATTTTTCTTATAATTGTTATTTAGTAAATGGTTAAATTGATAAAAAGTTAAAGTTAAGGGTGATATATGAATTTTTTTTTCAAAATAAGCAAGTGGCTATAAAATACTCATTGTTGTCGAGGAATATTCGTTTGGTCGTGGAATATTCTTTCTGTCGGGGGGTATTCGTACGATGGCGCAACCATTTATGGGCCCCATAACAGAATAACTGTCGGATGAAGAAAATGACAAGTTTGAGTTTTTATAAATAACAGCGTAGTTGTTACCGTTAACACTATTAGAATACTTGGTGGTTAAAATATAATAATACGCGTGATTGCACAGTAGCACACGGTATTGCATAATATTTTTGAATTATTGATTCTTACGTAAGAAGACACTACTCAATAATTGTTACAGTAATTACTGTTCAATATTTTATTTTATTGATTCAATAATTGCTGCGTTGATATTTTATATTATTGTTGTTTTAATAATTGTCATTGCACATTATTTCCCATTATCAGATCAATAATTCATATTATTTGAATAATATTATTAGATAGAATTATTAGCAATGTCTAAGAAAGTTCTGTCTAGGAAAGGGGTTCTGTCTAGGAAAGGGGTTCGGAAAGCCCCCTCTTTCCTGGGAACGACATGGTTGTCATAATTGTGATTCTTTAATATTATTTGTAAATAATTAATTATTGATTTATATGATAAGGAAATATTTATTTTATGTGATTATAAATGAACGAATTAATGCCGAGGTGTTTTATTAGTATTTTGTCGAAATGGAGAACGAAATTTGGTTATTTTCAGAAAATTAGTTTATTACTTGATTTTGTAAAATCTAAAACTCTTTGTGTATAATGAGTTAGGAGATGAGATATATATCAAAAGAAAGCCCTGGAAGTAATCTAAGCGTAGAAATTTGAATCACCCAAAATTCTTTGTGGATTTTTTGTGGTGACTGTTTCAGTGAAACTGGTACGAGGGACTTATAGTCCGAAAATCAAATCAGTGTTCTTAAGCTCTATTGCATGAGTTATAATTTTGATCCGACCGTCGGATCATTGTGATTTTTGGATATGTTATACGTATATAAGTTGAGTATATGTCCACAAATTTTGAACTGTTAAAAATTAACGTATGATTTGTTATGAATTTTAAGAGGTGTTGAAAATCGTCCGTATGTGGATTTCGATTGTTTTTTGTTTGGAATTTGGAAAAGTTTTCTTCTACAAAGTTGTAGAGAATTCGATTTCCTATGGAATGGACATAAAATTGGTATTTTTCTAATAAAAGGGCTATTTATTATGAATTATTGAAGTTTCAGAAATTAAAATATTTTTATTAAAATTATGGGTGGGACCCACTTCTATTTTTTGTGAAAACATGTGCTGAAATTTTTGCTTAAATGTGGTAGGCTGATATGAGTTCAATGGTGTGCGTATAATTAAAAAATAAAATAATATTATTTTATTAATTTAGTCTCCTTTGACGTTCTAGCATTTTCCTATAAATAGGGTGCTTAGTTAGAATTAAAAATCACACAAGAAACAAATTTTCTGTCTCTCTAAATTATCGAGCGTATTTTGTGAGTATTTAGATACTTTGAGAGTTGCTATTCAGTGCAAGTTTCCTTCGGCTTTACATCCGATATTTCGATCAGAAGTACTGTTTTTTTGAGGTAAGGAATGTTATTATCTTCGTAAATGATATTATTTTCTTCAATATCATTATGCTGAAATATTGATATAAATTTTATTGTAGAATTTCTACCTTTTTGTATTGGGATTACTATTCATGTATACGACACTATTCACGTATACGACACTATTCACAAATATGGCACTATTCACCGAAAAATGAAATTTTCTTTTCTTTGTCCCACATGTCTATTATGGTTACTATCCTTGATTGTATCCATGTTTTGATCTTCATTCTTGAATTTTACTCCATTATGGTTTATTATGGAGTATTTTTAAACTTGAGTTATCTAAAGTACGAATCTCTAATCTTTGTCCTTTTATCTTACTGGATTCGTTCTCTAAAATGTTTTTCATCATCCTAAGTCCTTAATGGTGATACTTGATGAATATCTTTGGCCTGTAGTGTAAAGATGAATAATTACCTGATGAATATCTTTGGCCCGTAGTGCAAAGATGAACAGGTGTTGAAATGAACATGACCAACTGATGATACAAATGAATATCTTTGGCCCGTAGTGTAAAGATGAATATTTGATGAAAGATGTATATTGATTGATGTTACAGGGATAAAATATTGATGATAGACTTTTAAATTCATAGATGATAGTAGATTTCATTATCTACTTAACTCTTTTAATGAATTATTGTTTCCGCTACAGTTGTTGATCTAAAACTTGTTGTCTATTATATTCTATCAGATTTTTTTCCCTGTTGAAGACTAAGGATAATTTGTTGTATATTATCTTAGTCATAATATTCTTTACTGGGCTAGTTGAGCTCACCCTTTTCCTTTTTGTTTCATTTTTTTTTCTCAGGAAGCGAGAATATAGCAGGAACCAGTCGGGGTATAGAGTGATGGTCCTAGATAGTTGTTTTAGCAGTCCTCACTATTTTTGTAAAATAATACATCAATAATTATAATGAGGACTTTATTTGGGGGTGGATATTGTCTAGAAGACAATATTTGTATTTAAACTCACAGTATGTGTTGTCGTATTTGCACGACAATTGTAATAATAAAGTTGTAGTTGTTTTCTGTACCATGTATTTGGCGACTCAGAATGGGTGATGTATACCTATTTTGGGAGCGTCACAATATATATATATATATATATATATATATATATATATATATATATATATATATATAAGCAAGTAAACGCTCCAGACATAATAAGTCTAGGCTCAATCGAGGCATAACTTGATAATGTTAGTCCATATATAAAAATATATACATATATAAGTATATATATACAGACAGAAATGAAAACCACGGATCGAAGTCTGGGAATACACACACAACCCGACTCTCAATGTGAATAATAATGTGTGCAAAGATGAAGAGAAAGGCTTTATAGAGTGTGAGAAGGCTTATAGTGGGCTGCCGAGGCAAGATTCTATGACTCTAGATGGATAAACACTCAGCTCCCGCCGATAAAATATAGCTATATGTGAGCTAACAGGTGTTTAAAATGAGAAAGCACTCAATATGAGGTGTGTACAGAGCAAATTAGACAGGGCTTCATCGCCTCTTTTTCTCTTACAAATGGCCACCCCAAGCTCTATATTTATAGAGTTGGGAGCTGCAGGTGTACCTACGGCTGCTCGCAGTGCCTCAGGCTCTCTGGGTCCTGCCGTCTCAAAGTATGTGCACTCGTGCACTGTGATGTCCGCTCAAACTTGCAGAACTTCAATCCGAGCATCCGAACGAGGTGTACAAGACCTTCTTTGGACCGCTTTTATCAAGAGTTACGCAATGACATGGGATTAGAAGTTGTACAAAGTTAGGAAGAGGGGACCATGCCCATGGTCTTCAAGCTTCAAATTCTATCCGGTGTGCTGCCATGCATAATAGTCACTCGGGATTGGAACTCCTTGGCTCTTATGGGACATTGCTGTGTAGAAATGTATGTATGAAATGTTGAGATAGCGCGCTAGGGTTGAGGTTGCAAGATGATAGTTTTGCCCCTCACCAAGGTTATCTCCGATTTGGGCTGATAGCAGACGTTACTCAGTGTGACGCCCCCAAAATAGGTATACATCACCTATTCTGAGTCGCCAAATACATGGTACAGAATACAAATACAATCTTTAATATACAACAAGAGAGCTGTGAGTTTTAATACAAATATTGTCTTCTAGACAATATCCACTCTCAGAATAAGTCTCATTACATTTATTGTCACACTATTTAACAGAATAGTGAGGACTACTAGCTAATACTATCATCCAGACCATCACTCCGTTCCCCGACTCATCCCTGCTATGTTCTCATTTCCTGAAGAGAACAGTGAAAGAAAGGGTGAGCTCAACTAGCCCAGTAAGAAATATTATGACTAAGATAATGCAGAATAAATTATCAATAGTCTTCAACAATGTTAAACTGATAAAATATAATAGATATCAAGTTTAACTGCAGCAGAACAAGTAATCCATTAAAAGAGTCAAGTAGAGAATAAAATCTACTATCTTTTATGATTTAAAAAGTTTTTCATCACTTTTATTGCTGGGACTCAGCTTAATAAATAATCCACATCATCCCTGCACTACGGCCAAGGATATTCATTAGTATCACAACCACAAATTATCCATGCACTACGGACCAAGGATATTTGCGTATTCATCAATGGTCATGATCATGCCAACAACTGTCCATCAATGCACTACAGCCAAAAGGACTTTTACCACATCATTTGTAACATTACGGTCATGATTATACCGAATAATCCCTGGTCATAATCATACCAAGTCCATCTATGCACTACAGACCACAGATGATTTTTAACATAATATAAACATGAGGATGATGAAAATGATATAAAAATTCAATAAAATAAGTTCACGAATTAATTTGTCCAGGAACCAATAACGTCCAAATTGTCAACATGATACTTCTTTGTAGAGTAAAATTTAAGAATGCTCAGAAGAATATTTCCATGAAAAGACACTGAATGAAGCGCAAATATCAAGGATATTCCACTAATTTCATGGAGTATAGAAGTCAAAACTTTAACCAACTAAGTATAATAAAGAATGGAATAACAAAAGAAATCACCATGCATGCGGTACTTCGCATAGACAGGTTATTCCAACAGAATAATAAGTAACGGAACCAGGTCAGACGAAATTCGCACCGACAGGATGTTCCAACATAATAATAAAGAATAGAATAACAACAGAAATCACCATGCATGCGGTACTTCGCATAGACAGGTTATTCCAACATAATACTAAATAACGGAACCAGGTCTGGCGTAAAATGCACAGACATGATATTCCAACAGAATAATAAAGACGGAACCAGGTCTGACATAAAATGCACAGACAGGATATTCCAACAAAATAATAAAGAATGGAATAACAGAAAAATTTCACCAAGTATAGGGTAGCCTGCGTATACAAGTTATTCCAACAGAATAATAAATAATAGAATAACAGAAGTTCTCTTCATGAATACAAAAGAAATAATACCCCTTACCGTAAAAGAAACTGGATATAAAAGTAGGGAAGTAGCAGAATACTTTTCTTCTTGTTCTCTATAATTTTCTCTCTCTCTAGAGTTTCAGTGAATTCGTAAGAAATAATGAAGGAATGAGCTTCTATTTATAGAAGAATGGACTGCATAGTAATTAATTTATGAACGGTCCAGATTGATTTACTTTAATCGGACGGTCCATAATTAAAGTAAAATCTTTTAAATAAAATATAATATATTCTATTTATAATCTAATAAAACGAATAACTTTATAAAAGTATTCTGTTTTATATAAAAAGTTTTTACTATGCAAAATACTATGCAACACTATGCATAATAAAATATAATATATTCTAATTATTGTCTAATAAAACAGATAACTTTTTAAAAGTATTCTGTTTTATATAAAAAGATTTTACTATTAGCCTAATAAAACAAATAACTTTATAAAAGTATTCTATTTTATATAAAAAGCTTTTCTGTTTTATTACGTTAATAATACTAATAAAACAAAACTGAGTGACTTATCACGTAAGCATTAATAATCAATATTGTGTGCTACTATGCAACCAAGCGTGTTACTGTACTTTTACTACCAAGTAGTTCAACTGTATTAACGGTAAAACTTCCGTCGTTATTTTCATAAAATATTTTTATCGTTTTTTCAATCCAACAATAATTCCGTTGTGGGGACACCAATGATTATATCGTCGTACAGATATTTCCTGACAAAAAGAATATTTCCCGACCAATCGAATATAATATGACAACTTGCATACTTTATAACATTTGTAAATATTACCCACAACTATAACATTATATCAAATTCATTTTATAATATTCAAAAATGATATTTATAGAAAATTCATTAATATTACTAAAAGTTGGGGTTTTACAATCTCCCCTTCTTATGAAATTTTGCCCTCGAAATTAGGGTACGTACCTGGTTTATCGAAGAGGTAAGGATATCTTGATTTCATTTCAAATTCTAACTCCCAGGTCATTTCCTCAACATCGTGGTTTCTCCACAAAACTTTGACTTGAGGTATAACCTTGGAGCTTAGAATATGTTCCTTCTTATCCAAGATTTGAACAGGAACCTCTTCATACGTTAAATCTTCCTCTATTTCGTCCAGTTCTAACTCAATAATGTGGTTCGGGTCTTCCACATATTTACGTAACATGGATATGTAAAAAACGTTATGAACACGAGACATACTTGGCGGTAAAGCGAGTCTATAGGCCACAGTTCCTACTCGATTGAGGATTAAAAATGGGCCAATGAATCGAGGATTGAGCTTTCCTCTCTTTTTAAATCTCGTAACTCCTTTCCATGGAGCAACACGTAACAACACATGATCACCCATATCGAATTCTACGTCCTTTCGATGAAGATCAGCATAACTCTTTTGTCGATCTTGTCAGGTCTTTATACGTTATCAGATCGTTTGAATCTTTTCCGTAGTCATACGTACCAACTCTGGTCCCAACAACGTTGCTTTAGCCACCTCATCCCAGCATACTGGAGAATGACACTTTCTTCCATACAATGCCTCGAATGGAGCCATGCCAATGCTTGCTTGATAACTGTTATTGTAGAAAAAGTCCACCAACGGTAAGAACTTGTCCCAACTTCCCTTGAAGTCTAGGACACCGAGTCTTAATAAATCTTCCAGAGTCTGAATACTCCTCTCTGATTGTCCGTCCGTCTGAGGATGATATGCTGAACTAAATCATAAATCCGTGCCCACAGCTTTTTGCAAACTAACCCAAAATTGTGAAGTGAATCTTGGGTCTCGATCAGAAACTATGGATACTGGCATACCATGCAGTCTTAAAATCTCGTTTATGTACATACGAGCAAGACGTTCAAGTGTATAAGTTTTTCGTATCGGTGAGAAGTGTGCAGACTTGGTTAGTCTATCAACAATGACCCAAATTGTGTCAATGCCTTGAGAAACCTTGGGAAGACCAGTAATGAAATCCATGATAATGTGCTCCCACTTCCATTCTGGAATTTCAAGTGGTTACAATTGTCCTTTTGGTACTTGATGCTCCGCCTTAACTCGTTGACAAGTTAGAGACCTTGAGATAAACATCGTTGTGACACCCCCAAATCCAGGTACTTCATTCTCACAGGATTTGGTGTTCACTTGATCAAACATTCATATCTAACTACCCAATCGTAATATAACTGAATAAATAAAAACCTTCCATAATAAAATCTCCCAGGTTATCTAACCTTTAATCATCATTCAAATGCGGAAAACATTACATAACTTCTTTAAAATAAAGTCTAAGATCAATATAATAAAACTCTAACATCTTAATCAAAGTAAAAATTACAAGTCTTCATCACTTTTACACTTTTCCCTTTCCTTTGCTAGCCGAAGGCTCACTTACCTTCTCTTCTTTAGCTGCAATGAGTTTATAAATATACAAGAGTGAGCAAAACAATTGCTCACTAGAAATAATATAGAATCAACAGGAGTATAACAACAATAACTGTCGAAATAGGCTCATCAAAAGTGAATAGTACTCTATCAATAATAATTAGAAACTATAATCCCAAAATATAGAAAATATACATCACTGAGGGTCGTAAGACCATGAATTACGTCTACAGTTGCAAGTAATCTTTTAACTCCAGCTTTAACAATCATAAGACTATAAGGACCTCGCACTTAGGGGGATCAACCCTTCGTACAATGTATTGTGCACAAACATTTTAACGCTATGCGTAAGTTAACCCCTAATCATAACAATAGGGTTGTTCATCTCAGTATTTAGAGTACAAGTCCGCACCAAAGGAAGTTTGGTTTGGATAAGCTTTTAAGGTAATTTTGGAATTCAACGAACATCAACTAAGGAGTAGTTGAATAAAACCAATAACACTATACTATAGAATAATTGTGATTGAATCAATCATAGTAAACTAAAGTCATGCTTTAGGAATAATCTAATAGCATACAATTTGAATAACTATAGCATACCTTGCTTGAATAATACTAAGCCAAGGTTAATTAGAATTGAATACTAAGCATGCATAGCAATTTGAACGATAGAAATGTTTGACATTAGTATATATAGTTGTATATGCTAAACAACAAGTTAAATACAAGAATAACTTGCTCAAGAATAACTTACATCATTATATTGTAATCGAATTGAAAACAATAATTGAATTAACAAGATAATAGATTAGAAAACTTGCTCAATCAAAAGAGTAAATTTATACAATGTAATAATAGAACTAGCTCAACGAAAATGTAGAGTTAGAAAACTTGCCTTTAGCACAAGCTAAACCTTACTACTTGAATCAATACCCTATACATATGTAATCATGAAATAATTAGTCATAACCAACATATTATATCTATATAAACAAATGTATACATCATGTAGGTCAAATCACCCATTCACATAATCAAACTATGTTAATACTAGTTAACACTTGATAACATGCTCATTCATAGTTTAATACTACTGAAATCATCATTTAGCATTCATATTATTAACATATAACATTTATTTTCAAAATTTGTGTAATAAACTAAAATTGTCAGACCATTCTGCTAACTCGCGCTGCGGCGCCACCGTTTACACTGTGGTTGGCGCTGCGGCGCCAGTCACAGGCCAATAATTGGTGCAGCGGCGTGGCGCCGGCGCTGCGGCACAAGATTTATACTGCTGGGCCACGCCGCGGTGCTAGAGTCCAGAACTCGGCGACCAAGCTCGGCAATAGTATGAACAAAAAGCCAAATTGGCCTACAAGCTCCAATCTAATAGACTAATTAACATGTAATTCATACAGAGACTTCATGTAAACATATTGTGAAGACTTCTAACTTGATTCTACCCATAAAATCACATAAACATCAAATTTACAACACCCAATTTCAATGTTTTTGGCAAAAACTCCATTTTTGATGTTTTCAATGAAAATCAACATTGTGATTTTGTTTTTCAACCAAAACAGTAAATTCAAAATATCATGGTTATGATTATATATACTCTATCAAATTCAATAGTCAATTATATATATTAACAATTAATCAAACCTTAATTTCATTTTAAACTAAGCCATACTCATATATTTTTCATATAAACACTCTATAATATATTTTTTTTCACAAATTGCATACATACATGACTTAATTTCTCTATAATCACATATAAACTCATGAAACAACCTTATAACCAATAATCATACAAAACTATATACATATCAACAATTCATCTTTTACAAATATTTTATAGAGACTTTTTGGGAAGAGGAAAACTAAACTTTTAAAAAAAGAGATTGAGCTCCTACCTTTCATTAAGAAGATGATAGTTATTTTCAAGCTTCTTCTCTCCAATTCCTTTCTTAAAAACCTGTTAGAATTACTCACTTTTCTATCTATAGTTTTCTTCTTCTCTCCCTTTTTCTTCTTCTGAGTTTTCTTTCTTCCTAACTCTAACATACGTAGAATAAAATAACGTATATAGTAATAATATATATTAAATATATAATATAACTCTAGCTATAAATTATATCAGTTATGTAAATTTTGAAAATCAAAAGCCATAAGGCTTGTTTGGTTAAGCTAATAAAAATAACCCATTAACCCTTACACCTTGTTTGGTAAACTGAATTAAAATAAATGGATTAATCCTTATACCTTGTTTGATAAAACATCATTAGATTAAAGAATTAATATGTAATAAGACATGTTTGACAAAACTAAATTAAACTCTTTAATTTATTTTAATAATTTCTTTATAGCAAGGTTATTTGTCACACTTCTTATTAAATTAAATAATCAATTTAATCAATTAAAATATTAATCTGTTAAATTACTTTAACACATAAATTATTATCTCATAATTATAATTTCCTTTATAATTATAATTTTATTCAACCAACTAACACTTTATTTTAATCACAAATTCTAATTAAAATACTATAATTCATTTAATCATTATAAGTTCTCTAGCTTAACTATTTAAATTAAATTAATATATACTCCCATAACAATTTATTTTCTTAGCTCCTTAATTATTTATTCAAAAAATAATTAACTAAACCACATCCACTCAAATTGAACAATTATTTATTTAATATTTAATTATTTAATCAACAAATAATTAACTAAACCACATCAACTCAAATTGAACAATTATTCATTCAACAATAACATATCCATTAAATACCTATATAATCAATAAATATTTAATATTATAATTTAAAATTCTGGAATGTTACATCATTCCCTTCTTACAAGGATTCTGTCCTCAGAATCACAACTCAAACATATCATTCGTTACACTCTTCCCTACTTACAAAGATTCTGTCCCCAGAATCGAAGACACGGATTAAACATACAACTCAGGGTACTCTTTTAACATTTTCTCTTCGAGTTCCCACGTAGCTTCTTCAGCTTTGTGGTTCCTCTATATCACCTTCACAGAAGGTATAACTTTATTCTTGAGCACTTGTTTTTTCCTATCGACTATCTGGATAGGAATCTCTTTATAAGACAAATCTTTCTCGAACTACAACGGTTCGTACTCGATGACATGTTTGTAGTCGGGTTTATATGGTCGTAACATCGAAATGTGAAAAACATTATGAATGTTTTCCAACTCTGGAGGTAGAGCTACTTCGTAAGCTACCTCTCCAACTCTTCGCAGCACCTCGAAGGGTCCAATAAACCTCGGGCTTAGCTTTCCCTTCTTATTGAAGCGAATTTTCCCCTTCCAAGGAGAAACTTTTAGGAATACATAATTTTCTACGTCTAATGCACGATCTTGTCTACGTTGATCAGCATACTTCTTTTGTCTGTCTTGAGCAGCTATCAATCTTATTCTAATGAGTTGGACAACCTCAGCAATTTGTTGTACCAGTTCTGGTCCTAACAGTTGACGTTCACCTACTTCATCCTAGCACAGTGGAGTTCTGCACCTCCTGCCGTATAATGCTTCGTAAGGCAGCATGCCGATGCTTGCGTGGTAACTGTTATTGTAATCAAATTCCACCAATGGTATTTGTTCATCCCAGCTTCCTTTGAAATCCATGATGCATGCCCTCAGTATATCTTCTAATGTCTGGATTGTTCTTTCGCTTTGGCCATCTGTTTGCAGATGATATGCCGTACTCATTCGCAATCGTGTTCCCATACATTCTTATAGTTTTTTCCAGAAATTTGATGTGAACCTCGGATCTCTATCTGATACAATTGATATTGGAACTCCATGTCTCGATACGATCTCTTTAACATATAGTTTTGCCAGCTGATCAAGGTTGAATCTAATCTTTATTGGTAAAAAGTGTGCAGATTTTGTCAATCTGCCCACTATCACCCAAATCACATCGTATCCTTTCTGAGTTCTTGGAAGACCTACCACAAAATCCATTGTGATATGTTCCCATTTCCACTCTGGTATCTCCAATGGTTGAAGTAACCCCCTTGGTCTTTGATGCTCGACCTTGACTCTTTGACATGTCAAGCACTTTACAACGTATTCTGCAACGTCTCTTTTCATATTCGGCCACCAGAAATGACACTGTAAATCTTGATACATTTTTATAATTCCTGGATGAATCGAGTATCTCGAGTTATGAGCTTCGGTCAAGATGTTTTCTTTAATATCTGGTACTGCTGGAACCCATATTCGTCCTTCAAATCTCAGCATCCCCTCGGTATCAACTTTGTACTTTATTTCTTTTCCCTCGACCACATTTTCTCTTATTTTTTTGCATTCCTCATCCTGCAGTTGAGCGTTCTTCACTTTGTCCACCAAAGTTTGACTAGCTTTCATCTGGTACAATTTCTCATTGGATTCTTCTGGAAATTTGATTTCTAGCTCTAGCCTTACCATTTCTGAAATGAGCTCCTCCTTATCAATTAACAACATCAACTTTTCTATGCCTTTCCTACTCAAGGCATCTGCAACCACGTTAGCTTTACCCGGATGATAAAAGATCTCACAATCGTAATCCTTTATCAATTCCATCCATCTCCTTTGCCGCATGTTAAGGTCTTTCTGTGTGAAGATATACTTTAGACTTTTTATGGTCTGTGTAGATCTCACATTTTTCTCCATAGAGATAATGTCTCCATATTTTCAGAGCAAATACTACTGTCGCCAACTCTAAATCATGAGTCAGATATCCTTTCTCATAGTCTTTCAGTTGCCTTGATGCATACGCAATAACCTTGGCGTTCTACATAAGGACACAACCCAATCCTTTGTGTGAAGCATCACTATACACTACAAAGTTTCCTGTATTATCTGGTAGTGACAACACAGGTGCCACACTTAACTTCTTTTTTAGTTCTTGAAAACTTTCCTCACACTTTTCTGTCCAAACAAATTTTACAGATTTTCTCGTCAAATTTGTCAACGGAGTAGCAGTCTTGGAAAAATCTTGAATAAATCGTCTGTAATATCCGGCCAATCCCAAAAAACTTCTTACTTCTGATGGAGTTTTTGGTTGCTCCCAATTTATCACCGCTTTGACTTTTGATGGATCCACTGAAATTCCATCCTTATTGATTACATGACAAAGAAATTGTACACGTTCTAGCCAAAATTCACATTTAGAGAATTTCGCGTACAATTTTTCTTTTCTTAGCGTCTCCAGCGTCAGACGTAAATGTTTCACGTGTTCCTCTCGAGATTTATAGTACACCAGAATATTATCGATAAATACCACCACAAACTTGTCTAAAAATGGTTTAAACACCCTGTTCATCAAATCCATGAATGCTGCAGGGGCGTTTGTTAAACCAAATGACATCACTAAAAATTTGTAATGTCCATAGCGAGTTCGGAATGCCATCTTTGGTACATCCTCCTTCCTCACTTTCAATTGGTGATATCCACTTCTCAAGTCTATTTTTGAGAAATATTTAGCACCCTTCAATTGATCAAACAAGTCATCTATTCTTGGTAATGGATATTTATTTTTAATAGTGACTTTGTTTAATTCCCTATAATCAATGCAAAGACGCATTGACCCATCCTTCTTCTTTACGAATAACACCGGTGCTCCCCACGGTGATACACTCGGTTGAATATACTTCTTATCCAACAGTTCTTGTAGTTGTACCATCAGTTCTTTCATCTCCACTGGAGCCATTCTGTACGGGGCCTTCGATATCGGAGCGGTTCCTGGCGCTAAGTCGATCACGAACTCGATTTCTCTGTCGGGCGGAAGTCCCGGCAAATCTTCTGGAAAAACATCCATAAATTCCCTAACCACTGGTATTTCCTCCAATTTAACACCCTTCTCCTTTTGAGTATCGACTATGTAAGCTAAGTACCCTACACAGACCTGACTCAACAACTTCTTGGCCTGCACCATTGTCAGACATCTCATTTGTCTAGGCGATTTGCTACCATGAAAAACTACATTTGACGGAGTTATAAGATTTACACACTTCTTTTGGCAGTCAATTATTGCTTTATAATTGAATAGCAAATCCATTCCCAATATCACGTCAAACTCTCTGAGTTTTATCGGGATTAAATCTACCATCATGATATTCCCCTTAATATTCACCCTACAGTTCTTGTATACGAACCTAACAGGAATCACTTCCCTATTCGTAATTTCTATGTTTAAAGGGAAATTTAGCTATTCTCTAGATATTTCTAACTTTTTAGCAAATTCATCAGATATAAACGAGCAAGTACCACCCGAATCAAATAATTCATATGCATTTATATCATTGATTTGGATAATACTTGACACGACATCTTTTGATTGCACCGCATCCTGCACCGTCATGTTAAAGGTTCTGGCTGTGGGCTTATTTGTTGACGTCGGTCCAGCAATAGTCAGTGCCCCTCCACTAGCATTTCCCTTGCTTCCAGCTGTCTCACCCGACTTCTTCTTTGGACACTCGCGAGCAAAGTGATCCTTTGACTCACAGGTGTAGCAAACATTCTTCTTGGGTTGATTGCAATTTGGGACGATGTGACCCTCCTGGCCACAGTTGAAGCATACTCGTTTCCCCATCAAGCATACACCCTTTTGAAACTTTCTGCATGTAGCACATGCTTCGAACTTCTTCTTTTACTGACTTCCATGCTGATTTCCCGCTCCCTCATTCGCATTCCACTTCCTTTTCAAATTGATTCCATTTCCGCCGTTACTACAACCACTCTTAGCTTCACCTTCACTTTTCTTTTTCCTCTGCTCTTGATTGTGTTTTGTTACAGCCTTGCCTCCACTCTCAGCGAGAATCACCTTCTCCATCACTGCTGCAAACATCTTCAACTGGAACAGGGAAACCCTACTGTATAACCAGGGCTTCAGTCCCTGTTCAAACCTCTTTGCCTTGCATTCATCTGTGCTGACCTAATATGGCACAAACCTCGCCAACTCGTTAAATTTTGCGGCATACTCAGACACCGACATTGTTCCCTACTTCAACTCCAAAAATTACACTTCTAACTGACTCTTCTAACTTTCTGGGAAATAGGTCTCAAAGAATAACTCCTTGAACCTATCCCAGATCATCACTCCTGGTCCTTCCCTGGTTTTATTGGCCTGCCACCAATAACTAGCTTCTGCTTTCAACATGAACGTTGCAAAAGTAGTCTTCTGTTCATCCCCTACCCTAGCGACTTCAAATACTTTCTCTATCTCCATGACCCAGGTCTGTGCCTCAATCGGGTTCATGGACCCACGGAATTCTGGTGGTCCAACCGCCTTAAACTCCTTAAACGTTGTAGCTTGGTTTTGTGGTTGATTCTGCGGTTGATTCTGCAGTGCACCTGTCAGTAACGTCACCAGCTACTGAACGGGGTTAGCTTCAATATTATTGTTGTTGGTTCCTTCAGTGGTTCTCTGTCGGGGTGGTTAACGTCTTGGAGACATTTTCTGTTAAAAATACACTCATTAGATTATTACTCAATTCTTTTAAGTAATTTCTACTTAACTTGTCTCTAAAAAGAATTAACCACATAACATATAACACTTTGAATAAAAGTAACAACTTTTATTTACTCATAATCTTTTTTTTTTAAAACATAAACAATAGCATCACTGCTACCTACATTACTTTCCTGAACTACAAAAGTTTCAGGGCAACATCATAGTCATATCCCATAGGTTGCATAACACTTGGGATTTACAATTTATTTAACCTTTCACTCATCGTACAACAACTACGATGTTCTATTAAGATACTTCTTAGCCCTATCACGTTCTTCCTCCATGACTCGAAATATTGTTCTGCGATCTAACACGAATGATGGCAGCGTCTCGAACTGAATCGGATATCCCATGACCCGATCTTGAGCTCGATTAATTGCGGTATTAAATACTTTATCCATCTCTTCCATCTTCATCCTCTTTGCTTGTGTGTCTCTTGCTGCTAATCTGGTTCGTTGAAAAGCTTCCTCGTAAGCATCTTCAGCTCTTGCCCTCTTAACAGCTTCTTCTCTCAGCTTGTTCTTTAGTTCAGCGACCACTTCGATCAGTTGTTCTTTCTCTCCCTCAGTCTGTACTAGTTTCTCCTCGACATTTGTCAGTCGTTCTTTACGATCCTGGATCTCGCGGTCTTTTTGTGTCATTGCAGTCTATTGTTCAGCCACTATCTCCTGTAACTCCTCAACTGTATCCTGAAGTTCCACGTTAAGGTCGTAGACTTCATCGTACATACGAGCAGCCATCGAGGTTAGTGGAGTGTCCTCCTCCTCGTCCTCGTTATCCTCATCCTCCTGTGGTAACTCAATGGGATCCTCCTCATCTGTTTCCACGTCATCATCCTCATCTTCAACTACTATGACCAACGGGGCTGACTCCTGTGGCAGTAGTTGTTCCCAAACTATAGGAATGTCGCGAGGCTCCTCCTCTATAGGCATTTGAGGTCCCTCTTCCCTAGCCTGACTGGATTCTCCGACATTTGTCATCCTGACAATCAAAGTTTAAGTTTTAATTACTAATCATTACTACTCGACTCTCGCGAGCACATAAGTTGTAAACACATAATCACATAAGTGTTTTATTACTTCCTCCTTAAAACTCGATAAGAGTTTATCATCACTATCTTCTCGAAGGTTACTTCCTAAGGCTTTTCCCCCCATCTAAGGTTCATAACCTAGAGCTTTGATACCAATTTGTGACACCCCCAAATCCAGATACTTCATTCCCACAGGATTTGGTGTTCACTTGATCAAACATTCATATCTAACTACCCAATCATAATATAACTGAATAAATAAAAACCTTCCATAATAAAATCTCCTAGGTTATCTAACCTTTAATCATCATTCAAATGCGAAAAACATTACATAACTTCTTTAAAATAAAGTCGAAGATCAACATAATAAAAGTCTAACATCTTAATCAAAGTAAAAATTATAAGTTTTCATCACTTGTACACTTTTCCCTGTCCTTTTCTAGCCGAAGGTTCACCTATCTTCTCTTCTTTAGCTGCAATGAGTTTATAAATATGCAAGAGTGAGCAAAACAATTGCTCACTGGAAATAATATAGAATCAACATGAGTATAACAATAATAACTGTCGAAATAGGCTCATTAAAAGTGAATAGTACTCTATCAATAATAATAAGAAACTGAAGTACCAAAATATGGAAAATATACATCACTGAGAGTCGTAAGACCATGAACTACATCCACAGTTGCAAGTAATCTTTCAACTCCAACTTTAACAGTCATAAGACTATAAGGACCTCGAACTTAGGGGGATCAGCCCTTCGTACAATGTATTGTGCACAAACATTTTAACGCTATGCATAAGTTAACCCCTAATCATAACAATAGGGTTGTTCATCTCAGTATTTAGAGTACAAGTCCGCACCAAAGGAAGTTTGGTTTGGATAAGCTTTCAAGGTATTTTTGGAATTCAACGAACATCAACTAAGAAGTAGTTGAATAAAACCAATAACACTATACTATAGAATAATTGTGTTTGAATCAATCATAGTAAACTAAAGTCATGCTTTAGGAATAATCTAATAGCATACAATTTGAATAACTATAGCATACCTTGCTTGAATAATACTAAGCCAAGGTTAATTAGAATTGAATACTAAGTATGCATAGCAATTTGAACGATAGAAATGTTCGACATTAGTTTATGTAGTTGTGCATGCTAAACAACAAGTTAAATACAAGAATAACTTGCTCAAGAATAACTTACATCATTATATTGTAATCGAATTGAAAACAATAATTGAATTAACAAGATAATAGATTAGAAAACTTGCTCAATCAAAAGAGTAAATTTATACAATGTAATAATAGAACTAGCTCAACGAAAATGTAGAGTTAGAAAACTTGCCTTTAGCACAAGCTAAACCTTACTACTTGAATCAATACCCTATACATATGTAATCATGAAATAATTAGTCATAACCAACATATTATATCTATATAAACAAATGTATACATCATGTAGGTCAAATCACCCATTCACATAATCAAACTATGTTAATACTAGTTAACACTTGATAACATGCTCATTCATAGTTTAATACTACTGAAATCATCATTTAGCATTCATATTATTAACATATAACATTTATTTTCAAAATTTGTGTAATAAACTAAAATTGTCAGACCATTCTGCTAACTCGCGCTGCGGCGCCACAGTTTACACTGTGGTTGGCGCTGCGGCGCTGAGTTGGCGCTGTGGCGCGAGTCACAGGCCAACAATTGGCGCAGCGGCATGGCGCCGGCGCTGCGGCGCGAGATTTATACTGCTGGGCCACGCTGCGGTGCCAGAGTCTAGAACTCGGCGACCAAGCTCGGCAACAGTATGAACAAAAAGCCAAATTGGCCTACAAGCTCCAATCTAATAGACTAATTAACATGTAATTCATATAGAGACTTCATGTAAACGTATTGTGAAGACTTCTAACATGATTCTACCCATAAAATCACATAAACATCAAATTTACAACACCCAATTTCAATGTTTTTGGCAAAAACTCTATTTTTGATGTTTTCAAAAAAAATCAACACTGTGATTTTGTTTTTCAACCAAAACAGTAAATTCAAAATATCATGGTTATGATTATATATACTCTATCAAATTGAATAGTCAATTATATATATTAACAATTAATCAAGCCTTAATTTCATTTTAAACTAAGCCATACTCATATATTTTTCATATAAACACTCTATAATATATTTTTCTTCACAAATTGCATACATACATGACTTAATTTCTCTATAATCACATATAAACTCATGAAACAACCTTATAACCAATAATCATACAAAACTATATACATATCAACAATTCATCTTTTACAAATATTTTATAGAGACTTTTTGGGAAGAGGAAAACTAAACTTTTAAAGAAAGAGATTGAGCTCCTACCTTTGATTAAGAAGATGATAGTTATTCTCAAGCTTCTTCTCTCCAATTCCTTTCTCAAAAACCTGTTAGAATCACTCACTTTTCTCTCTATAGTTTTCTTCTTCTCTCCCTTTTTCTTCTTCTGAGTTTTCTTTCTTCCTAATTCTAACATACGTAGAATAATATAACGTATATAGTAATAATATATATTAAATATATAATATAACTCTAGCTATAAATTATATCAGTTATGTAAGTTTTGAAAATCAAAAGCCATAAGGCTTGTTTGGTTAAGCTAATAAAAATAACCCATTAACCCTTATACCTTGTTTGGTAAACTGAATTAAAACAAATGAATTAATCCTTATACATTGTTTGATAAAACATCATTAGATTAAAGACTTAGTATGTAATAAGAAATGTTTGGAAAAACTAAATAAAATTCTTTAATTTATTTTAATAATTCCCTTATAGCAAGGTTATTTGTCACACTTCTTATTAAATTAAATAATCAATTTAATCAATTAAAATATTAATCTGTTAAATTACTTTAACACAAATCATTATCTCATAATTATAATTTTCTTTATAATTATAATTTTATTCAACCAACTAACACTTTATTTTAATCACAAATTCTAATTAAAATACTATAATTCATTTAATCATTATAAGATCTCTAGCTTAACTATTTAAATTAAATTAATATATACTCCCATAACAATTTATTTTCTTAGCTCCTTAATTATTTATTCAACAAATAATTAACTAAACCACATCCACTCAAATTCAACAATTATTTATTCAATATTTAATTATTTAATCAACAAATAATTAACTAAACCACATCAACTCAAATTGAACAATTATTTATTCAACAATAACATATCCATTAAATACCTATATAATCAATAAATATTTAATATTAGAATTTAAAATTCTGGAATGTTACAATCGCTATCTCTCTCTTCATATTGCTCCACCAAAATGTATAACGAAGATCACGATACATTTTGGTACTCCTAGGATGGATTGCAAACGGTGTGTTGTGCACCTCCATCATAATTTTATACTTTAACTCAGGATCGTTAGGAACACAAAGTCTGGAGTTGACTCTAAGTATTCTTTCATCATCGATTCTTGCTTCCGGCATAGCACCTTCTTGCATTTTCTTCCTCATACGCATCAGCTCCAGGTCTGTAGTTTAAGCAGCTTTAACTTTATCAATTAAAGTCGGTTCTACTCGTATGTTCGCCATCATCACATGGGTCTCTGGAGTCTTTAACTCTATCTCCATCCTTTGCAAGTCACACAGAATGGGCCTTTGCGTTGACAATATCGCACTCGTACCCGCATATGATCTTCTACTCAATGCGTCAGCTACCACGTTCGCTTTTCCAAGATGGTATTGGATGGTATGATCATAATCTTTTAACAGTTCAAGCCAACGTCGTTATCTCATATTGAGTTCCTTTTGAGTGAAGAAATTTTTAAGGCTTTTATGATCCGTAAAGATCTCCACTTTCTCCCCATACAAGTAATGCCTCCAAATCTTTAGTGTGAAGACAACAGCTGCCAACTCTAGATCATGAGTAGGATAATTCCTCTCATATTCTTTGAGTTGTCGTGAGGCATAAGCTATGACTTTTCCATGTTGCATGAGAACACATCCTAACCCTTTGCCCGAAGCATCACTGTAGATGACAAATCCCTCCGAGCCAAATGGTATTGTCAGAACAGGTGCTGAAATAAGTCTCCTCTTGAGTTCTTGAAAACTCTTCTCACATTTCTCGTTCCAACCAAACTTTGTATCTTTCTGAGTCAGCTGAGTTAATGGAGTAGCGATTCGAGAAAATTCTTCCACGAATCTCCGATAGTAACCAGCTAAGCCGAGAAAGCTACGTACTTCAGTCACTGATTTAGGTTGCTCCCAACTTTGAATAGCTTCAATCTTTGCCGGGTCAACAGATATTCCATGACTTGATACCACGTGCCTAAGGAATGCTACTTCCTCAAGCTAGAACTCATATTTCTTCAACTTGGCATAAAGCTTATATTCACGAAGCTTTTGGAGTATCAGCCTCAAGTGTTGCTCATGATCTTCACGGGTTTTGAAATATATGAGGATGTCATCAATAAAGACGACCACAAAGTGATCCAAATACTCCTTGAATAATCGGTTCATTATATTCATGAAGGCAACAGGAGCATTAGTCAATCCAAAGGACATGACTAGGAAATCATAATGCTCGTATCGAGTTCTGAAAGCCGTCTTTGGAATGTCATCGGTTCTAATCTTCAATTGGTGATATCCGAAATGAAGATCAATCGTTGAAAAGAATTTGGCTCTTTGCAACTGGTCAAATATGTCATCAATACGTGGCAATGAGTACCTATTTTTGATGGTGACATGATTCAACTCCCGATAATCAATACAAAGTTGCATACTCTCATCTTTCTTCTTCACGAATAGAACAGGAGCAGCCTAAGGAGAAGTACTAGGACAAATAAAGCCAATGTCTAACAATTCCTGTAGTTGGATCTTTAACTCCTGAAGTTCAATAGAAGCCATTCGATATGGGGCTTTGGAAATGGGTTTTGTACCGGGTTCAAGGTCGATACAAAATTTAATTTCACTCTCTGGGGGTAGGCCAGGAAGTTCTTCAAGGAATACGTCAGGAAATTCATTAACAATAGAAATATCATTCAAAACTGACGTATTTTTGTTTAGATCCGTGACATGAGCTAAGAAAGCTTGACATCCATTTTTCAATAAACGAATAGCTTTATGGCTTGAGATGACAGTGATTGATTTTAATGTTTTGGTTGCTTGAATTCGCATAATAGGTTGGTTAGGAATATGAAAGCTAACAACCTTACGAAAATAATCAATTTTTGCATGATGAGTAGTTAACCAATCAATCCCTAGAATCACATCAAATGCAAGTATTTTCAAAGAAATAAGATCGACAGGTAACGTGCGGGTGCCGATTTGAACTAAACAAGACTTATAAACAGTGGATGTAATGAAGATTTCTCCCAACGGAGTTTCAACAGATAAGTCAAAGTCTAATTTCTTCGGAGTCAAATTTAAACGTTGAGCGCAAGTAGGAGAAATAAAAGAATGGGTAGAACCGGTATCAAATAAGGTATAACTTCGCTAGAGTTTATGATAAGCTTACTCGTGATGACCTCGTTCGGGTTCCTTGCTTTTTGGGAGGTCACAACAAACGCTCTCCCTTGTAGGCTTTGACTTTTCTGGGACGGCCTTTGGTGCCTCCATCCTAGATGAACTTATCTTCGATGAATGACAAAATTGGGCTAGGTGACCTTCTCTTCCACAATTATAACATGCTTTGGACTACATTGCGCAGTTTGGACTGATGTGTCCCTCCCCTCCACATTTGAAGCATATAATAGGTGGTCGTTCTCCTTCCTTCACAACGGGTGCTGGTGCTAATGTATTTCCATCATTGTTGAATCTCCTCTTCTAGAAATGTTCATTCTTATTGTTTTAGCCCTGATTACCACCGAAGTGGTTACCATTTCTGGCCTGTTGATTTCCTTCACGCTTGTTGTCACCGCTTCGATGACTACTTTCACTAGTATTATCATTTTGCCGGTTGCTATGCTTTGGTTGGGATAACTCATTATCACGCTCCAATAACTGAGCCCTATTAACAACATCTGAATACAAACACATTTTATGAGAGATAAGATATTGACGTATCTCAGGTTTCAAATCTCTTAAAAATATTCGTGTCATTCTCTCCTCATTATCAACCAAATGGGACGCAAACCGGGATAACTTGGCAAACTTGGCTCCGTACTACGATACGGTCATATTGTTTTGTTCCAGCTTGATGAACTCTACCTCTTTCATGTGACGAATACTTTCGAGAAAGTACTTGTCGTTGAACAGTTCCTGAAACTTCTCCCAAGACATCTTCAGTGCGGCGGGTTGAGTACGTTTTACAGATTTCCACCAGTAATCTGCCTCTGCCCGTAACATGAAGGTGGCAAAAGGAACCTTTTGCTCCTCGGAGCATCCCAAGACATTAAATATCTTGCAGATCTATCTTATCCACGTCTCCGCCTTAAGTGGTTTTGGCTCTCCAAAAAACTCCAGTGGTCCTAATTCCTTAAACTGCTTGGTAGTGACCGTCCGAGAGTTGCCAGTATTTTCACCTGTATTTTGGACAGGAGCCGCTCTTACCTGATGTTGCATGAATTGTATAAAGCCTCTGAACATTCCATCGTTCATCATTTGGTTAGTGTTGTTATTTGCCTGAGGATTGTCGCCTTCCTAATGTACATTATCCTCACTATTGATCTGTGGAGACTCAACGGTCTCCCGTGCTCTATTGATATTCTCAACATTCTTGGATGTCATTTTCAAATACTGCCACAAAATAAAAGTTAAATAACATATCACATATTATCCCTATACTCTGACCGACCAATTAAATACCAAATAAACGTAGGTAGGTCATACTAGCGAAAGAATTCCCCGTCTCTCCCCTCCTAGTTCTTATCTCACATATCAGCCAGGGATCATATCCCTAAGCTTTGATACCAACTGTGACGCCCCCAAAATAGGTATACATCACCTATTCCGAGTCGCCAAATACATGGTACAGAATACAAATACAATCTTTAATATACAACAAGAGAGCTGTGAGTTTTAATACAAATACTGTCTTCTAGATAATATCCACTCTTAGAATAAGTCCTCATTACATTTATTGTCACACTATTTAACAGAATAGTGAGGACTACTAGCTAATACTATCATCCGGACCATCACTCCGTTCCCCGACTTGTCCCAGCTACGTTCTCATTTCCTGAAGAGAACAGTGAAAGAAAGGGTGAGCTCAACTAGCCCAGTAAGAAATATTATGACTAAGATAATGCAGAATAAATTATCAATAGTCTTCAATAATGTTAAACTGATAAAATATAATAGACATCAAGTTTAATTACAGCGGAACAAGCAATCCATTAAAAGAGTCAAGTAGAGAATAAAATCTACTATCTTTTATAATTTAAAAGGTTTTTCATCACTTTTATCGCTGGGACTCAGCTTAATAAATAATCCACATCATCCCTGCACTACGGCCAATGATATTCGTTAGTATCACAACCACAAATTATCCATGCACTACGGGTCAAGGATATTCGTGTATTTATCAATGGTCATGATCTTGCCAACAACTGTCCATCAATGCACTACGGCCAAAAGGACTTTTATCACATCATTTGTAATATTAAGGTCATAATTATACCGAATAATGCCTGGTTATAATCATACCAAGTCCATCTATGCACTACAGGCCACAGATGACTTTCAACATAATATAAACATGAGGATGATGACAATGATATTAGAATTCAATAAAACAAGTTCACGAATTAATTTGTCCAGGAACCAATAACGTCCAAATTGTCAACATGATACTTCTTTGTAGAGTAAAATTCAAGAATGCTTAGAAGAATATTTCCATGAAAAGATACTAGATGAAGCGCAAATATCAAGGATATTCCACTAATTTTATAGAGTATAGAAGTCAAAACTTTAACCAACTGAGTATAATAAAGAATGGAATAATAAAAGAAATCACCATGCATGCGGTACTTCGCATAGACAGGTTATTCCAACAGAATAATAAGTAACGGAACTAGGTCAGAAGAAATTCGCACCGATAGGATGTTCTAACAGAATAATAAAGAATGGAATAACAACATAAATCACCATGCATGCGGTACTTCGCATAGACAGGTTATTCCAATAGAATACTAAATAACGGAACCAGGTCCGGCGTAAAACGCACAGACAGGATATTCCAATAGAATAATAAAGACGGAACCAGGTCCGGCGTAAAACGTACAGACAGGATATTCCAACAGAATAATAAAGATGGAACCAGGTCCGGCGTAAAACGCACAGACAGGATATTCCAACAAAATAATAAAGAATGGAATAACAGAAGAATTTTGCCAAGTATAGGGTAGCCCGCGTATACAGGTTATTCCAACAGAATAATAAAGAATGGAATAACAGAAGTTCTCCTCATGAATACAAAAGAAATAATACCCCTTACAGTAAAAGAAACTGGATATAAGAGTAGGGAAGTAGCAGGATACTTTTCTTCTTTCTCTCTATAATTTTCTCTCTCAAGAGTTTCAGTGAATTCGTAAGAAATAATGAAGGAATGAGCTTCTATTTATAGAAGAATGGACTGCATAGTAACTAATTCATGAACGGTCCAGATTGATTTACTTTAATCGGGCGGTCCATAATTAAAGTAAAATCTTTTAAATAAAATATAATATATTCTATTTATAATCTAATAAAACGAATAACTTTATAAAAGTATTCTGTTTTATATAAAAAGTTTTTACTATGCAAAATACTATGCAACACTATGCATAATAAAATATAATATATTCTAATTATTGTCTAATAAAACAGATAACCTTATAAAAGTATTCTGTTTTATATAAAAAGATTTTACTATTAGCCTAATAAAACGAATAACTTTATAAAAGTATTTTGTTTTATATAAAAAAAATTCTGTTTTATTATGTTAATAATACTAATAAAATAAAACTGAGTGACTTATCACGTAAGCATTAATAATCAATACCGTGTGTTACTATGCAACCACGCGTATTACTGTACTTTTACTACTAAGTAGTTCAACAGTATTAACGATAAAACTTCTGTCGTTATTTTCATAAAATATTTTTGTCGTTTTCTCAATCCGACAATAATTTTGTTATGGGGTCCACCAATAATTGTACCGTCGCACGGATATTTCCTAACAAAAAGAATATTTCCCGACCAATTGAATATAATATGACAACTTGCATACTTTGTAAAATTTATAAATATTACCCACAACTATAACATTATATCAAATTCATTTCATAATATTCAAAAATGATATTTATAGAAAATTTATTTTTATTACTAAAAGTTGGGGTTTTACACTCAGGGTTACATCTGAGATTGGACTGCTGCAAGTGTTTGAATTCCGCAAGGTCAGCTGTCTTCCCGGTGTTAGCTCCGGGTCTTTGGAATGAGTGCCTCGACAGGAGGTTTGAAATTGAAGCTGATTGCATGCATTTGAAACAAGCATTTCTGGAGTTATCGTCGGAACTGTAACAACATTCCTTGGGGTTATCGCCAAGGACGAAACTCGGGGTTATCTCCGAGGTTGTAATTGATACTCCCGGTGTGTGTTTCAGGATTGAGACTGAACTTCCGGTAGTATCCGGAATGGATGTGAGCTATCTTCCAAGGTTATCTCTAAAAGATGAATATGCCCTCCTGCAATGTTAGTAACAGGTGTGCAGAAAATTTTAAGTGTCTACAGATGCCCCTCTTTATCATATTCATGCAATGCAAGGCATGGATAGGATAAAGAATCCTAGACACTTGAAATGCAACAAGATAAACATGATGCTATGTGCAGCAACATGATGCAAATGCATTGATGCATGTATGTTGTTGGATTATTTCCCAACATGATGAAATGATTGCCGTTTCCCTGTTAATCCTGCCGGGGATGACAATCAGTGATGTCTTGGACATGCGATCCAAGTCTTCAAGAATGTTGACATTGGGGTTATTACCAAAGTCCTGGATCCTTGATATAGACTTAATTCCGAAGATGTGCCTCTCGTGTGAAAGAGATCTGTGGGGATAAATCTTTGTCTGTTTGAGGATGTGTATAACATATACCACGATCCTATCGGAGTTACTACCAACATTATGTATTGTCAGGGCTGTCTGACCTTCGCTGATGTGTGTATCACCAGATAGATCCCTGCTGGGCAAACTGTCAAGGCTTCTTGACGTTCATTGATGTGTGTATCAATGGTTGCATTGCGTTGTGACCCCCACCGGGGAATATGTCAAGGTTTCTTGACCTTCATTGATGCGTATATCAATGGTTGAATTGCGTTGTGACCCCCACCAGGGAAGGTTGTGGATAAGTGCACTGATGGATAAGATCATCGAATGGCCTCCGATGTTTCGATGGGTTTACTTGCCATCGGTTGAAATGATGTCAAGGCTGCTTGACCTTCATTGACACGTACATCAATGGTTGAATTGCCCCCGTCGGGGATTATGTCAATGTTTGGAAATCGGTGTTGTGACCCCCGCCGGGGAAGGTCTTTTAGGGTTACGACCAAGTGTTTGGCGGCATCGGACCTGTGTGAGGTATTGCTGAGCATAATTTTTAAAAACTGAGGTCACTGGTATAGTATACCTTGCATTCAGGTGAATACCAATGAGTGACATGTGAAGCCAAATTTTGGCCCATGAAAACCAAGATTTCAGGCTACTCCGCTCAATCACGTAGTGTTTTTATTCCTGATTTGGCCTTTTCAGCTTGCGAGAACTCCTTTGTAACTCGAATTGGACTTAGTTGGAGGGCTGGGCCCCATTCTCGCTATATCTTTTAATAGGCCTCTATTAGTAGTTGGGCGTCTATGCCTCATTTCCTTGTGTTTTTAGCTGTACAGAGATGTATTAGATGATGATGTACTTAGGAATGTATATACTGTTACTCCCTACATCATATTGTCATCTATTATTTATCATGCATGCATTATGTTATGCGTATGTATGTATGTCCAGATATATTTAGCATTGACCCCTGGATGGTCTTATGACACGGCCCGTACAGATGTCTTCTTCGACAGTTAGCGTATTGATCATACCCCACCATTATTGGTGGCATCTGGTATGCGATCGTGGTATGATAGCGTGTCACCATCAGACAGGGTGACTGTAGATCATTTGTTGCAGCATACTATGACCCTGTTGTTGTTTCAGGTTCCCACAGGATTCATGGAGGGCATGCTGGAGCACTGGGTATCGGAGAGATATGTTTTCTAATTTGGGACCCAGGAGTTGACTCCTACTCTGGAGGAGTATGCATGTTTAACGATGCTACCATTGGACAGACCTTGTGTGCATATGGCGATTGGAGACATGAGTAGGCAGTCCATAACCCTTACTGGCTTGAGGCATAGGGTGGTGCATGATTAGCTCACATTTGGCCACGTTATATCCCAACTTTTTTTGTTTGACAAATTTGGCTCTGAGGATAGTTATACATGACATTCCAGGGATTTCACCACACCAGAGGATCATTGGCGTCTGGCCAGAGTGGATGTACTGCTATTGTGCGTATTATTGTATGTCCACATGCCATGGTACATGGATGAGTTGGACATAGGAGTCATCATGGAAATGAGAGCTCTTAGGGAGGGTCAAACCATCGTACCGATGATTATAGCAGAGACTCTGAGGTCAGCCACATACTGCTGCACTTATCCGATGGGAGTGTTTACAGGCATCTCGGTCATACTGTATGTGTGGTTTATGTCACACTTGAGACTGATTGGCACTTTCAGACGACATAGGTATTGTTTCACCCAAGATATAGCCATGTCATACTCCTTTCAGCCTGCGGAGTGTATAGATGCTGCATCTTGGTCAGCTTTCCTGGCAGGGATCGGAGATCTGTTCGCTATATTGTCGTGTACATGGCTTAGCTCACCCTACAACTTCATCACTTATGCTCCGGGCTGGCTTGAGAGGCATGATCACTTACCACCCACTGGTCGTGATGTGTCAGTTTGACCAGTTTTAGGATTTTCATCCTTTTAAGGGGGCATCGAGTCAGCGCTTTGCTTCTCGCCACTTATCAGCAGAGGAAAGATCCGGGTTGTATGCATGTTGGGATCAGCGAGAGCTAGCTGAGTTTTTTGTCAGTCATCCAGGTTGTTGTGCAACGTATTCCACATGGATGGAGACACAGACTGCATCGGCTGCGGTAGTATCCATAGTGCAGCGGACTGATTCCGATGATGAGGAGCCTATAGAGGAGGCTGATATTCCCATCAAAGAGGATTTGACTGCTGGGTTGCCAGCATTTATGATGGATTTTCCCACTACGAGTGCTACTGTGATTCGACATTCAACACAGTATCTGGAGCAGAGTCTACATTTGATAACCTTTGAGAGAGATCAGGCTTGGGCTTTGATGTTGACAGCTGCCGATGGGAGAGACGAAGCTCTATTAGAGAGAGACGAGGCTAGATCAGCTAGAGATGCATTGATTATAGAGCGGAATGCTACCCTATCTGCCCGGGATGTGGCCGTCACAGACAGTACTTCAGTGAGATCCCTCACGATTGGCATCCTTGCCGATATGAGTGCATATATTGATGAGCGACATGCCACCATACAGTTAGCCTCTGATCTGCTAGCTCGTGTAGATACCATTGGGCAGGAGCTTGTAGCGTTACCTCCTTCAGAGAGGGATGCTATGTTAGATCTGATAGTCCGCATACACACAGATCCGTAGATAGACATTTATTTTCCTTCACATACTAGCTTAACCATTTTGTCATGTACAACACATATTGTATATATCAAACAGTATTATTTATGGCAGAGAAATATATTTTGATCTACTTCCCTTTCAGTTGTGCCTTGATACTTATTTGATATTTGCCTATTTTTGTAGGGCTTGTGATTTTGATGCATTCTAAACTCATCCTTGATGTGTGGACATTGAGACGTCGCATGATCTTTCAGAATGGATCATTGATCTATGTGTATCCCTACCATCTTTGGTGTCTTGGGACTAGTTTCTGTATGCAGATGTGGAGAGGAGTGTGGCTTTTCCTCTCTAAGATTAATTGCACCACAGATGGTCGCCAGTACTCCTATTTGTTAGAAGCCTAGTTAATTCCTTCTCTTATGGATTGGTGTTTCTCTTTGAGGCACAACCGCAGCTTAGATGGTCGCCGAATCTCCTATTTGTAAGAAGAGGTTAGGTAGTCCCATGCCTTTGGCCTGAAGCCGATGAAATGTGGTGGATTGATGTGACAAGTATTTTTGTTCTGGTAGGGGGTTAGACCGAACCATAAATGGCTGCCTACGTACTACTATTGAAGAGGAGATCAGGTCTGCGTAGTTCGAACCTGGTGTAAGAGGTTCAACGCTGAATGTGAAAGGAAGATGGGTGTAGAAGCTTTATTGATGAAGAAGGGTGTAGAAGTTCTTTTTTGTGGTTTTTTATTTTTGTACTGAAAAGGTAGAAATGTTTTTGTTATTTTTTTAATTGCGACCGGACCATATAGAATATGGTTGCCTACGTACTCTTGGGTATTAGGGAGATCAGGTCGACGTAGTTCACCTCTCAGGATGAATTGTAGCCGCAGAGAAGTATAAATCTCATGTGTAGGCTATACTACGGGGATAAGAAAGTTTGATCCCATAATTGGGACAAACTACAGGTGTGGAAAAAGTTTGATCCCGTCTTCAGGACAAACTGCAAGCGTAGAAAAGTTTAATCCCGTCTTCAGGATAAACTGTTGGTGTGAAAGGTTCAATCCCTGGGGGGATAACCGAAATTGTGTGAAAAGTTTGAAATGAGGTGAAACAAGGCTACTGGTTTGAAGTGTATGTTTCCCTGAGGGGAAGAAGAGTATGTAAAAAGGTTTAGAAAACCGAAATGACTGGTGATTTGATGATCCAAAAACTAGGATGTTTACTTGATGGTAACTTCAGACATAGTACCGTTTCATGGTGTCTGAGTTGATAAGCTGTAGAAATTCATCGCCATCCATTTCCTATAGTCTGAGAGCGCCTCCTGTCAATACCTCCTTGATAACAAATGGGCCTTCCCAATTAGGTGCGAATTTTCCCTTAGATTGATCTTGGTTGTCAATGATCTTCTTCAAAACCAAGTCGTGTTATTTAAAATTCCGTAGCCGGACTTTCCTGTTGTAGGATCTTGCGATCCTTTGCTGATATAGCTAACTATGGAAGATAGTCGTGGTTCGCCTTTCGTCTATTAGAGATAATTGGTGATATCTGTCTTGTACCCATTGGTCTTCATCCAGCTGAGCGTCCATCAACACTCCGAGGGATTCCATTTCCACCTCTATGGGGAGCACTGCTTCCATCCTATAGGCTAATGAGTAGGGAGTTGCCCTAGTGGAAGTACGTATTAAAGTTCTGTAGGCTAATAAAGTTAGAGGCAAGAGGTCATGCCATCCTTTGTGATTGGCGGACATTTTCTACATGATCTTCTTGATGTTTTTATTAGCCGCTTCAACAACACCAGTCATCTTTGGACGGTAGATGACGGAGTTAAGGTGTTTGATGTGGAATTTACTACATAACTCCTCCATCATTTTGTTGTTGAGGTTCTTATCATTGTCTGACACAATGACCTCTGGTTATCCATATCGACAAACGATATTATTTCTGATGAAAGCAATGATGACTTCTTTGGTAACCCCAGGGAAGGAGGCTGCTTCTACTCATTTGATGAAGTAGTCAATCATGGTGAATATGAATCAATGTCCATTACTGGCTTTGGGCTCGATGGGCCCGATGGGCCCGATTATGTCCATTCCCCACATTGACAAGGGCCATGGCGAACTCATATTGTGGAGTTCCCTTCGAGGGGAATGGATAGCATTCCCATGAATTTGGCATTGATAGAACCTTTTGACGTGATTATCACAGTCAGCTTTGAGCGTAAGCCAATAATGCCCTGTTCTGAGGATCTTCTTAACAAGTAGGGGTCCGCTCATGTGTGGGCCACATACTCCACCATGGATCTCATCCATGAGCCTCTGAGCTTCGTCTTTGTTCAAACATCTAAGGAGACCTAATCCTGCATCTCTCTTATAGAATGCATCTCCACTTAGGTAGAATTTTATAGCAAGTCGATGGATCCGCCTCTTTTTAGTCAAGCTCGCCTCAGCGGGTGTCGATCCATCTCGCAGATACTCCTTGATATGTTCATACCAAGGGTTGTGGATGGGAGGTAGCTCATCCGATACTTCTCCAACATAGTTCCCATAACTTGGGGCCTTTTGCAGGGTAAATGGGATGCTTGGCATGTCTTCCTTGTCAGGTATGTGAACCAAGGAGGCCAACGTTGCTAATGCATCCGCAAAATCATTCTTATTATGAGGAATGTGTAGAAAGGAGATTTCTTCGACCTCCAAAGCCATTTGTAGAACTTGCTGATGGTAAGGCAGCAGATGTAGTTCTTTGGTTTGATATATTCCTATGGATTATTTGATTACCAACTCTGAATCTCCAAAGACAGTTAACCGCCTGATGCCTATTGAACGTGTAAGTTTTAGCCCCATGATACAGCCTTCATTCTCAGCTATGTTGTTGGTGCTGACAAACTGCAATTTGACGGCTACAGGATACTGCTCCCCCGTACAGGATACTAGAACTGCTCCAGGTCCAGAACCTTCTGTGTTAACAACTCCATCGAAATACATTTTCCATGTGTGGCATGCATCGTACTAATGGTGTTGCTGAACTGTCATTACCCCTTCATCGGGGAAATATGTTTCCAAGGGTTTGTAATCCCCTGCAGGTACGAAGGCCAGTTGATCCGCAATTCCTTGACTTTTGACAAACTTTTGCGTCACGCAGACGATGTCAAATTGTTGTAGGATCAACTGCCATCTGGACAGCCGATAATTTAGTATGGGCTTACTGAACACATACTTGAGAGGATCCACGCGGGATATGAGATGGGTTGTGTGACCATAGAGGTAATGATGTAACCTCATGGAAGCTCATGCTAAAGCACAACAAGTCTTCTCAATCAGAGTGTACTTGTGTTCACTGCTGCTGAATCTTTTGCTGAGGTAATAGATAGCTCATTCTTGGCCTCTATCGTCTTTTTTCCCCAGCATGCAGCCCATAGCATTGTCATTAATGGGCAGGTACATGAATAGGGGAACATCATCCCTGGGAGGTACCAAAACAGAAGCGTTAACTAGCTGCTCTTTGATGGTAAGGAAGGCTTTCTGACACTCATCGTTCCATTTCATGGAGGAGTTCTTCCTTAACAATTTGAAAATGGGCTCACAAGTTGCTGTGAGTTGAGAGATAAACCTGCTAATGAAGTTGATTCTTCCCAAAAATCCCTGTATTTCCTTCTCTATCTAAGGAATGGGCATTTCCTTGATGGCCTGGATTTTGGTGGGATCCAGCTCAATCCCATTTGTGGCTGACAAGAAAACCTAGCAATTTGCCTGATTTAACACCAAAGGCGTACTTGGCTGGATTTAACTTCAAGTTGTACTTACGCAACCTGTTGAAAAGCTTTTTGAGATGGTCTAGGTGGTCTTTCTCCCTTCAGGACTTGACAATGATGTCATCCACGTAGATCTCTATCTCTTTATGCATTAAATTGTGGAAACGAGCCATCATGGCTCGTTGATAGGTTGTCCCAGCATTGATGATGCCGAATGACAACCGTATGTAGCAGAAGGTTCCCTAAGGCATGATAAAAGTAGTTTTCTCATGGTCCTCCTCAGCGACCATAATTTGATGATACCACACAAAGAAATCCGCAAAGGAGTACATGCCGTATTGAGTAGTATTATCAATAAGAATGTGGATAAAGGGCACGGGAAAGCTATCTTTAAGGCAAGCTTTGTTCAAATCCCAGTAATCCATGCAAACTCACACCTTTCCTCCTGGATTAGGCACAAGAACAATGCTGGATATCCATTCCGGATATGTAGACACCATGATAATGCCAGCTTGAAATTGTTTCATAATTTCTTCTTTCACCTTTAAACTCCACTTAGGTTTCAATCGCCTTAGCTTCTGCCTGACTGGCTTAAATCCCTCCTTAATGGGAAGGCGATGAAGGACAATATCAGTGGACAAACCCACCATGTCTTCGTGAGACCATGCAAACACATCCTGGAATTGGGTTAGTAGCGCAACCATGTCATTCCGTTAGTTTGAGGTTAGGTCTGAACCAATCTGGATTAGCTTAGGGCTTTCTAAGGCTCAAGATTGAACGAAGTGGTTTGGTCAATGTTGGGCTTAGGTTTGTCTTCGACCCATTCCTTAATCTCCTGAGGTGTCTCAATGTCCTCTTGGATTTCCATCAAGTCTGAGTCCAACTTTTCATCAAAGTTACAGTCCTTGTGGAGAAAAGGCACCTCATCAGCAAGTACAGGCACATCTAAATTCAAAGTCCTGAAACAAAATATGCTTTCACTTAATATATGAAACTGTTTAATCATAAAAAAGTGTTAGCATGTACTGATAAAATAACTGCTAATATTGTACAGAAAAGTAAGCAATTAAAGTTATCTATAGGGCAGAAGGATTTCTGCTTATTTTACCCTCGTCGACTAATGCATGGAGTGCTGCTCTAATTGTCGAGGGTAAAGTCCTGATGGACTGCAGTGATGGAGGGGCTGTCATCGTCCTCCCTTTCTCGAATGATGACCATAACATCTGGGCAATCATCGTCTGGGGTATATCTATTTGTATGTTCATCATGGACATGATGCGTATGCCTGACATCATCACGGTGATGTCATGTTTACATTTCTGTTCCCTTTCTTCCACTTCGGGATCAGGAATCAGGACCTCTTTTGCTTTGAATGGTACTGGTTTAGGAAATAGGATAGCCATAACATGGGCTGGCACCTTTACCGGAGACTGTATCAGCTCATGAGGTGCATGTGGAGAAAATCGCCATGTGGCGGAAGCTTGAGGAATCTGCTTATGCTAATGAGGATTCCTGTGACTAGAACTGGCGGAATAGCCTAGTCCAGATGTCCCAGTTTGACTGGACACTTGAATTGGGTGCTTAATACCTTACTGATTTTTACCAAGCCCTTGTCCAAGCTGATGACCCAATGACATCATTTCTTGAGTGGCTGACATAACCTCGGCAGAAATCTTGGGTACGAGAAGTGCTGCTCCAATAGGACAGTATTGTGTGTTACCGTTGCCTCTTTTTTAGTTCTGATAAAAGAGCTCTAACTCATGCAAGCATACATGTGTCAACAAGTAATACAGAGTAAGTAGAGTATCGATCCCACAGAGAAAGTTGTCAAATTTAAACTACTATGCATCAATTAAATCGCTATATTTATATGCTTTAACTAATAACTAATTTTGGTGAATTACTCTAATGGCGAATAATAACTAAAACAAGAATAAAAATGGAATAAACCAAGTCTGGAAATAATGGGATCCTAACTTCATTTAATATTTCATCTAATTACCACTATCATGCAAGAATTGTTCAAATATCATAGGAAAGTAGCCAAGAGCACTAATAGAGTCATAACCATTTTTCAATGCACTATGACCTACTTACACAGCATCCACAGATGATAGACTCTATGTAATCGTCAATATAACCAAAATCACTATATGTCTTTGTGAAATTGCAATCATACTGAATTTAAGAACAAGCCCTTATTTTAACTCACACGGTGAAATAGTATATGTCTATCTGGTTCACAAAATACACAAGCCATGCAAAACAACCCCATATTCGCATGCTATCATGATTACAATCCATACTTGCATGTTCATTGTCAATTCCATACAAGTACTGAGATGAATGGTGATCAAGCATTCATACATGCAAAACAATCATGATAGAAATCCCATATGATATGTAAAACAGCCCTAGCATTCAAGCATGCAATTAAACTACATATCAAAATCCGTTAGAATCCCATAATGGAGTTTAGTTCATGACTGAACCAAAATCCATTATGGGATCAACGCAAAACATGGCTAATAAGCAAACAATTGAAAGATGAAGGATAGAAACGATCAAACCCAATTGTTGAATATAAACCAATGTTAATGATCAAATCCTCATAAAATTCCAGCAAAATAATAATACTAATCCACAATGATAGAGAATCCCAAGAAGAATTGGAAAAGTAGGCGTTTTGGCTTCGTTCTACGTTGGAATCTCCCTCAAGGTGTAAACCCTAGTTACTATGATGAAAATACGTCAAAAGTTATCAAAGATACGTCTGACACCAGTCAGATATCGTTTTAATCAATTACAACCATTTTAATTAAAAAATAAAATAAAATAAATCAGTAGCTTCAGGCCTCGCGCGCGGCCGCGCGCCCCTCTAGTATAAATCTCGCTCAGGCGCGCGATTTGCAATGTGTCAATTTGTCTGGCTGGGTGCCTCCAATCTTATCATGTCGCGCGGCCGCGCGGCTAGCAGTCTATGTATTCTGGTTCTACTGCTGCACCGATCTGCTCTACTGTTCCTTCCTTTGTCCTTCCATGCTCAGTCTTCTACTCCACTTTCTCCTCATGCCACGCATATCCCCGCTTGTGCCTCGCTTCACGTGTCCATTAGCTTCGTGCCCTCTAATACCACCAATTAGGCCAATTCCTACACTTTTTCACCAAAAGGAGTTTTAAGTAAATGCAATGCAAAATAACAAGAAATGCAAGTAAAACACAATAAAATGTATTTGAGATGGGCATAGTTCGCGTGAATTGGTATTCAATAAGTAGGTATAAAACCCACTTATCAAATACCCCCAAACTTGAACTATTGCTTGCCCTTAAGCAATGCATACTAATGAACAATGAAAATGCAACTACAATACTATGCACTAAGCTATGATGCAAACTAGTCTCATATAGTCCCAACCATAACAGAAGTTCAGTCCAAATTACCTCAGCGACTTATCCAGACTCAAGAATACAATTTCAACCCAAACTATAGGCATAATATCATACACTCAGATCATTCATATATGCTACAGAGATTTTGTGTGTGTGTGTGTGTGGTGTTCACCAAAACTTGACTAAAGCAAAGAATACACATGCTACATTGCTCAAAACAGAAAATCATAGTCTAAATCAAGACTCATGTATACTCATGCAACACGGTCTGTTTCAACATATCAACACAAACTAAGGTTCAACAATGGGCTTAACTGCTTTATTGCTACTCATGAGGGCGATTTTCGCACTTTCCCGTGGTGTTTATTGCTATTTTTCTTTTCTTTTTCTCTTTTTTTCCCACATGATTGTGCAATGTCTTATTCCATTAGGCAACACTGCTACCCCTTAGCGAGCTTTCAACCAACGACTCCTAGACCATGAAAGACCTTAGGGCGCTAGGTGTAGAGATAATCCCCTCGGGCGTACTTACTCAAGTAGCTAGGGCCCCGAAATAAGACTAGCCACGTTATTGCTATTTGATTTTTTTTATACATAGCATACCCATGTTTTCCCAAAGTTTGAATATCCAAGTTTCATACAGTCTAAGATCACTTTCCACATATTTCTCTTTTTAAAACTACATTTTCTATCTAGCAATGCAACACATACTTCTTATACCTACAAGTGATTGTGAACACGTTCGTGCAACCAAAAGCATTTAAACAGCAACATGAATTTCATCATGTAAAACATTATATCTCCGCTCATGTTATCCACAATACTTAAGAATCTTTCAAAATTCACTATCATCATTGGCTAGACAAAATTTCCATAAAGCTAAACTTTGTGAGACATGCAAACTAAAATATACTAGCACAAGCAATAATAACAAAAAATTAAAAAATTTCTACAAAATTTTATCTACCCCATAAATATGCAAAATTTAAACTAAACATGCAAAACTAAATGAAACTATATGCAACTATGCTATGATCCCAATACCCCCAAACTTATCATGCATATTCAATGCCCCATTGAATGAAGGTAAAGGGTATATAAGACTCCCCTAATGATCGGCTGTACCACCCTCCTTGGGTGGTGAATCTGGTGGTGGATATGGCACTACCATCCCAAATTGAGGCCACTCAAGTGTTGTTCCCTGTAGTGCAAAAGCTTTGACAAGAGACCGCGTGAGACCTGTAGCAAATATGCCAAAATTATCGTACATGGCATCGACTTTGCGGTCCAACCTTCGGAGCTGGCGATCACCATGAGGAGCATGTGGTCATGTCGACGGGCTCACTTCATCTGTCTGAGAGGGCTGCTGGGATGGCTCTGGGAGTGTGGGTTGGAGAATAAATCCTCGTCCACGCGGGTGTGGCTCACCACCTGCCCAGTCCTCAAATTTTGCAATGGTGGCATGAGTTATGTCTTGGCTCGGGTATTGCATTTGTTCATTGCCCCAGTTGCATCCCTGATGAGCACATAGCATGGCTACCACTGATACGTGTGGAATGCTCCCCATGGTACTTCCCCTCAAATACTTCAAAATATTTTGATGAATCAAATGACCCACGTCAATATACTTGCCTATAATTATACCCCACAAAATTATGGCCCTTTCCACTGTGATCTCATGCTGATGAGACGAGGGCAATAGCCTGGCACATATGAAAAAATTCCACGCCTTGGCATATCGATTCAGTGCGGCTGCTGGGAATATGCCAGGCTGGTTCATGCTAACTTTGTAAGTCCACTTCGTGCCTGGCACGCATAATTTAGCAATAACAAGCTCCAAGTCTGTTGCCATACGTGCCTCTGTGATCCAATTGGCAGCCCCTGTTGGTGGTCTCTCGGTGAGTCTGAAAATGGTTCTAATGGAGGTGGGTCTGAAGTCTATCTTGACACCTCGAACTATAGCGATATCGTTCATAGTGACTTTGGCATTGGCATAAAACTCTCGGACTCTGCTCATCGAAATGGGCGTGGGAGTGGCAGTGAATCCAACCCATCCCCATTTGTGAATCATGGGACATAACTGACCATCTTACTCCTCCGGTTTGAAATCGCGCTCCTTGACAAATGTCTTCACCACAATTCTGTAGTACTCCTGCTGAGCTACTAAATTCAGGAACTTAGTGTGATCAACCACATCCTCTCCGTGACTGCCAGAGGAAGACGAAGAAGAAGAAGCGGAGCGAGCTCTTTTTGTACCCATATGCTTTGAGAGAGATAATGCAGATTATTTCGACTGAAAATGAAGAAAAGCTTAAGAATTGATAACCCCCAAACTAGTTTCTGTAACCCAAATCAGGAACCCTAGCTTTATATAATGGATAAGAGCGTGGGCTGAGCTTTGAACGTGGAGAGAATCGTGGATATGTGATTGAGAGATGTACGGCTTCAATTTGTAACTGATAGAGTGAGAGAGACGTGTGTTATGGTGGCTGAGAGAATTTCGCGTCTGTTATGATTCAAATAAGAGTCTAAATGGTCCCCAACTTGTTTTAAGATCTTTTAAAATTGTGTCTATCCGGTGTTGCGCGCGGTCGCACGAGTTTTTAATGGGCTGGGCACATGGGCGCGCGGTTGGCAAGTCTGGTTTGGCAGGCATATCGCGCGGGTGCGCGGGTCTGTGCTGAAATTTTTGCGCGACCGCGCGTCCCTGATACCTACACTGCTGAGTTTTATTTTTAGAATCTGCAAGACAGAAATGCATGCTCTCCAATACACCTGCAATAACATCAATAGACCTTATCAAAGCATTGTTTACTAAATAAAAATGAATGCCTATTCTGTCACCCTAATTTCAATGCAATGCACGAACATGCTCTTCTGCGATTCGACTACGATGAATAATCATATAAAGGTACTCATACTATCCTAACAAGTAATGAAAATAAGCTAAACCAAATAACTTGAACTGAATAAATGCTAAGTAGAGACGTAAACAATGGGTTGCCTCCCATCAAGCGCTAAGTTATAGTCAATTAGCTTGACTGTCTCTGAGTCTCACGTTGAAGATAAAATCGAGGTGACTTTCTTTTTGTCCACCTCACCACCAGAATCACTCTTCAACCTCTGTCCATTCACCTTTAGATGCTTGTCTGGTAACTTATCACATATTTCAATGGTTCCATACTGTGGAGTGATATCCAGATATTGAGCGTATTCATTTAATTCCTCCTTCTCTACCTCTGAATGGTCAAAAATTACACGTCTCACTAGTTCATAGGCCACTACTCGCTGTACTCTATCATTTGAACCCCGATTCACCACATCAACCTGGAAGCATTCTTCTTCATCTGTTGGGAACTTCATGGCCTTGAAGACATTGAAGGTGACCTCTTGATCATGTACACGCATAGTGAGTTCCTCTTTCTGCACATCTATCAAGGTCCTTCCTGTGGCTATGAATGGTCTCCCCAGTATGATCGATATACTCTTATCTTCCTTATAATCTAAGATGATAAAGTCAGCTGGAAAGATAAATTTATCTACTTTCACCAATACATCTTCAACAATACCTCGTGGATACGTGATGGATCTATCAGCTAGCTGCAAAGAAATGTTTATCGGCCTTGGAGCCGGCAATCCCAACTGGTTAAACACTGATAAGGGCATCAGATTAATACTTGCCACAAGATCACATAAACACTTTTTGAAGTTTATCTTTCCGATCGTGCATGGGACCGTGAAACTGCACGGATCTTTCAGCTTTGGAGGTAGTTTACGTTGAAACACTGCACTGCATTCCTCTGTCAAGGCCACTGTCTCAAACTCATCTAGTCTTCTCTTCCTTAACAATATACCCTTCATAAACTTTGCATAACTTAACATTTGTTCCAATGCCTCGGCGAACGGTATATTGATCTGTAGCTTTTTGAATACCTCCAGGAACTTATTGAATTGCTTATCCTCCCTCTGCTTATTTAATCTTTGCGGATACGAAACTTGAGGGTGAATTGGTGGTATTGAACTCTTGAACTTCTCCTCTGACCCTGCTTTGTCTTTCTCTTTCTGCTGTTCCTCAGAATTTTTCAAATTTTCTTCCTCAACATTAATCTGTTATGTATCGCACGGCCGTGCGGCCTCCCTTTGTAATTCAGGCATGGGCGCACGACTGTCAGTTCCTGTAGTATTCTTCCCAGATCTTAATGTGTTCGCTTGACACTTCTCTTCCCGTCTCTTCTAGGATTTACCTCTGTATTACTTGGCAAAGAACCCTGGGGTCTGTTGTTAAGCATGCTCGCCATCTGCCCCATTTGAGTTTCAAGATTCTTGATAGCCACTGCTTGGCTTTTGATCATAACTTCCGTTTTTGCCATGTATTTCAACATCATCTCCTCCATTTCTGATTTCTTTTGGATGAAAACTATGGCTGAGATGACTGGGGTTCAAACTGTTGGTTCGGCTGAAACTAATTCTGCTGATTTCCTTGGTTATTTGACCAACTAAAGTTTGGATGATTTTGGTTGCTGGGGTGGTATGTGTTCTAAAACTGACCTTGATCTTTCCTGTAATTTCCCACATACTGTACTGACTCCGACCTGATAGCACACTGATCTGTCAAGTGTGACCCTGCACAAATCTCACATACGAAGGCAACTATTTTCGTCCTACTTTCTGCCAAAGTATCTATTTTCTTTGCCATCGCTGCCATCTGTGCTGCCAACTGAGTGATAGCATCTACCTCCAACACACCTGTAACCTTGGGTTGTGGCATCCAAGCTGTAGGATTCTGGTAATCATTTGCAGCCATAGTCTAGATAAGTGTATAGGCCTCGTCATAGCTCTTTGCCCATAATGCCCCTCCTGCAGCTGCATCTACAATCGGTCTCGACTGCCATCCCAAACCATTGTAAAATGAGTTGATCACCATCCAATCTGACATACCGTGATGCGAACACTTCCTTAGCATCTCTTTATATCTCTCCCATGCTTCATATAAGGACTCGCCCTGTTGTTGCTCAAACTGAGAGATAGCCGTCCTCATCTTTGTAGTCTTAGCCATTGGAAAGAACTTGGCTAAAAATTTCTGTGCTAAATCCTCCCATGTAGTGATTGACCCTGACGGCAAAGAATGTAACCAACTTCTCGCCTTATCCCTTAATGAAAATGGGAATAGCCTTAGTTTGATAGCATCCTCCGTCACACCGTTGTATCTGAATGTATTACAAATCTCGATGAAACTCAACAGGTGTTCATTCGGATCATCCATAGCAGCACCCCCAAACTGTACCGAGTTATGCACCATTTGAATAGTGCCCGGTTTAATCTCAAAGGTATTGGCTGCTATCGCCGGTCTGACTATGCTAGACTATAGTCCATTTATGTTTGACATGGAATAGTCCCTTAGAGCCCGATGCTCTTCTCTTTGCTCAATTCTCTGCTCTTTTGCCATAATAGATGTTGTACTTTCTAACTGAGCTTGCAAATTTCTCCGCACACTTGCTTTCCAACCTCTTCCGTTAATGTTACCCTGTGCTGGCGTTAATTCTGAGTTGGATGATCGAGTGTGCATAAAACTCTACAAGTACCTGAAACTAAAAATAAAACAAAAATAGAAATGAGAAACGATCAGAATTGTTAAAGTCATACAATATAGCTTTAAACTAATGATAATTATTTAAATTAAAACGCCTTTCCCCGGCAACGGCGTCAAAACCTTGTTGCCACTTTTTCAGTTCTGGTAAAAGAGCTCTAACTCATGCAAGCATACATGTGTCAACAAGTAATACAGAGTAAGTAGAGTATCGATCCCACAGTGAAAGTTGTCAAATTTAAACTACTATGCATCAATTAAATCACTATATTTATATGCTTAAACTAATAACTAATTTTGGTGAATTACTCTAATGGCGAATAATAACTAAAACAAGAATAAAAATGGAATAAACCAAGTCTGGAAATAATGGGATCCTAACTTCATTTAATATTTCATGTAATTACCACTATCATGCAAGAATTGTTCACATATCACAGGAAAGTAGCCAAGAGCACTAATAGAGTCCTAACCATTTTTCAATGCACTATGACCTACTTACACAGCATCCACAGATGATAGACTCCATGTAATCGTCAATATAACCAAAATCACTATATGTCTATGTGAAATTGCAATCATACTGAATTTAAGCACAAGCCCTTATTTTAACTCACACGGTGAAACAGTATATGTCTATCTGGTTCACAAAATACACGAGCCATGCAAAATAACCCCATATTCGCATGCCATCATGATTACAATCCATACTTGCATGTTCATTGTCAATTCCATACAAGTACTGAGACGAATGGTGATCAAGCATTCATACATGCAAAACAATCATGATAGAAATCCCATATGATATGTAAAACAGCCCTAACATTCAAGCATACAATTAAACTACATATCAAAATCCGTTAGAATCCCATAATGGAGTTTAGTTCATGACTGAACCAAAAGCCATTATGGGAGCAAATCAAAACATGGCTAATAAGCAAACAATTGAAAGATGAAGGATAGAAATGATCAAACCCAGTTGCTGAATATAAACCAATGTTAATGATCAAATCCTCATAAAATTCCAGCAAAATAATAATAGTAATCTACAATGATAGAGAATCCCAAGAAGAATTGGAAAAGTAGGCGTTTTGGCTTCGTTCTATGTTGGAATCTCCCTCAAGGTGTAAACCCTAGTTACTATGATGAAAATACGTCAAAAGTTATCAAAAATACGTCTGACACCAGTCAGATATCATTTTAATCAATTACAACCATTTTAATTAAAAAATAAAATAAAACAAATCAGTAGCTTCAGGCCTCGCGCGCGGCCGCGAGCCCCTCTAGTATAAATCTCGCTCGGGTGTGCGATTTGCAGTGTGTCAATTTGTCTGGCCGGGTGCTCGCGCGGGCGCGCGTCTCCAAGCTTGTCATGTCGTGCGGCCGCGTGGCTAGCAGTCTGCGTATTCTGGTTCTGCTGCTGCACTGATTTGCTCTACTGTTCCTTCCTTTTTCCTTCCATGCTCAGTCTTCTACTCTACTTTCTCCTCATGCCACGCATATCCCCGCTTGTGCCTCGTTTCACGCGTCCATTAGCTTCGTGTCCTCTAATACCACCAAATTAGGCCAATTCCTGCACTTTTTCACTAAAAGGAGTTTTAAGTAAATGCAATGCAAAATAACAAGAAATTCAACTAAAACACAATAAAATGTACTTGAGATGGGCATAGTTCGCATGAATTGGTATTCAATAAGTAGGTATAAAACTCACTTATCAGTTACTCACTTCCAAAGTATGAAAACGGGCCAGCTCAACTTCTGAATTGAAGCTGATGAGTGGTAGATTTCCTTGTTCAATACATTCTGACTCAGCGTTGATAGTGACTAGGCTATTTTTGATAATGTATTTATGTTGTTGATGTAGTGTAGAAGGGACGACTCCAGCCATGTGGATCCATGGTCTCCCCAATAGTAGGTTGTATCCTGAATCTATCTTGAGGATGTGGAAGAATACATTGAATGTGTTTGCACCAATCTCAATTGGCAGGTCAATCTGTCTGACAGAATTTCATAGGGTTCCATCAAAAGCTTTGATAACCGTATGGCTGCTTCAAATCCGTTTGAGATTAACGTTCATCTTTACCAAAGTGGCATAAGGACAGATATTCAGAGGTGAACCTCCATCTATCAAAACTCCAGCTAACATATACCCAGAGGACAAAACTACAATGTGCAATGGTATGTCGTCATCAGTGAAGGATATCACATTGTTGTTAAAAATGTGATCAACCAGATGTTGAAATTTTTCCTCATTCACTAATTTTGGCAAGTAGTCTTCTTCCAAAACCTTCAATAAAATCTTCTCTATGATCTTCGAAAGAGAAAACTAAGTTCAGTATTGAGATCTGATGTGGAGCTTCTCTTAAGCTTAGAACCACCTTGGCTTCATTATGGCCCATAGTGAGGAGGAATTTCTCAATTTTCTTTGTGGGAATCTTCCCCTTTTCTTTTATGGCGGGCTTCATCACCCTCTGAGGAAGATACAGTGGATTTTCTTTTGACACTGTAGCAGTAGTGTGAGATGTGGATCCTTCAACTTCTCCATAATTCCATGGGACTTTGTGTAAGCTGACAACAGGATATTGTGGCCTGAATGGTAAAGAAATTAGCTCTGGTGCAGCTACGATTATCAGCTCCTTTGAGTTGAATTATTTGTATGGGAAATGGTATGACAGTCTCATCAGCTTCAGCGGATATAACTGCTACTAATCCCTTCCGTTTGGTAGGACATGTATTCCCACTCTCGAGTAGCACAGTGTCATCGTCTGCCAATTGCAGGACACCGTTGTCAATTAGATTCTGAATAAGGTGGCGGAGTGCCCATCATTCTTCTGTGATGTGACCGCTAGAATATGAATGATATTGACATGCTCCATCAGAGTTGAACCATCTTGAATGGGGATTGATTGGAGGTAGAAGGGACGTAATCCTTCCTTCGTTGATTAGCATCTGAAATATCTCCTCCATAGGTTGGCCCATGTATGTAAATTTCCTTTTATTGGCAAAATCCCGACGGGCTTTAGCACTTGATCTCTTCGCAACCTTATCCTCCATAGCTTCTCTTTCTGAAGGTTGTGATGGAGCATTCATAACAAAAGGAAGGAGATATGCATGCTCCTGGCTGACTAACTAGCATGTGACTTAATACTGATGGGTCACCAGTTCTGCCAATTGTTCAATTTGCTTACAAAGAGCTTTCATCTTTCGTTCTATAGCAAATTGGAACTTTGCGTAATCCCATCTGTCAACACTGTCTTTGATGGTTTGGGATGATTCACTGTTAAAATTGGAACTCTATTCAATGCTCCAACTAATCATGTTGACCTCTTCTTCTTTGTGTTGAGGAAGAGGGTTGTCTTGCACATGAGGTTGATCTGGTTTGGTAACCACGATCTCATCGTTGTCTATCAAATCTTGGATCTTATGTTTCAAGGTCCAATAATCTTGAGTATCATGTCAAGGTGCTCGGACATGATAAACACACTTTTGAGTAGCATTGAAACCCCTCCCATTAGGGTTGGCTGGTGGAAGAAGATGTGTGATTTTCTTCTGAGTAGTCATAAGAGTAAGAATATTCTCGAGCGAGTCCCCTAAGGGTGTGAACGTTCGAGGGCACTTTGCATCTCTACCTTTAGGCAATGGAGGGTTTGAAGGCTATGCTTGGAAAGGGGAGTAGTTTCTCCTCTGTATAGGCATGTTCTGACTGCCTTTTTGACCTTGTAGTATCAAGGAAACATCCTCCTCTTTCTTTTTATGGACCCTCAAGGGGTTGTTTCCATAATATCCGGATTGGATGTGCTCAGCATCTGCTTTAAGAGCGGCTAGGTCTTGAATCTTTCCTGACTTCAACCCCATCTCAGCCATCTCTTCGTGCTTGATCATTTTAGAAAATGGTTTGCCAATACCATCAAAAACTCTTTCATAGAAAGGAGCTTCTTGTATGTCTATGAAAGTCATGACCATTTCTGACTCTGTCATAGAAGGAATAACTTGAGCAGCAAGGCACCTCCAACTTTGAGGGTACTCTCTGAAAGACACATTAAACTGTTTCTTGACCTTGGTAATCTGGTACCGGTCAAGAGCCATCTGAGATTGAAAACTATATTGAGTGAGGAAGGCATGAGCTAGCTCTTCCCAGCTATGGATCTTTGAGTTGTCTAATCTGGTATACCATGAACGGGCTTCTCCAGTCAAACTCTTCTGGAACAGCTGCATTATGAGCTTCTCATTTTTCGCATAAGATCCAAGTTCTCTAATGAACACCTTCAAATGTGTGTAAGGATCCCCTAATCCATCATACTTTTCAAATTCAGGGGTTTTGAATTTCTTTGGATAATGAACACCAGGAAATATGCAAAGGTTAGCATATGAAACACTTCCATGTGTTCCAATCCCTTTGAGAGAACAGATAGTTTCTTCTATTTGAAGGACCTTCTTCCTGATATCACCTGTGTCTGGATCTCCTTTGAGATGGGTGTTTTCAGGATCTTTGTTGGTCGTATCGAACTAAGGTTCTAGATTTGTTTTATCCAAACCTTGTGTTCCTCCTTGTGTAGAGGATTCTGTATGTATAGGAATTTTTGAGCCCTGAGTAGACTGATGTAAGTCTTTAAGCAGAACAACCAAATCTGTAATTTGTTTACTTAATCCGTTAAATTCTTCTCGAGAAATGGGATTAAACTGGTCAGATGAAGGCATGATTGGCTGCAGGCTCGTGGCCTTTTTGGATTTTGAGCGGGTAACAGACCCAATTATTTTCGTACAAAAGACTTATGTAGTTTAGTCTTAGGGATAATGCAAATTTTTATATGCTATGTGATATATTCGTGTGAGGAATATTATCCTGTAAAACGGATGTTAATTGATAGCATATACAGATATTCTTCATATTTTTCATTACATAAAGATGAACATGGAATAAAATTACAAGTAAATGCTTTTAAAAGTAATTGAAAGTGGAAAGTATGAAGAGACTTTCCTCCACATTTGGTTTATCAGAGGCTAACCTATCTTAGGGTTACTCTCGCAGCTTTTTGGCATGAAGGTCCCCAGATCATCGTAATCTACTTGATGGTAAGTTAATACTGTCTTTCAACTGGAGCGAATCTGGGTGGTGCCTTTTCTGAGCCTCGTTGGAATTAGTCTCCCTACGAGTACAGTAATCAAACACTGACATAATATCCTCTTGGTGGAGGAACCACACAACATACATTCACATACAACGTGTCTCACCGTTTATGAAAATAATGACATGTGCGAAGCACTAATATCACAGATAGATATATTGCAGTTCAGTAAGTAAATGCATTCGTACACATTCATTCACACACAAGCATATAACAGTTTTGAAAAGCTTGTAGTAGCGGCTTAAACCCTCTTACTGGTGTCCCCAGCAGAGTCGCCACCTGTCGACGTCGGGATTTTTATTTGTCCCTTTTCGTTTCTTGTTCTTTGGTGTTCTCATGTTATATAAGATTTGTTTAAAAAAACAAGTGAAAAAGGTCCGACATGTATAATGTCGACGATTTGACTGTAAGAGTCGCCAGTTGGTGTTTTTAACTGGTTACACTAACGCAACCGAGAAAAAGTTTGCACATTGACCCAGTGATGTGACACTACTAAACGGGTCTATGAAACTGAGATTCATTTGGATCCGGGGGTTTGATTATGCGGAGGGAAGGTGTTAGGCACCCCCCGACATCCGTGTTGCCACGGTGACCACCACTTTTCAAGAAACTATTATATGAATGTTTGTGTGTGTGTGTGTGTGGATCAATGTGCAATTTATTTGGAAGTAGTGCGAGGCCTCGTTCACACCTATATACAAAGCGTTTGAATTTGTATGAAAAATTCAGTTTTAAACATGATATAGCGGCGAAGTTTTGTAAAAGAGGTTTTTCAAACCCTGTGCTCAATAGTAATTGAGACCTTTTCATACTTCTATTTTATTATTAAATGTCCAGCTTGTTTGATTTTATTTTCAAAATGTGAAGCATGTTCGAGAAAATAATATACAGCAGTGCCGAACTCCTCATGGGTATGACAGCCATATAAGGAAATTCAAACACTGTAAATAATGTACAAGCTGCTAATAGCTGAAAAAGTCCATCATGGGAACCAAATCTAGATTCAGTAGACTGAATCTATGATCACATGATTCCTAGGCTCACATGATGCCGCAGTTTATATGAAAAGCAATAAGCAGTTATATGTATAAAAGCTGTAAATATATATATACAGACATGATCAACCCCCATGAAGCACCTCCATGGGGGATCAGAAACGTAAATATATAAAAGCGCTAAATATATATATAGAGACATGATCAACCACCATGAAACACCTCCATGGGGGATCAAAAATATAAATAAAGCAGTAAATGTGATCAACCGCCACGAAGTAAACTCCAGACGGGACGAAATGTAAATAAAGCAGTAAAGACGATCAACCGCCACGAAGTAAACTCGAGACGGGATAAAATGTAAATAAAGCAGTAAAAGGCCACGAAGTAAACTTCAGGCTTGACAGAACTGTAAATATATATATATATATATATATATATATATATATATATATATATATATATATATATATATATATATATATATAAGTAGTAAGAACACCGGATATAAAATCCAGGCTCATCAAACAGAGTTCGACAATAGTTCATATATATATATGTATATATATAAAATCAAGTAAACGCTCCGGATGTAAAATCCAGGCTCATCAGATATAATCTGACAATAGTTTATATATATAAGTATTTATATATATATAAGCAAGTAAACGCTCCAGACATAAGTATAGGCTCAATCGAGGCATAACTCGATAATGTTAGTCTATATATAAAAATATATACATATATAAGTATATATATATATACAGACAAAAATGAAAATCACCGACCGAAGTCTGGGCATACACACAACACGACTCTCAATGTGAAGAATAGTATGTGCAAAGATGAAGAGAAAGGCTTTATAGAGTGTGAGAAGGCTTACAGTGGGCTGTCAAGGCAAGCTTCTATAACTCTAGATGGATAAACTCTCAGCTCCCGTCGGTAAAATATATCTATATGTGAGCTAACAGGTGTTTAAAATGAGAAAGCACTCAATATGGGTGTGTACAGAGTAAATTGGACAGGGCTTTCTCGCCTCTTTTTCTCTTATAAATGGCCACCCCAAGCTCTATATTTATAGAGCTGGGAGCCGCAGGTGTACCTGTGGCAGCCGTAGATGCACTTGCGGCTGCCCGGGGTGCCCTGGGCTCCGTGGATCCCGCCGTCTCAAAGTACGTGCACTCGTGCAATGTGATGTCCGCTCGAACTTGCAGAACTTCAATTCGAGCATTCGAACGAGGTGTACAAGACCTTCTTCGGACCACTTTTGTCGAGAGTTACGAATGACATGGGATTAGAGATTGTACGAAGTCAGGAAGAGGGGACCATGCCCATGGTCTTCAACCTTCAAATTCTATCCAGTGTACTGGCCACGCGTAATAGTCACTCGGGATTGGAACTCCTTGGCTCTTGTGGGACATTGCTGTGTTGAAATGTATATATAAAATGTTGAGACGACGCGCTAGGGTTGAGGTGGCAAGATGACAATTTTCCCCTCATTGGGGTTATCTCCAGTTTGGGTTAATAGCAGATGTTGCTCAGGGTTACATCTGAGATTAGACTGCTGCAAGTGTTTGAATTCCGCAAGGTCATCTGTAAGTGTGTCTGTCTTCCCGGTGTTAGCTCAGGATCTTTGGAATGAGTGCCTTGGCAGGAGGTCTGAGATTGAAGCTGATTGCATGCATTTGAAACAAGCATTTCCAGAGTTATCGCTGGAACTGCAACAACATTCCTTAGGGTTATCGCCAAGGACAAAACTCAGAGTTATCTCTGAGGTTGGAATTGATACTCCCGGTGTGTGTTCCGGGGTTGAGACTAAACTTCCGATAGTATCCGAAATGAAAGTGAGTTGTCTTCTAGGGTTATCTCCGAAAGACGAATCTGTCCTCCTACAATGTTAGTAATAGGTGTGCAGAAAATTTCGAGTGTCTACAACACCCAGCCATTTGATTCAGCATATGATTTTGTTGTGTTAGGTTTATTTGTTTCGTTTCAGTTCTTTTTGTTTCATTTCATTTAATTGAGTTAGTTATTTCGGTTCATTATTTATTTTCTATATTCGTACTGGGCATTTGGCTCATGCTGTGTTTTTCTTCCGGCAGGTAATCAGGGGGATCAAGGGCAAGTGTGACGAGAGCTCCCTTCTATCCAATGGTTTTGATATATTTTGTTAGGCCATACATTGATTTATTTAGAGTTGGCATTTATTATGGGTTGTCTTAAAACATTTAATTAGTATGAGATTATCCTTTTGTAGTTTAGAGCCTTGTTATATATTCGTTAGTTCTGTTTTGTTTTGAGTAACCTCTCTTTCTATTTCGGAAAGGGGGTGTTACAACCAATTTACTACCACTTTCATAAATAGATAATGCATTCATTTCCTATCATCGAAACTTAATATAATAATAATAATAATAGAAACATAATAATAATAATAATAATAATAATAATAATAATAATAATAATAATAATAATAATAATAATAATAATAATAATAATAACATAGAGTATTGGAATAATAAAAATAAATCGTAATATAATAATAGTTTATAGATTTTGGGGGAAATGTAAAGTTTTAATATAAAGACTAATCTTTGCGAGAAATGAACAGCTAGGCTCGTGGTGCTTAGGTGGTCATATGACGAGAGTTTGGAGCTGGAGGTTGCGAGTTCGAATTTGTTTAGTAGCAAATAGTTGGAAACAATTCTTTTATCGACCGGAATTTTTTTCAATTTTTTATTGCCAGCCGTGACAAGCTGTACCGGCCGGGATTTAAATTATTTTTATTCCCAACCTTTATAACCTGTACCGATCGACCTTTATTTTATTTTTTTATTCTATTTTAATGTGCTGAGTTTTGACATGTGATACCCCCAAATCTGGTACTTCCATTTCCACAGGATTTGGTGTTCACTGTACAAACTTCATTCATCTATCTACCCATAAATAAATACAAACCATGCAATAGATAGAAATAATAATAAATCTCCCCTTATGGGGTTACATCAACTACATAATAATTAAATCCCAGGTTACTCTAACCTTAAATCATCTGTGTGGAAACAAAAACAAATAAGTCTTAAGTAACATCAATTCTAACTATCATTACATAACCACATAAATAATCAATCTTCATTACTTGCTAAGCTTGCCTTTGCCTTTACTAGTGGAAGGTTCGTCAGCTCTTTCATTCTTAATTGTAATGTTATTATTACGCAAGAGTGAACACGATTGCCCACAAGTATAACAATATAACAATAAATAATAACATGCGAAAAAAAAATAATAACTTCGAATATAAAAGCTCAACTTTTGAATCAAGAATGAATAACAAGAATCAAAAGGAAATTTCTGAGGGTCATAAGACCTTGAACTATGTCCTAGGTTGTTAAGGGTTATACTTGAAACCTTTAACAGTCATAAAACTATGGACCTTTCTTCTCGTACTTAGGGGGATCAGCCCTTAGTACCATACTGTGCACAATATCTTAACGCTAAAGCGTAAATAATACCCTATACAGGGTTGTTCATCTCAGTTTGACATTCGAGTCTGCACCAAAGGAAATTTTGTTTGGATAATACATCAAGGGTTCTGAAATTTAGAACGCTCATCAACTATGGACTAGTCAAATCGATAAGGGTTCGCTAGTCTAACAAGGTTTAACAATAATTGATAACTTAACTTGAATAGAATCTCAAAAGGTATACAATGGAATAAATATTGTATAACAGCATCATGTTTGAAAGATTAATAAACTTTAATATACAAAACAGACTTGATCAATAATAATGAGAACTTGCGCAATGTAGAAAGGTGAATTAATCAACTTATATAAGGATAACAAGTAGGGTTAGGAAACTTGCCTCGTGCGTAGATTACACTTTAACTAAGCACGTTCTTCGAATTTAATCATACATACCATTCATATTCACAATACCAGTTAATTATAACTTAACTATATTCACAATACCAGTTAATTGTAACTTAACTAATCATCAATGATCATTCCTTTGTCTAAACTCGAATTTATGACTATACTTAGTCAATTACTACACTTATTGTCAAAAATTAGATTTCACGAACAATAAGCTAACTATGCATTCGATCATTCAATTTACACGTAATTGTGTTATGGACGTGTTAAGAATTTATTTTAACACCTCATTATATGTCTAACAAGTTTTTATGTTCATTACTATAAGTTACTAACACATTGCTAGACTTGAACATTTAAAAAAATATATTTTCTGGACATTCTGCTAAGTGGCGCTGCGGCGCCACTTTTGTAATGGGTCTTGGCGCTGCGGCCTGGTACTTGGCGCTGTGGCGCGAGAAATGAACTGGGAGTTGGTGCCGCGGCCCAAAACCCCAGACTCTGAATTTCTAGTTCGCGAAGAACACAGAATTCAGCGAAATCAACACTTCTTAAACACTAATTTCACCAAATTACACATACCCACATGTTATAATTCATATATAATCATTACCCAACAATTATAGAATGATTTTAACACATTAAAACATATAATCACAGAATTAAAATATATAAATTTCACTATTCTTTGTGTTCTTGAAGGTTTTGAACAAAAATCATGAAAATTAATACTACAGATTCGTTATAAGGCCAAATCCAACCATTTAAACTTTGGTCTCTTCGTAATAACATGCATAATAAAATAAGAGTGTAAATTTTACGAAAACGTTTATGTTTGACATACTAAAATTACGTATAAGGGTCATAAGGCCAAAACCCAAACTCTGTAAATTTTAAAATAACAAGTCATCGTATTATGAAAGTTATGATATGGAATCATGCATATATATATATATATATATATATATATATATATATATATATAACATGTTATGCTACTCAAATTATTACATATATACATATAACAACACAATTTTCCAAATTTACAGAGATTCACAGAATACTTTAAGCCATATTCATAAAAACTAAATGACGTGAAATAGAAATTGGGTTGAAGAGAATTACCCAAGCGTATAGTGAAATAATAGGAGATGAATTCCTTTTGATTCTTCCTGACTCACACAGACCTCTTAACAACTCTCTCTGATTTTCTCTCTGTGATATCTCTAGCTCTCAATTAACTTAAATGAAGAATACGTAAGTTGAACTCAACTGAGCCTTTATGCGCAGAGTTAAAGTCAGTTATTCCATTCGTGGTTTAACTGCCCCCAACTCCTCCTAAGGCCTCATTTGGATAGCAATCTAGGTTCAAAACTCTTATTTTAATAAAGCCTTTTATCATATAGTTTGAAAATATCACACTCCTTATAAAATAAATCCAATATTTTATTTAATTTATTTTAAATAAAATATAATAATTTCTCATAAATTCACATAGTCACATAATTAAATTTATCGTTAATAAATAATGTCAAATTATTAACTCTCTAATTAATAATTAAATTAATTAAAATACCAATAGGCTTATTAAATATTTCTTTTAATACAATAAGCTCACATAATGACATACTTCGAATAATAATTATTCTCCACATTAATTTAATAAATGTAACATATATAATTAAATTAATCTACCACAATTGCATCAAATAATTACTTAATCCAATAATTAAATCATCGAAAAATATTTATTTAATTCAATAAATATTAAAAATTAATTTACAAAAATCTCGTTCGTCACATCTTTCCCCCCTTAAAAGGATTCTGTCCCCAGAATCACTACTCAATAAATTCGACCCGTTACATTCTCCCCCCTTACAAAGATTTTGTCCCCAGAATCGCTTACACATAATTTAAGTAAATAAATGAGGGTAATTCTTCATCATATTCTCTTCGAGTTCCCACGTAGCTTCTTCAGCGTTGTGATTCCTCCAAATTACCTTAACAGAAGGTATTACTTTATTTCTCAAAATTTGTTCTTTTCGGTCAACAATTTGAATAGGAATTTCTTCGTAAGACAAGTCATTTTCAAAATGTAGGGGTTTGTATTCAATGACGTGCTTGTAGTAGGGTTTGTAGGGTCGTAGGACTGAGACATGGAAAACGTTGTGGACATTCTCTAGAGCTAGAGGTAAGGCTACCTCATAAGCAACTTCTCCGACCCTTCTCAGAACTTCAAAGGGTCCAATGAATCTTGGGCTTAATTTCTCTTTCTTTCCAAACCTGATCTTTCCCTTCCAGGGAGAGACCTTTAAGAACACATAACTACCCGGTTCAAACTCAACATTCTTACGGTGTGGATCGGCGTATTTCTTCTGTGTATCTTGAGCTGCTGTCAATCTTGTTCGAATCACTTTGACTATTTCTGCTGTTTTCAATGATATTCTATTACTGATTGCTCCCTCCATTTCTATTGGGGATGGAATTGTCAATAAAGGTCTCTACTGAACCGCCTTGATGTCTACTCGAACGGTAGTTTACAAAGTTTTCATCACCGGATCTTTCTCGATGCTATGCTAGGGTTGTCCCCAATGACTTGAAATGTCCATCAGTGCTATTGAGACTGATTCGAAAACATGTTTTAGAGATACTTTCAAGATCCCTACTGGGGAGATTTCATCTGTCTGATACCATTGGATTTTAATGTTGAGGCTGTCACCAATGTTCTTTATCTTTAGATGTGCTTTCTGACTTTATTTTCGCCAAAGATGTTCCTCTCTTTTTGCAAAACTCTCTGGGGATTATTGATGTTTATCCTGATGATAACTTGCCTTGGTTGCCATCATTGGATTCTTCCTTCCATTACACTGGGATTGTCACCACCACACTGGCTTTCTATCAAGTTGATGTCGATAGCTCTACTGGAGATATAATTTTTTTGCTTGCTTTCCCAGCATCCTCATAATAATTCCTCAAACGGTAGTTTTGTGAAGGTTGACCATCACCGAGTTTTCTCTATGCCTACTTGAACAGTAGTTTACAATGGTCTAAAGATCACTGAACCTTTGTAGTGCCTCGGCTGGGGATTTATATAAGAGCTTCCATCATCGCTCCCCGAGGAAGATAGTTTTCCACAGTTTTCATCACCAGATCCTTCCTGATGCTAAGTTGGAGTTGTTGCCAATGATTTGCAATACCAGATACTCTGCCCTTTGTCGATGTCGAAATTTTTAATGTCCCTTTTCTGTTCTTGACTTTTGGTGTTCTCATGTTAGGTGAGATTTGTTTAAAAAACAAGTTGTGAAAAGGTCCGACATGTATATGTTGACGATTGGACTGTAAGAGTTGCCAGTTGGTATTTTTAAATGGTTGCACCAACTCAACCGAGAAAAGGTTTTCACATTAACCCAGTGATATGACACTACTTAACAGGTCTGTGAAACTGAGATTCGTTAGGGTCCGGGGGCTTGATTATGCGGAGAGAAGATGTTAGGCACCCCCCGACATCCGTGTTACCACGATGGCCGCCACTTTTCAATTAAACTATTATATGAATGTGTGTGTGTGTTGGTCAATGTGCAGTTATTTGGAAGTAGTGCTATGCCTCATTTGCACCTATATACAAAGGATTTGAATTTTTTATAAAAGTTAAGTTTTAACAAGATATAGCAGTGACATTTTGTAAAAGAGGGTTTTCAAACCCTTATGCTCAATAGTAATTGAGGCCTTTGATACTTTCATTTTATTATATGTTCGGCTTGATTACTTTTATTTTTGAGATGCGAGGCATCTTCGAGAAAATAATATACATAGCAGTGTCGAACCCCTTGTGGGCATGAGAGCCATCTAAGGAAATTAGAAACACTGTAAATAATGTACAAGCTGATTACAACCGAAAATGTCCACCACGGGAACCGAATCTAGATTCAGGAGACTGAATCTGTGATCACATGATTCCTAGGCTCACATGATGTAGCAGTTTGTATGAAATGTGACGCCCCCAATATAGGTATAAATTACCCATTTTGAGTCGCCAGATATCACACTATAAAAATCAAATACAAACTTCATTTATACAACTGTTGAACTGTCGTATAGAATACGACCACAGTTAACTGTGTGTTTTAACACAAATGTATGTAACTCTCATGGTACCTCGACCACAACATTACAATGATACTTTACATAAAAGTATAGTCAAAAACTGTTTTAGGAATTAAAATCTTTGGGAAGTGCTCAATGAAACCTTCGTACATGGGAGGCCATGCGTCTAGGTTATGATAGATATCATATGTCCACAAAATTATACTTGGTTGACCCAATAGACCCCAAAGAAAAACGAGAAGATTACTATCATCTTCTTTCCAATGGTGAGTCTTCTCTTGGCATATAACTATCTCCACTGTCTCCAAGTGGAAATTATATTTCAAATAAACTCCAAGATCATATAGGTAGTGCTCGTTGATATACTCAGCAAGTGGATGTGCACAACCCTGTCTTATGATAACACGAGGTTGTATGTCATTAGACATCTTGTATGATAGTGGCAAAACACCCTTCCAAAGTTGGGTTCACCTCACCTTATTTGGTTCACCAAAATTAAATACCAAATAACATATACAATACGATACACTTATCTAAAGTTCTCAATAAAATTATTTCCATACTATTTAGGGAGAACCTCAACAGCTATAGACCACTGTTTTATTTCCCTGTTATCCTCGCTCGACCTAGCTACATTCTTATTACCTGAAAGGAATTGTGAAGCAAAAGGGTGAGCATAACTAGCCCAGTAAAGAATATCATGACTAAAGATAATTACATTATCAATAGTTTTTATTAATAATAACTCAGAGATTTAGAACATATTGTAGATGATAAAACTTTTCAACCATAGTTGCAGCAAAATGAGCAATCCATTAAAAGAGTCAAATGGACCATCAGATCTATTATCTTCTCCATGTTAAAAGTCCACCAATAATGTTTTATCCCTGTAACATTAATCAACAATTCTTGTCCACAATCATATGAATAACTCATAATCATAATTGTGATTCTGAATTCCTTTTCACACCTAGGACGAAGATAATTTTCATCACCTATCTTCACCTGAAACATCAAAAGTCATGGTTATACCAAATCACAATTTCTACTCATAATCATACTAATTAATTCATCTTTGTACTACGGCCAAAGATATTCATTATTATCACATCTATGAATTAATATTTCATTGTTGAGACTCAGCTCAATAATTAATCCACATCATCAAATCATCCCTGCACTACAGGCCAAGGATATTCTTTAGTATCACGACCACAAATTATCCATGCACTACGGCCAAAGATAATCGTATTTTCATCAACGGTCCTGATCATGCTATAAAACAATTCATCTTCGCACCATTGGCCGAAGAGAATCCATAGTCATAATTATACCAAAAACTGTCCATCAATGCACTACGGCAAATGAGGATTTTTACCACATCATTCGTCACATTACGATCATGATTATATCGAATCACGCCAATTCTATCTATGCACTACAGGCCAAAGATGACTTTTATCACATCATTTGCAACATTACGGTCATGATTATACCGAATAATCCCTGGTCATAATCATACCAAGTCCATCTATGCACTCCAGGTCACAAATGACTTTCAACATAATATAAACATGAGGATGATGACAATATTATAAGTATTAATCAAACGAAATCAAGGATAAATATTAAAGACTTTAAATTTATCCAAATATTATCCATCATTTAATAAACTCATGATCTAATATTGTTAATATTATAACAATATTTAATTACTTCTTAAACTTATAAACAATTTATTTCAATTGTTACACTTTACCAAATAATGCATGTAACCATTCAAAAATGTCATACTCATAAGATTTTATCACCAATGATCAAATCACTCATCAAAAATCTACACATACGTTATATAGGGCTTTCAAGCCATAAAATCCTATTAACCAATTTTTCAACTTCACATAACATATTTAATTCATATGTTCGTAACTAAACTATTTTCATGAAAAATACCAAATCAGTCCCAAAAATTATTTTTTTCTGGAATTTAGCATAATATACTCACATATTGAACATATATTTTTCTCGGAATTTTTAAAATTCATTTACTATTTTTCAAAAATCAATTTCTAATTAATTCCTTAAGAAATTAGTTACCTCAAGGTTAACTCTAGAAATTCCCAAATCTAGGCAGGATATTACACATGTTAACGTGAGCTTCCAGTTTAAATTTCATGGTCATCAGAGTTATAGAACTCCGGTTATAGCATTTTTCGTCAGAAAAACCTAAATATTGAAATGGTCATAACTTGCTCATTTTAATTCGGAATGAGCTCATTTTTGGACAGGAGGTACTTTATACCAAATACTTTCATGTCCTAAAACGCCGAAATTTTTCTCACAAATTAAGTGTCCGAAACAGCCCTTTTAAAATCTGGACAGTAGTTATTTTCGATTTTTGCAGCTTTTGACTCTTTTGCTAAAATCAGTCCACACGAAAATCTACAACACCTTTTACAGTGATTTCACTTGAATAATTTAGGACACTCATAGATCTAACTCTAGAACTTGACCACACTCAAAAATTTGAAATATAATAGGAGATATGGTCAATTGAATTTCATGTTCTATTTTTACTAAAATCTGATTTTTCAACCCTTTGTGATTTTTAAGAAACATTCATGTTTTCACATAATAACCAACATAAATTATCATAACACTTACTAATACCACATATATCCATGATTTTCATTAGTCAAATGCTTTTATTATGACTTTCATCATAATCCATGTAAACAGATTATTTCCACAATTTAACAAGGAATGAAATACAAAGGATCATTCACCATGCATGCGGTAATCCACATAGACAGGTTATTCTAATAGAATAATAAAGAATGAAATAACAGAAGGATTCACCATGCATGCGATAGAGACCGCATAAACAGGTTATTCCCAACAGAATAATAAAGACAGAACCAGGTCCGGCGTAAAATGCACAGACATGATATTCCAACAGAATAGTAAAGACGGAACCAGGTCAGACGAAATTCGCACCGACAGGATATTCTAATAGAATAATAAAGAATGGAATAACAATAGAAATCACCATGCATGCGATAGATCGCACAGATAGGTTATTCCAACAGAATAATAAATAATGGAACCAGGTCAGGCGTAGTACGCACCGACATGATATTCCGACAGAATAATAAAGAATAGAATAACAACAAAAATCACCAGGTATACGATAATCCGCGTATACAGGTTATTCCAATAGAATAATAAAGAATGGAATAATAACAGAATTCACCAGGTATATGGTAATCCGCGTATGCAGGTTATTCCAACAGAATAATAAATAATTAAATAACAGAAGTTCTCTTCATGAATACAAAAAAAATAATACCCCTTACGAGTACAACAAATAATATCCCTTACCTTTGAAAGAAGAGTATTTTGACTGGTAGGGCGAGGATATACTCGAAGAAAACTTGTACTATACTCAAAGCTTTCTTAAACTCTAAAGAAATACGCTCAAGATTATAGAAGAAGAATTCTCTCTATAGTTTCTCTCTCTAGAGTTTCAGTGAATTCGTAAGAAATAATGAATGAATGAGCTATTATTTATAGAAGAATGAACTGCATAGTAACTAATTCATGAACGGTCCAGATTGATTTACTTTAAATGGACGATCCAGATTTAAAGAAAAATCTTTTAAATAAAATATAATTTATTCTATTTATAATCTAATAAAATGAATAACTTTATAAAAGTATTCTGTTTTATATAAAAAGATTTTACTATGCAAAATACTATGCAGACACTATGCAATACTATGCATAATAAAATATAATATATTCTAATTATTGTCTAATAAAACAGATAACTTTATAAAAATATTCTGTTTTATATAAAAAAAATTACTATTAGCCTAATAAAATGAATAACTTTATAAAAGTATTCTGTTTTATATAAAAAGTATTTCTATTTTATTACATTAATAATACTAATAAAACAAAACCTCGTCATCACTTACTTTAAAAAAATTTCAAATGTAACCCTTAACTTTAAACTTTTATCAATTTAATTATTTACCAAAATAAAAAAATTGAATACTTTTATTTCATAAAATTCGGGGACTCACAATCTCCCCTCCTTATGAAATTTCGCCCTCGAAATTTACGTACGTACCTAATATTCGAAGAGATGAGAACACCTTGCTTTCTTTTCATATTGTACCTTTCCGGTAATTTCCTCGCTATCATGATTTTTCCATTTCTCATCTCCTGTATTTCAGTTATCATTCTAGAATATAGCTTCAAAACAAAGGTTAATTGACATATCATAATTTGTCAACTTATCAAGTAAACAATTTTAGCTTAGGTAAGTCACACACTAAAGAAGTATATAACTCGTCTCTCCCCTCCTAGTTCTAGACTCTTATCTCCGCCAGCGACCATATCCCTTAGCTCTGATACCAATTGTGATGCCCCCAAAATAGGTATACATTACCCATTCTGAGTCGCCAGATATCACACTATAAAAATCAAATACAAACTTCATTTATACAACTGTTGAACTGTCGTATAGAATACGACTACAATTAACTGTGAGTTTTAATACAAATGTATGTAACTCTCATGGTACCTCGACCACAACCTTACAATGATAGTTTACATAAAAGTATAGTCAAAAACTGTTTTAGTAATTAATATCTTTGGGAAGTGCTCAATGAAACCTTCGTACATGGGAGGCCATGTGTCTAGGTTATGATAGATATCATATGTCTACAAAATTATCCTTGGTTAACCCAATAGACCCCAAAGAAAAATGAGAAGGTTACTATCATCTTCTTTTCAATGGTGAGCCTTCTCGTGGCATATAACTATCTCCACTGTCTCCAAGTGGAAATTATATTTCAAATAAACTCCAAGATCATATAGGTAGTGCTCGTAGATATACTCAGCAAGTGGATGTGCACAATCCTATCTTATGATAACACGAGGTTGTATGTCATTAGACATCTTATATGATAGTGGCAAAACAACTTTCCAAAGTTGGGTTCACCTCACCCTATTTGGTTCACCAAAATTAAATATCAAATGACATATACAATACGACACCCTTATCTAAAGTTCTCAATAAAATTATTTCTACACTATTTAGGGAGAAACCTCAATAGCCATAGACCACTGTTCTATTTCCCTATTATCCCCGCTAGACCCAGCTACACTCTTATTACCTGAAAGAAATTGTGAAGCAAAAGGGTGAGCATAACTAGCCCAGTAAAGAATATCATGACTAAAGATAATTACATTATCAATAGTTTTTATCAATAATAACTCAGAGATTTAGAATATATGGTAGATGATAAAACTTTTCAACCATAGTTGCAGCGGAACGAGCAATCTATTAAAAGAGTCAAATAGATCATCATATCTATTATCTTCTCCATGTTAAAAGTCCACCAATAATGTTTTATCCCTGTAAGATCAATCAACAATTCTTGTCCACAATCATATGAATAACTAATAATCATAATTGTGATTCTGAATTCCTTTTCGCACCTAGGACGAAGATAATTTTCATCACCTATTTTCACCTAAAACATCAAAAATCATGGTTATACCAAATCACAATTTCAGCTCATAATCATACTAATTAATTCATCTTTGCACTACGGCCAAAGATATTCATTATTATCACATCCATGAATTAATAATTTATTGTTGAGACTCAGCTCAATAATTAATCCACATCATCGAATTGTCCCTACACAACGGGCCAATGATATTCTTTAGTATCACGACCACGAATTATCCATACACTACAGCCAAAGATAATCGTGTTTTCATCAACGTTCCTGATCATGCCATAAAATAATTCATCTTTGCACCCTTGGCTGAAGAGAATCCATAGCCATAATCATACCAAAAATTGTCCATCAATGCACTACGGCAAATGAGGATTTTTACCACATCATTCGTCACATTGCGGTCATGATTATACCGAATAATCCCTAGTCATAATCACGCCAATTCTATCTATGCACTACGGGCCAAAGATGACTTTTACCACATCATTTGTAACATTACGATCATGATTATACCAAATAATCCCTGGTCATAATCATACCAAGTCCATCTATGCACTACAGGTCATAGATGACTTTCAACATAATATAAACATGAGGATGATGACAATATTATAAGTATTAATCAAACGAAATCAAGGATAAATATTAAAGACTTTAAATTAATCCAAATACTATCCATCATTTAATAAACTCATGATCTAATATTGTTAATATTATAACAATATTTTAATTACTTCTTAAACTTGTAAACAATTTATTTCAATTGTTTACACTTTACCAAATAATGCATTTAATCATTCAAAAATATCATACTCATAAGCTTTTATCACCAATGATCAAATCACTCATCAAAAATCTACACATACCTTATATAGGACTTTCAAGCCATAAAATCCTATTTACCAATTTTTCAACTTCACATAACATATTTAATTCATATGTTTGTAAGTAAACTATTTTAATGAAAAATACTAAATCAGTCCCAAAAATTATTCTTTTATGGAATTTAGGATAATATAGTCTCATATTGAACATATATTTTTCTCGGAATTTTTAAAATTCATTTACTATTTTTCAAAAATCAATTTCTAATTAATTCCTTAAGAAATTAGCTACCTCAAGGTTAACTCTAGAAATTCTCAAATCTTGGCAGGATCTTACACATGTTAACGTGAGCTTCCAGTTTAAATTTCATGGTCATCAGAGTTACAGAACTCCAATTATAGCATTTTTCGTCGAAAAAACCTAAATATTGAAATGGTCATAATTTGCTCATTTTAAGTCGGAATGAGCTCATTTTTGGATAGGAGATATTTTATACCATTTACTTTCATGTCCCAAAAGGCCGAAACTTTTCTCACAAATTAAGTGGCCAAAATAGCCCTTTTAAAATCTGGACAATAGCTATTTTTGGTTTTTGCAGCTTTTGACTCCTTTGCTAAAATCAGTCCACACGAATATCTACAACACCTTTTACAGTGATTCCACTTGGATAATTTAGGAAACTAATAGATCTAATTCTAGAACTTGACCACACTCAAAAATTTGAAATATAATAGGAGATATGGTTAATTGAATTTCATATTCTATTTTTACCAAAATCTGATTTTTCAACCCTTTATGATTTTTAAGAAACTTTCATGTTTTCACTTAATAACCAACATAACTTATCATAACACTTACTACTACCACATATACCCATAATTTTTATTAGTCCAATACTTTTATTATGACTTTCATCATAATCCACGTAAACAGATTATTTCCACAATTTAACAAGGAATGAAATACAAAGGATCATTCACCATGCATGTGGTAATCCACATAGACATGTTATTCTAATAGAATAATAAAGAATGAAATAATAGAAGGATTCACCATGCATGCGATAGAGACCGCACAAACAGGTTATTCCCAACAGAATAATAAAGACGGAACCAGGTCCTGCGTAAAACGCACAGACAGGATATTCCAGCAGAATAGTAAAGACGGAACCAGTTCAGGCCAAATTCGCACCGACAGGATATTCCAACAAAATAATAAAGAATGGAATAATAACAGAAATTACCATGTATGCGATAGACCGCACAGACAGGTTATTCCAACAGAATAATAAATAATGGAACCAGGTCAGGCGTAGTACACACCGACAGGATATTCCGACAGAATAATAAAGAATGAAATAACAACAAAAATTACCAGGTATACGGTAATCCGCGTATACAGGTTATGCTAACAGAATAATAAAGAATGGAATAATAACAGAATTCACCAGGTATACGGTAATCCGCGTATACAGGTTATTCCAACAGAATAATAAAGAATGGAATAATAGAAGTTCTCTTCATGAATACAAAAGAAATAATACCCCTTACGAGTACAACAAATAATATCCCTTACCTTTGAAAGAAGAGTATTCCGACTGGTAGGGCGAGAATATACTCGAAGAAAACTTGTACTATGCTCAAAGCTTTCTTAAACTCTAAAGAAATACGCTCAAGATTATAGAAGAAGAATTCTCTCAATAGTTTCTCTCTCTAGAGTTTCAGTAAATTCGTAAGAAATAATGAATGAATGAGCTTCTATTTATAGAAGAATGGACTGCATAGTAACTAATTCATGAACAGTCCAGATTGATTTACTTTAAACGGATGGTCCAGATTTAAAGAAAAATCTTTTAAATAAAATATAATATATTCTATTTATAATATAATAAAACGAATAACTTTATAAAAGTATTCTGTTTTATATAAAAAGATTTTACTATGCAAAACACTATACATACACTATACAACACTATGCATAATAAAATATAATATATTCTAATTATTGTCTAATAAAATAGATAACTTTTTAAAAGTATTCTGTTTTATATAAAAAAATTTACTATTAGCCTAATAAAACGAATAACTTTATAAAAGTATTCTGTTTTATATAAAAAGTATTTCTGTTTTATTACATTAATAATACTAATAAAACAAAATCTCATCACCACTTACTTTGAAAATATTTCAAATGTCACCCTTAACTTTAAAATTTTATCAATTTAATTATTTACCAAAATAGAAAAATTGAATACTTTTATTTCATCAAATTCGGGGTCTCACAATCTCCCCTCCTTATGAAATTTCGCCCTCGAAATTTACGTACGTACCTGATATTCGAAGAGATGAGAATACCTTGCTTTCTTTTCATATTGTACCTTCCCGGTAATTTCCTCGCTATCATGATTTTCTCATTTCTCATCTCCTGTATTTCAGATATCATTCTAGATTATAGCTTCAAAGCAAAGGTTAATTGACATATTATAATTTGTCAACTTATCAAGTAAACAATTTTAGCTTAGGTAAGTCACACACTAGCGAATTATATAACTCGTCTCTCCCCTCCTAGTTCTAGACTCTTATCTCCGCCAGCGACCATATCTCTTAGCTCTGATACCAATTGTGATGCCCCCAAAATAGGTATACATTACCCATTCTGAGTCGCCAGATATCACACTATAAAAATCAAATACAAACTTTATTTATACAACTAACTGTCGTATAGAATACGACTACAATTAACTGTGAGTTTTAATACAAATGTATGTAACTCTCATGGTACCTCGACCACAACCTTACAATGATAGTTTACATAAAAGTATAGTCAAAAACTGTTTTAGTAATTAATATCTTTGGGAAGTGCTCAATGAAACCTTCGTACATGGGAGGCCATGTGTCTAGGTTATGATAGATATCATATGTCTACAAAATTATCCTTGGTTAACCCAATAGACCCCAAAGAAAAATGAGAAGGTTACTATCATCTTCTTTCCAATGGTGAGCCTTCTCGTGGCATATAACTATCTCCACTGTCTCCAAGTGGAAATTATATTTCAAATAAACTCCAAGATCATATAGGTAGTGCTCGTAGATATACTCAGCAAGTGGATGTGCACAATCCTATCTTATGATAACACGAGGTTGTATGTCATTAGACATCTTATATGATAGTGGCAAAACAACTTTCCAAAGTTGGGTTCACCTCACCCTATTTGGTTCACCAAAATTAAATATCAAATGACATATACAATACGACACCCTTATCTAAAGTTCTCAATAAAATTATTTCTACACTATTTAGGGAGAAACCTCAATAGCCATAGACCACTGTTCTATTTCCCTATTATCCCCGCTAGACCCAGCTACACTCTTATTACCTGAAAGAAATTGTGAAGCAAAAGGGTGAGCATAACTAGCCCAGTAAAGAATATCATGACTAAAGATAATTACATTATCAATAGTTTTTATCAATAATAACTCAGAGATTTAGAATATATGGTAGATGATAAAACTTTTCAACCATAGTTGCAGCGGAACGAGCAATCTATTAAAAGAGTCAAATAGATCATCATATCTATTATCTTCTCCATGTTAAAAATCCACCAATAATGTTTTATCCCTGTAAGATCAATCAACAATTCTTGTCCACAATCATATGAATAACTAATAATCATAATTGTGATTCTGAATTCCTTTTCGCACCTAGGACGAAGATAATTTTCATCACCTATTTTCACCTAAAACATCAAAAATCATGGTTATACCAAATCACAATTTCAGCTCATAATCATACTAATTAATTCATCTTTGCACTACGGCCAAAGATATTCATTATTATCACATCCATGAATTAATAATTTATTGTTGAGACTCAGCTCAATAATTAATCCACATCATCGAATTGTCCCTACACAACGGGCCAATGATATTCTTTAGTATCACGACCACGAATTATCCATACACTACAGCCAAAGATAATCGTGTTTTCATCAACGTTCCTGATCATGCCATAAAATAATTCATCTTTGCACCCTTGGCTGAAGAGAATCCATAGCCATAATCATACCAAAAATTGTCCATCAATGCACTACGGCAAATGAGGATTTTTACCACATCATTCGTCACATTGCGGTCATGATTATACCGAATAATCCCTAGTCATAATCACGCCAATTCTATCTATGCACTACGGGCCAAAGATGACTTTTACCACATCATTTGTAACATTACGATCATGATTATACCAAATAATCCCTGGTCATAATCATACCAAGTCCATCTATGCACTACAGGTCATAGATGACTTTCAACATAATATAAACATGAGGATGATGACAATATTATAAGTATTAATCAAACGAAATCAATGATAAATATTAAAGACTTTAAATTAATCCAAATACTATCCATCATTTAATAAACTCATGATCTAATATTGTTAATATTATAACAATATTTTAATTACTTCTTAAACTTGTAAACAATTTATTTCAATTGTTTACACTTTACCAAATAATGCATTTAATCATTCAAAAATATCATACTCATAAGCTTTTATCACCAATGATCAAATCACTCATCAAAAATCTACACATACCTTATATAGGACTTTCAAGCCATAAAATCCTATTTACCAATTTTTTAACTTCACATAACATATTTAATTCATATGTTTGTAAGTAAACTATTTTAATGAAAAATACCAAATCAGTCTCAAACATTATTCTTTTCTGGAATTTAGCATAATATAGTCTCATATTGAACATATATTTTTCTCGGAATTTTTAAAATTCATTTACTATTTTTTAAAAATTAATTTCTAATTAATTCTTTAAGAAATTAGATACCTCAAGGTTAACTCTAGAAATTCCCAAATCTTGGCAGGATATTACACATGTTAACGTGAGCTTCCAATTTAAATTTTATGGTCATCAGAGTTACAGAACTCCGATTATAGCGTTTTTCGTCGAAAAAACCTAAATATTGAAATGGTCATAACTTGCTCATTTTAAGTCGGAATGAGCTCATTTTTGGACAGGAGGTACTTTATACCATATACTTTAATGTCCCAAAAGGCGAGAATTTTTCTCATAAATTAAGTGACCGAAACAGCTATTTTCGGTTTTTGCAACTTCTGAATCCTTTGCTAAAATCAGTCCACATGAAAATTTACAACACCTTTTACAGTGATTCCACTTGGATAATTTAGGAAACTCATAGATCTAACTCTAGAACTTGACCACACTCAAAAATTCAAAATACAATAGGAGATATGGTCAATTGAATTTCGTGTTCCATTTTTACCAAAATCTGATTTTTCAACCCTTTGTGATTTTTAAGAAACTTTCATGTTTTCACATAATAACCAACATAACTTATCATAACACTTACTAATACCACATATACCCATGATTTTCATTAGTCCAATGCTTTTATTATGACTTTCATCATAATCCACGTAAACAGATCATTTCCACAATTTAACAAGTAATGAAATACAAAGGATCATTCACAATGCATGTGGTAATCCACATAGACAGGTTATTCCAATAGAATAATAAAGAATGGAATAACAGAAGGATTCATCATGCATGCGATAGAGACCGCATAAATAGGTTATTCACAACAGAATAATAAAGACGGAACCAGGTCCGGCGTAAAACGCACACACAGGATATTCCAGCAGAATAGTAAAGACGGAGTCAGGTCAGGCGAAATTCGCACCGACAGGATATTCTAACAGAATAATAAAGAATGGAATAACAACAGAAATCACCAAACATGCGATAGATCGCACAGACAGGTTATTTCAACAGAATAATAAATAATTGAACCAGGTCAGGCGTAGTACGCACCGACAGGATATTCTGACAGAATAATAAAGAGTAGATTAACAACAGAAATCACCAGGTATACGGTAATCCGCGTATACAGGTTATTCTAACAGAATAATAAAGAATGGAATAACAACAGAATTCACCAGGTATACGGTAATCCGCGTATATAGGTTATTCCAACAGAATAATAAAGAATGAAATAATAGAAGTTCTCTTCATGAATACAAAAGAAATAATAACCCTTACGAGTAGAACAAATAATATCTCTTACCTTTGAAAGAGGAGTATTCCGACTGGTAGGGCGAGGATATACTCGAAGAAAACTTATACTACGGTCAAAGCTTTCTTAAACTCTAAAGAAATACGCTCAAGATTATAGAAGAAGAATTCTCTCTATAGTTTCTCTCTCTAGAGTTTCAGTGAATTCGTAAGAAATAATGAATGAATGAGCTTCTATTTATAGAAGAATGGACTGCATAGTAACTAATTCATGAACGGTCCAGATTGATTTACTTTAAACGGGCGGTCCAGATTTAAAGAAAAATCTTTTAAATAAAATATAATATATTCTATTTATAATCTAATAAAACGAATAACTTTATAAAAGTATTCTATTTTATATAAAAATATTTTACTATGCAAAACACTATACAGACACTATGCAATACTATGCATAATAAAATATAATATATTCTAATTATTGTCTAATAAAACAGATAACTTTATAAAAGTATTCTATTTTATATAAAAAGATTTTACTATTATCCTAATAAAACGAATAACTTTATAAAAGTATTCTATTTTATATAAAAAGTATTTCTGTTTTATTACATTAATATTACTAATAAAACAAAACCTCATCATCACTTACTTTGAAAAATTTTCAAATGTCACCCTTAACTTTAAACTTTTATCAATTTAATTATTTACCAAAATAAAAAAATTGAGTACTTTTATTTCATAAAATTCGGGGTCTCACATGAAAGCTGTAAGCAGTTATATATATATATAGAGAGAGAGAGAGACGATCAACCGCCACGAAATAAACTCCAAGCGATACGAAATATAAATAAAGCAGTAAAAGTGATCAACCGTCACGAAGTAAACTCCAGGCGGGACTAAATGTAAAGAAAGCAGTAAAAGGCCACGAAGTAAACTCCAGCCTTGACAGAAATATATATATATATATATAAAAGCGGTAAACGCACCAGATATTATATCCAGCCTCAATCAAATTGAGTTTGATGGTAATAATATATATAAGTATTTATATATATATAAAAGCAGTAAACACACCAGATATAAATCCAAGGTCATCAAACAGAGTTCGACAACAGTTTATATATAAGTATATATATATATATATATATATATATATATATATATATATATATATATATATATATATAAACAATAAACGCTCCGGATGTAAATCCAAGCTCATCGAACAGAGTTTGATAACATTATATATATATATATATATATATATATATATATATATATATATATATATATATATATATATATATATAAGAAATAAAAAGTCATGGACCAAAGTTAGGGCATACGCACACAACACGACTCTCAATGTGAATAATTGTGTGTGCAGAATGTGGAGAAAAGGCTTTGAGAAATATAAGAAGGCTTACAGTGGACTGCCAAAGAAGACTTTAATAGCTTTAAATGGATGAACACTCGGTTCCCACTGATAAAATATAGCACAATATAAGCTCACAAATGTCTAAAATGAGAAAGCACTCAGTTTATAGTGTGTACAGAGCAAATTGGACAGGGCTTCCTCGCTTTTTTTCTATACAAAATGGGCACTCCAAGCCCTCTATTTATAGAGGGGGGAGCCGAAGGTGTACCTGCGGCTTCCCGGGGTGTCCCAGGCTCTACGGGTCCCGCCGTCTCGGAGTACGGGCATGCATGCAACGCGATGTTTGCTCAAACTTTCAGAACTTCAATCTGGGCATCCGATTGAGTTGTATAAGACCTTTTTCAGAATGCTATTATCAAGAGTTACACAAATGACATGGGATTAGAGGTTGTACGAAGTCAGGAAGATAGGACCATGCCTAGGTCTTCAGGCTTCAAATTCTATCCGGTGTGCTATCTTGTGTAATGGATGTTGAAATGTGTTGAGACGTCGTAATGTGGGATTGAGGTGGCAAGATGACGATTTTTGTGACGAACGAGAATTTTGTAAATTATTTTAAATATTTATTGAAGTAAATAAATATTTTTCAAGGATTTAATTATTAGATTTAATAATTAATTGATACAATTGTGGTAGATTAATTTAATTATATGTGTTACATTTATTAAATTAATGTAGAGAATTTTTATTTTTTAAGTATGTAATTATGTGAGATTGTCGAATTAAATGAAATATTTAATTAAGCATGATGTTATCTAATTAATGTAATTATTAATTAGAGATTTAATAAATTGTTATTATTTATTAATGAGAAAAATTAATTATGTGACTATATGAATTTATGAGAAAATATTATATTTTATTTATAATAAATTAAATAAAATATTGGAGTTATTTTATAAGGAGTGTGACATTTATTAAATTATATAATAAAAGGTTTATTAAAATAATGAGCTTTGAATTTATTTGCTAAGCCAAACATGGCACTAAGAGAGGTTATGGGCAGTTAACACATGACTGGGCAACTGACCACATCGCGTCAGTTTTATTTCTTCGACGCTTCCTCCTTTTCTTCATAATTTCCTAAGTCTGGCATTATTTTCAGAGAGAGTTCAGAGAGAATGTGAGAATTTTTGAGAGAATTTGTGAGTGTGTAATTACAGGTTATTGCAAAAAGGGTTATCTGATCATCTTATGCTCTGAGTAATTCTCTCCAAACCCAATTTCTACAATTACGTCTTTTGGCTTTCATATGTTTCTGTAAATCTCTGTATTTGGGAGATATGAGATGATTATAATTTTATGTATGGCTTAATATGTATCAAATCGTATTTAATTATGTATATTGTGTAAACCATAGTATCAGTTTCAGGAAATTACGTAGTATATAATTTTTTCAAAATAAACAGAGTACGTGATTGGCCATATGGCCTTATACGTGATAATTGATGTATTGATCATATATTATCCCTAAATTTTACACCCTTACATTATTGAAAATGTCGATACGGAGAGATTAGAGTTTAAATGAACGGATTCGGTGTTATAACGAATCCGTAGGGAGAATTTTCATATAAAGTTTTCTAAACTTCACGAACATCAAAGTCAGTAATTTTGTTAGGCTTTAAATCTGTTAATAAGTGTTTAAAATTGGTTTTGTCAGTATATAAATGTTGGGTAATGATTATATATAAATTATAGCATATGGGTATGTTTAATTTCGAGTAGAACTTTAAGAAATTTGGAGAAATTGGCAAGTTCTGCGATTTTCGCGAACTGCCATTTCTGTACCTGGTACGCCGCGCCGGCTGCCTGTTCATTACCCGCGCCGCAGCGCCAGAGACCCGGCCGCAGTGCCATGGCGCCGCAGCGCCAAGGGCCAGTTCAAACGTGGCGCCGCAGCGCCACTCCCCAGAAAACTCAGAAATGAGATTTTAAAATGTTTATGATTATCAATGTGTTAGTGGATTAATGTAATGAACAAGTAAACATGTTATAGGTATAATGTGATATTAAAATAGATGTGTAACATGTAAATAACTTAATTACATGTGATTTAAATTATTAAATTACATAATTAGTTTGGTAATTCACGAAGTACAAATGATGTGACAACGTGATAATTTGACTAAGTTTAGTCAATAATTAAAGTAGACAACGAGAATGAGTTTATAATGATTAGTTAAATTATAATTAACTGGTATTGTGTATGTGAATGGTATGTAGGATTTTTAATTCAAAAAACGAGTTAGTTAAAGTGTAATCTACAAGCAAGACAAGTTTCTTAACCCTACTTTTTAATATCTTTCAAGATTATTAATTACCTTGAATAAGTTATCATTTCTATTATTCAAGTTCAAGTATGATATTACAGATTATTTATATTGTCAAAGCATGATTCAGTTATACAATAATTGTTCTATTGTATACGTTTGAGATTATTATTCAAATTGAATATCGTTATTGTTGAACCTTATTAGACTAGTGAACCTTATTGATTCAACTAGTCCATAGTTGATGAGCGTTCTAAATTTCAGAACCCTTGATGAATTTATCCAAACCAAACTTCATTTGGTGCGGACTCGAATGTCAAACTGAGATGAACAACCCTGTATAGGGGATTATTTACGCTTTAGCGCTAAGATATTGTGCACAGTATGATACTAAGGGCTGATCCCCCTAAGTACGAGAAGAAGGTCCATAGTCTTATGACTGTTAAAGGTTTCAAGTATATTTCTTGTTAACTTAGGACATAGTTCAAGGTCTTATGACCCTCAGAATTCTTTTGATTCTTATTATTCATTCTCGATTCAAAAGTTGAGCTTTTATTCAGATGTCTTTGATTTATTCGGATGTTATTATAATGTTATTTCATTATTATACTTGTGGGCATTTGTGCTCACTCTTGGTTAATAATAACATTGCAGTTAAGAACGAAAGAAGCGATGAACCTTCCACTAGTAAGGGCAAGGGCAAAGTTAACAAGTGATGAAGACTTGTTATTTCTTAAATTGATGATGTATTTATGTTTAAGATTTATGTTGTTGTTAATGACTTATTTGTTTAGAATTCCGCACAGATGTTTTAAGGTTAGTTGACCTGGGATTGTATTATTATTCAGACGTTGTAACCCTTAAGGGGAAGATTTTATTTTCTATCCATTACGTGGTTTGCTTTTATTGGGTAGATAGATAGATGATGTTTGTACAGTGAACACCAAATCCCATGGAAATGGAAGTACCAGATTTGGGGGTGTCACAATTTTTTCCCTCACTGGGGTTATCTCAGGTTTGGACTGATGTAGCAGTCGTTGCTTAGGGTTATCTTTGAGATTGGGCTACTATAAGTGCAGAAGGTCCTTATGGTTGTCTTTAAGGTGTGCCTGACCTCTCGGGGTTAGAACTGAGTGCCTCGGGGTTATCTTCGAGGTTGAAGCTGTCTGCAAGGGTTAAAATGAGCTTTTCTGGGGTTATCTCCGGAACCGAAACTACATTCCTCGGGCTTGTCTTTGAGATGGAAATGACTGAGTATCCCGGGGTTGTCTCTGGGATTGAGCTGATTTGACCTCCAGGGTTATCTCTGGAAGACGGTTCTGCCTCTTACAAGGTTAACAACAGGAATACAAAATTTTGAGTGTCTATAGATGCCCCTCTTTATCATATTCATGCAATGTAATGACATAGATAGGATAAAGAATACTAGACACTTAAAATATGACAAAATAATCATGGTGCAGTGTACTGCAGCATGATGTATATGCATGATGTATGTGGTTTGTTAGATTATTTTCTAACAGGATGTGATGACTGTTTGCTCCCATGACTTCTGATAGGGACTAGAGTTATTACTAATGACTCTGATGAACTGCTTGGATGTGTGATCCAAAGCTTCCAGGATGTTGACATTAAGGTTATCATTAAAGTCCTTAATCTTTGGTACAGACTTTCCACTGAGGATGTATCTCTCATGTATAAGAGACATGTGGATATGTATTTTGTCTGAGGAAAATTTGTATAACATATTCCATCATCGGTCCTCCCCGATGAGGATGGTCTTCCTTGGTTTGTATCGCCAGGTCTTTACACTGCTTTGTCGGAGTTACTGCCAACAGTTTGTGTTGTTAGGGCTGCCTGACCCTTGCTGAAATGTAAGTCAACGGATGAGATCCCTGCCGGTAATGTCAGGGCTGCTTGACCCTCATTAACGTGTATATCAATGAATGGTTTCTGATACTTTGCTGGATTTACTTGCCAGCGGTTGAGTGCCATCAAGGTTGCTTGACTTTCGTTGGCATGTGCATCAACGGATGAACTTGTATAAAATCCCCGCTAGGGGGAATGTTATGGAGTTACGACCCCGAACTGATGGCATCAGACCTTCAGGAGGTATTGTCGAGTGTAGTTTACAACCGTTGTGATCATCGATATAGTAAACCCTGTGTCTGGGTGAATACCAATGAATGATAAATAGACCCGCAGTTTGGTCTTTGAAAATCAGGATTTCAAGCTTTTCCGCTCAATTATGTAGCATCTTTTTTCCTGATTTGACTTTTTTAACTTGTTAGACCTCCTTTGCCGTTCATATTGGATCGAGTCGGAGGGGTGGGTCCTACCTAAAGGAGCTGCAGGTACACCTACAGCCAACCGTGGGTGGTTTTTAGTGGCCTATTGATTTCATAATTCATTTATAAGTTGCGCCATACAGATAATCCGAGAGCTCTTCTTCAGATCTGCTGAGTTCGGGTATCTTTCTGCAAATTCTATCATCGTACAAGTGTTTTACACTGTCCTAATAACGTATGCATGTCTTCTTTTCGAGTTTTTATCTGTTGGAAAATGAGTTATCACATGAAATGCTTTTAAACACATCGTAGTGAATATGCATACTCATATGACTTGATAAAAAATATTCAACACAGTAAATGTTAGTATTTAACCATGCTGAATATAATGATGTGAAAAAAATTGACGTTTGAAACAGTCAAAGTGGCACCTTTCTTAAGCTATTTCTTATCCTATTTGATGACAAATGAGCTAAGGTGGAAAAGCAAAGTAATCCTGGTAATTAGGCTACCCTTACGGATTATGACTTTGATATTGTAGTGCATATAGGATGTTTTATGACTGTGGGTAGGTGTGCTACTGAATGGCCACCTAGTCATGCATATCCTGTTTACAAAGGAGACTATGGCAAAACTTTTCCAAAATATAAGCATTGGGTAGTCATGCATTTTTAACTCTACTGTAGGCGTATGTTAAAGTAATGCATGCATGCATATAGTCATAAAATGGATTTGACAAGCTCCAGGTTAGAATTTACCGCACCCTTTCTGAGGTGATTTGGAGACTTGTGTCCAGATATATATGGATCTAGATCAGCCGAGTAGTTCTCGCACGACCACTTCACGTGTGCGGAGGAGGGCTTCTGATGTGCCTCGACCCCGTTCAGTTAGATAGCCTCGTTGTCTGGCAGAGGCGGTGATTCGTCTTATTCGAGTTGAGGTACTAGATGTTGAGGACGAGGAACAGGATGTACCTATTGCGGACCTCGCTCCTGCTGCTCATGTTCCCTGTAGGGATCTTCTAGGCATTCAGGTGACGATCCCAGAGATTTTGGGTGATTTGAGTCGACACCTCTCGGTTTACTTGTATGCAAACAAGGTATAAGCTGGATTTGATCTTCCTTTTTCCTATTGATGAGGAGCAAGGATTCTGATGTTGATCTGCTTTTTGATGTAGGTTGCCGGCTTTATGCAACCTCGAGGGAACTGGTTCAGCATTCACTCTACATATCAGGCTCTACATCCCAATTATAGAGCGATTATGCACATCAGGGGCTTCGAAGCGTTCTTTTCCATCCTCCCCCGTCATTGTCCCTGGGGTTATCTCAGAGCATTGTCTGAGCGCTAGTTTCACCAGACTCAATCTCTCCATTTGTTGGATTGTGAGGTGATGATGACGCCGATGGATTACCAATTTATCAGCGGTATTGTAACGAATGAGTAGTTTGAGTTATGATTCTGAGGACAGAATCTTTGTAAGGAGGGAATGATGTAACAATTCAGATTTTTTTTTAATTAAATATTTAAATATTTATTGAATTATATAAATATTTAATGGATGTGTTTATCGTTGAATAAGTATTTGTTTAATTGATTTGATGTGATTTGATTATTTATTTGTTTAATAAATAATTAATGAGTTAAGGAAAGTAATTATTTTAAAATAGTAATCTAATTTAATTTAATAATTAAGTTAGAGAGTTTATAATGATCAAATAAATTATTATATTTTGCAAGGAATTGTTATTAGAATTAATTAATTAAGTATGAAAACTTAATTAAAAGAAGTGTGACAAATAACTATATTATAATTAGTTATTAAAATAAATTAAAGTAATTTTGATTTGGTTTTACCCAAACAATGCTTAAGGATATAAATTCCTTAATTTTAACTGGTTTGCCGAACAAAGCCCTATGTCTGTTGGATTTTTGAAATATAAATTATTAAAATAAAATAAATTAATAAAATATATTTAATCTATACGTTATCTTCTGTAACTGATATAATAAGTAGGCTTATTATTGTCATATCAGTTTTTATTTTGACGTATACTTTTGTCAGTTATTGGTTTACGCTAGCCTAGTCTAAGACTGAACCTAAGAAAGAAAAGAAATTTGAGAGAGAAAAGGCTGTGATTTTCAAAGCAAGTTCTGACTTCTTCTAGCTATTATCAGTGATTAACAAATAGTTTCAAAGCAATAGAAGGTATGTTTTATAATCTTAACATATATGTGTGATACTATAATTCCTTAGTCTCGGTGTTCTTAAAAATTCACTGCGTTGGTGGTATAATTTCTGTAATTGATGTTATACAATTGAATTATAGTGATGGTATGTGATTATGAGGATTATAACTAGTGTTAGATGAAGAATTGTATGATAAATTACGTTTGCAAGAAGGAAATAGTTTTTACAGTGAATATATATGTATGAACGTAAGTTTTGCATGATAACAAAATTAGTAGGTGATTGTATGCTATTTATGAAATTGAACGTCATGTATGTTAATTGGGTATGAATTTCAGAGAATCGTACTTTAAAATAATCAAGTTTGGGTTATTATTGATATTACAGTGTTAAACAAACGTTAACAATGAAGTTTTCTTAAAACAGTGTTTTCAAAGAATTATGGTTTCTAAAGTAGTTGTTTAATTATTGGTAATTGTTATATGGATGATTGTTAACGTTTATATGTAGTTTACAATGAAGTTATGCATGTTAATTAGTGTTAGAAATTAAGTTATAGACAGAAATTTAGTTGTTCTGTTCTTCGTGGGTTGCGTTCTACAAGTTTCGGCGCCCTAGCACCGAAATTCACGCCCCAACGCTAGAATTCTCACCCCAGCGCTGGAATTCGCACCCCAGCGCCACTGTCTCGCGCCCCAGCGCTGGAAAAGTGGTTTGGGTTGGACAGTTTTGACCTACTGTAGTAAAATGACCATAACTTTCTCATACGAACTCCGATTGAGGTGATTCAAGATGATCCAGAACGAGGACGAATAGACCTACAACTTTCATGCGTTAAGTTTTTTAATTTGAGGTCTGTAACAGTAGTCAAAATGGTCATCTTTAGGATTATTTTGTTTTTAGGGGCAATCGGAGGGCGTCGGGCATGCACATATGCATGGGTAGTGCTCCTGAAGATAAAAGATGATGTCCTAAGTTACAAAACATGTATGTTAGTAAATATAATGATGCTTAACTTTAATAAATAATGTGTTAGATAAGTTATAGAAGCATAGTAAGCATACACAAGAAAGGCAAATCGGGCGTGTGACGAATAAACGTCGAAACGTCGTGCCAAGTGTTAATGAACTTAAAAAGTGTTTCAATTCAATTAAAATGAATATTATAGGATATGAAATGGGTTTAACATAAAACCAATAAGTAGTCCTAGCAAGACTTAAGCACTTGAATGAACTTCGATTATGAAATGTAGTGAGATATAAGTTGAAAGTTAACACAATCTAATTGAATATTGTGTGCTAATTAATAGGAAAGATTATGAGATATGGAGTAGAGTTTACATTACAATTACTATGTGTTGTTATGTGACTAATAGTTGATGTGTATGATCTCCTACATCAAATTCCACGTCCTTTCGATGAAGATCAGCATAACTCTTTTGTCGATCTTGTGAGGTTTTTATACGTTGTCGGATCGTTTGAATCTTTTCTGTAGTCATACGTACCAACTCCGGTTCTAACAACGTTGCTTCACCCACCTCATCCCAGCATACTAGAGAACGCCATTTTCTTCCATACAATGCTTCGAATGGAGTCATGCCAATACTTGCTTGATAACTGTTGTTGTAGGAAAACTCCACCAATGGTAAGAACTTGTCCCAACTTCCCTTGAAGTCAAAGACACAGAGTCTTAATAAATCTTCTAGAGTTTGAATAGTCCTCTCTGATTGTCCGTCCGTCTGAGGATGATATGCCGAACTAAATCGTAAATCTGTGCCCATAGCTTTTTGTAAACTAACCCAAAATCGTCAAGTGAATCTTGGGTCTCGATCAGAAACTATGGATACTGGCATACCATGCAGTCTTACAATCTCGTTTATGTACATACGAGCAAGACTTTCAAGTGTATATGTTTCTCGTATCGGTAAGAAATGAGCAGACTTGGTCAATCTATCAACAATGACCCAAATCGCATCAATACCTTGAGAAACCCTAGAAAGACCGGTAACGAAATCCATGGTAATGTGCTCCCACTTCCATTTTGGAATTTCAAGTGGTTGCAATGGACCTTTTGGTACTTGATGCTCCGCTTTGACTCGTTGACAAGTTAAACACCTTGAGATAAACAGCGCTATCTCTCTCTTCATATTGCTCCACCAAAATGTATGACGAAGATCATGATACATTTTGGTACTTCCAGGATGGATTGCAAACGGTGTGTTGTACACCTTCATCATGATTTCATACTTTAAATCAGGGTTGTTAGGAACACAAAGTTTGGAGTTGACTCAAAGTATTCCTTCTTCATCGATTCTTACTTCCGGCATAACACCTTCTTGCACTTTCTTCCTCATACGCATCAGCTCCAGGTCTGTAGCTTGAGCAGCTTTAACTTTATCGATTAAAGTTGGTTATACTCGTATATTTGTCATCATCACATGGGCCCCTGGAGTCTTTAACTCTATCTTCATCCTTTGCAAGTCACACAAAATGGGCCTTTGTGTTGACAATATCGCACTCGTACTTGCATATGATCTTCTACTCAATGCGTCAGCTACCACGTTCACTTTTCCAGGATGGTATTGAATGGTATGATCATAATCTTTCAACAGTTCAAGCCAACGTCGTTGTCACATGTTGAGTTCCTTTTGAGTGAAGAAATATTTGAGGCTTTTATGATCCGTAAAGATCTCCACCTTCTCCCCATACAAGTAATGCCTCCAAATTTTAAGTGCAAAGACAACAGCTGCCAACTCTAGATCATGAGTAGGATAATTCCTCTCATATTTCTTGAGTTGTCTTGATGCATAGGCTATGACTTTTCCATGTTGCATGAGAACGCATCCCAACCCTTTGCTCGAAGCATCACTGTAGATGACAAATCCCTCCGAGCCAGATGGTATTGTTAGAACAGGTGCTGAAATGAGTCTCCTCTTGAGTTCTTGAAAACTCTGCTCACATTCTTCGCTCCAACCGAACTTTGTATCTTTCCGAGTCAGCTGAGTTAATGGAGTAGCGATTCGAGAAAATCCTTCCACGAATCTCCGATAATAACCAGCTAAACCAAGAAAGTTACATACTTCGGTCACTGATTTAGGTTGCTTCCAACTTTGAATAGCTTCAATCTTTGCCGGGTCAACCGATATTCCACGACTTGATACTACGTGCCCAAGGAATACTACCTCCTCCAGCTAGAACTCGCATTTCTTCAACTTGGCATAAAGCTTGTATTCACGAAGCTTTTGGAGTACCAGCCTCAAGTGTTGCTCATGATCTTCACGGCTTTTGGAATAAATAAGGATGTCATCAATAAAGACGACCACAAAGTGATCCAAACATTCCTTGAATATCCGGTTCATCATATCCATGAAGGCAGCAGGAGCATTAGTCAATCCAAAGGACATGACTAGGAATTCATAATGCCCGTACAGAGTTCTGAAAGCCGTTTTTGGAATATCCTCAGTTCTAACCTTCAGCTGATGATATCCAGAACGAAGATCGATCTTTGAAAAGAATTGTGCTCCTTGCAACTGGTCAAACAGGTCATCAATACGTGGCAATGGGTACCTGTTTTTGATGGTGACATGATTCAACTCCCGATATTCAATACAAAGTCGCATACTTCCATCTTTCTTCTTCACGAATAGCATAGGAGCACCCCAAGGAGAAGTACTAGGACGAATAAAACCAATGTCTAACAATTCCTGCAGTTGGATCTTTAACTCCTGAAGTTCAATAGGAGCCATTCGATATGGGGCTTTGGAAATGGGTTTTGTACCAGGTTCAAGGTCGATACAAAATTCGATTTCACGCTCTGGGGGTAGGCCAAGAAGTTCTTTAGGGAATACGTCAGGGAATTTATTAACAATAGAAATATCATTCAAAACTGACGTATTTTTGTTTAGATCCGTGACATGGGATAAGAAAGCTTTACATCCGTTTTCAATAAACGAATAGCTTTATGGCTTGAGATGACAGTGATTGATTTAATGGTTTGGTTACTTGAATTCGCATAATAGGTCGATTAGGAATATGAAAGCAAACAACCTTACGAAAATAATCAATTTTTGCATGATGAGTAGTTAACCAATCAATCCCTAGAATCACGTCAAATGCAAGTATTTTTAATGAAATAAGATCGACATGTAATGTGTGGGTACCAACTTGAACCAAACAAGACTTATAAACCGTTGATGTAATGAAGGTTTCTCCAAATGGAGTTTCAACAGATAAGTCAAAGTCTAATTTCTCCAGAATCAAAATTAATCGATGAGCGCAAGTAGGAGAAATAAAAGAATGGGTAGAACCGGTATCAAATAAAGTATAAACTTCGTTAGAGTTTATGATAAGCTTACCCGTGATGACCTCATTCGGGTTCCTTGCCTTCTGAGAGGTCACAACAAACGCTCTCCCTTGCACTACCGGTTTTGACTTTTCTGGGACGGCCTTTGGTGTCTCCATCTTGGCTGAACTAGTTTTTGGTAAACGACAAAATCGAGCTAAATGACCTTCTCTTCCACAATTATAACATGTTTTAGACGGCATCGCACAGTTTGGACTGATGTGCCCCTCCCCTCCTCATTTGAAACATATGATAGGTGGTCGTTCTCCTTCCTTAACAACGGGTGCTGGTGCTGACGTCTTTCCATCATTGTTGAATCTCCTCTTCTTGAAATGACCATTCTTATTGTTTTGGCCCTGATTACCACCTAAGTGGTTACCATTTCTGGCATGTTGATTCCCTCCACGCTTGTTGTCACCGCTTCGATGACTGCTCTTACTGGTATTATCATTTTGCCGACTGCTCTCTTTTGGTTGCGTTGACTCGTTATCACGCTCCACTAACTGAGCCCTATTCACAACATCTGAATACAAACACAGTTTATGAGAAATAAGATGTTGACGTATCTCAGGTTTCAAACCTCGCAAAAACATTCGCGTCATTCACTCTTCATTATCCACCAAGTGGGACGCAAACCGGGACAACTCAGCAAATTTAGCCTCATACTGCGACACGTTCATATTATTCTGCTCCAATTTGATGAACTCCACCTCCTTCATGTGACGAACACTTTCGGGAAAGTATTTGTCATTGAACAGCTCTTGGAACTTCTCCCAAGACATCTTCAGTGCGGCAGGTTGAGTACGCTTAATCGATTCCTACCAGTAATATGTCTCTCCTCGCAACATAAAGGCGGCAAAGGGAACCTTTTGCTCCTCAGAGCATCCCAAGACATCAAATATCTTGGTGATCTACTTTATCCATGTTTCCGCTATAAGTGGTTTTGGCTCTCCCTTAAACTCCGGTGGTCCCAGCTCAAGAACTGTTTAGTAGTGACCGTCCGAGAGTTTTCAGTGTTTCCACCTATATTTTGGACAGGAGCCTCTCTCGCCTGTTGTTGCATTAACTGCATAAAGTTTCTGAACATTCCATCATTCATCATCTGGTCAGTGTTGTTGTTTGCAAAAGGATTGTCACATTCCTGATGCACATTATCCTGATTATTGATATGTGGTGAATCAACAGTCGCCTGTGCTCCATTGCTATTCTCAACATTCTCAGATGCCATTTTCAGATACTGCCACAAAATAAAAGTTAATTGATATGTCATATATTATCCTTATATTATGACCGACCAATTAAATACTATTCAAATAAACTTAGGTAGGTCATACCAGCGAAAGAATTTCCCGTCTCTCCCCTCCTAGTTCTATTCTCACATCTTAGCCAGGGATCATATCCCTAAGCTCTGATACCAACTGTGGCGCCCCCAAAATTAGATATACATCACCCATCTTGGGTCGTCAGATACATAGTACAGAATACAAATACAACTTACTAATACAACTGTCGTGTACAATACGACAAAAAATTAACTGTGAGTTTGAATACAAATATTATCTTCTAGAGAGTATTCATACTCAAAAGGAGTCCTCATTACATTTATTAACACACTATTACATAGAATAGTGAGGACTACTAACTAATACTATCATTCGGACCATCACTCTGTTCCCCGATTTGCCCCAGCTACGTTCTCATTTCCTGAAGAGAACAGTGAAAGAAAGGGTGAGCTCAACTAGCCCAGTAAAAAATAGTATGACTAAGATAATGCAGAATAAATTATCATTAGCCTTCAACAATGTTAAACTGATAAAATATAATTGACATCAAGTTTAACTGCAGCGGAACAAGCAATCCATTAAAAGAGTCAAGTAGAAAATAAACTCTACTATCTTTTATGATTTAAAAGGTTTTTCAACACTGTGATCGCTGGGACTCGGCTTAATAAAATAATCCACATCATCGAATCACCCCTACACTACGGCTAAGGATATTCATGTATTCATTAATGGTCATGATCATACCAACAACTGTCCATCAACGCACTACGGTCATGATTATACCGAATAATCCCTGATCATAATCATACCAAGTCCATCTATGCACTACAGGCCACAGATGACTTTCAATATTTTATAAACATGAGGATGATGACAATAATATAAGAATTCAATAAAACAAGTTCAAGAATTAATTTATCAAAGAATTAACAACGTCTAAATTGTCAACATGATACTGCTTCATGGAGTAAAATTTAAGAATGCTTAGAAGAATATTTTCATGAAAAGATACTAGATGAAGCACAAATATCAAAGATATTCCACTAATTTCATGGAGTATAGAAGTCAAAACTTTAACCAACTGCGTATAATAAAAAATGGAATAATAAAAGAAATCACCCGGCATGCGATAGACCGCACAGACAGGTTATTCCAACAGAATAATAAATAATGGAACCAGGTTCGGCGTAAATGCACAGACAGAATATTCCGACAGAATAATAACTAATGGAACCAGGTCCGGGGTAAACGCACAGAAAGGATATTCCGACAGAATAATAAATAATAGAACCAGGTCCGGTGTAAAACACACAGATAGGATGTTCCAACAAAATAATAACAAGACGGAACCAGGTCTGGTGTAAAACACACAGACAGGATGTTCCAACAGAATAGCAGAAGAATGTCACCAAGTATAGGGTAGACCGCGTATACAAGTTATTCCAACAGAATAATAAAAAATGGAACAACAACAGCTCTCTTCATGAATAAGAAAGAATAACACCCCTTACCGTTTTAAAGAAGAGCTGAAATAAGGAAGTAGTTAAGTAGCCGAATACTTTTCTTCTCTCTCTCTATAGTTTCTCTCTCTAGAGTTCAGTGAATTCGTAAGAAATAATGAAGGAATGAGCTGCTATTTATAGAAAAATAGAATGCATAGTAACTAATCCATGAACGGTCCAGATTGATTACTTTAATCTGACGGTCCATATTTAAAGAAAAATCTTTTAAATAAAATATAATATATTCTATTTACAGAATAACTTTAATAAAGTATTCTGTTATATATAAAAAGGTGTTTCTGTTTTATTACGTTAATAATACGAATAAAACAAAACGTCATTATCGCTAAATAATTCATATTATTAACTAACAATAATTGAATCAAACTGAGTGATTTCTCACATAAGCATTAATAATCAATACCGTGTGTTACTATGCAATCACACGTATTACTGTACTTTTACTACCGAGTAGTTCAACAGTAACAATGGTAAAACTTTCGCCGTTATTTTTAATAAAATATTTTTGTCGTTTTCTCAATTCGACAATAATTCTGTTGCGGGGTCCACCAATGATTGTGTCGTTGTATGAGTATTCCCTGTTAAAACGAATATTCCCTGACCAATCGAATATTATATAACAACTTGCGTACTTTGCAAAATTTATAAATATTACCCACAACTATAACATTATATCAAATTAACTCCATAATATTCAAAAATGATATTTATAGAAAATTCATCTTTATTTATAAAAGTTGGGGTCTTACAAAAAGCCCGCCCCGGCGGGGGTCCATTTTCTGCCACAGTGTCCTCTAGTAAAACAGCCATAACTTTTGATCCGGGAGGAGTTACGGGGCCTTCCACCAATCAAATCGAAGATATCGATGAGCTCTACAACTTTCATTCTTTGGAAATTGAGAAATTCTGTCCGAAACAGGATCTACATCGAGCTTGAAGTAGATGCTGTGTAAATTGCAAGCATGAGAACTCTTAGCTTTGATCTTCGTTGATAAAAAGGCCATAACTCTCGCATCTGAACTCCGATTGGAATGATTGAAGTTGTTCCAGATAGATAAGAAGAAGCTCTACAATGTAAGCCAAGTTCCAAGCCAAAAACATGAAATGAACATGAAAGCCCAAACGATGTCTGATTTGCTTTTCTTTGCGATTTCATACCAATTCTTAGTGATTTCAGCTCCCAAGCATACAATCTACAAAATGAACACAAAATGCATGAAAAGTAACTAAGAAATATGAGATTAAGCAACTAATTTAAGTAACAGATATTGGATAAGTAGGTATAAAACCTACTTATCAAATACCCCCAAACTTAAACATTTGCTTGTCCTCAAGTAAAAACACTAAACAACAATGCTATGCAATGCAACTAATCTATATGCCTACGAATCCAGCAGTAATTACAGAAATAAGTCTATTCAACCGGCCTTAGAGAAATCAAGTAAACATGATAATACATCATATCAAAATAAATCATTAACTTCCCAATCAATCATCAAATCTTAGACTGTTATCACTAATATAGTGTGTGTGTGTGTGTGTGCTCCACAACAATATTAACTGATATAAAATCAAATTTAACAAATAACAAGTCTCTTCAAAGGCATCATACAGTGTAAACTCAAGAAATCCAAAAACAATCTAGATCCAACTAAAATCAAACAATTACCAATATCGAGGGTCAGCATGGGATACTTATGCTTTATTTCATCTACAGGGGCTTTTTGCTCTTATTTCCTATTTTATTCATCTTTTTTTTGTTTATATACACATAGCTATGCAATGTCTTATTCCCTTAGGCTTTTCAATGCTACCTTAACGAGCTTTCGACCAACGACTCCCAGACTATTAAGACCTTATGGCTAGAGGTGCTCATCGGTAAAAAAATTGAACTGGTACCGAAAAAACTGAACCAGTACCGAATCGAAAAACCCAAAAAATTAAGAACCGGTACTGGTACCGAATAACCAGTTTTGGTACCGATTCGGTACAAAGTCGGTACCGGTTTTTTTGGTTCTGTTTTCGGTTATACCGCAATAATTAAATAATTTTTTTTATATTAACACATTTTTTAAAACTAAGAAATGAGACTAGTAAACTGATTGATTATGTGCTTGATGTTGTTAGGAAGGAGGCTGAGAATTGTGACTGCTTGATGGGTAATGGGTTACATATTTTTAATTTTATAAATTTATGTTCTATATGTGCATATCAATATGAATTTGTTTCGCTTGTGTGTTTTGTTGTTTATATTGTTATGTTTATGGTTGTTCTTGTTATTATGTTTTACGCGTGTTTCTTCAATTTGATATAAAGATCATTAGATGTTACAGATTCCTGCTTTCATGTTGTATACGCGTATACGTAGATTTATGGATCTGTTTAGATAATGTTGTGTCATTGTTGCAGTATTGTCATGATATAAAGTGATATTTGGTTATTGCATCATTCATTATTCATTTTTGTTCTGTAGCTGTCTATGGTGTTTGAAGCAAAGCATCACCTTTTGTATTGCTGTATCTTTAACCTTTTTCATGATTGGGATAATTCAAGGAGTAATCCTGTAAGATATCAGACTTCTCTTCACTTACTTTTCTTAATTATGGGTTACTATACAAAATTCACTATATTTAGCATTGTGATAGTAATAGTGTTTGGATCTACAATGCATGTACACAACATCTTACGATGGTTGTCATCTCAGCGAAAACCTGTAAAATTTATGGCATGTGAATGAATTCAAATATTTAAAAACATGATTTGGATCTGCATAAAAGGATAGAACTAATTTAATAACCTATTGAGAGCAAGTTTCTGCTCCTAATGCTAACTATTAGAAAGATGAAGAAAAAACTGCTTGCTTAATCAATTTAATCAGGACATGTGCATGTCTCAATTCTACTGTTATTTGGGCTTTGGCTACTTTATCTTTTTTTCTTCCTTTTGCGTAACATGAGCTATTGTTCTGTAGTCTGATGTGTTCTTGTAATATGTTGCCTTTGTTCACAAGTCACAAGCTTTCGTGTATATTGCAATAATTCAAAAAAAAATTCAATTTTTTTTCGGTATTTCGGTTTTTACCGAATTCAAAAAAGTTATTACCGCTACCGGTATCAAAAAGTGTTAAAATACCGAAAAACTGGTACCGAAAAAATCGGTCCCGAAAAAAACCGGTACCGAAAAAATCGGTACCGGTAAAAAACTGAAAAAGCAAAAAAATTTTAGCACCCCTACTTAGGGCATTAGGTGTAAAGACAATCCCCTCGGGCTTACTTACTCAAGTAACAAAGGCCACAAAACTAGACAAGCACGGCACGGTGTTTATTCATACTTTTTTTTTCTTTTCTTTTTTTCACAATATAGCTTATATACCCCAAATATTCCCCCAAACTTAGGTTCTTGTCTAACTTTAGCCATCACTACTTATTCTTGTCATTCTTTCATTCAAACTAGCATTATCCTTTAGAGTTCCATTATGTATCAATTTAAACTCAATCAATCAAAAAGTTATTTTTACTGTGCTATCCTTATTATACCAATTTCAAATAGAAAAAAATTCAATTCATAACAAGAAATCACATCAAATCTCTAATAGTCAGTGTTATACTTGTCTACCCAATTCCAATCTCATTATTGGCCAAAACAAACTATAAATATCAAACAGCTGGACTCATGCAAGATGTACTAAATGCTATATAAACATAGTAAACTAACTACTATTTTTGAAAATTTTCAATTTTTCAATTTTATTTATTTTTTTAAAAAAAACTGAATGCAAAAACTAAATGTAACTATATGATAAGTGGATTTTATATACGCGAATCAATATCTATTTCATGCTTAATTGTTGCTAAATCTTTGTGATCATGTTCATTTTTACTTGTTTTATGTTATTTCATGTGTAGAATGGTGGTTGTAGCATTCAATGGACATTTGGAACCAATTGGGATGATTTGAGGTCAATTAGAGCGAAAGTGGAGTACAACATGGAAATCAACAAAGTCATTTAACAGAAGACAGGCCCGCCGGGGCGGGCTCTTTTACACTATACACCCCCGTCGGGGCGGGGGGTCTTGATCTCAGTTAACAGAAAGGATACCCGCCGGGGCGGGCCAATTTATACTGTGTACCCCCGCCGGAGCGGGAGGTCTTCATATGAGCTAGACAGAAAGGATGCCCACAGGGGCAGGCTTATATAGTACTGGAACCCCCGCCGGGGCGGGGGGTGGAAAATATGGCATTGTCCTATTCTGATTGAACTTCTTTTTGGGCACGAATCTTAGCTATTTGTATGGCAATGTAACTCTATTTGATAGAGAATTCGACTTGGACTCGGTTGTTGGATAACATATACTCAATGAACAACAATTAGACAAAAAAAGACATATTACGAAGATCTAATCTGAGTTTTTGAGAGCAAGTGTGGAGGAGTATTTCGAGGTGATTTTCAAGACAATTGCGATTCTAGTCTACGTGAAGGGTGTTTTTCAATATTCTTCCTGTTAGATTATTATTTGTAATTGAAAGAATGATTTCTATGATTTATTCAGTGTTTATTTCGTTTAGCATGAACTAATTCACTTTTTAGGCTTGTGATGGATCTTTAAGTGAATCAATGATTTTGTAAACTTTAATTTCCATTTCAATAATCTATCTCCAGTTTATCAATATTAATTTGAGCTTGAATCTATGAATTGCCTGATCAACAATTATTTGTGGAGTTGGATGGATTCGAGAGAGGATATTCAATTCTAGACCTAGTTAGTATAGCATGTGTTCATGATTTTGTGAGTAGCTTAATCTTGATAAATGTTAAGGTAGAGATATGCTTGACATCGCTTGCAATCAGATAGAGAACTTATTCTTAAACCTTCTTCAATTGTAATTCACATAGAGATATAGTGGGTTAGTTGATTAAGGTGTTTAACGGATTTCTATCTTAACTGTGGATTGACGTTAATACGGTATTAGTGCATCGAGAGGTGGTTAATACACTACTACAAAATACCTAATAGACAACACTTAAACCACAACGTTTTTTAAAAAAACGTTGTGGTTTTTTTTTACAACGTTTTTAAAAAAAACGTTGTAGATATATATGTAAAAACGTTATCTATTTAAAAGGACATTTTTTTGGTTTTAACTAGATAACATTTTTTTAAAAAACGTTGTCTATGAAGGAAAACACGGAGCTAAAAAAAAGACGCTGAAATGAAAATTTGAAATTAAAACAAATCTACTTTCTTCTCTCTTATCTCTGTACTTTCTCTCTCTACGAAGTAGGTACCCTGCTCTCCTACTCTCCTACGATCCAAACTTCGGCTACCACTATGGCCATCAGCTGAGGAGGCACATACGATGTTTCAGTCGGAGATATTTCGATTCGAGCTAGAGAAGATCAGAAAACGCCTTTCACTACTGGTATGGTCTGGTCGGGTTCGGTCAAACACAAAATTCTAGGGTTTTTGCTGTGGCTGACGCTCTCTCTGCGATTCCTGCTCCCTTTCTTTGTTGTTAAGTAGTCTGCAGTGCCTAAGCCAAAGCCTTTGATTCCTGCTCCCGATCTTCGTTCCCGTTCTTCCGTTCTTCGTTCCCGTTCTTCGTTGTTAAGTAGTTTACGATTCCTGCTCCCGATCTGGTACCTTTGCTTGCATATCTATCACTTCTGTAATTACTTCTCCATTTCTTTATAGGTTTCGCTTTTAATTGCTCAGATTTTCTTCTTACTGTCTGTGAATTTTTGTTGGAGTCTGGAGAGGGGTTTCTTTTGAATTTTGGGTCTTGTTATTTGTGAACTTGCTCCTTGAGTTCATTTTTGAAATGAGGTTGCTAATTTTGATGATTGAAACCAATGTTGTGGGGCTATTTGATCTTGTTGAGGAATTGTGCTTTACTGTTAGTGTTATTCTTGGGAGGATTTGTGCAATTATAAAAAATAAATAAATATCCCACCTAAATTCTAATGTGATTTTTATGTTATTGAATTTGTTTTAAAAATTGAAGTTGTTTGTTGTAGTCTTGTAGGTGGTGAATTTGTAGCAGAGAATTACCGAATTCTTTAATCTAGGGTGAACAGGTTTAAATCAGATAAGCTTATACAGTAGAGTACGAACTTGATAGTATAGTAGTGTACTACTAAGAATAAAACAGAAGAACTCATATAGAGAGATTATATTTTTTTTATTCAAATGACTACAGAATAAGGCTTCTATATTCGATTATTGCTTCAATTATATTCTGCTGACAATTTACTCAACATCATTTCTCTTTCCCTTCTTGCAATTAGGTTGGAACAGTTCTTCTCAGTTTGGCGTTCTTATATGACATTTTCTGGGTGTTCATTTCTAACTGGGTTTTCCATGAAAGTGTTATGATAGTGGTGAGTTGCAGAATTCCTTCGATCAACCGGCATGCTGAATAAAGGACTGTTTGTTTGTTTCTCATCACACATGGTAACATACCGTCACAATTTCTCATTTTCCTATACAGGTAGCTCGGGGTAATAATAGCGGAGAAGACGGCATTCCAATGCTTCTAAAAATTCCACGGATGTTTAACCCCTGGGGTGGTTATAGTATCATTGGGTTTGGTGATATTATATTACCAGGACTGCTAGTAGCATTTTCTCTAAGGTTTGATCATGTAATTCTTGTTAGTTTGAATTCATTGTTAGAGTTTTCCTAGTCTGTTGGAGTTTTGCTTTGAGGGCATTGTTGGCTGGTTACCGACCTCAGTCGTCTTTCTTTTGTCAAGAATCAAGATTAGCATTTTTGTGCCAATTATATTTGGTGTGGGATCTAATTGTGTTTCTTTCCTTATTTGAATAGGTTGAATCAACTTGTTTTCTGCATTTGCAGGTATGATTGGCTGTCCAAAAAGAATCTTCGAGGTGGATACTTTTTGTGGGCTATGATGGCTTATGGTTTAGGTATGGCAAGACGCATTTTAATTTTTATGATATGAACCAAGATGCCTCTTTTTGCCATGATTTGCATAAAGTGTTTTAGTTATATCGCAAGAATTTCTGACAGCAGTCGATTGAGTTTAATATTGTTGTATTATTTTTGAGGAGCAGTTGCTACCGTTCATTCATTCTATATTGTTGGGTGTCAATTGTCTCGGCTTATAATCTCAAATAAAATCATTTTTGCTACTTGGCATTTATATTATTGAAATTGTGTCTTTCTTTGAAGTTGTTTATGCAATTTATATTTGCAGGAAGGCCTCCTGTTCTCCGCACCAGCAATCAATTATATTCTGCTGACAAATGTACTCAACATCAATTATATTCATGACATATTATCTTCACCGAGTTGCCTAGATTAACATTTTTTGTCATCTTTTCTGCACAAAAACGTAAATAAAAGCACGAAATTATATTTACTTTCGCAAGGAAAATGTGTGCAATTTGTCCTGTACACCTGTTTTTTTCAGTAAGTCGAATTTCATGCTACTCAACGACCATGGACTAAACTAGGATTTAACCCTCAAATCTAATTGTGATTCTAATTTACATAATTGTAGAGGTAATAGGTCTTATACACCCAATCCTCGACTGGCTCGTGTGCTAGACATTCTCTTTATATTACATGCAAAACATGAGATGAATTGCTCAACTGCAGCTGTCAGGCATCTTGCTTCAAGGTATGCATCCTTAATGTTGAATATAAACAAGATGCATCCCAAAAATCTTGCATTACATATCTGATTCTATATATTTTAGTGGTGTTAATTGATGTATACACCGCTCTTGCTGGCGCTGTTGGTGCACTGTATGGTCCACTTCATGGTGGAGCTAATGAGGTATGTAATATTGTCTTGTGTTTGAATTAAACATATCAATGGGCCTAAGACCACCATTGACAACATTACTGAACTGCTTGGTACTGAATATGTAATTTTTGCGCTTGACTTGTAGATTGACCACTCAAGGTTGGCTAAGAAGCCTTCATGTAATATCAGAAAGGATCAGACCACTTTTGCTATTAAAGGTATGAACACTGACCTTTTTGGCTAACATGTCATGGGTATGCAATCAAAGACAAGCACATAGTGGAGTTTCAAGGGAGGATTAAGAGCTATTAGTGGACCAACCATTCAAAGAGTTGTTCTTTATACTCTGTCTAATAGTGGAACCCTAAAAAATATAATTCTATAATGAGATAAAGTATTTTGTTAGAAGGGATTACAACATCTATATTGCCTTTGAGCAATAGAGAATGGATTACTGAAAATTACGAGAATGAGATTTTCCCTTCCTTTCTTTGCATTTATTGATTGTGTCATGCTTTTAGTGTAGGATGTCAAGGACAATGCTGTGATGATTTACATGAAAGAGGAGCCTGCTCTTCCTCGGTGTGGATTTAGCTCTCTAGCAGTGAGAGTGTTGAATGAATATAGTAAGTTTTCAAATGTTCTTCTTCATTATTATGCAACAATTTAAAATGGAATGCACGAGTTATTAATAGATTCCGGTCAGGGAGCACTGATAACTGGAGGCTTATGTGGACTAATAATCAACCTTTCATTTCTATAGCAGAACTTCAAGCAGACATAATATGTAACCTGGAGAATTAAGGGGTAAGTTTTGTGGTCTGTTGCATGATAGAGTTTATACTCTCTCTGATTTATATTAAAAATATCCATAACTATAGTTTTGCTATGTTCTATACGTTGATGTTTGAGGTGGTTGCGTTTAATGATCATATGAGATTTTCCCTATCCTTGTATTTTTCTTACAACTCCTAAACTTGTAAACTTGGCATGTGAACAACTGTTAACTTTTTCAGTGGTCAGGGTACTTGGTTCTTTGCTTACCTTTGCAGAATGATATCAGCGATATTTTAGACCTAACTTTTAGCATTGATGCTGATGAAGAGAAGCTAATATTATATGAGCGAGCACAATTATGTACAGTGCATCATCTCCTGTTATCCAGTGATATTGGGAGGTTGCTCAAGGTTTCAGCAAGGAAGATAAGGCACGACTCTTACAGTTTGTGACTAGCACCTCAAAGCGCACAAAAACACGTGTAGTAGCTTAATTTTATAGATAGTTTGGTTTATTTTGTGGATGCATGTAATCAAATTCACAATTCAATATAGTAGTAATTTATACTGAAAAGTGAATTTGAGATGCATATATGGATAGTTCAGTATATATTTTGTGGATGTAGTAATTTGAAACTGTAAACGAATGGTATTATTGGGATGTATTTTGAATGAATGATACATTTTGGCTATATATCATGGCATTTAGCATATTGCAGGTGCATTGGTAATATAGGTGAATCACATCTTTTTTTTTCTTTTTTTTTCTTTATCTACAACATTTAAAAAACGTTGTCTGATATACTAAACAACAACGTTTTTATCCAAAAAAATGTTGTGGAATCATACCTACTACAGCGTTTTTAAGCATCTGCTAATTTTTGAAAAACAAATCTACAACGTTTTTTTCCTAAAAAAACGTTGTGTATTGTGCTTAACTACAACGTTTTTAAAACGTTGTGTAAGGGTGTCAAATAGATAACACTCTTAACCACGACGTTTTTCCAACTGAAATCACAACGTTTTTTCTGCATTATCTATTTACTGTTTTGTAGTAGTGATACTACGTTCGTGTTCTTGGTTAATAAACTGGGATAGTGCATTGAATTGGAATAAAGGTGTTAAAATCATAGTGAAGCTTAGGGTGAAATCATAAGTCTAATTCTCCATTAATTGTTTGAAATTCCAGATTTTGATATTTGTGATTATTCTGTGTTAGTTTAATTATTCTTTAATTTAGATTCTTTAATTACAATTATTGAGTTGATTTGTTTAATAAAATTAGGGTTAATAGGAAATTGATAATTGTAAGTTAAGGATATTGCTAGTTAGTCTCTGTGGGAACGATACTCTACTTATCACTCTATTATTTGTTGATCACGTATACTTGCGTGTTGTGCGTATATAGATTTTACCCAACAAGTTTTTGGCGCCGTTGCCGAGAATTATTTAGTATAATTCTTAATAGTTTTACAATATCAGTTTAATTAATCTAGTTTTACTTAGACAATTTTTTTTTGTGTGTTTTGATTCTTCTATTTCAGGTGTTGAAAGTAGTTTATGCAAACTTGGTCCCAAAATCCAGACTTGCTACCTTTTGAGGACGACATTGAGAAAAGATTCCAGAGGTTGAGTAAGTGGATCAAGGAAACAAGACAAGAATTTGAAACACCTAAGAAAGAAGAGGAAATGGAAAAGCATTAAAGGACTTCGCAACACCCAAGGTGACTGAACTGCAATCAAACATCACCAGGCCAGCAATAGCAGCGAAGACGTTCGAAATTAAGCCTAGGATGATACAAATGATTCAAAATTCAGTTCTGTTCGGGGGATTTGCAAATGACGCTCCGAATGAGCATCTAGTCAGTTTTTTGGAAATGTACGACACTTTTAGGTTCAATGGGGTTTCAGATGAGGCGGTGAGACTTCGATTGTTCCCATTCTCTTTACGGGACAAGGCGAAGAGTTGGTTGCATTCTCTACCGTCCGGTTTGATAACTACATGGGAGGATTTAGCTCAGAAGTTCCTCGCAAAATTCTTTCCACCGGCAAAAACTACGAAGATGAGGAACGAGATAACGATGTTTGAACAACAACATGGGGAGTCGTTGTATGAGGCATGGGAGAGATATAAAGAGTTGCTCAGAAAATGCCCACATCATGAATTGCCCCAAGTGGCTACAAATGAACACCTTCTACAACGGACTACATGGGAATCTCAGGACGAGTATTGATGCAGCATTGGGCGGAGCATTTATGGCTAAGAGTTACGAGGAAGCCTATGATTTGATTGAAACCATGGCGGCTAATAACTATCAGTGGCCCACAGCGAGAATGACATAGGCAAAGGCAGCTGGAGTGTTAGAAGTAGATGGTATGACAGCTATGCAAGCACAGATTTCTGCGCTTTCAAAGAAGTTGGATTCGGTGACAGCTACGTAAACACAAGCACAAGCATAGCAAGTGGCAATAATATGCGAGTTGTGCGTAGGAGAGCACCCAACGGATCAATGCGCAATTAATCCAGCATCTGTGACGTTCATCGACAATTACAACAGAATTTCGCAACACACATACCAGAGCACATACAATCAAGGAAAGAGGAATCATCCGAATTTCTCATGGAGCAACAACTAACAAAATCAATCTCCACGACAATCATATCCTCTAGGTTTTCAGAACCAGCAACAACCAGCTCAATATCAAGAAAGGAAATCAGATCTAGAGGAGTTGTTGACAAAATACATGACTAGCAATGATGTGGCTATGAAAAATCAAGAAATAACTATGAAATCATATGAGATGGCTATGAAATCGCAAGAGATGGTGATCAAGAATCTAGAGAATAAGATAGGACAAATTGTGCTGGCATTGAATAATAGACCACAAGGGACATTACCAAGTGACACCGAGAGAAATCCGAATGGTAACCATGAACAGTGTCAAGCAATTACATTGCAGAGTGGGAAACATTTTGAGGGTATTAATGCAGAAAATTCAGCAGCTCCGGATGAAAAAGTTGATGATAGGGATGTGAGTGTAGAAAGCAAAGGTAAGCAAGGTAAGGAAACAAAGCTAAACAATAAGCCAATCGTTTATCCACCTCCACCATTTCAGCAGAGGGTTAAAAAACAGAAATTAGACAAGCAATTTGCCAAGTTTTTGGAAATTTTCAAGAAACTTCAAATCAACATACCATTTGCAGAGGCCCTAGAACAAATGCCGAGCTACGCAAAATTTATGAAAGGGATTCTGTCAAGAAAGAAGAAATGGGACGATTTTGAAACTGTGGCACTAACAGAGGAGTGTAGTGCGGTATTACAGCAGAAATTACCACCAAAACTCAAGGACCCGGGGAGCTTTACTATTCCATGCACGATCGGGAATATGCACTTCAACAAGTGTTTATGTGATTTGGGGGCGAGTGTAAACCTTATGCCATTGTCAGTATACTACGAATTAGGTTTGCCTGCACCAAGGCCTATGAACATCTCCTTACAGTTGGCGGATAGGTCAGCTACATATCCGAGAGGCATAGTAGAGGACATCTTAGTGAAAGTGGATAAGTTTATATTCCCCGCGGACTTTATCATTCTGGATTTTGAGGAGGACAAAAACATCCCAATTATCCTAGGGAGACCATTTTTGGCTATAGGGAGGACACTCATAGATGTACAAAAGGGAGAACTCTCTATGAGGGTCCAAGATCAAGAAGTAAAATTCAATGTGTTTAAGGCTATGAAATTCCCTACGGATGAGGAAGAATGTTTTCGAATGGATTTAATTGAGGAAATCATTAGTGATGACATGAGCAAGAGTATGGTAAACGATCCGTTAGAAACAACATTATTGGGGGATGAAGAGGTTGACGATCCAGAATTGGTGGATTACCTAAAAATGCTAGACTCATTGCCATGAGTTTCCAGATTTAGAACACCGTTTGAACCACTGCACACGGAGGAGGTAACCGCAGAAAAATTGAAACCATCATTGGAAGAGCCACCAAAGTTGAAACTTAAACCAGTCCCTAAACACCTCAGGTATGCATACTTAGGCAATTCAAATTCTTTACTTGTTATTATCTCTGCTGCACTTAACGAATTGCAGGAAGAAAAGTTGCTGAGGGTGCTTAGGGAACACAAGTTAGTGATCGGGTGGACAATCGCGGATATAAAGGGAATCAGCCCTTCATTTTGCGTGCATAAGATCCTAATGGAAGACGAGGCAAAACCAATGGTGGAGCAACAACGACGACTTAATCCGATTATGAAGGAAGTAGTAAAGAAGGAAATTCTGAAGTGGCTAGATGCCGGCATCATCTACCCTATTTTCGACAGCAAATGGGTTAGTCCAGTTCAGTGTGTACCGAAGAAAGGAGGAATGACAGTGGTGCATAATGAGGACAATGAATTAATACCGACTAGAACAGTGACAGGTTGGAGGATTTGAATGAATTACAGAAAATTGAACAAGGCAACCCGAAAAGACCATTTCCCGCTGCCTTTTATTCATCAAATGTTAGATAGATTGGCGGGACACCAATACTACTGTTTGTTGGATGGGTACTCTGGCTATAACCAAATAGTCATCGCTCTGGAGGATCAAGAGAAGACCACATTCACGTGCCCTTACGGCACATTTGCATTTAGGAGGATGTCATTCGGGCTATGCAATGCACCTATAACTTTCCAACGGTGTATGATGGCCATTTTTCAGATATGGTGGAGAAAAATGTTGAGGTCTTCATGGATGACTTTTTGGTCTATGGGGACAGCTTCGATATTTGCTTACAGAATCTGGTCATGGTGTTGCAAAGATGTAAGGACACGAATCTCGTACTAAATTGGGAAAAATGCCACTTCATGGTTGAAGAGACCATAATTTTGGGCCATAAGGTATCGGCTCAAAGGATTGAAAGTTGATAAAGCAAAGTTGGAAACGATTGAAAAACTACCTCCACCAAACTCAGTTAAGGGTATTAGGAGTTTCTTGGGACACGCTGGGTTCTACCGGAGGTTCATAAAAGACTTCTCTAAAATTGCAAAACCTCTATGCAGTTTGTTAGAGAAGGATGCAACGTTCAGCTTTGATGAAGATTGCAAGACGGCTTTTGGCTTATTAAAGAGGAAATTGACTACAGCCCCCGTTATAGTTGCACCGGATTAGAGCATGCCATTCGAGCTTATGTGTGATGCGAGCGACTACGCGGTTGGGGCTATTTTAGGCCAACATCGAGACAAGGTGTTTGATGCCATATACTATGTAAGCAAAACACTTATAGAGACTCAAATGAATTACACAACCATAGAAAAGGAATTGCTTGCAGTGGTGTATGCGTTTGACAAATTTCAGGCTTATTTGATCGGGACTAAGGTAATAATTTACACAGACCATGCAGCGATTCGGTACTTGATAGCAAAAAAAGATGCTAAACCACGCCTTATCCGGTGGATTCTCCTACTTCAAGAGTTTGAATTAGAAATAAAGGATAGAAAGGGGACGAAGAACCAAGTAGTCGATCACTTGTCGAGGTTGGAAAACCACGGGAAAGCAAAAGATGACAGATGTGAGATTAATGAGTCATTCCCAGATGAGCAACTGTTTGGAATTTCAGCAGAGATTCCGTGGTATGGCGATTATGCAAATTTCATTGTGAGCAACATTCTACCACCTGACCTCACAAGACAACAAAAAAAGAAATTTTTGCATGACGTGAAATGGTACATGTGGGATGAACCATATTTGTTCAAGCAGTGCGCCGACAAGATGATTCGACGGTGCATCCCATGTAGTGAAGTGAAGAATATTATGCATGAGTGTCACTCATCGGCGTTTGGCGGACATTATGGTAGCGAGAGGACAGCAGCGAAGGTGCTGCAATGTGGTTTTTGTTGGCCCACATTATTTAAAGATGCCCACCAGTTTGTCAAACAATGTGATAGGTGTCAAAGGGTGGGCAACATTTCGAAACGTAATGAGATGCCTTACAAATGATTCTGGAAGTGGAAATTTTTGACGTATGGGGTATCAATTTCATGGGACCATTTCCCTCGTCATTGAACAATCAATACATTCTACTCGCAGTGGACTACGTGTCAAAGTGGGTTGAAGCTGCAGCTCTACCAACAAACGATGCCAATGTGGTCCTCAAATTCCTTCAAAAGAACATCTTCACGAGGTTTGGCACACCAAGAGCAATTATCAGTGACGAAGGTAGTCACTTCTGTAATAAGTCGTTTACTGCTCTTTTGGCCAAGTATGGGGTCAACCACAAGATAGCTATAGCCTATCACCCTCAAACCAGTGGACAAGCTGAGGTATCAAAGAGAGAAGTCAAAAAGATATTGGAGAAAGTGGTGAATCTGAGTCGAAAAGATTGGTCGTTGAGATTGGACGATGCTTTATGGGCCTACCAGACTGCATACAAGACGCCACTCGGGATGTCACCATATCAACTATTGTACGGAAAGGCATGTCATTTACCGGTGGAGCTACAGCATAAGGCATATTGGGCTGTGCAAAAACTCAATTTCGATCAAATAGCTGTAGGTGAAAAGAGACTACTTCAATTGAATGAACTCGACAAATTTCGCCTTCACGCCTATGAGAATGCCAAACTATACAAAGAAAAAGTCAAAAGATGGCACGACCAAAAAATTTTACGTCGAACATTCGAGCTAGGCCAATCAGTACTCTTGTTCAATTCACGGCTGCAATTGTTCCCCGGAAAGCTTAAATCGAGATGGTCGGGACGATTCACGGTCAAGCGGGTATTCCCTTACGGTGCAGTCAAAATCTACAGTCGCAATCCACTCGAAACATTTAAAGTCAACGGACACCGTCTAAAGCATTACTGGGGTGGCAAAGCTAACACCGACGTGATCGCCATCAAATTGACAGACACAACATAAACAGGAAGTAGTCAGGCTGAACGACTTAAAATCAAGCGCTAATTGGGAGGCAACCCAATCTTTAGTTCATTTTCTCATTTTATATTCATAATTGCTTTATCATAGTTTTAATTTCATTATTAGGTAGACTAATAAAAGAAAAATCTCGTTAATCTCTCCACAATACAGCAAGTGATAAACAACTCACTAATATTCATACTTTATGTCATGTAGGGTTGAAAATGGAGCATCAAGTGAGCAAAATTGAAGCACAAGTGCACTACATTGAAGCAAAAGATAGAGCCTGACAGTTAGCAAGCTCGTCGGGGCGGGCCATTTTAGTACTATAACCCCCGCCGGGGCGGGGGGTCATCAAACTTGTTAGACAGAACATATGCCCGCCGGGGCAGGGGTCCTCAAATCCAGTTGACAGAATGCATGCCTGCCAGGGCGGGCCTTACTAGTACAATACCCCTCGCCGGGGCGGGGGTCCTGAAATTCAGACAACTTTGGCAGTTATACAGACTTCTCCCCTTCCCAATAACACTCACTCCACCTTTCAATAACCCCATTTTCCCACTTCCCCAGTACTTCATAACTCCACAACAACCACCCACTACCATTAATTCTTCCCCACATTCCCAATACTCCATAACTCCTCTCCACCTCTTCACCCCACCAATGATAGCCTTCCCTCTCCCTCTATAAATACCACCACATCTCATGCAAACTCTCCCACCACACTTGATATAAAGCAAAAAGAGAGTATAGTTGTGAGCTAAAGAGATAATATTGAAAAGTTTGGGGGGGAGTTAGGGCAAAACCAGTAATTGGGAGAGACATGGCTTCATAATCATCATCTAAACGCCAAAGGGGAGAAAGTTCACGGCCATCGAAACCAACCCGCACCTTCGATCGCCGAAAATTTACTAGTGCCGCCGCCGCCGACCGATATGACTACATACTTACCAAAGCCCTTACACCGGAGAGGGGGTTGGCACCAGATCCTAACGATAGGGAGCTTATGCTTCAAATTTACCAAAAGGGATGGAGCAAATTCACTAAGGAGCCGGAACCAGCCGTTGTCAACATCGTCAAAGAATTCTACTCAAATGCTAAGGACAAAGAACCATTCCAAGCATTTGTGCGAGGACGGTTGGTTCCATTCACTGCCGACGCCATAAATACTTACTACCAACTAAGGGTGCCTCGCCACTGCCAGTATGATCATCTCCGTACTTCTGACCCAGATTGTGATGCTATAATCATGGTGATGACAAAGCCAGGAACATCGTGGAGCAAGGGTCGAAAGGGAGGCACCGTGTTTCATAGCAAGAACCTTAGCTGGTATGGTAAAATTTGGTACGCATTCCTATGCGTAAAATTACTTTCGTCCCAACATACCTCGAACGTCAGCAAAGAGAAGGCATTACTGTTGTACGCCATTATGCAAGATTGTATCATTGACGTCGGGGCCATAATTTGTTCATCAATCCGTTGGTACTTACATGGGAATTTCTCTGGAGGCTTACCATCACTCACTTGTGGGTTGTGTCGCAACGCTGGGGTTAGATGGTCCGACGACGAGCCCACACAACAGCCGCTTGCATTACTTGATTCTAGAATGATAGCACGATATTCATTATGGGCAGGGGGCGAGTCACATCCGCGTGGTGTGGGTTTTATTTTTTTGTCAGATTCGGACGACAACGTGGATGCTACAGAGACTTCGGGGGATGACGATGAACCAATGGACGATCAAGGGGCTGAGCAGGTATCGCAGGCCGTGACCATATTCAGTTCTCAGTTCCTTGCATTCCAAAATCAAATGAATGTGCATACCAAGGCAACTCGTCGGGAAATAAGGCGATTGGCAATGAGGCAAGATCATATGTTCGATGCCATGCACACATCTTTCGCCTCGTTGAACACAACTCTTCAAAGTTTTAACCCGGCGGCACAACTTCCATACCAACAGCCCGGACTAATGCCAAGGTTCCCACCGAGTGATTCCGATGAAGAAGAACAACAACCACCTCCTCAGACTTAAGCGATAGCAGGGAAGTCCTCACGTACTTATTTTGACTAATCATCCAATGAGGACATTGTCTAACTTAAGTTTGGGGGATTTAAATACATGTTTGCATGCCTTTAGCTCATTTAGGTTGCATTTTGAATTTTGGTCATTTAAATTTCTGTATTGCATTTTATTTTCAGTATTGCATGATAGCTTAGGTGGATTCATAGTAGCTTAGGTTTTGGATAGTAGATAATCTTGTAATGCATTTCGTTATCCTTATATAAAAAAAATTAGTTAGTAATTATTGTGTTTGTGTAAGTCCATCAATGTTGTGTTTCATATTGTTTGTGGGCTAATGATGTGATTGACAATAAGTAATAAATACAATATTGAGTATTAGAACTATGATACAATTTCTGCTATGAATCGAATCTTGAGATTGTTTGAAGCTGGTATAAAAGGATAGCACGTTTAACAAACATCTGTGTTAATTGGTCAAGTTCAAATTGATACCTAAATGGTCTCTAAAGGATAATGCTAGAGTAAATGTCAAAATGACAAGGATAGATAGTAAACGCCAAAGTTAGGCAAGAACCTAAGTTTGGGGAATGATATGTGGGGTATATAAGCTTTATTATTTAAAAAAAATATGAATAAACACCGTGACGTGCTTGTCTAGTTTTGTGGCCTTTGTTACATGAGTAAGTAAGCCCAAAGGGATTGTCTTTACACCTAGCGCCCTAAGGTCTTAATGGTCTGGGAGTCGTTGGTCGAAAGCTCGTTAAGGTAGCATTGAAAAGCCTAAGGGAATAAGACATTGCATTGCTATGTGTATAAAGTGAATAATACGAGAAATAAGAGCAAAAAAACCCCGTATGTATCTTCAAATATATATATATATATATATATATATATATATATATATATATATATATGAATAAAGTATAAGTACCCCGCTTGAACCCTTGAGATTTGTGATTGCTTAATTTTAGTTGGAACTATCTATTTTTGATATTTTAAGTTTGCATTGCATGATTCCTTCTAAGAGATTCGTTATATATTGAAATTTGAGTTAGTATCGGTTATCATGGATGTTGCACACACACTATACCAGTGATGATGGCTTGAGATTTGAGGATTAAAACGGAATTGTAGATTGGTTTTAGATGGTTGATATTGTATAGTTGCTTATTTTCGCTGAGGCCGCTAAGATAATTTTGATTCTACAAGTTTTGAAGGAAATATAAAGCATATAAGTTAAGTCGTATTCATTTCATTACATTGCATTGCATGTAGTTGTTTTGTGATCGAGGACTAGCACGGTTTAAGTTTGGGGGATTTTGATAAGTGGATTTTATATACTCGAATCAATATCCATTTCATGCTTATTTGTTGCTAAATCTTTGTGATCATGTTCATTTTTACTTGTTTTATGTTATTTCATGTGTAGAATGGTGGTTGTAGCATTCAATGGACATTTGGAACTAATTGGGATGATTTGAGGTTAATTAGAGAGAAAGTGGAGTACAGTATGGAAATCAACCAAGTCATTTAGCAGAAGACAGGCCTGTCGGGGTGGGCTCTTTTACAATATACACCCCTGCCGGGGCGGGGGGTCTTGATCTCAGTTAAAAGAAAGGATGCCTGCCAGGGCGGGGGGTCCTCATACGAGCTAGACAGAAAGGATGCCCGCCAGGGCGGGCTTATATAGTATTGGAACCCCCGCCAGGGCGGGGAGTGGAAAATTTGGAATTGTCCTGTTGTGATTGAACTTATTTTTCGGCACGAATCTTAGCTATTTGTATGGCAATGTAACTCTATTTGATGGAGAATTTGACTGGGACTCGGTTGTTGGATAACATATACTCAATGAACAACAATTAGACAAAAAAAGACATATTACGAAGATCTAATCTAAGTTTTCGAGAGCTAGTGTGGAGGAGTATTTTGTGCAGATTTTCAAGACAATTGTGATTCTAGTCTACGTGAAGGGTGTTTTTCAATATTCTTCGTGTTAGATTATTATTTGTAATTGAAAGAAAGATTTCTATGATTTATTCAGTGTTTATTTCGTTTAGCATGAACTAATTCACTTTTTAGGCTTGTGATGGATCTTTAAGTGAATCGATGATTTTGTAAACTTTAATTTCCATTTCAATAATCTATCTCCAGTTTATCTATATTAATTTGAGCTTGAATCTATGAATTGCCTGATCAACAATTCTTTGTGGAGTTGGATGAAATCGAGAGAGGATATTCAATTCTAGACCTAGTTAGTATAGCATGTGTTCATGATTTTATGAGTAGCTTAATCTTGATGAATGTTAAGGTAGAGATATGCTTGACATCGCATGTAATCAGACAGAGAACTTATTCTTAAACCCTCTTCAATTGTAATTCACATAGAAATATAGTGGGTTAGTTGATTAAGGTGTTTAATAGATTTCTATCTTAACTGTGGATTGACGTTAATACAGTATTAGTGCATCGAGAGGTGGTTAATACTACGTTCGTGTTCTTGGTTAATAAACTGGGATAGTGCATTGAATTGGAATAAAGGTGTTAGAATCAGAGTGAAGCTTAGGGTGAAATCATAAGTCTAATTCTCCATTAATTGTTTGAAATTCCAAATTTTGATATTTGTGATTATTCTGTGTTAGTTTAATTATTCTTTAATTTAGATTCTTTAATTACAATTATTGAGTTGATTTGTTTAATAAAATTAGGGTTAATAGGAAATTGATAATTGTAAGTTAAGGATATTGCTAGTTAGTCTCTGTGGGAACGATACTCTACTTATCACTCTATTACTTGTTGACCACATATACTTGCGTGTTGTGCGTATATAAATTTTACCCAACACTATACAAACTACAATGTAAATAATTAACTATATGCAATACGACACTAAAATGCCCCCAAACTTAAACTAGACATTGTCCTCAACGGCTGAAATAGAAAAAAGTAAAGCAGTGGACTTCCCTGAAAATATAGAAATCCACCTCCTTGTCCGCTAAGTTTGGAGAATAGATTAGGCACATGGAACAAATTGGGCACCACACTTGAATTTGACTTGGATAACATTTTCATAATCTTTTGTCTGTCCATTGAACCTCCAATACCTGCAATTAAGAGAGACAACATGGATTAGAATAACACTTGGATTGGTAAAAGAACTTAATAAGCAAATTAATTCCTATCTACTAAATAAACTAGTAAAGCATATAAATATAAAAATTCTTGGGTTGCCTCCCAGTTAGCGCTTGATTTAAAGTCTTTCAGTCTGACTTTTTCTGGTCAGCACTATCCCATTCCTATTCGATAATTGAGGAACCCTCCATCCATCGGAAATAATATAGCTTTCGGTAGGTTCCCATTTGTGATGGCTATCGAATCAAAGTCACCTAGCATGCTCTGATTTGGTATGATCTCAATCAAGAACGTCCCACAACTAGGTGTTTTCTCCATTGTGTATGTGATCACTTTGGGGCATGGAAGCTTGTCACACACAATAGGCTCTTCGTCTATCTTCTCTTTCTCGTCCCACCATGGATTCAAAATTGTACTCACTCTTATGTTATAAAGAGCTTCGCTGACGACATGACTACCAAGTGGGCATGATTTTGCAAATCTGACCAACTCTTTGATCTTTGGTGGAGACTCATTTAGATCTTCGTCGACCTGTATTTCATTATCCCCAATTGTCTTCATACTTCCGATATCTTGTGGCTCATCCAGTCATAGATTTGGTTCGGGTTCTCCGTCAATTTCGTGATCCATGTCATAAAGCCAAGTGTTTGGAGGAAGGTTGCTTACGGCTTTGGTCATTTGATCTATCTTATTTTGAAGATTCTGAATTGACTTCTCTTGATTAATCCTTCTCTCCTCATTTGATGCTATGAACTTGGACAACAATTCCTCCAATCTCGAATTATCTGTCTTAGTTTTGAAATCCATGTATTGAGGACCATGAGTTGAAGTGGTGATGAGTTGTTCCATCTGGTGCTGAAAATTGTGGCTCGATATTTCTTGACTCATCATCCTCTCCTCTTGGTTTGCTATGACCTTTGACAGTAATTCCTCCAAGTTTGACTTTTCTTCTTTTAATGGAGGTTGATATGAGAATTTCGGCGTGTATGTTGGATTTGGAGTAGAGTATTGATCTTGATATTTATAGCTCCATGAAGAATCCGGGTGATACCCACAAACTTGATGATAACTGGGATAAGAATAGTTGTTGAGGTAGTTACCACTATACTGTACCGGCCCAAGACTGATGGTGCGTTGATTACTCGGGTGATTGCCAGCACAATAATTGCAAGTAACTGCTATCCTTTGATTACGTTGGGCTGCAACAACGTCCAACCTCCTCGAAAGTGTCTCAAGTTGTGCTGATAATGCAGAAAATACATTGAGGCCATCAATCCCCGCTCCCCGTGGTTGAGTCAAACTCGAATATGGCCTTTGATAATTGAATCCAGCCATGGTACCTGAAACGAGAGAAAAATAAGAAGATATTAAAATAAAATAAAAATAAAGAAAGAAAAAAAATGTTTAAATTAAGACTAATTTGATTGAAGCTAAAATTGGCAAAAATATATTAAACTAATTCCCCAGCAACGGCACCAAAAACTTGTTGGGTAAAATCTAATTACGCACAACACACAAGTATACATGGTCAAGAAGTAATAAAGTGAAAGTAGAGTATCGTTCCCACAGAGAATTAGTTAACAAGATTTACCAAGTACTAACATATAACCAATTTATTCTTATTTAAACGAATGATTTAATATTTTAATTTAAAATAATTAATTAAACTATTACTAACTATCCCTAGAATGAAACAAGAAAATGAAGACTTGAGATTACAATTTCACTTATTGTTTTATTTAAGTCAACACACTTCCTTTTAAGCCAAGTTATTTATACTGGATTGTTAATCAAGAACACGAAAGTAAAATATGGCCATCTCTCAACGCACCATACTCATATCAAATCAAATCTACAGATGACAGAATCAAATTGAACACCATAATTAACTAACCCACTATATCTCTATATGAATTACAATTGAAAAGGGTTTAAGCACAAGTTATTATTAGACTACATATTGCGTAAAGACATATCTCTATCCTAAACACGAATCATGAATTCTATCTATGTAGAAATCACAAACACATGCTATCATGATCAGATCTAAATCTATACTTCATCTCTTGAGTTTTATAGATTATCACGGTAATTGTTAGCTAGGCAATTAAACAATTAAGTCCAAATCATAATAGACAATCCAAATATAGCTAATAAAACTAACAAAGAAGCATATCAAAGTAAACTACACAATAAGATCCATAGTAATCTCAAAACAGAGTTTAATTCATAACGGAACTAGAATCCATCATCCACAATTGATTAAGCATTAAAAGATACAAATAGAAAAGAAAAGAAATTAGAATTGAGATAAACAAATCTGTATTCTCTTGTTTCTAATCTGTTTCTCCAATGATGATCAATAGCTTCAATCTTCAGTTCTAATCCAATCTAATGTTCCTAATCTACTATAATCTAATCTAATGGAATCCTCCTTCTTCTCTCCCCTCTAGTCTATGTCATTCTCCTCCTTTTATAAGTCTTTTTATCTATCTTTAAGTCCTCTTAAAAGTCCTTGAGTCAATCGGATCGAAACAATCTTTCTGCAACTCAAATTCGGGTAAAAAAATGGCTTTTATGCGTATACCCCCGCACCGACGGGGGTCCATTCTTTTTTTTAGCTGCTATGCCCGCCCCAGCGGGGGTCCATTTTCTGTCACAGTGTCCTCTGGTAAAATGGCCGTAAGTTTTGATCCGAGAAGAGTTACGGGGCCTGCCACCTATCAAATCGAAGATATTGACGAGATCTACAACTTTCATTCTTTGAGAATTGAGAAATTTTGTCCGAAACAAGATCGAAATCGATCTTGAAGTAGATGTTGTGTAAATTGCAAGCATGAGAACTCTTAGCTTTGATCTTCGTTGATAAAAAGGGCATAACTCTCGCATCCGAACTCTGATTGGAATGATTCAAGTTGTTCCGGAAAGCTAAGAAGAAGCTCTACAATGTAAGCCAAGTTCCAAGCTAAAAACTTGAAATGAACATGAAAGCCCAAACGATGTCCGATTTGTTTTTCTTTGCGATTTCATACCAATTCTTTGTGGTTTAAGCTCCCAATCATACAATCTACAAAATGAACACAAAATGCATGAAAAGTAACTAAGAAATATGAGATTAAGCAACTAATTTAAGTAACAGATACCAGATAAGTAGGTATAAAACCTACTTATCAGTTACAGGTTCTTGTGGGCTTTGTAGATGGTATGTTGGAGCATTGGGTACCGGAGAGGTAGGTTTTTCGGTTTAGGACCCATGAGTTGACTCCCACCTTAGAGGAGTATGCACAGTTGACGGCGCTGCCACTAGACAGACCTTGTGCGCAGATGGCTATCGGAGACAAGAGCTGACAGTTCATGACCCTCACCGGGCAGAGGCGTAGAGTAGTACATGATAAGATTACATCTAGCCATGTGGTGTCCCAGCATTTTCTAATACACAGATTTGGCTTGGTGGATAGTTATATACAACAATCTAGGGATGTCACCACGTCGGAGGATCAGTGGCGTACGGCCAGGGTAGACGTACTCATGATGTGCGTAGTGGCTTATGTGTACATGCCACTATACATGGATGAGCTGGACATCGGTGTTGTCATGGTAGTGAGAGCTCTCAAGGAGGGTCATGCTATTATGCCGATGATTATGACACAGACGTTGAGATCGGCCACATATTGCCATACTTATCCTGTAGGGGTATTCATAGGCAGCTCAGTCATGTTGTATGTGTGGTTCATGTCACACATGTGACCGATTGGAACTTTTTGACATCATGGATACTACTTTTTCCATGAGATAGCCATGTCTTACTCCTTTCAGCCAGCGGAGTGTATAGACTCTGCATCTTGGTCGGTGTTTTTGGCAGGGATCGGAGATCCGTTTAACATTTTACCGTGTACAGGGCTCAGTTTACCCTACAGCTTCATTACTCATGCCCCTGGCATGGATTATCTCCCTCTAGCTGGTTTGAGAGGCATGACTACTTACTACCCATTAGCTATGATGTCACAGTTTGACCAGTTTCAGAACTTCCATCCTTTTGAGGGGGCATTGGGTCAGCGCTTGGCTTCTCGCCACTTGTCAGCAGAGGACAGATCCAGGGTGTATGCATGTTGGGATCAGTGTGAGCTAGCTGAGTTTTCTATTAGCCATCCGGGCTATTAGACAGAGTGTTCTGCATGGATGGAGACAGAGACCACATCGGTTGTGGTTGTATCCACAGAGTCAGGGATTAATTTGGAGGGTGGAGAGCCCATAGAGGACATTGATTTTCCCACCGAGGAGGAGCTTTTTGCTGGATTGCCAGTAGCTGTGATGGATTCTCCCAATGTGACTGCTACTGTGACCCCGCATTCACAGAGTATTTAGAGCAGAGTCTTCATCTATTGACATTTGAGAGAGATCAGGCTAGGGCCTTGATGTTGACAACTCTTACTGGGAGAGATGTCGCTCTATTAGAGAGAGATGATGCCTTAACTCATAGAGACACTGCTATTACTGAGCGGAATTAGGCTAGATCATCTAGAGATGATTTGATTGTTGAGCGGGATGGTGCCATATTTGCCCGGGACGTAGCCGTTATAGATAGTACTATAGTAAGATCCCATACCACTGGCATTATTGCTGAGATGAGCGCATATATTGTTAAGCACCATGTCACCATGCAGTTGGATGTGGATCTATTGGCTCGTGTAGATACCTTTGGGCAAGAGCTCAATACGTTACCTCCTTCTTTGGAGAGAGATTCCATATTGGACTTGATAGCACGTATATCCACTAGATTGTAGATGAGCTTGTATTTTCCTGCACAGACTAGCTTAGCCATTTTATTATGTACATTACATATTATATATATCAAACAACATTATATATGGCAGAGAAATACATTTTGATTCACTTCCCTTTCTTGCTTGATATTTGCAGGTTTCTTCAAGACTTGTGATCTTGATGTATTCTAAACTCATCCTTAATGGGTAGATATTGAGATTTATAAGGATCTTTCAGAATGGATCGTTGATCTGTGTGTATCCTACCCTTTGGTATCTTGGAACTGGTTTATGTATGTAGATGTGGAGAGGATTGTGGCTTTCCTCTCTGAGGTTGACCGCACCACAGATGGTCACCATTACTCCTTTGTATGGGGGAGCCCAGGTAGTTCTATCTCTTATGGATTGGTGTTTCTCTTTAAGGACTCAATCGCAGCTTAGATGGTTGCTAATTCTCCCATTTTTATGGGGAGATCAGTTAGTTCCATCCCTTTGGTCTGAAGCCAATGAAGTGTGGTGGATTAAAGGTTGATCCCAGTACCATGTGACAAGTATTTATGTTTTGGTAAGGGGTAAGACCAAACCATAAATGGCTACCTACGTACTCCTATCAAAGAGAAGATCAGGTCTGCGTAGTTTGAACCTGGTGTAAGAGGTTCAACGTTATATGTGAAAGGGTGTGGAAGGGTGTAGAAGTGTTATTTTTGTTTTGTTTTTGTTGTCTTTTGTTTTATTGCGACCAGACCATTAAAAAATGGTTTCCTACATACTCCCGTGTATTGGGGAGATCAGGTCGACGTAGTTCACCCCATGTGCAGGACAGATTACAGCCGAAAAGTTTGATCCCATGTTCAGGACAAACTGCAGGTGAAAAGTTTGATCCCATGTACAGGATAAACTGCAAGTGTGAAAAGTTCTATCCCGGGTGGGACAAAACTGCATGTGTGAAAGGTTCAATCCCTGGTGGGATAACCTGAAATGTTTGAAATGAAGTGGAGTAAAGGATCTGATGATCCGAAAACTAGGTTACTGGTTTGAAAAGTGTGTTTGTCCCTAATGGGGCAGATGGGTATGAAGAAGGGTTGTATGTAGTGAAGGGCTAGAAAACCTGAAGTGATTAGGGATCTGGTGATCCAAAACTAGGATGTTTGTTTGATGGTAACCTCAAACATAGTACCATTTCACGGTGTCTGAGTTGATAAGTTATGGAAATTCATCGACGTCCATCTCCTGTAATCTAATAGCACCTCCTGTCAATACCTCCTTGACAACAAATGGGCCTTCCCAATTAGGGGCGAATTTTCCCTTAGATCGATCTTGGTTGTCAATGATCTTCTTCAAAACCAAGTCATGTTGTTTAAACTGTCGTAGCCGAACTTTCCTGTTGTAAGATCTGGCGATCCTTTGTTGGTATAACTAACCATGGAAGATAGCAGCGGTTCGCCTTTCGTCTATTAGAGACAATTGGTGATACCTATCTTGTAACCATTGGTCTTCACCCAACTAAGCGTCTATCAACACTCTGAGGGATTCCATTTCCACCTCTATAGGGAGCACTGCTTCCATCCCATAGATTAATGAGTAGGGGTTTGCCCTAGTGGAAGTATGCATTGAAGTTCTATAGGCTAATAGAGTCAGAGGCAAGAGTTCAGGCCATTTTTTGTGATTGGCGGGCATCATTTGCATGATGTTCTTGATGTTCTTATTAGCCGCTTTAACAACACCATTCATCTTTAGACGATAGATAATGGAGTTGAGATGTTTGATGTGGAATTATCTGCATAACTCCTCCATCATTTTGTTGTTGAGGTTCTTAGCATTGTCTGAAACAATTACCTCTAGTTGTCCATATCAACAAATGACATTATTTCTGATGAAACTAATGATGACTTCTTTGGTAACCCGGGGGAAGGAGGCTGCTTCTACCCACTTGGTGAAGTAATCAATCATTATGAAGATAAACTGATGCTCATTACTGACTTTGGGCTAGATGGGCCCGATCACATCCATTCCCCACATTGAGAAGGGCCAGGGTGAACTCATATTGTGGAGCTCCCTTGGAGGGGCGTGGATAGCATTCCCATGAATTTGGCATTGATAACATCTCTTAACATGATCATCATAGTCAGCATTGAGAGAGAGTCAGTATTCCCTATTCTGAGGATCTTTTTGACAAGTAGAGGGCCGATTATGTGTGGGCCACATACTCCACCATGGATTTCATCCATGAGCCTCTGAGCTTGGTCCTTGTCCAGACATCTAAGGAGACCTAGTCCTGCATCTCGTTTGAAGAGTACATCTCCACTTAGGTAGAATTTTATAGCCATTAGATGGATCCGCTTTTTCTCAGCGGAACTCGCCTCAGCGAGTGTAGATCCATCTCGTAGATACTCCTTAATGTGTTGATACCAAGGGTACTGGATGGGAGGTAGCTCATCCGATACTTTTTTAATGTAATTCCCATAGGCTAGAGCCTTTTGAAGGGTAAATGTGATGCTTGGCATATTTTTCTTGTCGGGTATGTTGATCAAGGAGGCCAAAGTTTATAGCGCATCCGCAAAATCATTCCTATTTTGAGGAATGTGGAGGAAGTTTATTTCATCAAACTCCGAAGCCATCTGGATAACCTGCCGATGGTAAGGCAGAAAATGTAGTTCTTTGGTGTGATAGATCCTAGTGGTTTGTTTGATTACCAATTCGGAATCTCCAAAGATAGTTAACCGCATGATGCTTATTGATTGAGCAAGTTTTAGCCCCATGATACAGCCTTCATACTCAGTTGTGTTGTTAGTGCTGATAAACTACAATTTAACAGTGACGGTATACTGCTCCCCCGTAATGGCTACTAGAACTACTCCAGCCCTAGAACCTTCTATATTTACAGCTCCATCAAAATACATTTTCCATGTCTGGTGTGCATCGTACTGATGGTGTTACTGAACTGTCATTACTCCTTCATCGGGGAAATATATTTCCAAGGGTTTGAAATCCCCTGAAGGTGCAGCGTCCAGTTGATCCACAATTCCTTGACCTTTGATAGACTTTTACGTCACGTAGACGATGTCAAATTGCTTTAGGATCAACTATTATCTAGACAGTTGACAATTCAATATGGGTTTGCTGAATAAGTACTTGAGAGGATCCACGCGGGATATGAGATGGGTTGTGTGACCATGGAGGTAATGTTATAACCTCATGGAAGCAATGCTAAAGCACAACAAGTCTTCTCAATCAGAGTGTACTTGTGTTCATTGCTGCTGAATCTTTTGCTAAGGTAGTAGATAGCTCACTCTTGCCCTCTATCGTCTTTTTGTACCAATAAGCAGCTTATGGCATTGTCATCAATGGACATGTACATGAACAGGAGAACACCGTCCCTAGGCGGTACTAATATAAGAGCTTTGACTAACTGATCTTTGATTGTAAGGAAGGCTTTCTGACACTCATTATTCCATTGCATGGAAGAGTTCTTCCTTAACATCTTGAAGATAGACTCACAGGTTATTATGAGTTGGGAGATAAACCGGCTGATGAAGTTGATTCTTCCCAAAAATTCCCGTATTTCCTTCTCTGTTTGAGGAATGGGCATTTCCGTGATGGCCTGGATTTTGGTGGGATCCAGTTCAATCCCTTTGTGGCTGACTAGGAATCCTAGAAACTTGCCTGATTTAATGCCAAAGGCGCACTTGGCTGGATTCAACTTCAAATTGTACTTATGCAACCTGTTGAAGAGCTTTCTGAGATAATCTAGGTGATCTTCTTCCCTTCGGGATTTGACAATGATGTCATCCACATAGATTTCTATCTCTTTGTGCATTAAGTCATGAAAAAGAGCCATCATGGCTCGTTAATAGACAGGTCCGTCATTGATGAGGCCGAATGACAACCGTATGTAGAAAAAGATTCCTCAAGGCATGATGAATGCAGTTTTCTCTCGATCCTCTTCAGGAACCATGATTTGATGGTGTGATGCCCCCAAAAATAGGTATACATCACCTACTCTAAGTCGCCAAATACATGGTACAAAATACAAATACAAACTTAATTATACAAACGTCGTGTAAAAATACGACAAAACATAACTGAGAGTTTTAATAAGAATACTGTCATCTAGACAATATCCACACTCAATGGAGTCCTCATTACATTTATTATCACACTATTCCGCATAATAGTGAGGACTACTAATGCTATCATCTGGACCGTAACTCCGTTCCCTGACTAATCCCAGCTACGTTCTAATTTCCTGAAGAGAATAGTGAAAGAAAGGGTGAGCTCAACTAGCCCAGTAAGAAATATTATGACTAAGATAATGTAGAATAAATTATCGTTAGCCTTCAACAGTGTTAAACTGATATAATATAACAAACATCAAGTTTAACTGTAGCGGAACAAGCAATCCATTAGAAGAGTCAAGTAGAACATAATGTCTACTATCTCCTCTAGATTAAAAGTTCATCGTTGATATTTTATTCCTGTAATACTCATCAACAGTTCTTTGTTATACTTAAGACATATAGAACTTTTATCACTTGTCTTCACCTGAACCACCAAATATGTTTGTTAAATTCACAATTCATATTTATAATAATGTGAATTAACAGTTCCTTCTTGCCACAAAGGCTTAGTAGAACGTTTGCTCAATATTCTTACCCCAAAGGCAGAAGAAATTCAAATGTAATAACAATGATCATACCAATCAGTTGTCTATCTTTGCACTATAGGCCAAAGATATTCAACTATAAAATCAATGGTCATGATCATACTAAACAATTGCCTGTCAGTGCACTACGGCCAAAGACATTCAACTGTTAACTAATGGTCATGATCCTGCCAATCACATCACTGAATTATACATGCACTACGGCCAAGGATATTCGTTAGTATCACTAGTGGTCATGATCATGTCATACACCTGTCCATCTTCTCACTACGGGTCAAACCAATCAAACAACAGATCAACTTTGCACTACAGGCCAAAGATATTCAACAACATATCATCTTTTTACTACAGGCCAAAGACATACAACTGTAAAACCAATAACCAACAGTATAATAAAGAATAGAATAATAAAAGAATTTCACCATGTATGCAGTACTTCGCATAGACAAGTTATTCCAACATAATAATAAAGAATTGAATAATAAAAGAATTTCACCATGTATGCAGTACTTCGCATAGACAGGTTATTCCAACATAATAATAAAGAATGGAATAACAGAAGAATTTCACCATTCGTGTGTAATCCGCACAGACAGGTTATTCCAACAGAATAATAAATAATGGAACCAGGTTATGCGTAATCGCACAGACAGGATATTCAACAGAATAATAAATAATGAAACCAGGCCATGCTTAAATCACCGACAGGATATTCCGACAGAATAATAAAGAATAAAAAAATAACAGAAATCACCATGTATTCGATAGACCGCACAGACAGGTTATTCTAACAGAATAATAAATAATGGAACCAGGTTAGGCGTAATACGCACCGACAGGATATTCCGACATAATAATAAAGAATGGAATAATAGAAGAATTTTACCATGTATGCGGTACTTCGCATAAACAGGTTATTCCAACATAATAATAAAGAATGGAATAATAGAAAAATTTCACCATGTATGCGGTACTTCGCATAAACAGGTTATTCCAACATAATAATAAAGAATGGAATAATAAAAGAATTTCACCATGTATGCGGTACTTCGCATAAACAGGTTATTCCAACATAATAATAAAAAATGGAATAATAAAAGAATTTCACCAAGTATAGGGTAGTCCGCGTATACAGGTTATTCCAACAGAATAATAAAGAATGGAATAACAGAAGTTCTCTTCATGAATACAAAAGAAATAATACCCCTTACTATAATAATAATATCCCTTACCTTAAAAATAATAGTATTCCGACGGGTAGGGCGGAAATATATTTGAAGAAAACTTGCACTATCTTCTACGTTCAAAACTTTCTTAAACTCTAAAGAAATACGCTCTAGATTACAGAAGATGAACTCTCTCTATAATTTCTCTCTCTAGAGTTTCAGTGAATTCATAAGAAATAATAACGGAATGAGCTTATATTTATAGGAGAATGAACTGAATAGTAACTAATTCATGAATGGTCCAGATTGATTTACTTTTAAACAGACGGTCCATATTGATTTAATAAAATATTCTAATAAAACAAAATCTTTTAAATAAAATATAATATATTCTATTTATAATCTAATAAAACGAATAACTTTATAAAAGTATTCTGTTTTATATAAAAAAAATTACTATGCAAAATACTATGCAGGCACTATGCAACACTATGATAATAAAATATAATAAATTCTATTTATAATCTAATAAAATAAATAACTTTATAAAAGTATTCTGTTTTATATAAAAAGATTTTACTATGTATAATAGAATATAATATCTTCTATTTATAGTCTAATAAAACAAATAACTTTATAAAAGTATTCTGTTTTATATAAAATACTTTACTATTTTATTACATTAATAATACTAATAAAACAAAACTGAGTGACTTCTCACGTAAGCATCAATAATCAATACCGTGTGCTACTATGCAACCACGCGTATTACTGTACTTTTACTACCGAGTATTTCAACAGTTTTAACGGTAAAACTTCCGTCGTTATTTTCATAAAAATATTTTTATTGTTTTCTCAATCCGACAATAATTCTGTTGCGGGGTCCACCAATGATTGTACCGTTGTACGGATATTCCTCGACAAAAAGAATATTCCCCGACTAATCGAATATTCCCCGACACAACGAATATTTTATATCAACTTGCTTACTTTGCAAAATTTTCACATATTACCCTTAACTTTAAACTTTGATCAATTTAACGATTTGCCAAAATAAAAAAATTGAATACTTTTATTTCATAAAAATCGGGGTCTCACAATCTCCCCTCCTTATGAAATTTCGCCCTCAAAATTTACGTACATACCTGGTATTTCGAAGAGATGAGAATACCTTTCTTTCTTTTCAGATTGTACCTTCCCGGTAATTTCCTCGCTATTATGATTTTCCCATTTCTCATCTCCTTTATTTCAGATATCATTCTAGAATATAGCTTCAAAACAAGGGTTAATTAACATATCACATATTATCCCTATACTCTGACCGACCAATTAAATACCAAATAAACTTAGGTAGGTCATACTAGCGAAAAAATTTCCCATCTCTCCCCTCCTAGTTCTTGTCTCACATCTCGGCCAGGGATCATATCCTTAAGCTTTGATACCAACTGTGACGCCCCCAATAATAGGTATACATCACCTATTCTGAGTCGCCAAATACATGGTACAAAATACAAATATAAACTTAATTATAAAAACGTCGTGTAAAAATACGACAAAACAAAACTTAGAGTTTTAATAAGAATATTGTAATCTAGACAATATCCACACTCAATGGAGTCCTAATTACATTTATTATCACACTATTCCACAGAATAGTGAGAACTACTAATGCTATCATCTAGACCATCACTTCGTTCCCCGACTAATCACAGCTACGTTCTCATTTACTGATGAGAACAGTGAAAGAAAGGGTGAGCTCAACTAGCCCAGTAAGAAATATTATGACCAAGAAAATGTAGAATAAATTATCGTTAGCCTTCAACAGTGTTAAACTGATACAATATAACAAACATCAAGTTTAACTGCATCGGAACAAGCAATCCATTAGAAGAGTCAAGTAGAACATAATGTCTACTATCTCCTCTAGATTAAAAGTCCATCGTTGATATTTTGTTCCTGTAATACTCATTAACAGTTCTTTGTTATACTTAAGACAAATAAAACTTTTATCACTTGTCTTCACCTGAACCACCAAAGACGTTAGTTAAGTTCACAATTCATATTTATAATAATGTGAATTAATAGTTCCTTCTTGCCACAAAGGATTAATAGAACGTTTACTCAATATCCTTACCCCAAAGGCTGAAGATATTCAAATGTAATAACAATGATCATACCAATTAGTTGTCTATCTTTGCACTACGGGCCAAAGATATTCAACTATAAAACCAATGGTCATTATCATACCAATCAATTATCTGTCAGTGCACTACGGCCAAAGACATTCAACTTTTAACTAATGGTCATGATCCTGCCAATCACATCACTGAATTATACATGCACTACGGCCAAGGATATTCGTTAGTATCACTAGTGGTCATGATCATGTCATACACCTGTCCATCTTCTCACTACGGGTCAAACCAATCAAACAACAGATCAACTTTGCACTACAGGCCAAAGATATTCAACAACATATCATCTTTGCACTACAGGCCAAAGACATACAATTGTAAAACCAATAACCAACAGTATAATAAATGATGGAATAATAAAAGAATTTCACCATGTATGCAGTACTTCGCATAGATAAGTTATTCCAACATAATAATAAAGAATGGAATAATAAAATAATTTCACCATGTATGCAGTACTTCGCATAGACAGGTTATTCCAATATAATAATAAAGAATGGAATAACAGAAGAATTTCACCATGCGTGCGTAATCCGCACAGACAGGTTATTCCAACAAAATAATAAATAATGGAACCAGGTCATGCGTAATGGCACAGACATGATATTCCAACAGAATAATAAATAATGGAACCAGGTCATGCGTAAAGCACCGACATAATATTCCGACAGAATAATAAAGAATGGAATAACAACAGAAATTACCATGCATGCGATAGACCGCACAGATAGGTTATTCCAACAGAATAATAAATAATGGAACCAGGTTAGGCGTAAAACGCACCGACAGGATATTCTGACATAATAATAAAGAATGAAATAATAGAAGAATTTCACCATGTATGCGGTACTTCGTATAAACAGGTTATTCTAGCATAATAATAAATAATGAAATAATAGAAGAATTTCACCATGTATGCGGTACTTCGCATAAACAAGTTATTCCAATATAATAATAAAGAATGGAATAATATAAGAATTTTACTGTGTATGCAGTACTTCGCATAAACAGGTTATTCTAACATAATAATAAAGAATGGAATAATAGAAGAATTTCACCATGTATGCGGTACTTCGCATAAACAGGTTATTCCAACATAATAATAAAGAATGGAATAATAGAAGAATTTCACCATGTATGTGGTACTTCGCATAAACAGGTTATTCCAACATAATAATAAAGAATGGAATAATAAAAGAAGTTCACCAAGTATACGGTAGTCGGCGTATATAGGTTATTCAACCAGAATAATAAAGAACGGAATAACAGAAGTTCTCTTCATGAATAAAAAAGAAATAATATCCCTTACTATAATAATAATATCCCTTACCTTAAAAAGAAGAGTATTCCGACGGGTAGAGCGGAAATATACTTGAAGAAAACTTGCACTATCTTCTACGCTCAAAATTTTCTTAAACTCTAAAGAAATACGCTCGAGATTACAGAAGAAGAACTCTCTTTATAGTTTCTCTCTCTAAAGTTTCAGTGAATTCGTAAGAAATAATGAAAGAATGAGCTTCTATTTATAGGAGAATGGACTGAATAGTAACTAATTTATGAACGGTCCAGATTGATTTACTTGTAAACGAATGGTCCATATTGATTTAATAAAATATTCTAATAAAATAAAATCTTTTAAATAAAATATAATATATTCTATTTATAATCTAATAAAACGAATAACTTTATAAAAGTATTATGTTTTATATAAAAATATTTTACTATGCAAAATACTATACAGGCACTATGCAACATTATGCATAATAAAATATAATATATTCTATTTATAATCTAATAAAATAAATAACTTTATAAAAGTATTCTATTTTATATAAAAAAAATTACTATACAAAATACTATGCAACATTATGCATAATAAAATATAATATATTCTATTTATAATCTAATAAAATAAATAGCTTTATAAAAGTATTCTAGTTTATACAAAAAGATTTTACTATACAAAATACTATGCATAATAGAATATAATATATTTTATTTATAGTCTAATAAAACAAATAACTTTATAAAAGTATTCTGTTTTATATAAAAAACTTTTTTATTTTATTACATTAATAATACTAATAAAACAAAACTGAGTGACTTCTTACGTAAGCATCAATAATCAAAATCGTGTGCTACTATGCAACCACGCGTATTACTGTACTTTTACTACCGAGTAGTTCAACAGTTTTAACGGTAAAACTTCAGCCGTTATTTTCATAAAAATATTTTTATCGTTTTCTCAATCCGACAATAATTCCGTTGCTGGGTCCACCATTGATTGTACCATTGTACGGATATTCCTCGACAAAAAGAATATTCACCGACTAATCAAATATTTCCCGACACAACGAATATTTTATATCAACTTGCTTACTTTGCAAAATTTTCACATATTACTATTAACTTTTAAAAGTTTATCAATTTAACGATTTACCAAAATAGAAAAATTGAATATTTTTATCTCATAAAAATCGGGGTCTCACAGACGGTACCCCGCAAAACAATCAGCAAAGGAGTACATGTGTTATTGAGCAGTATTGTCAATGAGAATGTGGAAAAATGGCACGAGAAAGCTATCTTTAAGGCAAGCTTTATTCAATTCTCGGTAATCCACGCAAACTCGCACCTTTCCTCTTGGTTTAGGCATGGGGACTATATTGGATATCCATTCAGGGTATGTTGACACCATGATAATGCCAGCTTGAAATTGTTTCACAATTTCTTCTTTAACCTTTAAACTCCACTCAGGTTTTAATCGCCTGAGCTTCTACCTAACTGGCTTGAATCCCTCTTTGATGGGGAAGCGATGAATGACAATGTCAATGGACAAAGCCACCATGTCTTCATGAGACCATGCAAACACATCCTGAAATTGGATTAAAAGTGTAACCATATCATTCCTTTGGTTTGGAGTGAGGTCCGTACCAATTTGGATTAGTTTGGGTTTTTCTAAGGTTCCGAGGTTGAAAGATGAGGTTTGATCAAGATTTGGTTTGGGTTTTTCCTCGACCCATTCTTTGATCTCCTGAGGTATCTCATTGTCCTCTTGTACTTCCATCAAGTATGAGTCCAACTTTACATCAAAGTTACATTCCTTGTGGAGAATTAGCACCTCATCAGCAAGTTTAGGCACATCTAAATTCAGAGTCCTGAAACAAAAATGCTTTCACTTAATATATGAAACTACTAAGTCATACAAAGTGTTACCATGTAATGACAAAATAACTGCTAATACTGTACAGAAAAGTAAGCTGTTATTGCTATATACAGGGCAGAGGGATTTTCTGCCCTTTTTACCCTTGTCGGCAAATGCATGGAATGCTGCTCCAATTTCCAAGGGTTAAGTCATGTTGGACAGCAGCGATGAAGGTGTTGTCATCGTCCTCCTTCTCCTGAATGATGACCATGATATCTGGACAATCATCGTCTGGGATGTCGCTATTCATGCCCTCAGTATGGACAATGATGTGTATGTTTAACAACCGCTTGGCGATGTCTTGTTTACGTCTCTACTCCCTTTCTTCCACTTTAGGATCTGGAATCAGGACCTCTTTTCCTTTTACCAGTATCTGTTTGGGAAATAACATAGCCATTATTGGGCAGGCACCTTTACCAGAGACTGTATAGGCTCAGGATCTGTAGGTTGAGATAATCGTCATGTGGCTAAAACTGAAGGAATCTGTTTGTGCTTAAGAGGATTCCTATGATTAGAACTGGCAGAATAACCTAGTCTAGCTGTCCCGATTTGACTGAGAATTTGAATTAGGCGCTTAATGCCCTGATGATCTTTTCCCAACCTTTGTCCAAGTTGATAACCCAACGACATCGTTTCTTAAGTTACTGACATTAGCTCAGTAGAAATCTTGGGTATCAGAGGTGGCGCCCCAATAGGATGATAGTGAGTGTTTTTCACCTCTAGGGCATGGAAACTGACCGGTTCAACTTCTAAATTGAAGTTGATGAGTGGTATGTCACCTTGTTCAGGACATTCCGGCTCAGCATTGACAGTGACAAGGCTGTTGTTAATGATGTATTTGAGTTACTGGTGAAGGGTGGAAGGGACAACTCCAGCCATGTGGATCCACGGTCTCCTCAAGAGTGGGTTGTATCCTGTGGCTATTTTGAGCACGTGAAAGGATAAGCAAAATGTATGTGGACCAATCTCCATAGCTAGTTTAATCTCTCTGACAGCATTTCGTCAGGATCCATCAAAAGCTTTGATAACCGTATGGCTGCTTTTGATCCTCTTGAGATTGATGTTCAGCTTCTCTAAAGTATCATAGGGAAAGATACTTAAAGATGACCCTCCATCTATCAAAATTCCTCCCACCATGTATCTGGAGGACAAAACCTCTATGTGCAACAGTTTACAATGACCAGTCCCTTCGGGAGGTATGTCATCATCAATGAAAGATATCACATTGTTGTTAAAAATGTTATCAACCAGATATTGGAATTTTTTGACATCCACTGATTTTGGAAAATGGGCTTCTTTCAAAACCTCTAGCAAGACCTTCCTGTGATCTTCGAAAGAGAAAACCAAGTCCAGTATGGAAATTTGTTGTGGAGCTTCTCTCAAGCTTAAAACCACCTTGGCTTCATTATGGCCCATAGTATAGAGGAACTCTTTAATCTTTTCCATGGGAACTTTTCCCTTTGATCTGATGGTAGGCTTCATCACTCGATGGAGAAAATACAGTGGATTCTCCTTTAACACTGCAGCAGTTATGTGGGATGTGGATCTTTCAGCCTCTCCATAATTCCATGGCACTTTTTGTAGGCTGACAACAGGCTACTGTGGTCTGAATGGCAAGAGAATTGGCTTTGGTGCAGCTACTTTCAAAGGATTGTCAACACCTTTGAGTTAAATTTCTTGTATTATGAGTGGTCTGGTAGCCAAATCATCCTGAACGGATATAACTGCTACGACTTCCTTCCATTTTGTAGGAAATGTGTCCCCACTCTCGAGTAACACAGTGTAATTATCTGCCAACTGCAGGACACCGCTGTCAATTAAGTTCTGAATAAGATAGTGGAGTGTCCAACATTCTTCAGTGTTGTGTCCGCGAGAGTGGGAGTGATACTTACATACTCTATTAGAATTAAACCGTCTTGAACGGGGATTGATTGGAGGTAGCAGAGCTTTAATTCTTCCTTCATTGATCAGCATCTGAAATATCTCCTCCATCAGTTGGCCCAGATAGGTAAATTCCCTCTTGTTGGCAAAATCCCGACGGGCTTTAGCACTTGCTCTTTTTGCAACTTTATCCTCTAGTGTTTCACTTTTTAGAGTTAATGGAGTATTCATAATAAGTGAAAGGAGACTTGCATGCTCCTGGCTGACTAATTGGCGTGTGACTTGGTGCAGATGGATCACTAGTTTTACCAATCGGTTAACTTGCTTACAAAGAGCTTTCATCTTCCGCTCCATCATAAACTGGAACTGTGCATAATCCCATTTGTAAGCATTATCCTTACTGGTTTGGGAGGATTCACCACCGTAATTGGAACTCTGTCCATTGCTCCAATTAATCATATTAACCTCATCTTCTTTGTACTGAGGAAGAGGGTTGTCTTGCACATGAGCTTGGTCGGGTTTAGTCACAACGATCTTACCATTATCAATTAAATCCTAGATCTTGTGTTTCAAGGCCCAACAATCCTGAGTGTCATGTCCTGGAGCTCCAGCATGATAATCACAATTCCAGTTAGCATTGAAACCCTTCCCATTCGGGTTGGATGGTGGAAGAAGATAGGTAATTTTCTTCTGATTTGTCAGAAGGTTGAGAATATTCTCAAGTGAGTCCCCTAAGGGTGTGAACACTCGAGTGCGTCTGACTTTTCTATTTTTTGGCAATGGAGGGTTTGAAGACTGTGCTTGAAAGGGGAAGTAGTTTCTCCTCTGGATAGGCATGTTCCACGTAGAATTCTCATGTTGGGTCTGTCCAGTACATCGTTCTCTAACATGTACCTATGCATTGACTCAATAGCTCAAATATTTATGACCAATGAGATTTGGTCATCAGTCAATCCACATACTAGTCTCAATGCATCATTGTCCCATCAACAATGATACTTGACTAGGGACATTTAAGAGCAATGATACTAATTGTTATTATATAATCTCATGTTCAAGTCATATACTTGATGTAACGACCCCAAAATAGGTCCATTCCATCCAACCCATTCTGAGTCGCCAAATACATGGTACAGAAAACAACTACAACTTTATTACAATAATTGTCGTATAAAATACAACAACACATATGCTGTGAGTTTGGATACAAATATATACTAAATGTGACTCATGTCCCAACTGTGGACAACACCTCACAATGACACCTTACATAAAGGTATAGTCAAAAACTGTTTTAGAAATTAGAATCTTTGGGAAGTGCTCAAGGAAACCTTTGTACATGGGAGGCCATGCTTCTAGGTTATGATAGATATTATATGGCCACAGAATTATCCTTGGTTGACCCAATAGACCCCAAAGAAAAACGAGAAGATTACTATCATATTCTTCCTAATGGGGAGTCTTCTCTTGACATATCATTATCTCCACTATCTCTAATTGAAAATTATACTTCAAACAAACACCAAGATTATATAGGTAGTGCTCGTAAAGATACTCAGCAAGTGGATGAGCACAACCCTGTCTTATGATGACACGAGGTTGTATGTCATTAGACATCTTGTATGATAGTGACAAAACACCCTTCCAACGTTGGGTTCGCTTCATCCTAGATGATTCGCCAAATATAACTACTAAATGATGACCACCGTTCTATTCCCCTGTTACCCCCGCTCGACCCAGCTACACTCTTATTACATGAAAAGAATTATGAAACAGAAGGGTGAGCACAACTAGCCCAGTAAAGAATATCATGACTAAAGATAAATAAGTTATCAATAGCCTTCAACAAAATTAAATCAGAGATTTAGAACATATGGTAGATGATAAAAATTTGAACCATAGTTGCAGCGGAACGAGCAATTCATTAGAAGAGTCAAATAGACTACAAAGTCTATTATCTTCTCCATGTTAAAAATCTACCAACAATATTTTATCCCTGTAACATCACTCAACAGTTCCTTTCCACAATCATATGAATAACTCATAATCATAATTGTAGTTCTAAATTCCTCCTCTCATCCAGGACGAAGATAATTTTCATCACATGTCTTTACCTGAAACATCAAAGATCATGGTTATACCAAATCACAGTTCATGTTCATAATTATACTAATAAATTTATCTTTGTACTACGGGCCAACGATATTCGTCAACAATTCATCTTTGCACTACTGGCCAAAGATATTCAACAACAGGTCATCTTTGCACTACGGGCCAAAGATATTCATCAACAATTTATCTTTGCACTACAGGCCAAAGATATTCCTCAACGGTTCATATTTGCACTACAGGCCAAATATATTCATCAACAGTTCATATTATAACCATTTCAATTATAAATATATAATCATTTCAGAATTTATATAAACAATAATTATAACCATGTTAATCAATTCATCTTTACACTTAAGCTAAAGATATTCAATTATAAATTCAATGGTCATGATCATACCAGTTAACAATTTATCTTTGCACTACAGGCTAAAGACATTCCTCAGTCACAATCATACCAATAATTTACCCATCTTTACACTCAAGTGAAAGAGAAATTCAATATCAGGGTTATAAAAATATTATATATGATAGTAAAATCAATATAATCAAAACATCTAGATTTAATCCCAAGAGTAATATTCATAAATCAACTATAATTTGGTCAGAATAAGAAACTAATTTTGTCATGAATAGTAACTCGTGAATAGTAACTCATGAATAGTAACTCGTGAATAGTAACTCATGAATAGTAACTCGTGAATAGTAACTCGTGAATAGTGCTCCGTATTCGTACATGGTACCGTATACGTAAATAATGTCATGTAAATAGTGTCATATGCATGAATAGTGTTGTATACGTGAATAGTAATCCCGACTCAAAAAGGTAGAAATTCCACAATAAAATCTATACCCATTATTTCAGTGTAATGATATTGAAAGAATAACATCATTATGAAGAATATAGCATCCCTTAATATCCCTTACTACCCCTTACTATCCCTTACTATCCCTTACCTCAAAAGAGCAGCACTTCTGACTGGATATCGGATATGACGCTGAAGGAAACTTGCACTGATAAATATCAACTCACCAAGTATCTAAATACTCATAAAATACACTCAATAATATAGAGAGAGAAAGAGAGAAAACTTATATTTCTGGTGTGATTTTCAATTCTAACTTAGCCCTCTATTTATAGGAAAATATTAGCACGCGGAAGCAGACTTAACCTGCAACCTGATGGCTTTACCTGCTACTATTTCGACCCACCACATTTGAATAAAAATCTCAGCACATTTCTTCACCAACCAAGAGTGGGGCCCACCAATTCTAGAATTTTCCACCAAAATGATTAACTCCGAAAATTCAACAATTTCTGAACCAGTCATCTCGTAAAATTCATAACAAATCATACGTTCATTTTTAACGGTTCAAAATTTGAGGACATATACTCAACTTATATGTGTATAACATATCCAAAAATTACCACGATCTAACGGTCGGATTAAAAATTATAACCCCCGCAAAATATCTCAAAAACCCTAATTTTTAATACCTCCATTCTGACAAAAATACTGATAAAAACTTCAACATTAACTCCTTCATTTTTAACCACAAAAATATGTCCCTCATTTATATCCACATAAAATAAATATTTCCTTATCATATGAATCAATAATTAATTATTCACAAATAATATTACAGAGTCACAATTATGACAATCATGACGTTCCCAAGAAAGAGGGGGCTTTCCAATAAGGATTTCTCCTTACTAGCGCGCAATTAGATGACCAAACCTCTCCTTAGACAGAACTTTCTAGACATTGTCAATAATGCTATCCAATAATATTATTTAAATAATATGAATTATTGATCTGATAATAGAAAATACTGTGCAGCAACAATTATTGAAACAAAAATAATATAAAATATCAACGCAACAATTATTGAATCAATAAAATAAAATATTGAACAGTAATTACTGTGACAATTATTCAGTAATGTCTTCTCACGTAAGAATTAATAATTTGAAAAATACTGTGCAATACCGTGTGCTACTGTGCAATAACGCGTATTACTGTATTTTAACCACCGGATAGTCCAACAGTGTTAACGATAACAACTACGCCGTTATTTGTAAAAAACTCAAATTTGTCGTTTTCTTCATCCGACAGTTATTCTATTATAGGGCCCACAAATGGCTGCGCCGTCGTACGAATATTCCCCGACAGAAAGAATATTTCACGACCAAACGAATATTCCCCGACAACAATGAATATATTATAACCACTTGCGTATTTTTGAAAAAAAATCATATATCACTCTTAACTTTAACTTGTTATCAATTTAACCATTTACTAAATAGAAAAATTGAATACTTTTATTTCATAAAATTCGGGATTTTACACTTGAAACTATATAATTTATATCACTATTCTAAGGAATTTTATAATGTTAGCATTTATATAATGCAGTAAATAAAACCATAATAAAATCATTCATTTATTTAATCAAATATAATATCAAAATGTTAAGTAATTATATCAAATAGATGGCCTCTAGGGCATAAACTCTAACATCCTCCCTGTGCAGAGGATTCTGTATGTATGGGTATTTGTGAACCCTAAGTAGACTGGTGTAGTTCTTTAAGAAGAACAAGTAAATCTATAATTTGTTTGCTTAATCATTCAAACTCCTCACGAGAGACAGGAGTAGGACTAGACTGGCCAGATGAAGCCATAATTGGTTATAGGCTTGTTGCCTTTTTTGACTTTGAACGGGTAATAGGCCCAATTATTTTCCTACAAAAAAATTATGTAGTTTAGTCTTGGGGAATGTATAAATGTTACATGCTATGTGATGTGTCCGTTTTAGGAGTATTATCCTGCAAAACGGATGTCAGTTGTTTGTAAGATAGCATGTTATGTTTTAATATAAAAGGGAATTCATGTACACATATTCCTTCATATTTTCCATTACAATGAGATTCACATGGAATGAAATTACAAGTAATTAAATTTACAAGTAATTGAAATGGGAAAGTATGAAGAGACTTCCCACCGCGTTTGGTTTATCAGAGGCTGACCTATCCAAGGTTACTCTGGCAATTTTTTGGCATGAAGGTTACCGCGTCTTTTCAATTCCTTATTTATTTGAAGTGTGTGTGCAATTAATTGGGCCTAAGTGCATTATTTGGAAGTACTGTTATTCCTCGTGTGCACCTATATACAAAGGGTTTGGTTTGTATAAAAGTTTAATTTTAAGCAAAATATACATAAATAATGTTTTGAAAATAGGTTTTCAAACCCTTATGCTCACATAGTAATTGAGTCCTTTGATACTTCTATTTTATTTCGTATTCAGCTTGATTTGATTTTATCCTTGAGATGCAAAACATCTTCAACAAAATAATATACATATAAGTGGCTGGCTCCTTATGGGCATGAAAGCCATCGAAGTGACCCGAGCTCCATAAATATGATTTGCAAGCTAACTGTACAACTGAAAAGGCCCATCATGGGAACCATATCTAGATCCGTCAGCTGGATCTTAGATCTCGTGGCTCCTAGGCTCACATAATATCATATGATAAGCCTGCATAACGAGGATATTGAAATGAAACAGATATTTAATCTAAACGACGCAAAACAAAGGATTCGTCAGTTAAATCCCTGTCTGCGCATAGTCAAGCTTCCCGTTCCCTCTAGATACAGATCTAGGGTCACGTGGCTTGTGATGCCCCCAAAATAGGTATACAACACCCATTCTGAGTTGTCAAAATATATGGTACAGAAACAACTACAACTTTATTAATACAACATAAAAACTGTGAGTTTAAATACAAATATTGTCATCTAGACAATATCCATACTCAAATAAGTCCTCATTACAATTATTGATACATTATTTTACAAAAATGGTGAGGACTGCTAAAACGACTTTCTAGAACCTTCATTCCATACCCCGACTAGTACTCGCTACATTCTCGCCTCCTGAGAAGAAAAATGAAGCAAAAAGGAAAAGGGTGAGCTCAACTAGCCCAGTAAAGAATATTATGACTAAGATAATATAGAATAAATTATCGTTAGTCTTCAACATGGAAAAAATCTAATAGAATATAAGAGACAATAAATTTTAGATCAACAACTGCAGCGGAAACAGCAATCCATTAGAAGAGTTAAGTAGAGAATAAATTCTATCATCTTCTAAGATTTAAAAATCCATCATCAATATTTTATCCTTGTAACATCAATCAATATACATCTTGAATCAAATATTCATCTTTGCACTACATGCCAAAGATATTCATTTGTATCACCAGTTGGTCATGTTCATCTAAACACCTGTTCATCTTTGCACTACGGGTCAAAGATATTCATCAAAAAATTATTCATCTTTGCACTACAGGCCAAAGATATTCAGTAATATAATCATTTAGGATTGAGGATGATGAAAAATATTTTAAAGGAAACGAATCTAGTGAAACAAAATAATAAATATTAAGGATTCGTATTTCGGTTTATCCATGTCCAAAAAATACCTCATAAATAATCATAGTGGAGTAAAATTCAAGAATGATCAAAACATGGATACAATCAAAGCTAGTATCCATAATAGATATTTTGGACAAAAACGAAAATTTAATTTTTCGATTAATAGTGTCGTATTCGTGAATAGTGTCGTATACGTGAATAGTAACTCCGACACAAAAAGTTCCAAATTTGATAAAAAGTTCAGATCAATATTTCGGCATAATGATATTGAAAGAAATAATATCATTTTTAAAAAAATAACATCCCTTATCTCGAAAGAATAGTACTTATGGCTGGAATACAGAATATAGTGCTGAAGGGAACTTGCACCGTATAACAACACTCAAAGTATCAAAATACTCACAAGAATACGCTCAATATATCGAGAGAGAAAGAGAGAGAAAACTTTAGTTTCTTGTGTGATTTTTAATTCTAACCTAAGCACCCTATTTATAGAAAAATGCTTAGACCGCCAAAGCAAAAAATTCAATATAATATTAAAATATAATTAAATTTTCTTACGCCCACTTTGAATTTTATAGCTTTAGCACTTTGCACATGTTTAATGAGGCCACAAAGTATAAAAAACGTTTTTATTAATAAAAATAAATAAAACTTCTAAAAATCAATTATTTCAGAACTTCAGAACTTCAATAATTCATAATAAATAGCCCTTTTGTCAGAAAAATTCAAACCACATATTTTTTTCATAGGAAATTTTATTATCTACAACTTTGCAAAAGAATGTTTTTCTAAATTCCAAACAGAAATTGACCGAATCCATAAACGGACGATTCTACATGCTATAATCAAATTTCAATCAAGAAATGAGCCCACGGACATGTTTAACATGTTTTAAATAACTTTTGTAACAAAAATACTATTCCTCCTTATATACTCATATATCCCACATTCATTGTAAAAATATCATTATTATATTATAATAATATAATAAAATATTATTTTATCAAAAAAGATAAAATATTGATTTTCAACAATTGTCACTTTAAAAATTTTCTCCATCTATATCCACATAAAATGAATATTTTGCTCGTCATATAAATCAATAATTAATTATTCACAAATAATATTACAGAATCACAATACTGACAACTAGGCAATTCCCAGGAAAGAAGGGGCTTTCCAATAAGGAACTCTCATTACTAGCGCACAATTAGATGACCAAACCTCTCCTTAGACAGAACTTTCTAGACATTACCAATAATGTTATCCGATAATATTATTCAGATAATATGAATTATTGCTCCGATAATGAAAAATATTGTGCAGTGGCAATTATTGAAACAAAAGTAATATAAAATATCAACGCAACAATTATTGAATCAATAAAATAAAATACTGAATAGTAATTACTGTAACAATTATTGAGTAGTGCCTTCAAACGTAAGAATCAATAATTGGTGCAATACTGTGTGCTACTGTATTTTAACCACCGAGTATTTTAACAGTATTAACGGTAACAACTATGCCGTCATTTATAAACAACTTATACTTGTCATTTTCTACATCCAATCGTTTTCCGTTATGGGGACCACACAAGGTTGCGCCGTTGTACGAATATTTCCCGACAGTAAGAATATTCCACGACCAACCGAATATTTCCCGACAACAATGAATATTTTACAACCACTTGCTTATTTAAAATATTTTCATATTTTACCCATAACTAACCTCATTAATCAATTCAACCATTACTATTTCAAAATAATAAATAGAGGAAATTAGTTTTTATTTATTAATAATTTGGGGTCATACATGGCTGCTTAATATTTACAAAAAAAAACTAGAAAAAAAAACTAGATTTAAATAAATCTTAGCCATTCTAGCTCAACGATTTTAGTTTTACAACTTTTGAACCGGTTAAAAGTTAGATATAGCTAGATTTAGATAAATCTAGTCCACATAATTAATTAGTATTGGATTTACATTGAATGAACAGTTAAAGAAGATATTTAATAGCAATAGACTATTAATATATATATATATATATATATATATATATATATATATATATTGTGACGCCCACAAAATAGGTATACATCACCTATTCTGAGTCGCCAAATACATGGTACAGAATACAAATACAAACTAATTATACAACAGTCGTGTAAAATACGACAAAACATATGTTGTGAGTTTTAATACAAATATTGTCATCTAGACAATATTCACACTCAACGGAGTCCTCATTACATTTATTATTACACTATTTCACAGAATAGTGAGGACTACTAATACACCATCTAGGACCATCACTCTGTTCCCCGACTAGTCTCAGCTACGTTCTCATTTTCTGAAGAGAACAATGAAAGAAAGGGTGAGCTCAACTAGCCCAGTAAGAAATATTATGACTAAGATAATGCAGAATAAATTATCGTTAGTCTTCAACAGTGTTAAACTGATACAATATAACAAATATCAAGTTTAACTGCAGCGGAACAAGCAATCCATTAGAAGAGTCAAGTAGAGAATAAAATCTGCTATCTTCTATGATTTAAAAGGTTTTTCATCACTTTTATCGTTGAGACTCAGCTCAATAAATAATCCACATCATCAAATCATCCATGCACTACAGGCCAAGGATATTCTTTAGTATCACGACCACGAATTATTCATGCACTACGGGCCAAAGATAACCGTGTTTTCATCAACAGTCCTGATCATGCCATAAAGCAATTCATCTTTACACCCTTGGATGAAGAGAATCTATAGTCATAATCATACCAAAAACTGTCCACCAATGCATTACGGGCCAATGAGAACTTTTTTCACATCATTTGTAACATTACGGTCATGATTATACCGAATAATCCTTGGTCATAATCATACCAAGTCCATCTATGCACTACAGGCCACAGATGACTTTCAACATAATATAAACATGAGGATGATGACAATGACATAATAATTCAATAAAACAAATTCAAGAATTAATTTATCCAGGAACCAATAACGTCCAAATTGTCAACATGATACTTCTCTGTAGAGTAAAATTCAAAAATACTCAGAAGAATATTTTCATGAAAAGATACTACATAAAGCACAAATATCAAGGATATTCCACTAATTTCATGGAGTATAGAAGCCAAAACTTTAACCAACTGAGTATAATAGAATATATGAAACTGCAAATGGATTTTTGCCGCCATGCGGTAATCCACTTAGACGGATCATTTCCACAATTTAATAAGGAATGAATACAAAGAATCATTCACCATGCATATGATAATCCACATAGACAGGTTATTCCAACAGAATAATAAAGAATGGAATAACAGAAAAAATCACCATGCATGCGATAAACCGCACAGATAGGTTATTCTAACAGAATAATAAAGAATGGAACCAGGTCATGCGTAAACGCACAAATAGGATATTCCAACAGAATAATAAATAACGGAACCAGGTCATGCGTAAATGCACCGACAAGATGTTTCAACAGAATAATAAAGAATGAAACAACATGCGATAGACCGCACAGACATGTTATTCCAACAGCATAATAAATAATGAAACTAGGTCAAGCGTAATACGCACCGACAGGATATTCCAACAGAATAATAAAGAATAGAATAACAGAAGAATTTCATCATGTATGCGGTACTTTGCATAAACAGGTTATTCCAACATAATAATAAAGAATAGAATGACAGAAGAATTTCACCAAGTATAGGGTAGTCCGCGTATACAGGTTATTCCAACAGAATAATAAAGAATTGAATAACAGAAGTTCTCTTCATGAATACGAAAGAATAATACACCTTACAAGTACAACAAATAAAATCCCTTACCTTTGAAAGAAGAGTACTCCGACTGGTAGGGCGAGGATATACTCGAAGAAAACTTGTACTATGCTCAAAGATTTCTTAAACTCTAAAGAAATACACTCAAGATTATAGAAGAAGAACTCTCTCTATAGTTTCTCTCTCTAGAGTTTCAGTGAATTCGTAAGAAATAATGAAGGAACGAGCTTCTATCTATAGGAGAATGGACTGCATATTAACTAATTCATGAACGGTCCAGATTGATTTACTTTTAAACGGATGGTCCAGATTTATTTAATAAAATATTCTAATAAAACAAAATCTTTTAAATAAAATATAATATATTCTATTTATAATCTAATAAAACGAATAACTTTATAAAAGTATTCTGTTTTATATAAAAAGATTTTACTGTGCAAAATACTATGCAGGCACTATGCAACACTATGCATAATAAAATATAATATATTCTAATTATAATCTAATAAAATAAATAACTTTATAAAAGTATTTTGTTTAATATAAAAAGATTTTACTATACAAAATACTATGCATAATAGAATGTAATATATTCTATTTATAGTCTAATAAAACGAATAACTTTATAAAAGATTCTATTTTTATATAAAAAGCTTTTCTGTTTTATTATATTAATAATACTAATAAAACAAAATTGAGTGACTTCTCACGTAAGCGTCAATAATCAATACTGTGTGCTACTATGCAACCACGCGTATTACTTTACTTTTACTACCGAGTAGTTCAACAGTTTTAATGGTAAAACTTCCACCGTTATTCTCATAAAAATATTTTTGTCATTTTCTCAATCTGAAAATAATTCTGTTGTGGGGTCCACCAATGATTGTACCGTCGTACGGATATTTCCAGACAAAAAGAATATTCCCAGACCAATCGAATATTATACAACAACTTGCATACTTTTCAAAATTTATAAATATTACCCACAACTATAAGATTATCTCAAATCCACACCATAATATTAAAAAAAATATTTCGAGAAATTTAAATCTTTATTCATAAAATTTGGGGTCTCACAATCTCCCCTCCTTATGAAATTTCGCCCTCGAAATTTACGTACGTACCTGGTATGCTGAAGAGGTGAGGGAACCTTGACTTCATTTCAGATTCTAACTCTTGAGGTATAACCTTTGAGTGTTGAATATAATCCTTCTTATCCAAGATTTTAACACGTATCTCCTCATACGTTAAATCATCCGCTATCTCGTCCGGTTCTAAATTAATAATGTGATTCGAGTCGTCCATATATTTACGTAACATCGATACGTTAAAAATATTATGAACACGTGACATACTTGGCGGTAAAACGAGTCTATAAGCCACAGTTTCTACTCGATCGAGGATTTCAAATGGGTCAATTAAATCGAGGCTTGAGATTTCCTTTTTTATCAATTCTTGCTTCTAGAATAACGCCCTCTTGAACCTTCTTCTTCACATTCATCAGCTCTGAGTATGTAGCTTGCACGACTTTAACATTATCGATTAAAGTCGATTCTACTCGTATATTCGTTATCTTCACGTGGGTTCGTATATTCGCACTTGTAACTGCATACAATTTTCTACTCAACGCGTCAGCTACAATGTTCGCTTTTCTTACGATGGTATTGAATGGTACAATCGTAATTTTCAACAGCTCAAGTCAACGTCTTTGGCGCATGTTACGTTCATTTTAGTTGAAGGAATATTTGTGGGTTTAAGAAATGGGTTTTGTACTGGGGTCAATACAAAATTCGATTTCACGCTCTAGGGGTAGGCTAAGAAGTCTTCAGGAATACGTCAAGAAATTTATTAACGTTAGAAATATCATTTAAAACTGTAACCCTCATCCAAGACTTGGATAGCACGTCACATTGATACCTATCAACTTGCCATCGTCATTCACAACGACGCCTATAGAAAGTATGGTTTCGGTGCATTCCACACAAGAAAGTCACCAGATAAAGGCTCAGGGCTCTTTACTTATGGCTTGATATGACAATGATTGACTTTAGTGATTTGGTTACTTTGAATTCGCATAATAGGTTGGTTAGGAGTATGAAAGCTAACAACCTTACAAAAAAAACATGATGAGTAGTTAACCAATCGATTCCTAAAATCACATCAAAGGCAAGTATTTTCAAAGAGATACGATCGACAGGTAACATGAAAGTGTTGATTTAAATCAAACAAGATTTATAATTAGTGGAGATAACGAATGTTTCTCCTAACAGAGTTTCAACAGATAAATCAAAGTTTAACTTCTCCGAAGTTCAAACATTGAACACAATTAGGTGAAATAAAAGAGTGAGTAGAACCGGTATCTAACACGGTATAGACTTCGCAAGAGTTTATGACTAACATACCCGTGATAATTTTATTCAGGTTCCTCGTCATGAAAAAAAATGCTCTCTCTTAAACTACCGGCTTTGGCTTGTCTGGGACATCCGTTGGCATCACTATCCCAGCTGGACTTGACTTCACCATATGTAAAATCAATCTAGGTGACCTTCTCTTCTGCAATTAAAACACACTTTGGATTGTTGCGTATAGTTTGGACAGATGTGTCCCTCCTGTCCGCATTTGAAACATACGACCGGTGGTCGTTCTTCTTCCTTTGAAGCGGGTGATGGTGCCGACGTCTTCACATCATTGTTGAACCTTCTCTTTTTGAAATGTTCATTCTTATTATTTTGGCCATGATTACCACTGAAGTGGTTACCATTTCTGGCATGTTGATTCCCTCCATGCTTATTGTCACCGCTTTGATGACTGTTATCACCAGTATTATTATTTTGTCGGCTGCTCTCTTTTGGTTGGGTTGACTCATTATTGCGCTCCAATAATTGAGCCCTATTAACAACATCTGAATATAAACGCAGTTTATGAGAGATAAGATTATGACGTATCTCAGGTTTCAAATCTCTTAGAAAAATTCGCGTCATTCTCGCCTCATTATCAACCAAATGGGTCGTAAATCGAGACAACTCGACAAACTTGGCTTCGTATTGTGACACGGTCATGTTGTTTTGCTCTAACTTGATAAACTCTACCTCCTTCATGTGATGAATACTTTTTGGAAAGTACTTGTCATTGAACAGCTCTTAGAACTTCTCCCAAGACATCTTGAGTGCGTCAGGCTGGGTACAATTTATAGATTCCCACTAGTAATCTGCCTCTGCATTCAACATGAAGGTGGAAAAGGGAACCTTTTGCTCCTCGGAGCATCCGAAGACATCAAATATCGTGTTAATCTGCTTTATCCACGTCTCCGCCTTAAGTGGTTTTGGCTATCTAAAAAACTCCGATGGTCCCAGCTCCATGAACTGCTTAGCGGTGACCGTCCGAGAGTTACCAGTATTTTCACCTGCATTTTGGACAGGAGCCGCTCTCGCCTGATGTTGCATGAATTCTAAAAAGCTCCTAAATGTACCGTCGTTCGTCAATTGATCAGTGGTGTGGTTTACAGGAGGATTATCGCCATCTTGTCGCACATTGTCCTGATTATTGATCTATGGAGACTCAACGGTCTCCTGTGCTCCATTGTTTATCTCAACATTTTTGGATGACATTTTCAAATACTGCCACAAAATAAGGGTTAATTAACATATCACATATTATCTCTATACCCTGACCGGCCAATTAAATACCAAATAAACTTAGGTAGGTCATACTAGCGAAGGAATTCTCCGTCTCTCCCCTCCTAGTTCTTGTCTCACATCTTAGCCAGGGATCATATCCCTAAGCTTTGATACCAACTGTGACGCCCCCAAAATAGGTATACATCACCTATTCTGAGTTACCAAATACATGGTACAGAATACAAATACAAACTAATTATACAACAGTCGTGTAAAATACGACAAAATTTATGTTGTGAGTTTTAATACAAATATTGTCATCTAGACAATATCAACACTCAATGGAGTCCTCATTACATTTATTATTACACTATTTCACAGAATAGTGAGGACTACTAATGCACCATCTAGGACCATCACTCTGTTCCCTGACTAGCCCCAGCTACGTTCTCATTTCCTGAAGAGAACAATGAAAGAAAGGATGAGCTCAACTAGCCCAGTAAGAAATAATATGACTAAGATAATGCAGAATAAATTATAGTTAGTCTTCAACAGTGTTAAACTGATAATATAACAAACATCAAGTTTAACTGCAGTGGAACAAGCAATCCATTAGAAGAGTCAAGTAGAGAATAAAATCTGCTATCTTCTATGATTTAAAAGGTTTTTCATCACTTTTATGGCTGAGACTCAGCTCAATAAATAATCCACATCATCAAATCATCCATGCACTACAGACCAAGGATATTCTTTAGTATCACGACCATAAATTATCCATGCACTACGGGCCAAAGGTAACCGTGTTTTCATCAATGGTCCTGATCATGCCATAAAACAATTCATCTTTGCACCTTTGGCCAAAGAGAATCCATGGCCATAATCATACCAAAAACTGACCATCAATGCTTTACGGGCCAATGAGGACATTTTCCACATCATTTGTAACATTACGGTCATGATTTTACCGAATAATCCCTGGTCATAATCATACCAAGTCCATCTATGCACTACAGGCCACAGATGACTTTCAACATAATACAAACATGAGGATGATGACAATGACATAATAATTCAATAAAACAAGTTCAAGAATTAATTTATCCAGGAACCAATAACGTCCAAATTGTCAACATGATACTTCTTTGTAGAGTAAAATTCAAGAATGCTCAGAAGAATATTTCCATGAAAAGATACTAGATGAAGCGCAAATATCAAGGATATTCCACTAATTTTATGGAGTATAGAAGCCAAAATTTTAACCAACTGAGTATAATAAAATATATGAAACTGCAAATGGATTTTCGTCGCCATGCGGTAATCCACTTAGACAGATCATTTCCATAATTTAATAAGGAATGAATACAAAGGATCATTCACCATGCATGTGATAATCCACATAAACAGGTTATTCCAACAAAATAATTAAGAATGGAATAACAGAAGAAATCTTCATGCATGCGATAAATCGCACAGACAGATTTTCCAACAGAATAATAAAGAATGGAACCAGGTCATGCGTAAATGCACAGACAGGATATTCTAACAGAATAATAAATAACGGAACCAGATCATGGATAAACGCATCGACAGGATGTTCTAACAAAATAATAAAGAATGAAATAACAAAAGACTTCATCAGGCATGCGATAGACCGCACAGACAGGTTATTCCAACAGCATAATAAATAATGGAACCAGGTCAGGCATAATACACACCGACAGGATAGAATAATAAAGAATGGAATAACAGAGGAATTTCACCATGTATGCGGGTACTTTGCATAAATAGGTTATTCCAACATAATAATAAAGAATGGAATAACAGAAGAATTTCACCAAGTATAGGGTAGTCCTCGTAAATAGGTTATTCCAACAAAATAATAAAGAATGGAATAACAGAAGTTCTCTTCATGAATACGAAAGAATAATACCCCTTACGAGTATAACAAATAATATCCCTTACCTTTGAAAGAAGAGTACTCTGACTGGTAGGGCGATGATATACTCGAAAAAAACTTGCACTATGCTCAAAGCTTTCTTAAACTTTAAAGAAATATGCTCAAGATTATAGAAGAAGAACTTTCTCTATAATTTCTCTATCTAGAGTTTCAGTGAATTCATAAGAAATAATGAACGAATGAGCTTCTATTTATAGGAGAATGGACTGCATAGTAACTAATTCATGAACGGTCCAGATTGATTTACTTTTAAATGGACGGTCCAGATTGATTTAATAAAATATTCTAATAAAACAAAATCTTTTAAATAAAATATAATATATTCTATTTATAATCTAATAAAATGAATACCTTTATAAAAGTATTCTATTTTATATAAAAAGATTTTACTATGCAAAACACTATGCAGGCACTATTTAATACTATGCATAATAAAATATAATATATTCTAATTATAATCTAATAAAACAAATAACTTTATAAAAGTATTCTGTTTTATATAAAAAGATTTTACTATGCAAAATACTATGCATAATAGAATATAGTATATTCTATTTATAGTCTAATAAAAGGAATAACTTTATAAAAGTATTCTATTTTATATAAAAAGCTTTTCTGTTTTATTACATTAATAATACTAATAAAATAAAACTGAGTGACTTCTCACGTAAGCATCAATAATGAATACCGTGTGCTACTATGCAACCACCCGTATTACTGTATTTTTACTACCGAGTAGTTCAACAGTTTTAACGGTAAAACTTCCGCCATTATTCTCATAAAAATATTTTTATCATTTTTTCAATCCGACAATAATTCTATTGTAGGGTCCACCAATGATTGTACCGTCGTACGGATATTCCCTGATAAAAAGAATATTCCCAGACCAATCGAATATTATACAACAACTTGCATACTTTTCAAAATTTATAAATATTACCCACAACTATAACATTATCTCAAATCCACACCATAAAATTAAAAAAAAATCGAGAAATTTAAATCTTTATTCATAAAATTTGGGGTCACGCACACACACACACACACACACACACACACACACACACACACACACACACACACACACACACACACACACACACACATATATATATATATATATATATATATATATATATATATATATAAGCAAGCGAAAGCTTCAAATCTGAGAAATTCTTACAGTGTGCTACAAGGAAGGCTTCAGACTGCTTTTGGAGTTTGAAAACTCAATTTTCACCGGTTAAAATTTGATATGTCGTAGTATATATGTATACAAGTATTTAGAAAGAAGAACATTGAAGTTTAGAACATTATAGAAGGGGATAAGAGCTGAAATAGGCAGAGTTTTCTCTCTTTTTCTCCTTTTTTATGGCTGATGGGGGGGTCTATTTATAGACCTAAATAGCCATGGGTCTACCTGCGGCTGCCCGGGTGGGCCGGGCCCCGTGGGTCCTATTATCTCAAAGTACGTGCACTCAGATCATCGTGATGTTCGCTCGAACCTTCATAACTTTCAATCCCGGATCCGATGGAAGGGTGTTATACCTTTCCGGAAAGCCCTTGACGAGAGATACACAATAACATTGGATTTGACATTTTCTGAATTTGAGATGATGGGTCCATGACCAGATCTTCAAGTCTTCGTAGTCCATCCGTTGAGCTGTCTTGAGTTGTTTTCACTCGGGATTGATGTCATGATTCTACATGACTTCTTTTCCAGTGATTTGGGTTGAATTAATATTGAGTTGGTAAAATTACTATTTTTCCCCTCTCGGGTTGGTTCCGGGATTGATGCAGTTGTAGCCATCGTTTCTCAGGGTTGTCTTTGAGATTAAACTATTATTAACTTATGACAGTCTTCAGGGTTGTCTCTAAGGTTGGTTTGATCTCCCGATATTATCTCTGGGTTTTAGCTTGATCTCTCGGGGCTTTCACCAGGATTAGATTTGATCTCTCGAGGTTGTCACCGGGGCTTGGATTTGATCTCCCGGGGTTGTCGCTGGGGTTGGATTTGATCTCCTGGGGTTGTCTCTGGGGTTTGGATTTGATCTCCTGAGGTTGTCTCCAGGGCTTTATTTGACCTCCCAGAGTTATCGTCGGGGTTAAATTTGATCTCTTGGGGTTGTCTCTAGGGTTTGGATTTGATAATTTTGACTCTCAGGGTTATCTTTGGGAGATAAAAGACTATTCTGGCCTCATGCATGGTTAGTAACAGGAATGCAAAATTTCGAGTGTCTACAGGAACACGAGAAGATTTATGTCCTCCTCATTCTAATGGGGTGTATTTTTAACGCTTCCAAATTCGAGTTCACCTCACCCTATTTTTGTTCACCAAAATTAACTATTAAATGACATATAAAATACGACACACACACACATTTTAAGTCCTCAATACAATTATATATTGTCATGCTATTTTATAATGTATTGAAAAACTTCAACAGTCACAGACCATCAGTCTACTCCCATGTTATCCCCGCTCGACCCAGCTACACTCTTATTACCTGAAAAGAATTGTGAAGTAAAATGGTGAGCAAAAATAGCCCAGTAAAGAGTATTATGACTAAATATAATTAAATTACCAATAGCCTATATCAGTAATAAATTAGATATTTAGAACATATGGTAGATGATAAAAGTTTTCAACCATAATTTTAGTAGAATCAACAATCTATTAGAGGAGTCAAGTAGAACATAATGTCTACTATCTCCTCCAAATTAAAAGTCCATCATTAATATTTTATTCATGTAATATTCATCAACAGTTCTTTGTTGTACCCAAGACAAAGAGAACTTTCATCACCTATCTTCACCTGAACCACCAAAGATTATAGTTAAATTCACAATTCATGTTTATAATCATGTAAATTAACAGTTTCTCTTTGCCACAAAGGTTTAATATAACTTTCACTCAATATACTTGCAACAAAGGCTAAAGACACTCAATAATCATATCATCTTTACACCCTACACCAAAGACATTCAAATGTAACAACAATGGTCATGATCATACCAATCAACTGTCTATCTTTGCACTACAGGCCAAAGATATTCAACTGTGATATCAATGGTCATGATCATACAAATCAATTTATCTTTGCACTACGGATGTTCAACTATAAAACTAATGACCATGCCAAACAATAGTCTATCTTTACACTACGGGCCAAAGATATTCATTTGTATCATCAGTGGTCATGATCATGTCAAAGACATGTCCATCTTTGCACTACGGGCTAAAGATATCAATCAATAGTTCTTCTTTGCACTATGGTCAAAGATATCAATCAACAGTTCTTCTTTACACTACGGGCCAAAAAGAACTTTCATCACAAGTCTTTATCTATAACATTAAATGTGAGACCCCAGATTTTATGAATAAATATTTAATTTTCTCGAAATAATTTTTTTGAATATTATGGTGTGGATTTGATATAATGTTATAGTTGTGGGTAGTATTTATAAATTTTGCAAAGTACGCAAATTGTTATATAATATTCGATTGGTCGGGAAATATTCATTTTATCAGGAAATATTCATACAACGGTACAATCATTGGTGGACCCCGCAACGGAATTATTGTCGGATTGAGAAAATGACAAAAATATTTTTATAAGAATAACGACAAAAGTTTTACCGTTAATACTGTTGAACTACTCGGTAATAAAAGTACAGTAATACGCGTTGTTGCATAGTAGCACACGGTATTGATTATTGATGCTTACGTGATAAGTCACTCAGTTTTGTTTTATTAGTATTATTAATGTAATAAAATAGAAAAGCTTTTTATATAAAACAGAATACTTTTATAAAGTTATTCATTTTATTAGACTATAAATAGACTATATTATATTCTATTATGTATAGTATTTTGCATAGTAATATCTTTTTATATAAAACGGAATACTTTTATAAAATTATTCGTTTTATTAGACTATAAATAGAATATATTATATTCTATTATGCATAGTATTTTGTATAGTAATATCTTTTTATATAAAACAGAATACTTTTATAAAGTTATTTGTTTTATTAGATAATAATTAGAATATATTATATTTTAATATGCATAGTATTGCATAGTGCCTGCATAGTATTTTGCATAGTAATATCTTTTTATATAAAACAGAATATTTTTATAAAGTTATTTGTTTTGTTAGACAATAATTAAAATATATTATATTTTATTATGCATAGTGTTGCATAGTGCATGCATAGTATTTTGCATAGTAAAATCTTTTTATATAAAACAGAATACTTTTATAAAGTTATTCGTTTTATTAGATTATAAATAGAATATATTATATTTTATTTAAAAGATTTTGCTTTAAATCTGGACCATCCGTTTAAAAGTAAATCAATCTGGACCGTTCATGAATTAGCTACTATGCAGTCCATTCTTCTATAAATAGAAGATCGTTCCTTCATTATTTCTTACGAATTCACTGAAACTCTAGAGAGAGAAACTATAGAGAGAGTTCTTCTTCTATAATCTTGAGCGTATTTCTTTAGAGTTTAAGAAAGCTTTGAGCGTAGTGCAAGTTTTCTTTGAGTATATCCTCGCCCTACTAGTCGGAGAACTCTTCTTTCAAAGGTAAGGGATATTATTTATTGTACTCGTAAGGGATATTATTTCTTTTGTATTCATGAAGAGAACTTCTGTTATTCCATTCTTTATTATTCTGTTAGAATAACCTGTATACGCGGACTACCCTATACTTGGTAAAATTTTTCTATTATTCTATTCTTTATTATTATATTGGAATAACCTGTTTATGCGAAGTACCGCATACATGGTGAAATTCTTCTATTATTCCATTCTTTATTATTATGTTGGAATAATCTGTTTATGCGAAGTACCGCATATATGGTGAAATTCTTCTATTATTCCATTCTTTATTATTATGTTGGAATAACCTGTTTATGCGAAGTACCGCATACATTTTGAAATTCTTCTATTATTCCATTCTTTATTATTATGTTGGAATAGCCTGTTTATGCGAAGTACCGCATACATAGAAAAATTCTTCTATTATTCCGTTCTTTATTATTCTGTCGGAATATCCTGTCGGTGAGAATTTCGCCTGACCTAGTTCCATTATTTATTATTTCATTCTTTATTATTCTGTCGGAATATCCTGTCTGTGCGTTTACACCGGACCTGGTTCCATTATTTATTATTCTGTTCTTTATTATTCTGTCGGAATATCCTGTCTGTGCGTTTACGCCGGACCTGGTTCCATTATTTATTATTCTGTTGGGAATAACATGTTTGTGCAGTCTATCGCACGCATGGTTAATCCTTCTGTTATTCCATTCTTTATTATTCTGTTGGAATAACCTGTTTATGTGGATTACCACATGCATGGTGAATGATCCTTTGTATTCATTCCTTATTAAATTGTGAAAATGATCTATATACGTGGATTACCGCATGGCGGGTGAAAATCCATTTACAGTTTCATATATTCTGTTATACTCGACTAGTTAAAGTTTTGACTTCTATACTCCATGAAATTAGTGGAATATCCTTGATATTTGCGCTTCATCCAGTATCTTTTCATGAAAATATTTTTCTGAGCATTCTTGAATTTCACTCTACAAAGAAGTATCATGTTGACAATTTGAACGTTATTGGTTCCTAGATAAATTAATTCTTGAACTTGTTTTATTGAGTTATTATGTCATTGTCATCATCCTCGTGTTTATATTATATTGAAAGTCATCTGTGGCCTATAGTGCATAGATGGACTTGGTATGATTATGACCAAGGATTATTCGGTATAATCATGACCGTAATGTTACAAATGATGTGGTAAAAGTCATCTTTGGCCCGTAGTGCATAGATGGACTTGGTGTGATTATGACCAGGGATTATTCGGTATAATCATGACCATAATGTGACGAATGATGTGGTAAAAATCCTCATTGGCCGTAGTGCATTGATGGACAGTTTTTTGTATGATTATGGCTATGGATTCTCTTCGGCCAAGGGTGCAAAGATGAATTGTTTTATGGCATGATCAGGACCGTTGATGAAAACACGATTATCTTTCGCCCGTAGCGCATAGATAATTCGTGGTGGTGATACTAAATAATATCCTTGGCCTGTAGTGCAGGGATGATTTGATGATGTGGATTATTTATTGAGCTGAGTCTCAGCGATAAAAATTGATGATAAATCTTTTAAATCATAGAAGATGGTAGATTTTATGCTCTACTTGACTCTTCAAATAGATTGCTTGTTCCGCTGCAGTTAAACTTGATGTCTATTGTATTGTATCAGTTTAACATTGTTGAAGGCTAACGATAATTTATTCTGCATTATCTTAGTCATAATATTTCTTACTGGGCTAGTTGAGCTCACCCTTTCTTTCATTGTTCTCTTCAGGAAATAAGAACGTAGCTGGGACTAGTCGGGGAACAGAGTGATGGTCCTAGATGGTGCATTAGTAGTCCTCACTATTCTGTGAAATAGTGTAATAATAAATGTAATGAGGACTTCATTGAGTGTGGATATTCTCTAGGTGACAATATTTTTATTAAAACTCACAGCATATGTTTTGTCGTATTTTACACGACTGTTGTATAATTAGTTTGTATTTGTATTCAGTACCATGTATCTGGCGACTCAAGATGGGTGATGTATACCTATTTTTGGGAGCGTCACATTAAAGGTCACGATTACCAATACACAATTCGTGGTTGTAATCATACCAATCAATAGTTCATTTTTGCACCACGGCCAAAGATATCAATCAACAGTTCTTCTTTGCACTACGGGCCAAAGAGAACTTTCATCATAAGTCTTTTTTCGTAACATTAAAGGTCATGATTATACCAATACACAGTTCTTGGTCATAATCATACCAATCAACAGTTCATCTTTCCACTACGGGCCAAAGATAACTTCAACCACAATTTAAGTTTGAGGATTATAACAATGATATAAAGAATGAATCAAGTGAGATCAAGGATAAATATTAAAGATTTATAATTCAATTTATCCATAGTTCAAGAATGTCCAAATGGTCAACATGATGATCAAAACGTGGATTCAAATTTAAGAATAAGATTCATATATCAAAGATAATTTGGACAGAAAAATAAACTAGTTTTATCGTGAATAGTATCCCAGCATGAATAGTACTCCAAATGAATAGTACCCGAATGAATAGTATCGAATTAATAGTACCCTGATATGAATAGTACCCTGACATGAATTGTACCCCGACATGAATAGATTAGAATTATAGAAGCAATACTTACCATAGTAAGTTTAGATTTAGGAATATGAAATGAAATAATAAACGAAACTGCAAATGAATTTTCACTCGTCATGCAGTAATCTACGTAGACAGATCATTTCCACAATTTAATAAAGAATGAATACAAAGGGTTATTCACCAAGCATGCGGTAATCCGCGTAAACAGGTTATTCCCACAGATTAATAAGGAATAGAATGACAACCCTTATGAGTATGAAGAAAATGACATCCTTTAAGAATATGAAATAAATAATACCTCTAACCTTAGTAGGAGATTCGATATTGCAATAGTCTAATAGAAGAATACTCGTTTTCTTTCTCTCTTATTCTCTCTCTATAGTTTTAGTGAATTGGTGAAGGACTAATGAACTTAGCTCTCTATTTATAGAAAAACATAGTTTCGATATTTACATGTTAGGGGCTAGGCTTATTATAGTTTGGTACCTAGATTAATTACCCTTTAGTACCTCATTAATTGTACCTTAGTCCCTTAGTGATGTCATCATGATGACATCATCTTTGTGTTTCTTTAAAGATGATGTTATGCTTACATAATGCTTGCATCGTCTCTTCTCTAATTGGTTGATTCAAGTTCACATGATTAAATTTTGTAATTCACTTATCTTTAATCAATAAAATCTTTAATCTTTTCAATAATTATTCACTATTAATATTATAGATTTCAATATTGACAACCAGATCGTTCCCAAGAAAGAGGGGGCTTTCTGATAAGGATTCTCCTTATTAGCGCGCAATTAGATAACCTAACCTCTTTTCTCGACAGAACTTTCTAGACATTGTCAATAATGCTCATCTAATATTATCATCTCAATAATTTGAGTTACTTTGTCGTGATAATTATTGATTTAATAATATAAAATATTATGTAGATGTTACTGTTATAATAATTGAATCAATAATATGAGATACTATGCAGGAACTATTGTGATAATTATTGAATGAAACTGAGTGACTTCTTGAGTAAGCATCAATAATCAGAGATACTGTGCAATACTGTGTGTTACTGTGCAACAACGCGTATTACTGTACTTTTATCACTGATTATTTCAACAGTTTAACAGTAAAAGTTTTGTCGTTATTTTTATAAAAATATTATTTCTGTCGCTTTCTATATCCGACAGTTATTCATTTGTGGGGTTCACCAATGATTGTGTCGTCGTACGAATATTTCCCGACAAAAAGAATATTCTCTGACCAAACGAATATTTTATTACAACTTGCTTACTTTGTAAAATTTTCACATATCACCCATAACTATAACATTTATTAAATTATCACCTTACTATTTAGAATAATATTTATAAGAAAAATTAAATACTTTTATTTCATAAAATTTGAGGTCTTACATATAGCTTCAATTTAACTAGAATGCAACCAAATAACTTCCAACTTCATTTTCTACATAAAAAACATAAAAAGGAATAGAAAATACTCAAAAACTCACAAATCAACAAGTTAAAAGTACTCAATTTATAAGTATAAAAATCACTCATCAGATACTCCCAAACTTAAATCTTTGTTTGTCCTTAAGCAAAACACTAAGAACACTAAACCTAACTAGCAATAACTCTATAAATCAATAAGAGTTTGAACAATGGCCTCAAAAATCAATAACAATACCCAAAATCAATGTCAAAAAAATGTTATGTTATAATTCCTACTTGTTCATCAATTTTGCACAAACACTTGACCATGTTGTGTGCATGTGTGTATATCAACTATCTTAACCAGTCACAACTCAAATCAATCCACATAATCAACCACTTAACAAAAAATTTCAAGCTCGACCCTACAAAACTGCTAAACACATCAAATTCAGATAATCTCAAGAAAACACCAAGCTTAGAGTTCCCAAAGATATTTATTATTATTATTTTCCTTTATTGAACGAGTGTGTTTTACGCTCTATCTCGTTCTTAAACCTCACTCTTAACTTGTGAAATGTCTAATTTTATTAGACTTTTCAAAATTACCCATGTAATGAGCGTTTAACCAATGACTCCGAAACTAGTTGGCTTTAGGGCACTAGGTGTAAAGACACCCCCAAGAATCTATTAACTCGAGTAATAAAGGCCACGAAACTAGACTAGTCAAGCTAAATTTATAGATAATTATTTATTTTTAATTTTTTTGGAATAAAAAAGAAATTTAAAAGCAAACATCCCAAGGATTCTCCCAAACTTAGAATCTTGTCTAAATTTCACTTTGAAAAAACATGCAAGCAAGTTTTACAGGATTTCAACAAAAAAAAATTCAAAAGTGGTTAACCATTTAAATTTTTCCAAAATTGTAACTAGCCAAGACAGTTGACTATGTGCTTATTAAACCAACATGAATCTCAAGCAAGAGAAAACCAACTCACAACTCAAAACTACAACTACATATTGTTTATCAATTCCTTTAAGTTAACCAGAATTTTCATTTCATTTTTTCATCGACCATCAACAAACACAATCAATTCATTGCTCAAGTTACCCTAAACATACTATCTAAAATACAACTCTAATAACAAACTATTTTCAAGTACCAAATAAAATAAAAATAAAAATACACCCTCAAACTTAAACTAGACACTGTCTTCAATGGATAAAATAGAAAAGATTAAGGAAAAGGACTTCCTTGAGAACAGGTGATCGCCACCTCATCGTCCTCATCGTTCGCTAAGTCTGGATTGTATTTCATTTTGTTCGATACTTGATTTCGGAAAATAATTGAAACAAATAATTAAAATGCAACTAACTATAATAAATTAAAATGAAATCAACTAAAATAAAAACAAAAATTAAACTTAGGTTATCTCCCAATAAGCTCTTGGTTTATAGTCGTCAGCCCGATTTCTTCAATTTCTCTATCCAATCCCCTTGCAAAAATTGAAAAACCCTCCATCCATCAGTAGCAATGTAACTTTTGAGGGCTTTTCTTCTGTATGGCCCATTGCTTTAAATTCACCTAGCTTGCTATTTTTAGATAGGATCTCTTTAATGAACTTTAAGTAGCTAGGCATTTTCTCCATTGTGTCTATGAACAGAATGTTGAATTGAAGCTTCTTAAACACAACTGGATCTTCATTTATATTCTCATAGACCCCTCTCTCATTCCACCATAGCTCCAAATTTATGATAGCTCCTATGTCACTTAGAGTTCTGCCTATGGAATAACTACCATTTTTGCATAGGATTGCAAAGCTACTCGGACCCTTAAACTCTGGTGGTGAAGGTACATAGGGAACTATCAAAATTAACTCATTGGCATTTGAACTCAAGGTTGGATCTTCTACGGCCTCCTTTTCTTGCTCTCTACTCGTATCCTCTTTTTCAGCATCCACATCTTTTGGCACGGGTATTCCATCAGTTTCCAGAACCATGTCACTTGGAAATTCACCTTGAGGGCGATTGTTAATGGCATTTACAACTTGTTCTTGTTTGTTCTCAAAATTTGAATTTGCACAATCATTTTCTCCTCATACAACGCTATGAACTTGGAAATACGTTCCTCCAAGTTTAACTATTTCCTTACTTTATGCTAAGCTATGTACTTCTAAAGAATTTCCTCCAAGTTCGATATCTTCTCTTCTTGTGGAGGGGCGTTTGTGACACCCCCAAATCTCGGTACTTCATTACCTCAAGATTTGGTGTTCACGTAATCAAAACATTCATTTCTAACTACCCAATCATAATAGACTTGAATAATAAAAGAAAACATGCCCATACAGGATTAAACTTAAATAAAAATCTCCCAGGTTATCTAACCTTTAACAACAATCATTCAAATGCGGAAAATTAAATAACTTCATTACAATCTTTAAATCAAATTCTGAAAGTAAACTATCAAAACTATTACAAGTCTTCAGTATTTATTCATCTTTCCTTTTCCCTTACTGGTGCTAAGTACGTCACCCGTTTCAACTTTAGCTGTAAGAAATTTTACAAGCAAGAGTGAGCAAACAAGGCCCACTTGAAATAACAATAAGTAAATCTTTAAACTTTCACATCAATTGCCAATATTAGGCTCAATAGAACTGAACAATATATTCTATTAACTTTCTGAAAATTATAACATTCACTGAGGGTCTAATGACCACGAATCACGTCCACAATTATAAGTAATCTCTCAAATTTAACTTTAACAGTCATAAGACTATAAGGACTCCACGTACTTAGGGGGATCAACCCTTCGTACATTGTATTGTGCACAACCATTTCAACGCTAAGCGTAAACCTCTATTAAAAGAGTTGTTCATCTCAGTATTTAGAATACAAGTCCACACCAAAGTAAGTTTGGTTTGGATAAGCTTTCAAAGAAATTTAGAATTCAACAAACATCAACTAAGGAGTAGTTGAATAAAACCAATAACACTATACTATAGAATAATCGTGATCGAATCAATCATAGTAAACTAAAGTCATGCTTTAGGAATAATCTAATAGCATACCATTTGGATAACTATAGCATACCTTGCTTGAACAATACTAAGCCAAGGTTAATTAGAATTGAATACTAAGCATGCATAGTAACTTGACCGATAGAAATGTTCGACATTAGTATATATATAGTTGTGCATGCTAAACAACAAGTTAAATACAAGAATAACTTGCTCCAGAATAACTTACATTATTATATTATAATCGAATTGAAAATAGTACTTGAATTAACAAGATAATAGATTAGAAAACTTGCTTAAAGATAGCTAGATACTTGCACAATTATAAAAGTAGAGTTAGAGAACTTGTCTCGTGCGTAGGTTAAACAATTACTATTCACGTTCACCCCAAGTCCTACACATACCATATGTATTGACAATACACATTAGTTACACTAACATTACCTTTATGAGTTACTTTATTACTCTTACTATAGCTATTAACTAAGTTTAAGTTTAAACAACATCACATCTTTTTATGAACATTACTTTTTAGCTTTATTACAACTACTTAAGTGATCATGTCATTGCACCACATGCACATTAACAACTTAATACAACATCCTATTACATGTCCAACATGTTATCATTAAGTTATACTAATACACAAAGGGTTGCACTTGCATTCGTGCATCCCGACGCCCTCCGATTGGCTCCAAATACACAACAGTCCTAAAGATGACCATTTTGACTACTGTTACAGACCTCAAATTAAAAAACTTAAAGCATGAAAGTTGTAGGTCTATTCGTCCTCGTTCCGTATCATCTTGAATCAACTCAATTAGAGTTCGTATGAGAAAGTTATGGCCATTTTACTACAGGAGGTCAAAACTGTCCGACCCAGACCACTTTTCTAGCGCTGGGGCACGAAACAGTGGCGCCGAGGCGCGAATTCTAGCGATGGGGCGCGAACTCCTGGCCTATTTTGGCGCTGGGGTGCGAAATTTGGCGTTGGGCGCGAAATTTAACGCTGGAGCGTGAATTTTGACGCTGGGGCGCCGAAACTCACAGAACCAAACCAGAAAAACAGAGCAAAGCTACTGTCTAATTTTTTTTTAATAGCCAATGATATCCAATAACATGTATAACTTCATGAAAATTACACATAAAAGTTATGAAGCATTTGTGTACGAATTTTATACAACTAAACAACAATATCAGAGAACTAATTATTTGAAAACACTGTTTTCCTTTAAAACCAAACTTTTAAAAATCAAAACTTCATTGTTGATATAGTAAGCACCGTAATCATAGTTAGAAAATAATTTGATTTATTCTAACTATATTCTATTTAATTCTTACCCAATTCATATAATCACAGTTAAATTCCATGATTATCATACAATACAAGTATAAATTTTGGTACTCTGAAAAACATACATTCATACATGTTTATGTTCACAGTAAAACTATTTCTTTTTCTTTAACACATGATTAAAATACCACTCATATATACATATATATATATATATATATATATATATATATATACACACACATGCTAGTTATAATAATTATAACAACAAAACATGTAATACCAAAACAAATTCTAAAACAAGGTTTACAGACAAATTTGGTAAAAACTTATACACGGTTATTTCAAGAAAAACAGAGACATAAAATTTCTCAAAAACTATATAATGTAAACATATATGATAAGGTTTATACAACCTACCTTTAATTTGTTCCGACAACACTTGATAATCACTGAGAATATCTTTGACAAACTCGGAACTTATTTGAAAAAACACAGCCTTTTCTCTCTTAAACTTTCTCTAAAATTCTCTCTTAATGTTCTTCTCTCTTTTCTCAGCAACTAGAAATCTAGAATGTGTAAAAAGAAAACAACCGATAGCTATAACGCGTAAAATAAAACCGCTAACCTTAATACGTCTAATTTAATTACATATCAGTTACAAAACTAACGTATATATTATTTTATTATTTTATTAATCATTTAAATTTTAAAATCCAAAAGCTGTAGGCTTTGTTTGGCTTAACTAATTTATAATTAAACACTTAATAACCTTAAGCATTGTTTGGATAAAACTAACTTAAATTACTTTAATTTTTTTTAATAACTCTTTATAACATAATTATTTGTCACACTTTATTTAATAACAATTTATTAAATAAATTAATTAATGACATAACTCAATCCACATAACACATTAATTATTTAATAAATAAATAATTAACTAACTCAACTCAATCAAATTAAACAATTATTTATTCAATAATAAACACATCCAATAAATATTTATATAAATTAATAAATATTTATAATTTATATTTATAAAATCTGGAATGTTACATCATTCCCCTCTTATAAGAATTCTGTCCCCAGAATCACAACTCAAACAACACATTCATTACATTCTTCCCTACTTACAAAGATTATGTCCCCAGAATCGAAGACACAGATTAAACAAATAACTCAGGGTATTCTTTCAACATTTTCTCTTCGAGTTCTCACGTAGCTTCTTCAGCGTTGTGGTTCCTCCATATAACCTTCACAGAAGGTATCACTTTATTTCTGAGTACTTGTTCTTTTCTGTCGACTATCTGGATAGGAACCTCTTCATAAGACAAATCTTTCTCGAACTGTAACGGTTCATACTCGATCACATATTTGTAGTCGGGTTTATATGGTCGTAACACCGAAATGTAAAAAATATTATGAATGTTTTCTAACTCTGGAGGTAGAGCTACCTCGTAAGCCACTTCTCCCACCCTTCGCAGCACTTCAAAGGGTCCAATAAACCTTGGGCTTAGCTTTCCCTTTTTACCAAAACGAATTTTCCCCTTCTAGGGAGAAACTTTTAGGAATACAAAAGTTCCTACGTCGAATGCACGATCTTGTCTGTGTTGATTAGCATACTTTTTATGTCTGTCTTGGGCTGCTACTAATCTTGTCCTGATGAGTTTAACAACGTCAACAGTTTGTTGCACCAATTCTGGTCCTAACAGTTGGCGTTCACCAACTTCATCCCAGCACAGTGGAGTTCTGCACTTCCTGCCGTATAATGCTTCGTAAGGCGGCATGCCGATGCTAGCGTAGTAACTATTATTGTAGGCAAAGTTCACCAACGGTAATTATTCATCCCAGCTTCCTTTGAAATCCATGACGCATGCTCTCAACATATCTTCCAATGTCTGAATCGTTCGTTCGCTTTGGCCATCTGTTTGCGGATGATATGTCATACTCATTCGCAACTGTGTTCTCATACATTCTTGTAGTCTCTTCCAAAAGTTTGATGTGAACCTCGGATCTCTGTCTGACACAATTGACACTGGAACTCCATGTCTTGCAACGATTTCTTTAACATATAGCTTTGCCAGCTGATCAAGATTGAATCTAATATTTATTGGCAAAAAGTGTGCAGATTTTATCAATCTGTCCACTATTACCCAAATCGCATCGTATCCTTTCTGAGTAGTTAGAAGACCCACCACAAAATCCATCGTGATGTGTTCCCACTTCCATTCCGGTATTTCCAACGGTTGGAGTAATCCGTTGGGTCTTTGATGTTCGGCTTTTACTCTCTGACATGTCAAGCATTTCGCTACGCATTCAGCAACATCCCTTTTCATGTTTGGTCACCAAAAATGTCAGCGCAAATCTTGATACATTTTCGTGCTTCCTGGATGAATCGAATATCTTGTGTTGTGTGCTTCGGTTAAGAATTCGTCTTTCAGTTCTAGCACTGCTGGAACCCAAATTCTTCCCTCGAACCGTAGTAATCCTTCGGTATCGACCTTGTAGTTTACATCACTGCCTTCAACCAGATTCTCTTTGATTTTCCCACACTCTTCATCTTGTAGTTGAGCATCCTTCACTTTGTCCACTAAAGTTGGACCAAATCTGGAATAGTTGTTCGTCAGATTCTTTTGGAAATTGAATTTCTAACTCCAGTTTTGTCATTGCTGAGATGAGTTCCTCCTGAGTTGTTATCAGCATCAACTTTTCCCGACCTTTCCTGCTTAAAGCATCTGCAACCACATTCGCTTTGCCCGGATGATAAAAGATCTCACAATCGTAATCTTTTATCAATTCCATCCACCTTCTCTGACGCATGTTCAAATCTTTCTGAGTGAAAATATACTTCAGACTTTTGTGGTCTGTGTAGATCTCATATTTCTCTCCATAAAGATAGTGTCTCCATATCTTCAGAGCAAATACAACAGCAGCCAATTCTAAATCATGAGTCGGATACCCTTTCTCATAATCCTTCAGTTGTCTTGATGCATACACAATAACTTTGTCATTCTGCATAAGAACACAACCCAACCCTTTGTGTGAGGCATCACTATACACCAAAAAATTTCCTGTATTGTCTGGTAATGTCAACACAGGTGCCACACTTAGCTTCTTCTTCAAATCTTGAAAACTTTTTTCACATTTCTCCGTCCACACGAATTTTACAGCTTTCCTTGTCAAATTTATTAGCGGAGTGGCTATCTTAGAAAAATCTTCAATGAATCTTCTATAATAACCAGCCAGTCCCAAGAAACTCCTCACTTCTGACGGTGTTCTTGGTTGTTCCCAATTGATTACAGCTTCCACTTTTGATGGATCCACTGAAATCTCATCCTTGTCAATAACATGACCCAAAAATTGTACACGGTCGAGCCAAAATTTGCACTTAGAGAATTTCACGTACAGCTTTTCCTTTCGTAGGGTCTCCAATGTCAAACGTAAGTGTTCCATGTGTTATTCTTGAGTCTTGGAATACACTAGAATGCCATCGATGAATACCACTACAAACTTGTCTAGGAATGGTTTAAACACGTGTTCATCAAATCCATGAACGCAGCAGGTGCATTGGTTAAACCAAAAGACATCACCAGAAACTCGTAATGTCCATACCGAGTTTTGAATGTCGTTCGTGGTATATCCTCCTTCCTCACTTTCAACTGGTGATACCCACTTCTCAAATCTATTTTCAAAAAGTATTTGGCACCCTTTAATTGGTCAAACAAGTCATTTATTCTTGGCAATGGGTATTTATTTTTAATAGTGACTTTGTTTAACTCCCTGTAATCAATGCAAAGACGCATTGATCCGTCTTTCTTTTTCACAAATAAAACTGACGCTCCCCACGGCGATACGCTTGGTTGAATATATTTCTTGTCCAGTAACTCTTGCAACTGTACCATCAGTTCCTTCATTTCTACCGGAGCCATTCTGTACGGGGCCTTCGATATCGGTGTTGTTCCTGGCGCTAAGTCGATCACGAACTCAATTTCTCGGTCAGGCGGAAGTCCTGGCAAATCCTCTGGAAACACGTCTTCGAATTCTCTCACTACCGGTATTTCTTCTAGTTTTACCCCCTTCTTCTGAGTATCGACTATGTAAGCTAAATAGCCCACACAACCTTGACTCAACAATTTCTTGGCCTACATAGTCGTCAGACATTTCATTTGTCTAAGCGATTTGCTACCATAAAATACTACCTTTGACGGAGTCATAAGGTTTACACACTTCTTTTGGCAGTCAATTACCGCTCCGTATTTGAACAACCAATCCATTCCCAAAATTACATCAAATTCCCCGAGTCTAATCGGAATCAAATCTACCAACAAGATATTCTCCTTAATGTTCACCCTACAGTTCTTGTATACGAATCTAACAGGGATTACTTCCTTATTCGCAATTTCTATGTTCAAAGGAAAATTCAGTTCTTCTCTAGGCAATTCTAACCTCTTGGCAAATTCATCAGATATAAACGAGCAAGTAGCACCTGAATCAAAAAATGCATATGCATTAATATCATTGATTGGGATAATACCTGACACCACATCTTTTAATTGCACAGCATCTTGCACAGTCATGTTGAAGGTTCTGACTGTGGGTTTGTTTGATGCTGCAGGTCCTGTAATGGCCCATGTACTTCCATTATTACCTCCATTGCTTCTGGTTGTCCCTCCCTCCTTCTTCTTAGGGCATTCACGAGCAAAATGATCCTTGGATCCGCACGTGAAGCACGCCTTCTTCTTCGGTTGAGTGCAATTTGGGACGATGTGACCCTCCTGGCCACAATTATAGCAAACTCGTTTCCTCATTAAGCACGCACCCTTGTGAAATTTCCCGCATGTCGCACATGCTTCAAACTTTTTATTTTGCTGGTTACCCTGATGGTTTTCAGCACCCATTTTCCCATTCCACTTTCTCTTCAAGTTGTTGTTGCTGTTGTTATTGTTTCCACTGCTACCACCTCCATTCTTAATCTCATTCTCATTCTTTTTCTTCTTCTGTTCCTGATTGAACTTTGTCACTGCCTCGCCTCCACCTTCAGCGAGTACTACTTTCTCCATCACCGCTGCAAATGTCTTCAACTGGATCAGGGAAACCCTACTGTACAGCCAGGGCTTCAGTCCTTGTTCAAATCTCTTCGCCTTACGTTTGTCTGTGCTGACTTGATATGGCACAAACCTTGCCAATTCATTGAATTTCGCGGCATACTCAGACACTGTCATCATTCCTTGTTTTAGTTCCAGAAACTGCACTTCTAGCTGACTCTTCGAACTTTTTGGGAAATAAGTCTCGAAGAACAACTCCTTGAACCTATCCCAGGTCATCACTCCTGGCCCTTCACGAGTTTTATTGGCCTGCCACCAATAACTAGCTTCTGTTTTCAACATGAAAGTTGTGAAAGCAGTCTTCTGATCATCCCCTACCCTAGAGACATCGAACACCTTTTCTATCTCCATAATCCAGGTTTGTGCTTCGACTGGATTCATGGACCCACGGAATTTAGGTGGTCCAACTGCCTTGAATTCCTTAAACGTTGTACCATGGTTTTGTGGTTGATTCTGCAACGCTCCTGTCAGTAGTGTCACTAGTTGTTGAACGGGGTTATCGTCAACATTGTCATTATTGGTAGTTCTCTCATTGTTTCTCTGTCGGGGTGGTTCACGTCTGGGAGGCATTTTTTGTTAAAACAAAACATCTATTAGACTATTACTCAGCTTCTTTAAGTATTTTCTAATTAACTTGCCTCCATAAAAGAAATATCCATATAACACAAAACACTTTGAATAAAGTAACAACTTTTATGTATTCAAAACCTTTTTGGAAAACATAAAACAATAGCATCACTACTATCTACATTACATTCCTGAACTACAAAAGTTTCAAGACAACATCATAGTCATATCCCATAGGTTGCATAACACTTGGGATTTACAATTTATTTAACCTTTCACTCATCGTAATACATCTATGATGTTCTATTAAGATACTTCCTAGCCCTATCACGTTCTTCCTCCATGACTTGAAATATTGTTCTGTAATCTAACACGAATGATGGCAGCGTCTCAAACTGAATCGGATATCCCATGACCCGATCTTGAGCTCGATTAATTGCGGTGTTAAATACTTTATCCATCTCTTCCATCTTTATCCTCTTTACCTGCGTGTCTCTCGCTGCTCTTCCAGTTTGTTGATAAGCTTCCTCGTATGCATCTTCAGCTCTTGCCCTCTTAGCAGCCTCTTCCCTCAGCTTGCTCTTCAGTTCAGCAACCACCTCAATCAATTGTTCTTTTTCTCCTTCGGTCTGTACTAGTTTCTCCTCAGCGTTTGTCAGTCGTTCCTCACGATCCTGGATCTCGCCGTCTTTTTGTGTCATTGCAGTCTGTTGTTCAGCTAATATCTCCTGTAACTCCTCAACTGTATCCTGAAGTTTCACGTTACGGTCATGCACCTCATCGTATATACGGCCTGGTATCGAGTTAAGTGGAATCCTTTCCTCCTCATCCTCGTCATCCTCATCCTCCTGTGGTAACTCAACGGGATCCTCCTCGTCTGTCTCCACCTCATCATCCTTATCCTCAACTACTGTGACCAACGGGGCTGACTCCCGTGGCAGTAGTTGTTCCCAAACTACCTGAATGTCGCTAGGCTCCTCCTCTATAGGCATTTGAGGTCCCTCCTCCCTAGACTAACTGGATTCTCCGACATTAGTCATCCTGACAACAAAGTTTTTAAAGTTTTAACTATTAATCATTACTACTCGACACTCACGAGTACATAAATTATAATCACATAAGAACATAAGTGTTTTATTACTTCTTTCTTAAAACTCGTTAAGAGTTATCTCCACTATCTTTTCAAAGGTTACTTCCTAAGGCTTTTCCCCCCACCTAAGGTTCATAACCTGTGACACCCCCAAATCCCGATACTTCTTACCTCAAGATTTGGTGTTCACGTAATCAAAACATTCATTTCTAACTACCCAATCATAATAGAATTGAATAATAAAAGAAAACCTGCCCATACAGGATTAAACTTAAATAAAAATCTCCCAGGTTATCTAACCTTTAACAACAATCATTCAAATGCAAAAAATTAAATAACTTCATTACAATCTTTAAATCAAATTCAGAAAGTAAACTATCAAAACTATTACAAGTCTTCAGTATTTACTCATCTTTCCTTTTCCCTTACTGGTGCTAGGTACGTCACCCGTTTCAACTTTAGTTGTAAGAAATTTTACAGGCAAGAGTGAGCAAACAAGGCCCACTTGAAATAACAATAAGTAAATCTTTAAACTTTCACATCAATTGCCAATATTAGGCTCAATAAAACTGAACAATATATTCTATTAACTTTCTAAAAATTATAACATTCACTGAGGGTCTAATGACCACGAATCATGTCCACAGTTATAAGTAATCTCTCAAATTTAACTTTAACAGTCATAAGACTATAAGGACTCCACGTACTTAGGGGGATCAACCCTTCGTACAATGTATTGTGCACAACCATTTCAACGCTAAGCGTAAATCTCTATTAAAAGAGTTGTTCATCTCAGTATTTAGAATACAAGTCCGCACCAAAGTAAGTTTGGTTTTGATAAGCTTTCAAGGAAATTTGGAATTCAACGAACATCAACTAAGGAGTAGTTGAATAAAATCAATAACATTATACTATAGAATAATCGTGATCGAATCAATCATAGTAAACTAAAGTCATGCTTTAGGAATAATCTAATAGCATACCATTTGGATAACTATAGCATACCTTGCTTGAATAATACTAAGCCAAGGTTAATTAGAATTAAATACTAAGCATGCATAGTAACTTGACCGATAGAAATGTTCGACATTAGTATTTATATAGTTGTGCATGCTAAACAACAAGTTAAATACAAGAATAACTTGCTCCAGAATAACTTACATTATTATATTATAATCGAATTGAAAACAGTACTTGAATTAACAAGATAATAGATTAGAAAACTTGCTTAAAGATAGCTAGATACTTGCACAATTATAAAAGTAGAGTTAGAGAACTTGCCTCGTGCGTAGGTTAAACAATTACTATTCACGTTCACCCCAAGTCCTACACATACCATATGTATTGACAATACATATTAGTTACACTACCATTACCTTTATGAGTTACTTTATTACTCTTAGTATAGCTACTAACTAAGTTTAAGTTTAAACAACATCACATCTTTTCATGAACATTACTTTTTAGCTTTATTACAACTACTTAAGTGATCATGTCATTGCACCACATGCACATTAACAACTTAATACAACATCCTATTACATCTCCAACATGTTATCATTAAGTTATACTAATACACAAAGGGTTGCACTTGCATTCGTCCATCCCGACGCCCTCCGATTGGCTCCAAATACACAACAATCCTAAAGATGACCATTTTTACTACTGTTACAGACCTCAAATTAAAAAACGTAAAGCATGAAAGTTGTAGGTCTATTCGTCCTCGTTCCGGATCATCTTGAATCAACTCAATCGGAGTTCGTTTGAGAAAGTTATGACCGTTTTACTACAGGAGGTCAAAACTGTCCGACCCAGACCACTTTTCCAGCGCTGGGGCGCGAAACAGTGGTGTCGGGGCGCGAATTCCAGCGCTGGGGCACGAACTCCTAGCCTATTTTGGCGCTGGGGCGCGAACTCCTAGCCTATTTTGGCGCTGGGGCGCGAAATTTGGCGCTGTGGCGCGAAATTTGACGCTGGAGCGTGAATTTTGACGCTAGGGCACCGAAACTCACAGAACCAAACCAGAAAAACAGAGCAAAGCTACTGTCTAATTTTTTTTAACAGCCAATGACATCCAATAACATGTATAACTTCATGAAAATTACACATAAAAGTTATGAAGCATTTGTGTACGAATTTTACACAACTAAACAACAATATCAGAGAACTAATTATTTGAAAACACTGTTTTCCTTTAAAACCGAACTTTTAAAAATCAAAACTTCATTGTTGATATGGTAAGCACTGTAATGATAGTTAGAAAGCAATTTGATTTATTCTAACTATATTCTATTTAATTCTTACCCAATTCATATAATCACAGTTAAATTCCATGATTATCATACTATACTAGTATAAATTTTGGTACTCTGAAAAACATACATTCATACATGTTTATATTCACAGTAAAACTATTTCTTTTTCTTTAACACATGATTAAAATACCACTCATATATACATACATACATATATATATATATACATACATACATATATATATATATACATACATACATATATATATATATATATATATATATATATATATATATATATATACATACATGCTAGTTATAACAATTATAACAACAAAACATGTAATACCAAAACAAATTCTAAAACAAGGTTTACAGACAAATTTGGTAAAAACTTGTACACGGTTATTTCAAGAAAAACAGAGACATAAAATTTCTCAAAAACTATATAATATAAACATATATGATAAGGTTTATACAACCTACCTTTAATTTGTTCCGACAACACTTGATAATCATTGAGAATAGCTTTGACAAACTCAAAACTTATTTGAAAAAACACAGCCTTTTCTCTCTTAAACTTTCTCTGAAATTCTCTCTTAATGTTCTTCTCTCTTTTCTCAGCAACTAAAAATCTAGAATGTGTAAAAAGAATACAACCGATAGCTATAACGCGTAAAATAAAACCGCTAACCTTAATACGTCTAATTTAATAACATATCAGTTACAAAACTAACGTATATATTATATTATTATTTTATTAATCATTTAAATTTCAAAATCCAAAAGCTGTAGGTTTTGTTTGGCTTAACTAATTTATAATTAAACACTTAATAACCTTAAGCATTGTTTGGATAAAACCAACTTAAATTACTTTAATTTTTTTTAATAACTCTTTATAACATAATTATTTGTCACACTTTATTTAATAACAATTTATTAAATAAATTACTTAATGACATAACTCAATCCACATAACACATTAATTATTTAATAAATAAATAATTAACTAACTAACTCAATCAAATTAAACAATTATTTATTCAATAATAAACACATCCAATAAATATTTATATAAATTAATAAATATTTATAATTTACATTTATAAAATCTGGAATCTTACAGCGTTGAGAATCCTAAAGTGTATGATTGACTTGGAGAAAAAGTTTGAACCTGATTATTATGGCTCCATGTAAAATTCGGATGATTTCCCTAACTATGATGATAATCGTTGGGATAGTCGCCAAAGTTACCACTATATTGTGCCGACTCGAAATTAATAGCGCATTGATGACTCAGATAGTTTCTAGTACACAATAATCATAATTCACTGCTACACTTTGAATATGTTGCACCGCTAAATGATCAAACTTCCTCAAAAGTGTCTCTATCTGTGCAGCTAATTCTTCGAGTCCATAAATCCCTGCCTCCATTGGTTGAGTCATTCTCTTATAAGGCCAATGATAGTCATAATTGGCCATTATGCACCTCATAAAGAAAAAATTAAAACAAAAAATACACGTTTCAACTAAGACTTAATTGATTGAAATTAATATTGTAAAAATTTATTAGGAATATTCCCCAAATCATGTCTCTTGATGGGTATTTATTGATCTCAAGTTAAAACCTATTAAAAGTAAGCATCACAGTCCAATTCCAAGTCAAAAATGCGCCAAATCCTCCAAACGCATCTCAGCTGAAACCCCAAGTGCCTCGGCTCTCTAAAGAAGCGCCCTGACTCTCTCCTTAGCATTGCGGCCATTGTAATGCTCAAATTCTTTGCCTTGGAAAATCTTCTGTCATGATGGAACTTGTGAGTTATTTTTCTCTTAGCTAATGGCCAAATCTTGACTTAGTCTCTTCATGAAAGTTGTATCCAGAAATTTAGATGAAATTAGGCTTTTAAATCACCTCATTTGGAGTTTAAAAGCTCATATTATGCCCATCTGAAGTGAATTGGTTCAAAAAGTAATCCAATCCAAAAAAGGTTCGGATCAGCTCACTTTGACACACTATTTGGAGGTCCAAAAGAGCTTGGATTTTTTCAAACCACACCTTTCTAAAAAGCGTGAGAAGTCCTCTACAAATGTTAAGAAGACCATTTTCTCATTCTAAAACTCTAACACCATCTAAAATCTTAGTTAAAGCTCAGGAGGTCAAATCGTCAAAAAGCTGAAAAATGTAATATATTCCAACTTAACTAAAAATGCATCCATAGAGCTTTAATTTAAATAGAATGCAACCAAATAGTTTACAAATTCATTTCCTATATAAAAATACATAAAAAGGAATAGAAAATACTCAAAAAGTCATAAATCATTAAGTCAAAAGTACTCAATTTATAAGTATTAAAATCACTCATCAGCTCCATCTAAGAGAGAAAACTTAGGAAGAATCATTTGTTCATAGTAGTCGACCTTGTCCTGATCCTAGAATTTGGATCGCCAATGATCAAGTCTTGAGTGTGATCTCTTGTCTATTTGCTTCCAGATGGAAAACATGTCCATGTGTTTTCTTGTATGAGTCCTACAAGATCTAGTTCATGATCTGCTGCTTCATCAATTCAAAAAGTTCCCAACTCAGGAATCAATGACTTTATGATCTCCTTGTTTGGCACTACGATCTTCGGGTCTGGCTCTACAACTTTAGTTTCAATGATCGATGGGTCCAGCTCTATGATTTCATCAAATTGAACAACTTTTCTTGGTTCTCTTAAGTCAGTTTCATCGAAGGTAACATGGATAGAAACTTCAACGCTTAATGTATTCTAATTGAGCACTCTATAGGAATTGATTTCCATAGAGTATCCAAGGAATATCCCTTCGTCTGACTTGGTTAGGAACTTAGTTAGATACATCTTGCCATTATTGAGGATGTAGCACGCACATCCAAACGTATAGAAGTAACTGATGTTTGGCTTTCTTCCTTTCCACAACTCGTAAGGAGCCTTCTTATACGTAGAGTGAATTAGGGATCGATTTTAAGTATAGAAAATAGTATTAAAAACTTTTGCCCAAAAGTATTCAGGGAGACAGACTGCTGCTAGAAGGGTTATTGTTGCCTCTATTAATGTTCTATTCTTCCTTTCAGTCGCTCTATTTTATTATAGATTTCTTGGAGTTGAGAAGTTATGATGAATACCCTTATCTTCACGAAATTAATCTACCTTGGAATAATTGAACTCTCTTCCATGATCACTCATTCTTGCTGTGATTTGTTTGCCCTTCTCATTCATAATCATCTTGAAGAATTTGATTTGTTGAGAGCTAGTTTCGTTCTTAGATCTTAGAAAGAATATCAATGTAAATTTGGTATAGTCATTAACTATCACCAATGAGTATCTTTTTCCTCCGAGACTGACAGTAAGGATAGGCCCAAAAAGATCCATGTGCAATAGTTACAGGGGCCTCTCATTTGAATTTATTGTCTTGCTTTTGAATGAGTTTCTTGTTTACTTTCCAAGCTAACAGTCCTTGAATGGTCTTTCTTTGATAAAACTAAGTTTTGGTAGGCCTTTCACTAGATCTTTAAAGACAAGCTTTGACATACTTTTGAAGTTTAGATGGGATAATCTTCGATGCCATAACCAGCTAACATTTTCTGAGGCTTTGGAAAAGAAACATGTTATTGCTGATGAACTAATCTCCGTAAGATTAACAACATATACATTTTCTTCCCTCGATCCAGTTAGCTTTAAAGTGTTGGTTTTCATGTCTCAAACTTGACACTGTTTGTTGAGGAAGATATTTGATGTCCTTTATCGCACAGTTGATTAATACTTAGAAAATTATGCTTCAACCCATCAACTTAGGAAACTTTGATGAACGATACTGCTCCATTCCCAATCAAACCATAGCATCCAGTCTTCTAAAAGTTGTTGTCTCCAAAGATAACTGTAAGACCATTTTTTTCCTTGAATTTGGACAGAAGAGCCTTATTGATAGTCATATGACTTGAGCATCCACTATTTAGATACCAGATATATTTAGTGGAGCTCGGTATCTGCATGCAATATCATTCTTTATTTTGGTACCCAAATTTACTTGGGTCCAAACCTATTAGTACCCTTAGGGACCCATATCTGCTTGACTTTGGGTTTATAATATGTAGGATTATAATCATCATAATAGCATAATGCACCTACATGCCCATAGTTATGGCATTTATAACATTTTATATGCTCCATGTGTGAGTGTATGTTTGGATTTCTTCTCAACAGGCACACATGTGGATGATAGCTATTTTCAGCCTTTCTTCTTTACTGAAACTCTCTTTGCTACCATACTGCTCTACGATTTTATGGTTTCGTAGAGTAGACGCCAATTCTACATTTCAGGCTAAGTTAGTTCGTAGAGTTAGTTTTACCTGACTCTATGATCCATCGAGGCACGATCGTTGACTTTAGTCTACTCTACGATTTAATAAATCTTAGACCAGTATGTGACTTATTATTCTTTGGAACAATAATTTGGTTCGTAGAGATTAGAAAATTAGGAATACTTGGTTCAATAACCTATTTAGATTTCACAAACACAATACCTCTATTAAAAGAAGAAACATTGTTATTGTTTATTTCCATTGATTTATCTACACTTGGATCTGAGGATGAACCCCTAAATTCTAAGCTTAATCGATTAGAGACAGATCTCTAACTTATGATCAGGGAGTCTATTGACGAGGTAGGATGATTCCATATTGAAATTATTTTCTTCAGCACCTCTGTCTTAGAGGTAAGGATTGATTCTTTATGTGCGCTTCATTCAATTATCTGCCTCAACCTTGCATTTTTAGCCTTAAGGTTAGAGATAAAGGCAACACTTCGTAGAGCGGTTTCCAATTTGACTTGAACTTTATCTTTCTCCTCTTGAAGAAGAGGATGGTCTTTTGATAGAACCCTGAATCTTTTCATATATTAATGTACATCTATAATTATATCATGAATGCAGTTCTAATATTAGTTACATCTACATCAGCATAATTGAAGTTAAATACCTCACTGATGTTAATTTATTAAAAATTAGTGGTTTTACTAGCCTCTTCTTCTATGGCCATTAGACAGAGATTGGCCACTTGGAGTCTTTCATCTTCACTGGACTCAAAACTATAGTCACTTTCTGAGTCGCTCCATGTCTCCTTAACTACAAAGCATTTTTCCTTCTTTTGGAACTTATTGTAACTCTTGAAATCTTTCTTTGGGAATGAATTATTTTTATCTCTCTTGGTCTCTGCTACTTTTGCTTCGATCTGTTGTTAAAGAATTTTCTTGGTCTACCACTGCTACCCTTTCGCATGAACTTTCGCAGTCTTTTGGCAAGTAGCGCTATATCATCATCTTTATTAGCATTAGCATCATCATACTCTACTTCTTCTGGGGTTTAGATGTTGCTTCTGATGCATATTGAGAAACACCTTATTCTTTCTTTTTTCCTTGAAAGATAGTCTCAGCCTGGTAGTTCAGTTCTAGCTCATAAGTAAAAAGATTACCGTAGAGTTTCTTCATAGTCATTTCATGCAGATTCTTTGACTCTCGAATGGAAGTGGTTTTGGCATCCCACTTGCTAAATAAAGCCCTCATAAACTTGATGTTGAGATCTTTATTTCGATAAAACTTTCTATAGGCTCTCAATAATTTCAGGAGCACATTGAAGCTTTTATATGTAACAGGCATATTCTCTCCAGGCATATGAGAGAATATCTCATACTGTTGAGTCAGAACAGACTGCTTATTCTCTTTGACTTTTTCAGTACCTTCATACATTACAAATAGGGCTTCCCAGAATTCCTTAGTTATTGTGTAGTTGACTACATTTCGAATAAGTCATCTTCTAGAGCCATGAACAAGATATTTTTTGCCCTTTTGTCAAGCTGCACCAACTTTTTTTCATTTTCTATCCATTCAGCTCTATGATTGACAACCATCTTATTTGGATCATCAATTTTTGGAGCTATCTTTAATGGAGTATATGGGCCACTAATTACAACCTCAAATAGGTCTTCATCTATAGTATCCATATATGCCTGCAAGCAAACTTTTCAGTTAACAATTTTTTCTTTATTACATAGGGGTAGCTTATTTCCACCACAAATCTCAGAACTCGTTTTATTGTGTGCTATAGATCAACTCATAGCAATTAGAAAAATTTTAAGAGAACCTGCTCTGATACTACTTGTTGTTTCCCAAAGGCACAAAAGAGATCTAGAAGGGGAGTTGAATAGATCCTTTAAAACTTTTTGATTGATTCAGAATGTATTACCAGATACTTAATTAACTAATGTAGGAGGATCTTAGTCCAATGATATTGACATGTCGGATAGCACGTTATTAGCATTAAAGTACCATGAGTTGGAGGATTGGCGTAAGAATGACGGTCGTTGACTTTTTCGGGTTCGGACTTAAGTTCGGCTTTTAACTTCTTTGGTTTCGGACTTAAGTTCGGCTTTGTGATTTTGGGGGCCAGACGATGTGTTCCTTCGGGTCGGCGTTCAGGGGTTTGGGATCGAAGTTCGAGATCAGATTGACTTTATTATTATTTTTATTAATTATTATTAAGAAGAAAATTCTTTTATGGTAGTAGTGTTTTATTAGTAAGTAAATCTTTTATATTATTATGTAATAGGACGTTGTTACCTAATAGGAGTTTATTTTCATAATTATAGGAATTTTGTTCTTTTTTGATAAGGAAGTCTTTTAGCTACAAAACTCGACTTGTGGTTGAATTATAGTTAACTTTTGATTTTGATAATATTAATTCAAGCATTAGAGAAGCTTCTTTGTGTTTAAGGTAATTCTTTTGCTTCCTTTGCTTGTGAATTTATTTGTTTGCCAAACCCGCAGGATAATCGCTATTCTGCCCAGCGTCAGTTGGTATTAAAGCACAACATCTTCCTGGGAATAGGCTTAATCAGTTTCAATGGTTGGTAGTCGTGGGCAGGTTTCGACTGAAGAAGTCTCACACTGTGATCGTAACATTCAGGGCGTGATGATTGAGGATTTACATAGACAAGTTGCAGAGTTAACCCTTCGTCTAGCGGCGCAAAATTTGGGCCGTCATAGACAGGTTCCGACTGAAGAAGTCTCGTACCTTGATCGTAATGAGGAATCTTATTATTCTGAATCCAATTTTGACAATCCTTACCGCCATAGGCAGCAAATATGGGAATAACGTGGTTGTGATTATCGCTGTAGGGATTTGGGTTTCAAAGTGGAACTACATATACTCCATCATATTAAACCTCTATCAAATATCAAAATTTTGGAAATACTTTTGTTAATGTAATAAGCTATATATAACAACTGCATTTCCCAAAATTTACATAACCCAAACTCAGAAATATTAAAATAAAATTAAAAAGAATAAATGAAGAATCTATATTAATTCTTTTTGTGGCATTCTATCATACACATGCTAAGCACCACCCCAAACCACCTCACAATGTCAAATTAGCTGTACGAAAAGAAATGAATTAAGAATGAAAGAGTACATAAATCTGTTATATATTGTGTAATATTTTTGTGTATAAGTATGTTGCTAAGCAATATTGAATATATGTAGGGTTTTTTGTGGTGAATATGTATAAATAGTGTAAAGAAAAATATGCACTTACATAAATTTGAGAATGTGCTTGATTATATATCTTTTATTCAATTTATACTATTAAAGTTGTGAAGGTACTGATGATGAAGTTGAAATAATGGTAGTGAGAGAGGAATTGAATCAAATGAAAAATGAAAATTTAATGAATAATGCATTAATGTAAGTTGAATGAATAATAATTTATTACTCCATTTATACTCAAAAGGATGAGTAAAGCACATTTTGCACACATTAAGAAATGATAAAGTAAAGGAAGGAGAATAAAAAAAGTTTCAAATTTATCCTTCATGGCTCCACAAAATTAAATAAAGTGATGAATAATTTTATTTTTTTATACTAATGTATCCCACTAAATGACACACTTACCCTTCACTTTATGTAGTTTTGATCATCTTTTTGGGACAAAAAAATTGTATTATTAGGCATTCTTTTTAGGACAGAGGGAGTAACTTAATTTGAGTCAACTCATTTGAGTCAAGTAGACCAATTAAATTAATTTAATTCAATTACAAAAATTGGATATCCTCTTGACTTATCAATTGTTATATATAAATTAAAACACGTCCAAAGATAGACGTCAGATAACATCATCAAATCAAATCAATTTCAAAAATCGTTGAGTCAACCCTTATTTGATTAAGAGTTAACACAGTTCTGAGTCAAAATTGGTGGATGGATCTTGCTCTTCTATTTTCCTTCAATTAAACTCAGAAATCTAGATTTTCGAGGTTCTTTTTTAAATAATCGTCAACTAAATTGAACAATTGCCGATTCTTTCAAATGTCTTTTTTGCAATCCAAAATGACTAGGACTACATCTTGATCCATTTCAAGTCAACCTTCGGCTGGAAAAACAATGATCGGACTGGAAAACCATCTTTTTCATCTCCTCGTACCCATTGCCCTCTCTCTATATCTATATTATATTGATGGATTTTTTGTTTTTCTTTTTTTGAAATGGAAGCTTGCGAGAGTTTTGATATATATTCTAAACGATTCCATTCAGTGCGGTAAAAGCCATAGCAAACAGTCCCCTTGGAAAAGCGCTACAGCGGCGAATGGAGGAGAGTAAAAAGATTGAAGTGGGTAATCCTTCAAAGTTAAAGACACTTGCTCAAAAGTCAAGAAATGATAGGTAATATTATGCTAGGTAAGGAGATTTTGGGAATTCAGTCACCCTATTTCCTTTTTTTTTTCTTCTTTTATAGCCAATTAACAACTTTAGATTTAGGTTTTTAGATATAGTGATCAATAATTGGGATTAAATGCATTTTTGTATTGTCAATTAATGATGACTATTCAATTTTAATTACAAATTGGTTGCAGTGAGAGGATTTTAACAAGGTAAACTTGGATTGGTACTTAGATTTTTTCCTCAGTTGAATGGTCTCATTAGCTTTCAAATGGAATACTTGGCTAGAATTTTATAATGTTGAACCTACAAGATATTTGAAAGATTGGTAGTTACTCATTACAAGCTTTCATTCTCATATCATCCGATCACTATGGACGTGTTTGATGGTTTGCACGTGCAAGAGATGATAATGAGAAGTTAAATTTTTGTATGTACCTAATGAATGACAAATATTACTCGGATAACTAAGTCAATTCCTGCTTTTGTGAATGAAGTGCTTCTCTACATGTTATCATTTACACCACATAAATGGGATATATCTGAAATGAGAAAGAGCTATACTATTATTTATTGTTATACTTTTAATGTATACTTTTCAGTATTTCTCTTGAAAATAAATTCAGCGATCTAGGTAACTGAAGCTTCATTTCCGGTTATTTAAAGTCTTTGACATGTTTAGTATTTCGTAATGCTAATGTTTTAACGGTACTTGATACATTTTCGTTTTGGAATTTTGTTCATCTCTAAATTCCCATTTTAAAGATTAGTCCATGAATTTTGAGATGCTTCTTCATTTATGTGTTTTGCTTTTTCACCATTTGCCTGGATGATTTTTTTTGGATGATCGACATTGGCGAGATCTTTTTACCATAATATTCACGACAATTGTTATTTGCTTGATGTTGTTAGTGTGATTAGATTCTCTACTGCCGTTGTAATAGCAGAACCATTTAATGTTTTGGGGCTTTGTATAAGTATTATGGTAAAGATGAAAAGCCTTTGTGCACTCCATCGACTTCATATTCTGAATAATAGTTTGATGGTAGGGTGTCTTCAATTTTATGAAGTTTTTGGATGGTATTAGTTGAAAGTTTATATTGACTTTATTGTTTCAACTTAGGTATCCTGCATTTGATGGTATTGTGTGCAGAGGCGGAACCAGGTAGGTCGAGGGGGGCATATGACCCCCCTGGAATCTCCGGCAGTAAGGGCATGGGCGGATTCACCTTCCGGCGGCAAAGGTAGGGGCGGATTCACCTTAGGGGCAGAGGGGGTAATTGCCCTCTGTCCATGGCTGCCGTCCATGGCTGCCGGAATACTCAACTGGAGCAACGATGTATATGCATGAAGCCAATCAAAGATATGAAGCACTGCATACCATTTTTTCACTCCGGTTCTCCGAATTGCTCTTTCTCTCTCTCCTCCGTGAACTGTAATTATTAATTTGCTCTCTCTCTCTCCTCCGTCAACTGTAATTGCTAATAAGGGATAGAGATAATTGTACTCCCTGTAAATCTCTCACTCACCTTCTAATCTATTTGATATAGTTACCAATTTGCCCATTCCCAATCTTTTCAAAAATGTAACATCATCATTACTCTATGTTTTTTTTCCTGCATTTTATTAAGTAAGAGTATTAAAATTTAAAAATAGGACATAACTTTTTAATTAAATAAAAGTGTGACCCTTTAACACCAACAAAATTGTAGCAAGTGAATTAAAATCATTTATTTAGGAAAAAAAAGGAAAGCATGTTACGTGATAAATACTCTATATATTTGGTTCATGTTAAATATAAGGATGAATTAATCTTTTTTAGAGCTTTTTTCTGTTTTTTTGGTCCAGCGGAGGAGAAATGACAATATTTATTAGTGCATGACTGATTTGGAGTTTTTAGAGTTTAAAAACATCTAACAATATTGTTAGTTTAAACACAATTTATTTAAAATTAATTTTAATTAACTCACCAACAATTGTGTACGATGACTCTCATTTTATAATGAATTGTGTGGTATAACATGCAAGAAATTTTTTTCAAGTAATGCTAATATACTTTTCATATTTTTTTAATCTAGGTCAAAATCAAACCCAATGACCTTAACATCGTTCCCTTGCCGCTGTAACCTACACTTCGTTGCTCCGGACCTCCGATAACCGTTCTCAAATTTTGACTCTCCTCAAATTTTGTTCTGGTTCCGCCGCTGATTGTGTGTGTTCGTGTGAGTGTGTATCCTGCATTTGTGAATGGAGTGCTTCTCTACATGTTATCATTTACACCACATAAATGGGATATATCTGAAATGAGAAAGAGCTATAATATTATTTATTGGTATATTTTTAATGTACTTAAAAATAAATTGAGCGATCTAAGTAAGTTAAGCTTCATTTCTGGTTATTCTTAGGTTTTTGTTAATCAAGTCTTTGACACGTTTAGCATTTCGTAATGCTGAGCAGGGTGCATATCGAAAAAAAAAGTCAATCTCTTAATTTTATGATACGCTTGAATTGTGTACTTCGAGTTTTTTTTTTACATAAATATTTAGATAAATTATTAAATTCATTATTAACTAGCCGTGCATTGCACAGGCTAACTAGTTATATATAGTTATTGATTATTGATTGTGTTTGCTTACCGGGTAAATTTTAGCAAATTCACTACTTCAAAATATGTATGATAAGGTTGTTAATGACTTTGGAACATAGTATTTCTCACAATATAATTTTTTTTAATATTTTATACTATTTCTTAACTATTCTTTCTGTTTTAGAATTAGCTAGAGATTTATTTTGATATTTTAAAGTTAATTTGTGAAATCCTAAAGTTCAAAATTGATATGAAGTTATTTAGTTGTAATAGAAACAAATATAACAATTGTAAACTAACTATAAAGTACTATTAATTATCATCATTAATTGTTGCTTCAAAACTTGAATGAAATTATAGCAATTTTGAGTCTTAGAATTTCTCAAATTAACTCTAAAAAACAAAATGTATATCTAATTTTCGAACGGATGTAGTAATATTTTTGATCAAAAATAAGATATTAGTTGACTTTTAATTTTGACTTATTCTTAACGTATATTACAATTATTCTTGGACGCATTTAAACATATTTTTCTAATATTAATATTTATTAAAAAGAAAACATATAAACTTAAATATAAGTATGCATTTGGCAATACTAACCTCTGGAAAAAAGATACAAATTCAAAAGAAAAATAAAATCAAAAAGTGAAATGAGATTCTCTTTTTTAATTCTACTTTATTTTCGGGAAATTATCCATTAAAAAATATTATATATATTCTTAAACTATAATATCATAATCCATCAACAAGCTTGCAAAATAAAAAATATTATTCCCTCGGTACCACAAAATATATTTATAGTAATAAAAAAAATTGTCACTAAATCATATGTAAAGTGCATAGTTCAAATTTAAAATATTTTATAAAGACTATTTTACCCTCAAAAATACTTTATTAAAATCAGCTCATTTTTTTTTATCCGTATAATGAAAAATCAACATAATATGTATATAAGCAAATAGATACACATGACTTTGGGGGTATTCCTTTTTGATGACTTATTTCAATGATTTATCAATTATCAAGGACTTTAAAATAATTTAGTTATTAAAATAACTTACGAATGAATGTACTCTTGATATATTTTTATTAAACAATTTAAAAGATTGAAATACATTAAAATTGTAATATGTTAAAAAAAGATGAAAAGATTAAAATAATAGAACTATAGTAATTATTTAAAACTAAGTAACAGATAATCAAGAAAATTTGTCAATCATATATAACAACGCTAGTGGATACCATATAAGATCCTGAAATACAATTATATCCCCAAAATAATAATAATAGAATAAGTATATTCGGACTGTTATTCAACACAAGTAACAGAAGAACAAATTGTCGTGATAACGCCATATCCAAATTTGAACAATTTATGCACTGAAAAAAGTCTCACGAACGTAAAAAAAATAAAATTTAATCTCTTAGATGAAGAAAACAAAATCTCCTAAGAGAATGAAATTCCTTCACAAAAAAGAAATAAATCAATCATTCCATGAAGAAAACAAATTCTACAAAAAAGAAAAACAAACTGCACAAGAAGGATAATAATTCTAGATAGAAGTTTGATCCCAAAGAGCATATAATTCTCTAATTATAGTCCAATCAAGATATTTATGTTAATCCAAAAAAAATTACTTTTAAAAAAAATATTCTCCCTTGACTCATGCAAAAAATTGTCGATTGTGTAATTATAGTAAATAGATAATGCTATCATTATTATTCATGAAAGCAGACATTTTTTAATTGTATATAACTACTATATATGCTGACCAAGTTCTTTTTTTCAATTGCCTCTGCACACTTTTGTGCTTGGGCCCTCAACCTGTCCATGTAATCCGACAACTCCTCGTTTGGCTTTTGCTTGAATCGCATTAGCTCTACAACGGTTACCTGTTTCTGCACATAGAAAAATTTCTTTAAAAATTATAATTTTAGATCATCTCAATCATGGACTGATCCCTTCTCCAAATTGTAGTACCAACTAAAGGCACTATCCGTCAAAGTCTTGTTAAATTTTTTCATCAATAAATTGTGATTGTTCATTTCATCATATCTTAACCATGGGGACATCGACTCCATGAACCTGGCAATATGTTCTCTAGCATTTCCTTTCTCCCCATTGTATTTTGAAAATTACGTGGGATGCTCGATATACCCTGCCAGGTAAGGTTGTCTCCAAATATGTGTCGGGTAAAGTGGAGTAAAGTCTAACTCCGAAGGTCGGGATGTCTGCTTATGAAGTTGATTGATCACATCGATTATATTATCCTTCGTCACGTATTGGCTCGTGGTATGGACTCTTTGTGGTGTTGTGGCGTATTGCTGCATTGGCGGTGTGTATGGTAAAGAAATTTGTTGATGCACACTTACATCGTGCAAAGCTTGCATTGGTTGTGCTTGTTGGCTCGTTCGTTGGATGTGGCTTGGGATGGTTGGTACCTGCACTTGTGAAAATATGGGGAGAGTGGTTGTGATAATGTTTGTCTGAGGCTGGCTTGCTTTCAGTCTGGGTCGTGGCATGTCATCACTGTTTTGGGGTTCCAAGTTGATGATTGGAACCGACTGATTCTCTGTTAATGGAGGTACAGTCTAATTCTCTCTGTTATTGTTGTTGTTGTCCTCCACTCCTACTCGTTTCTCCTGCAAACTGCTTGGAAACATGGCCTTGAAAGTGGGGATTTGCATCGACTGTTGGCGAAAATTTCCCATTTCCTCTTGCTTCCTTTGCATCTCGAGCATCATAACCATCATTATTCCTTGTCCTTCCCGTGCTTCCTTCAATTCCCTAAGCATCTCCAGTTGCACATCATTCGTTTGCTCTCCACTTGCTTCCTCGTCATGCCTTCTCGCGCCTGTCTTCTGGACATTCGTTGGTTGTTGATCAGCCATGTATGGTGATGTTGAACTTCCTTCCGAGGCGTCTTCAGGGACGGGTTGATCGAGATCTAGATTAACGCCTTGGAGAGCTTGATTTGCTTACCTTGGAACTGGATCCGGTATAGTAATGCTCGTTGTCGGTGACACTCTTTCGGTAGTTCTCCAACTTCGAGTTGTGGGCATACCCTTCACGAATTCTACACCTCCCCAGCAGAGTCGACAAAAAAATATGGGCAAGAAAATTGTACCTTTCTAGGGTTAGGGTTAGGATTTCGTGTTGGCTGAAGAGGAGAGAAATCCACGAAAAGTACAAAACTGATTGATTGAAGAGGAGAGAACATGTGAACGATTACTCCAACGACACGTGGCAGAACTCTTAGAATCCAAGAACCTTGTTAGGGTAGCAATGATTCAGATAGCCTTCTTGAGTCTTTGGGTTGAGATAGAATCTCCAAGTCTCCTAATCTTCCAAAAGGTCCAAGTCCTGAGTCTCTAGAGAAGTCCCCTTCCCAATGGAGTGGAAGGAGTATTTATAGGGTTTTTTGGAGAGTGGTCATGTGCTAGCACATGACCACGGGGAAATCCCAAATTTACCCTTAGTCATCAGAGTAATGCCCAGATCGTCATGTCCTTTTTGCCACCAATCTAATCCCTCAATCAATTCCCAAAATGAGTTGCCTCCACGAGTCTTCTGCCTCGGGACACGTGGAGGTTTCTCTCGAGTCTCGCACATTTATTTTCAATTTTTCTGTTTGTCATTCAATTCTTTAGGTCGTATGTGAACCCTAATTTGTACTTGGGCTCACACTATTTAATAATGTTATTTGGTCTTTCATCAAGATTTCATTAAAATTAACTATATATGGTTAGTTCTTAATATTAAACAACAAACTAAAGAAAAATGTCAAGATCATTCCACACACATCCATCTCCTCAATCACAATACAAAAATAGCAAAAACTACAATATATTAAGGAATATACTTTCAAACTCCACCAAAATCAACAACATTATTTTAATTGATACGAATATGGTACATCAATATCGTTTATTTGAAAATTGTGACATCTCTAACAATTGTAGAAACGAGTGTAGGAGTACGAGCCAAAAGATTTGGGAGTGCATACACCATTTCCATTGTGTTTTTGAAGGCACTGTTGGCGACAATCGGAAAGCACACAACTATTACGGTTCAAAACATCAATGCACCTTTTATGGGCTTCTACTTTAGGCATCATCAGTGTAGCTGCAAAGCAGATTAAGAAAAAATTAATTTTTTTATGTGATGGGGAAAGATTAGAAAAAATAAAATAGAAAGAACTCTAAATTTTGGTTATTTATAAGAGAAAACTTGCAAAATTTACCTGAAAAAATAAGAACAACAAGACAAAAAGAATAATACGAGAATTTAGCAATTTCTAGTCAAATATAAGTATTAAGACTATAGTAATGTTAATCTCACAAAAATAACTTGTGCGTAAATGTTTTGGTTAACATTACAAAAAAATAGTAATTTTGCAACAAACAGTTTTCGTTGCTAAATGTGCGAAATTTCATTGCCAAATGCCATTTGCAAGATTTTTCGGTCGTTGGACATTTCGTTGCGCAATGAGCGTTGCTAATTATCTAGCAACAAATTTTTTTTCCGTTACAGAAAGTAATATATTTTGCAACAAAATTTTGTTTTCGTGTAAACTCATAAATCATTTAGCAATGAAATATTTTGTAGCAAATTTATTAAGAAATTGTTACTGAAAAACAATTTTCGTTGGAAAATACGCCTAATTGGCAACGAAAAGAATCTTTTTATTTTCCAACGAAGATAAAATTCGTTGCATTTGATACATCGTTGCTAATTGTGTACTTTTTGGTAACGATGTTTATTGCTAAATGTACAAAATAAACCAGTTATATATTAATTTGTAACGAAATTTTGCATTGTCGTTGCTTTTTTATGGATAATTATGATTAATTAGCAACAATACTATTCGAAGGTGATTGTTTTTAGAGAGCAACAAAAGTTATTGTCAATTAGTAACAACACTATACGTTATCGTTTACTTTTCACGTGCAACGAAATTTGTTATGATTTACAACGATATAAATATTGCCTTTTCTTTTGTTATGTAACGAATGTCAAAATTATTTTATAAAAAAAAAATTATGTCTCAATAACCCCATAACAAATTATGACAGAAATACAAAAAAAATAAAATATTATTAATTAAATAAAATCATCTGATACATGATCATTCATCATCTTTATAATCAAACTTCGTACGACTGAAAACGACAAAGCCCGTCTTAGTTGACACTATCTGCCATCAAGAGGTTGACACTAGTGCCATATATGAAAAAAAAAATCAAGAAAGGAATGTTTATAATAGAAAACAATACTTAAGCTTACACAAGAGTTTCAACCATGGTTCATCCTCTAGGTATTCTGTCAATATTAAAACAACATCAACCACTACACCAATAAAGAGGTTAATTAAGCAATTTAAAGATATAATTAAGTAATTTACAGACCTTTGAAAATCTCTTGTCCCTCTCACAATCAAGTCATTCTACAAATGCAAGTAAAATCGTGTTCCTCCAAGTTGGTACAAATCCAGGTAACGATGTTTATTGAATTTATCAACTAAGGGAACTCATCCATATTTAAATAGTTTCACTAATTTAAATAGCAATCTGAATTTGACTCTTTTTTTAATTTAAAAAAAATAAATAGGAAGTCAGTCAAAAAAAGAAAAGATTAATTAATTAGACCATCTATTCTGTTAGAAATTATCTGAATTGGTAGAACAAATCTTGACACGTGTAATTTTTGGCTTCAAGATATTTATCGTTCCCTACAAACATGGATTCTTAAGGTTTTCAGAGAATATACCTCTAAAATACGTCAAGCATACAGGTTTGAATTTATTGTGCAAATTCACATAAAAGGTGAATTTTGATTTGATTTAAGATAACACTACTGCAAAAGGTGAACATTTTTGTAGTGTACTCAAACTGTTATGATATGCTTATGTCAGTACTAAATAAAACTAATAAGATATCAATTATTTAGTCATAATGCTAGCAGAAATTCAAATAGTCCTATTTTAATTTTAGGTGCATTCAGTTTGAGTATTAGTCTCAAAAATATAAACTCATAGCTCGGGCTAGACTCTTGTCGATGTCACGCCCAAAGTGCGCCTAAATCACCTATGTAACTTTACGACATCACGTTATTAAGACTGTTTTCAAGTATTCTATTTAGTAACACAAGTAAATAATACTATTACACATGTTAATATAGCATTAAATAGTATTGTTTCCTTTTAGGTCCCAGTTTCAATTATCAAGTCATTTTTGTTTATCAAAAGAAAATAGTAAGTTGTGTTCCTCCAAGTTGGTCATTCTACAAATGCAAGTAAAATTACTCTATACATGATGACAGGAGAAGTCATGTATTTCTCAAAGTTGGTCATTCTACGAACTTTGAGAACCAAACCAAAAAAAAAACTAAGGCAATAGAAAAAACTGAAATTAAAATTAATTTTCAGTTTTCTAATTAAACTTTAGTATGTACCTGTGATATTTCTACAAAAATATACTGCTGAGAGGCCTCATGAGCCAAGAGAAGTCCAACACAGTAAGCTGACACATAATTAAGTTACATATCAATTAACAGTGTGCAAGAGATAATAAGCAATGGAATAGAGGCACATACACAGATTATGGTTAGGTTTTAAATACTTGATGAATAATTTGTAAGGCCTACTTCAAGTCCATATTGAGGCAGCTCATGCGAATATGCTGCTGCAAGTACCATATCTCCAGCAATGCTAGCCGATGCAATTTGAGCAGTAATATCCTTGTTCATCTATAACAAATTTAAGGTTAAACTTGTACAATAAAGAGTTAATTGTTCTCACAACCTCAAAAGAATAAAACTTCAATGCGCAAAGCAATTTACATATACAAATTTCAAATTAAAATATCTAAGAATGGAATTCTCATGCCTAGAAATCAACAGATTCTCGAAAAAGACGAATGCAAACAAAAAAAACGTTTTTATAAAAACGTTGTTGTTTAAGTGTCATCTTTCATGTTTTTGACGCCTGGGCCATTACCTTTTGAAAAGTTGTAGGATCTGTTCTTTCAAGTGAGCTTTGTTTCTTAATCATAATCCTTTACTTTGATGTTTTCTTTTTGTTACTTACAGTACAATTTTTTCCTTTTTGAATCACTGCTTTCGTTGTTTAGTTCAATTGATTGTACTCAAATTTTATATTCTGTTTTTGATAGTTATCTAAGACAGTAAGAGCTGCTAGAATTTTCACTGAGCAGAAACGTTTTTTTATCTTCTGTTGAATTTTAAATTTACAAGGTAGATATTTCAATTTATATTTTTTAGCATAAACTTTATAACACACACAAGAAAATTAATGTTGAAAGAACTAGTGTAGGACATCTGTTTTAATCCTATTAGTCAATTATACATATCAGGACACTAAGATGCAACCCTTGCATGGCGTTTTCATGAGAAGGCCGCATTAGTTAGTTACCAAATGGAAAAAAGCACTTTTACCCCACTATAGTTGTAGTGTTTTAAACAATTAGTCACTGTGCTTTTAAAATATTCAATTAGCTCACTGTATTTTTTAAAAATGTTTAATCAAGTAATTCCGTCCAATTTTGCTAACGGACGTTAAAAAATTGGGGGGAAAAAGCACATTTACCTCACTGTACTTTTAAAATATTCAATTAGGCCACTATACTTTTTAAAAATGTTCAATCAAGCAATTCTGTCCAATTTTGCTCACGGACGTTAAAAAATTGGGCCAATTTTCCTACGTGGCTTTAAAAAATAAAATACAAATTGGGTCAATTTTGCTCACGGACGTCGTTTGTATTATTTAATATTATTAAAATGGGGATGAATAATATAAGAATTGAATGTAAAAATATTATTTAATACTAATATTTATGTCATGTACGTAAAAATACTAATATTTAATAATAATATATAATATATATATATATATATATATATATATATATATATATATATATATATATATATATATATATATATATATATATTTCCGATATAAAAAATAAAATTACTCCAAGGTCAAAATGGTTACGTATCCAATCCTACCCACTAAACTTAATTAGAAATTACCAAAACTAAAAATCACGACATATGTAACAAAATACTAATAAATTATATAAAATAAAATTGTTATCTAATAATCATATAGTAGATAATTTAAGAAAAAAATTAAGAAATTTAAATTTTATTATTATCATTTATCATAATAAAACAATAACAATGTTATTGATCATATTGGATATGTTAATAAAATTTAAATATTTAAATATTCTCTTAAATTACATACATGACATAAATATTAGTATTAAATAATATTTTTATATTCAATTCTTATATTATTCATCCCCATTTAAATAATATTAAATAATACAAACGACGTTCGTGAGCAAAATTGGCCCAATTTGTATTTTATTTTTTAAAGTCACGTAGAAAAATTGGCCCAATTTTTTAACGTCCGTGAGCAAAATTGGACGGAATTGCTTGATTGAACATTTTTAAAAAGTACAGTGGGCTAATTGAATATTTTAAAAGCACAGTGGGGTAAAGGTGCTTTTTTCCCCTAATTTTAAACGTCCGTTAACAAAATTGGACGGAATTGCTTGATTGAATATTTTTAAAAAGTACAGTGGGCTAATTGAATAGTTTAAAAGCACAGTGACTAATTGCTTAAAACACTACAACCACAGTGCCGTAAAGGTGCTTTTTCCAGTTACCAAATTTATTTTCAAAAGTGAAACAATGGTAATTATCCTTACAATATGGGCCCTCCAATGAGTCCTACTACATCACATAATAGATTATTGTTTGTAGAAAGTTTTTTGTTCTCGCTTGAGTTATCCTCTTCATTAAGGAAATCACACTGTTGGTTGATTCTGGTGCTACTTTGAACAAATCATACACCTAGAAGTCAATTATAAAGATGGAAAAATATTATACTTGGTGGATACAAGCTACATGTATGGAAGTTTTTTTTTCTTTTTATTGGTGACACTCACTTTAGTGTCATGAATATCACCATAATATTTATCTTTGTAATCAAACTTCTCATGAAGCTGTTTCTTTACTTGTCTAATTAACTGAACGTCTTAATTACAAATTAAAGTCATTGTTATTCTTAATTTTTCTACAGGGCCATGAGGACAGATTCACAGTCTATGTACATGCTTCTAGGGAAGCACCAGTACATGTGAGTCGGTCAGAGTAATCTTTTTACAGTTTTGTAGTAGTTAACCATTTAAGATTTCAACAATGTTTCACACAGAGAATGTCAGAACATCTTTCCCAAAATTCGCAAGCGTACATAGCTGAATTTGACAAGTAAGCACATTAGTCATATCAACAAACTATTAGCTATATGTGAGCATTTTATATATCAATGTCAACTCAGTTAAGATATCAAGGTTCACAAGACATCAGTTTCGATTCATCTTCATGAGCATCACAAAATAAAACAATGAGTTCAAAGCTAAATGAATCACATATTAATCACACATATCTTATAATGAATCACATATCACACATATCATAATCACACTTAATTTTAACTGTGCCATCAACAATCATAATAATTTTATGGATACCAGCCATTCAGACATGAAGAGAAGGAGGGACCAAGGGGGGACTTTATTCGCTTGCTTCGTAATGGATAGAGTTCCAAGATCCCTGATATCTATTACTACTTCTACCACCATGTTTATGTTTTGGTGCAATTTGTCAATAAATATGTTTATGTTAATTACAGGGATATTAAAGTGAGTAAGCAGATCAATACCTATTAGTGGAATCAGTATGTTATCAGGATTTATCTGAGTGCAAGCGTGCCAATATATAGTAACAACAAAGATTCAAGCAGCAGCCAAAAGAAGAATATTTTAATTGTTCATGTTCCTATGATATCTGGAACACCCTTCTTTTCCATCACTGCACGTGCCAACTCCTCAACACTGCTATTTGAACTCTATCAAAACACAGCGTAACAATAGTATCAATAGCTTACACATACACATAAGAACAATATCCCTAACTGTTGGAAACTTGTGACTCATAATATGGAAGTAGCTGAAAAAGGCTAGTGCGGCACGTTGTTTATTAGAGGGACATTATGGGTAATTGAGACATAATGTAAAGTAGGGTTGGAATAGGATTAGTAGTTATAAATACTATCTATTGTAAAGCCCTAAGTGATTAAGGAATCATCAATAAACAATCCAGCCGCCTGTGGAGTACCCAAATTGGGGAACCACGTAAATCTCTTGTGTTTTTCTTAATTCTCTATCGTTTATGTGCGTGTGTGTGATCTCATATTCTAACAAATTGGTATCAGAGCTCGGGTTTAACACGTGAAGAACGATGACATCAAATTCATCGGTGACAAAGTTTGATGTGATGAAGTTTGATGGGACTGAAAATTTTGGGCTATGGCAACAGAGGGTAAAGGATCTGTTGGTGCAGCAAGGATTGGTGAAGGCGTTAAAAGAAGAAACCAGAGTCCATGACGATTGATGACTGGGATGAACTCCAAGCGAAGGCAGTGAGTACAATTCGTTTATGCCTGGCACACGAGGTTATGTATCACGTGATCGAAGATGAATTGCCATCGGGTGTATGGAGTAAATTGGAATCCAGGTATATGTCAAAGTCATTGATAAATAAACTGTTTCTGAAACAAAAACTGTTTGGGTTAAAGATGATTGAAGGCTCCGAACTTATTCAACACATTCACACGTTCAATCAGATAATTAGTGACTTGCTAAGGATTGAAGTGAAATTCGAGGAAGAAGACCAGGCGTTGATGTTACTGTGTTCTCTACCGGGTTCCATGGAGAATCTAGTGACAACTCTCCTATGGGGAAAAGAAACTCTGAAGTTGGAAGAAGTCACGTCTGCTCTACTAATGTTTAACCAGCGGAAGCAACAATCTGAGGGTATTTCGGGTGAAGGGCTGGTGGTAAAAGGTGGAGAGAAACGTGGCAGAAAATCGGATAGAGGTAAACCAGGAACGCAGGGGAAATCGAAGTCGAGAGGCAGGACTCCTAAGCCTAAGGAGTACAAGTGTTTCAGATGTCGCGAGACAGGACACTTCAAAAAGGACTGTCCATACAAGAATAAGGGTGAAGGAACAGGGAAGCAATTAGAATCTACGAAATCGGCAAACGTCGTGGAGGAATCATCGGATGATGGGGATATGTTGTCAGTTTCTACAAACACGGACGTGACAGACTCGTGGATTTTGGATTCAACATGTTCGTTACACATGACACCTAACAGGGAGTGGTTTGACACCTATAAATCGGTGAACTGTGGGACAGTTTTAATGGGTAACGATGCTTCGTGCAACATCATTGGAATAGGCACAGTGAAAATAAAGATGTTCGATGGTGTTGTGAGAACTCTGGCTGAGGTGAGATATATCCCAGGTTCAAGGAAGAATCTGATTTCATTAGGAACCCTGGACTCTAATGGCTGTGAATTCAAAACTGGTGGTGGAGCCATGAGAGTGACGAAAGGTGCTCTGGTAATAATGAAGGGTTCTAAGGTTAACGGAACATCTATCGGATGATAGGGAGTACAGTTGTAGGTGGAGTTGTTGCTACTACAGCGGAGGATATTGATGATACTACACTATGGCATATGCGGTTGGGGCATATGGGAGAACGTGGGATGCTGGAATTACATAGGAAAAATCTATTGAAAGGGATAAAGTCGTGCAAGTTAGATTTCTTCAAGTTCTGTGTCTTGGGAAAACAGTGAAAGGTGCAGTTTAAGAGTGCGGTGAACAAAACGAATGGAAAACTTGACTATGTGCATTCTGATGTATGGGAGCCGGTGAGAGTAGCTCCAAAAGCAGGATCGCTGTATTTCTTGACTTTCATCGATGACTTTTCGAGAAAGGTTTGGGTGTACTTCATGCGACACAAGTCTGAGGTCTTCGAAAAATTCAGGGTGTGGAAAGCTGAAGTGGAAAATCAAACAGGGAGAAAAATTAAGTGCCTCAGGTCAGATAATGGGACTGAGTATAAGTACGAGCCATTTGTGAAGTTTTGTGAGGAGCACGGGATACAACGTCACTGGACTGTCAGGAAGACTCCACAGCAGAATGGGGTGGCAGAAAGAATGAACAGAACTATAGCAGAGCGGGCACAGTGCATGAGGCTAAATGTAGGGCTTTCGAAGGATTTCTGGGCAGAAGCAGTGAGTATGGCAGTTTACATAATTAACAGGTCGCCGAGTACTGCTTTGGGTAATAAAGTGGCACAAGAGGTGTGGACAGGCAAAGAAGTGGATTACTCGGGTATGAGGATCTTCGGATGTCCAGCCTACGTACACGTTCCGGGTGATGAGAGATCTAAGCTTGATGCCAAGTCCAAATAGTATATTTTTCTTGGGTATAAGAAAGGTGTAAAGGGGTACAAGCTTTGGGATCCGAAAGCAAAGAAGGCAGTGATCAGTAGGGATGTGGTTTTTGACGAGGCTTCCATGGTTAAGACACAACAGGAAGGTCAGAAAATCGAGGCCAGTGGAGAAACCGACAAACAGTAGCAGGGAGTTTAAATTGAATTGGAGAATTATGACACTGGAAATACACCGCCAGTGGAACAGGAAAATCAGCAGCAGCAGGACGAAAGCATAGCCGCAAGGAGACTTAGACGCACTATCAAACCACCGGAGAGGTACAGGTTTGATGATATGGTTGCATATACTTTATCTACTACTAGTGGGGATCCGTATACGTTTCAGGAAGCTATTGGTAGTTCTGAAAGGGACAGTTGGATGGAGGCCATGGTGGAGGAGATGGAGTCATTGAAGAAAAACAAAACTTGGGAATTGTCAGAATTGCCTGAGGGAAAGAAACCAGTGGGGTGCAAATAGGTGTACAAGAAAAATGAAGTTGTATCAGAAAAGGAAAAGGAACGATTTAAGGCTCGATTGGTAGCAAAGGGATTCTCGCAGAGGAAGGGGATTGACTATGATGAGGTGTTTTCTCCGGTGGTGAGACATACCTCAATCAGGATTATTTTGGCATTGGTGGCCAGCTATGACCTGGAGTTAAAGCAGTTAGATGTGAAGACAGCCTTTCTTCATGGTGATTTGGAGGAAGTGATATTCATGGAGCAGCCTGAGGGGTTCAAGCAGCCGGAGACTAAGCACATTGTATGCAGGTTGAAGAAGTCACTGTATGGGCTGAAACAGTCTCCAAGACAATGGTATAAGAAGTTCGATTCCTTCATGATCCGAATTGGGTTCACTCGATGTGAGTATGATTGCTGTGTTTATGTGAAAAGCCTTGAGGATGGTTCATATTTTTTTCTGTTACTGTATGTGGATGACATGCTTATCGCTGCAAAGATCATGATTGGCGTCAACAGGTTGAAGAACTTGTTGGGAAAGGAGTTTGACATGAAGGACTTGGGTGTCGTTAGGAAAATACTTGGGATGGAGATTCGCAGGGGATAGAACAGCTGGAAAGCTGTGGTTAACACAAAAGAATTATGTGGAGAAAGTGTTGGAGAGGTTTAGTATGACTAATGCTAAACAGGTCAGCACTTCATTGGCGAGTCACTTCAGGTTATCTACAGCACAATGTCCGAAATCGGCTGAAGAGATTCAAGATATGTTGAACGTGCCCTATGCGAGCGCAGTTGGTTGTTTGATGTATGCGATGGTGTGTACAAGACCCGATTTGGCACATGCAGTCAGCACAGTGAGCAAATACATGGCCAATCCAGGTAGAGAACACTGGAAAGCTGTTAAGTGGGTGTTCAGATATTTGAGAGGAACGACAAATCATGGGATTATATTTGCAAAGCAACAGGCTCAGATATCAGTTGTAGGGTATGTGGATGCGGATTATGCTGGAAGGTTGGATGATTTGAGATCTATAACAGGGTATGTGTTTACACTTGCAGGTGGACCGATTTGTTGGAGATCTATGGTTCAATCTCTAGTAGCTCTATCTACTACTGAATCTGAGTACATGACATTGGTTGAGGCTGGCAAGGAAGCATTGTGGTTGAAGGGTTTTGTGAATGAGCTGGGCATAGATCAAGGTGGAGTACAGCTGTATTGTGATAGTCAGAGCGCCATTTACTTGGCAAAGCATCAAGTGTATCACGCAAGGATCAAGCATATTAGCGTAAGGTTTCACAAGGTGAGGGAGCTGATAGCTACTGGGGATGTGATATTGGAGAAGATGCACACTTCTGAAAAATGCAGCTGACATGTTGATAAAGACTGTGACCGCGGACAAGTTCAAGCATTGTTTGGACTTGATCAATGTTTCCAAATGTTAGTTTGGAGGATTCCCCCCAAGATCGGATTGGACAAGTGACTTATCTTCGAAATGGATGAGGTTATTCGTCAAGGTGGAGATTTGTTAAAAACTTGTGACTCATAATATGGAAGCCGCTGCAAAAGGCTAGTGATTAGAGGGACATTATGGGTAATTGAGACATAATGTGAAATAGGGTTGGAATAGAATTAGTAGTTATAAATACTATCTATTGTAAAGCCCTAAGTGACTAAGGAATCATCAATAAACAATCCAGCCGCCTGTGGAGTACCCAAATTGAGGAACCACGTAAATCTCTTGTATTTTTCTTAATTCTCTATCGTTTGTGTGCGTGTGTGATCTCATATTCTAACACTAACCTAAATAATAAACAAACAATAATTTAAAATCATCAGTTAGATTTGAGAAATTAGTTTTCTACAACTCAAAATTGTCATGAAGATGTTATTATACTGTATTACTGTAATCTCAATAGCTCCAACAAAATTTGTATATTTTATATTTGCTTTTATTTTATATTTTTCCTAATCAATTGTTGCCCATCTTGATTCCGGACCTCAAATCAATGTAAACTTTAGGAAGTTATTTCAGAGTTCAGTCTAAGTCATCCTAGAACAGAACCTCGTATTCCCGCACAGCATATGCATGCATGTACAACGCTAAGGTTTGAAAGACTAAAGCCATAGAACCAAATAAAGAAACTAATGATAGCATCAACATTTTTTTTCTTTAAGATAGAAGATAGCCTCAGCATTTTCTCCTCGGAATGGTAAATTCATTGAAAATTCTATGTCTATACAAATAACAAATGGATAACGGAATGACCATTTTCTCCCCTGAATATATCATATGCTAAAAAATGATTAAAAAAATCACTTTGGACTATCTTCATCATGCTATTCTTTCATAGTTTTCTTCTATTTATTCTCAAGTTATACAATCTTCTATTAGAGAAAGGAAAAAAAACAAGGAAATAGAGAGAATATTACTCCAGGTCTCTATGGAAAAACAGCCTTACATAACATAGTTAATGGTCAAGATCAATCCTATATACAGTGAGATTTGGTACATTTTTGTTTTCAAATTTGGGATCTCATTTGGGACGGAGGGATTACACATGTGTCCATTCAAACTGAATTGCATTTATTATAATAACTTACTGGCCATTTCTTGACACCCAATTGTCAGTTTCTCAAGAAAAAAGAAATCCTAAAAAAATATGGCAAATGCTCCAACAAATTCTAAAAATCACACCAAATAATGAAGGGAAAAAAAATCCATTTTTCCTTTTTGGATTTTGAGGTTGTAAATATAATAGATGAATAAATGATTCTTTAAAAATTACAAGGAAATAAAGGTTCTACCTAACTTTAAACAAAGGCATTTTGAAAAACAAATTAAACCAAAACAAAATAAATTTAAACGAATTGATATAAATGGCGAGACAACTATTTAGAAAGGGTGGGGACTGAGCACATCGACATTCATGAAAAGGTGCTTCTTTTCGGATTTATTAGAAGCATCAGCAGCATCTTTGTTCGAAGAAGAAGAAGAAAGCTCAACTTCGAGGGCATCAAGTTTATCCTGTGAGCGGGAGCATCCTATTATGGTGTGACCCTACTTTACCAATTCTAGCGCTAGGGCTTTGCCGAGCCCTCTGCTTACCCCAGTTATCAACTTCGAGGGCATCAAGTTTTTGCTCTCATTAGCTTTAATTTTCCCTCCCAATCAGCTCGTGACTTCATCTCCTTAATGAATTTAATAACTTCTAACCGAAATTGGGAAAATTTTGGTGTTGATAACTTTGGCAAATTCGCGAGAGAGAGAATGGAATGAATGGGCTAAGAAATAGTGTACTGAGAATGGTTTAGGGAAAATTCAAAAGTAATGAAATTTGTACTAATAATGGAAGAGGCTGAAGGAGAAGGAGAGAACGACCCACCTTCAAAGATAAAACCACCCACACCATCGCAACAGCTACCATCTCCGATCCCAATTGCCAAATCCGCTCCAAAACAGTCCAACTCTCCAACCTCCAGCCACCATTTTCATCTCTAATCCACGATCCTCCTCCTCCGTCTCTTCAGCAAAAATTAAGAAGAAGAAGATCTAGATCTAGATATCTATTTCGGTTTATAGCAAAAGATAGCAAAAGATAAAAATGATGTAATTGTAACTATAAGTCTATAATCAGAATAAAAAAAATAATGAATTTCAAAATAAAGTTTATTAATAAATGAATGTTAATTTTATTATTTTTAATAAATATAATGATTAATATTTTAAATTATAATTCGAATAAATTGTTATCATTTTTAAAATATTAAGTTTTAAAATAAATACTTTAATTATAACTATAGCTAGAATAAGAAAAAAAATGAGTTTCAAAGTATAGTATTAATGAATGAATGTTAATTTATTTATTTTTAATAAATAAAATAATCAATAATCTAAATTACAATTAAAATAACTTTTTATCATTTTTGAAATTCTAAATTTTAATTTTAAAATAAATGCTCTAATTATAATTATAAATAGAATAAAAAAACAAATAATAAATTTTAAAATATAGTTCATTAATTATAATTAATTAATTCGAACCTAACACATTATAATAATAAAATTATATTATCCATTGTTATTGCCTCATGTTATCGCAAGTAAATTTTGACTTGAAAGTTTAAAATTTGTAACAAGTTAATACCTATACCTATATATATATATATATATATATATATATATATATATATATATATATATATATATATATATGGGAAAGATGTATGTACATAGCTATGTATTACACAGTAGGCTATGACGACGGTTTTTTAAGTTATAGCAACGGTTTCACCCATCGTCATAGCTATTCTGGGCTATGGCGACACTATAGCTAAAAAAAAAAATGTCGTCATATCCCTACTGTGAAATACACAGCTATGTATATATATATATATATATATATATATATATATATATATATATATATATATATATGGGCTCTAATTCGTGACAACCGATTGTTAGGAGTACTATTCCAGCAACCATTATCTTCATCGTTTTCCAATATTGATCAATATAGTTAATGATTGAGATTGAAAAAAATAAAAATCTTAACGCTACAAGTTGTAGCGACAGTAATTACACTTACTTTAGTAGATTAATAAGTGTAATTACTGTCACTACAATTTTAGCGGCAAGACTTTTATTTTTTCCAATCTCAGCCATTAATTATATTGATTAACGATAGAGATGATGTGACGAACGAGATTTTTGTAATTTAATTTTAATATTTATTGAATTAAATAAATATTTTTTCGATGATTTAATTATTGGATTAAATAATTATTTGATGCAAATATGGTAGATTAATTTAATTATATGCGTTACATTTATTAAATTAATGTAGAGAATAATTATTATTCGAAATAGGTCATTATGTGAGCTTATTGTATTAAAAGGAATATTTAATAAGCCTAATGTTATTTAAATTAATTTAATTATTAATTAGAGAGTTAATAATTTGACATTATTTATTTATGAGAACATTAAATATATGACTATGTGAATTTATGAGAAGTTATTATATTTTATTTATATTAAATAAGATATATGAATTATTGTGCAATTGGGTGTGACATTTATTAAACTATATGATAAAGCTTTATTAAATTAAATGGTTTTTAAAACCTATTCTAACTAGCCAAACATGGCACTAAAGGGAGTTGGGGCCAGTTAACCCATGACTGGGTAACTGACCACCAACGCGCGTCAGACTTTTCTTTTTAACAATACGGCGTCTTATTTCTTTTTTTCATTTTCTAAGTCTGATAAAACTAACCAGAGAGAATTTGAGAGAGAATTCAGAGGAATTGTGAGAATCTCTGTGTTGAAGAAGCTTGAAAAGGGTTTTATCTCTACTCATTAACACTCTGGGTAATCTCTCATTCCCAATTTCTACTTTACGTATTTTAGTTTTCATGAAAATGGCTTTTAAAATTTTTGGTTTAACCTCTGTAATTGGATTAGGAGTAATGATTATGGGTTGTATGTGTGTTATGACATATCAAATCGTGTTTAATTATATATATTATGTAAATCATATCATCAAATTCATGAAAACATGTCGTATTATTGATGACTTGTTATTTCAAAATATACAGAGTTTGGGTTTTGGCCATATGGCCTTATACGTAACTTTAAGGTGTCAAACATAAATATTTTCGTAAAATTTACACTCTTATTTGATTATGCATATTGATACGAAGAGACCAAGCCTTAAACGAACGGATTCGGTGTTATAACGAATCCGTAGTGTTAAATTATATGTTTTTGTTCAAAATCATCAAGAACAGTACAATTTGCATAATTTAATTCTGTGATTATGTGTTGTAAATGGTCAAAATCATTTTATAAATGTTGGGTTATGTTTATGCATGAATTATAACATGTGTATATGATTAATTTCGTGTAGTAGTAATTTAATTGGAAATTTTTGGGCTGTGTTCTGCAATTTTCGAGAATTGCAAAACAGTTTCTGGCTCGCCGCGCCGCGGCGCCAGTCCAGTGACTTAAGTCCCGCGCCGCAGCGCCACCGCGCCGCAGTTCTAAATTGTCCGGCCGCAGCGCGAAGATCAAGTGTAACAGTGGCGCCGCAGCGCCACTCTCTTGAAAGTACAGAAATGATTTTTTTTAAAAAAAAGTTTAAGTCTAGCAATGTGTTAGTAACTTAATGTAATGAACATAAAACTATGTTAGAAGTATAATGTGATGTTAAAATAGATGTTTAACATATAAATAACATAAATACATGTGGATTGAATTAATGACTTCATAATTAAATTATTATTCGTGAAGTGATATTAGGTGACAGTAAATGTGATAAATTGACTAATATAGTTAATAATCAAAGTAGACAAAGAGAATGAGTTTTGATGATTAGCTAAGTTATAACTAACTGTTATTGTGAATGTGAATGGTATGTAGGATTAAAATCAAAGAACGAGTGTAGTTAAAGTGTAATCTACGCACGAGGCAAGTTTCCTAACCTTACTTGTTATCGTTATATAAGTTGATTAATTCACCTTTCTACATTAAGCAATTTCTCATTATTATTGATCAAGTCTGTTTTGTATATTAAAGTTTATAAATCTTTCAAGCATGATGCTGTTATACAATACTTATTTTATTGTATACCTTTTGAGATTCTATTCAATTAAGTTATCAATTATTGTTAAACCTTGTTAGACTAGAGAACCCTTTTTGATTCGACTAGTCCATAGTTGATGAGCGTTTTAAATTTCAGAACCCTTGATGAATTATCCAAACCAAACTTTCTTTGGTGCGGACTCGAATGTCAAACTGAGATGAACAACCCTGTATAGGGGATTATTTACGCTTTAGCGTTAAGATATTGTGCACAGTATGGTACTAAGGGCTGATCCCCCTAAGTACGAGAAGAAAGGTCCATAGTCTTATGACTGTTAAAGGTTTCAAGTATAACCCTTGATAACCTAGGACATAGTTCAAGGTCTTATGACCCTCAGAATTCTTTTGATTCTTGTTATTCATTCTCGATTCAAAAATTGAGCTTTTATTCAGGTGTCTTTGATTTATTCGCATGTTATTATACTGTTATTTTATTATTATACTTGTGGGCATTTGTGCTCACTCTTGCTTAATAATAACATTGCAGTTAAGAATGAAAGAACTGATGAACCTTCCACTAGTAAAGGCAAGGGCAAAGTTAGCAAGTGACGAAGACTTGTTGTTTTATATGAGGATGTATTTGTTTAAGACTTGAGTTAATGTTATTATTTAAGACTTATTTGTTTATGATTCCACATAGATATTTAAGGTTAGTTTAACCTGGGATTGTATTATTATTATTGAGATGTTGTAATCCTTAAGGGGAAGATTTTATTTCTATCTATTGCATGGTTTGCATTTATTATGGGTAGATAGATGGTAGATAGATAGATGATATTTGTTTCGTGAACACTAAATCCTGTGGAAATGAAAGTACCAGATTTGGGGGTGTCACAGGTTGGTATTAAAGCTGTAGGTTATGAATCTTAGGTAGGGGGAACAACCTTAGGTAGTAGCCTTATAGAAGAAGATAGTAATGAAAAACTCTTATCGAGTTCTAAGAAATGAATTGTTGTAATTCATTGAAGATAATAAAAGACTTTATGTGCTTATGTGTTTAATTATGTGCTCACTAGTACGACTTAGTAACTAAAACTTAAAATTTTGTTGTCAGGATGTCAGTTGTTGGAGGAGCTAGTCAGGCTGGGGAGGAGGAACCCCGAGTGCCTACTGAGGAGGAGCCCTGAGACATTCATGTTGTCAGGGAGCAGTTGATTCAGAGAGAGCCGTCTCCGTTGATCACTGTTGTTGATCAGGAGCATGAGCCTGAGACTGATCCTGAGGAGGATCCTGAGGAGGAATTTGATGAGGAAGAGGAAGAAGAGGAGTTACTGTAAGACCCCAAATTTTATGAAATAAAAGTATTCAATTTTTCTATTTAGTAAATGGTTAAATTGATAAAAAGTTAAAGTTAAGGGTGATATATGAATTTTTCCAAAAATAAGCAAGTGGTTATAAAATAATCATTGATGTCGGGGAATATTCGTTTGGTCGTGGAATATTCTTTCTGTCGGGGAATATTCGTATGACGGCGCAGCTATTTGTGGGCCCTATAACTGAAAACGGTCGGATTAAGATAACGACAAAAAATTGAGTTTTTTTTAAATAACGGCGTAGTTGTTACCGTTAATACTGTTGGAATACCCGGTGGTTAAAACACAGTAATACACGTTGTTACACAGTAGCACACGGTATTGTACCAATTATTGACTCTTACGTAAGAAGGCACTACTCAATAATGGTTACAGTAATTACTGTTCAGTATTTTATTTTATTGATTCAATAATTGCTGCGTTGATATTTTATATTACTGTTGTTTTAATAATTATCACTACACAGTATTTTCCATTATCGGAGCAATAATTCATATTATCTGAATAATATTATTAGATAATATTATTGGCAATGTCTAGAAAGTTCTGTCTAAGGAGAGGTTTGGTCATCTAATTGTGCGCCGGTAAGGAGAAATCCTTATTGGAAAGCCCCCTCTTTCCTGGGAACGGCCTGGTTGCCAGTACTGTGATTCTGTAATATTATTTGTGTATAATTAATTGTTGATTTATATGATGAGAAAAATATTGATTTTATGTGGATATAGATGGAGAAAATTTTTAATGTGACAATTGTTAAAAATTAATATTTTATCTTTTTCTGATAAAATAATTCATTTAAAAATATTATTTTAATAATATATTGATGGTGATATTTTTACAATGAATGTGGGATATATGAATAAATGAGGAGGAAGAGTATTTTTGTTTGATTAAATGTTTAACACATGTTTTGTATGTTGGTGGACACAATTCTTGACCGAAAATTTATTATAGACTGTAAAATCGCCCGTTTATGGATTTCGGTCAATTTTTGTTTGGAATTTGGAAAACTTTTCTTCTGCAAAGTTGTAGATAATTGAATTTCCTATAAAAAATCACGAGATTCGAATTTTTTGATAAAAGGACTATTTATTGTGAATTATTGAAGTTTCGGTATATCGGGTGTGAATTGATTTTTGGAGTTTAAATGATTTTTATTAGAGAAACGTTTTTTGTACTTTGGTGGCCCTCACTTGCACATGTTAATGGCTGAATTCAAGTATCTAGAGGTGGGCTCTAATATTTTGTAATTATATTATTATTATATTCAATTTTCTGCTTTGGTGTTCTAAGCATTTTCCTATAAATAGGGTGCTTAGGTTAGAATTGAAAATCACAACAGAAACTGAAAATTTCTCTCTATTTCTTTCTCTATATTATCGAGTGTATTCTTGTGAGTATTTTGATATCTTGAGTGTTGCTATACGGTGCAAGTTCGTTCAGCGTTATTCCAGTCAGGAGTACTGCTCTTTTGAGGTAAGGGATTGTAAGGGATAGTAAGGGATATTGTCGTAAGGGATGTTATTTTTTCAATGATATTATTTCTTTCAATATCATTATACCGGAATATTGGTAGGATTTTTCTTGTAAAATTCTTATCTTTTCATGTCGGGGTTACTATTCACGAGTTACTATTCACGAGTTACTATTCATGAGTTACTATTCACGAGTTATTATTTATGAGTTATTATTCATGAGTTAGTATTCACGAGTTACTATTCATGAGTTACTATTCATGAGTTACTATTCACGAGTTACTATTCATGAGTTACTATTCATGACAAAATTGGTTTCTTTTTCTAACCAAATTATAGTTGATTTATGAATATTACTCTTGAGATTAAAACTATATGTTGATCATATTATTTTTTTTATCATATATAACATTTTTATAACCCTAACGATGATATTTCTCTTTGACTTGAGTATAAAGATGGGTAGATTTTTGGTACGATCATGACTATGGGTTCTCTTTGGCCAGTAGTGCAAAGTTGAATTGTTGACTGGTATGATCATGACCATTGAATTTATAATTGAATATCTTTAGCTTAAATGCAAAGGTGAAATGATCAACGTGGTTATAATTATTGGTTATATAAATTTTGAAATGATTATATATTTCTTTGAGATATTAATATATTTGGCCTGTAGGGCAAATATGAACGGTTAAAGAATATCTTTGGCCTGTAGTGCAAAGATGAGTTGTTGATGAATATCTTTGGCCCGTAGTGCAAAGATGAAATTATTAGTATGATTATGAACAGGAACTGTGATTTGGTATAACCATGATCTTTGGTGTTTCAGGTAAAGACAAGTGATGAAAATTATCTTGTTCTGGATGAGAAGAGGAATTTAGAACTACAAATATGATTATGAGTTATACATGTGATTGTGGACAAGAATTGCTGATTGATGTTATAGGGATAAAACATTGTTGGTGGACTTTTAACATGGAGAAGATAATAGACTTTGTAGTCTATTTGACTCTTCTAATGGATTGCTCGTTCCGCTGCAACTATGGTTGAAAAATTTTATCATCTACCATATGTTCTAAATCTCTGATTTAATTCTGTTGAAGGCTATTGATAATTTAATTATCTTTAGTCACGATATTCTTTACTGAGCTAGTTGTGCTCACCCTTTTGCTTCACAATTTCTTTCAGGTAATAAGAGTGTAGCTGGGTCGAGCGGGGGTAACATGAGAATAGAACGGTGGTCATCATTTAGTAGTTATATTTGGTGAATCATCTAGGGTGAGGCGAACCCAACGTTGGAAGGGTGTTTTGCCACTATCATACAAGATGTCTAATGATATACAATCTCGTGTCATCATAAGACAGGGATGTGCTCATCCACTTGCTGAGTATATTTATGAGCACTACCTATATAATCTTGGTGTTTGTTTGAAGTATAATTCTCAATTAGAGACAGTGGAGATAATGATAAGTCAAGAGAAGACTCACCATTAGGAAGAATATGATAGTAACCTTCTTTGTTTTTCTTTGGGGTCTATTGGGTCAACCAAGGATAATTCTGTGGCCATATGATATCTATCATAACCTAGAAGCATGGCCTCCCATGTACGAGGGTTTCCTTGAGCACTTCCCAAAGATTCTAATTTCTAAAACAGTTTTTGACTATACCTTTATGTAATGTGTCATTGTGGCGTGCTATCTAAGGTTGGAACATGAGTCACAGTTGGTATATATTTGTACCCAAACTCATAGCATATGTGTTGTTGTATTTTGCACGACAATTGTTGTAATAAAGTTGTAGTTGTTATCTGTACCATGTATTTGGCGACTCAAAATGGGTTGGATAGAATGGACCTATTTTGGGGTCGTTACATTTGGTATCAGAGCTTAGGGATATGATCTCTGGCGGAGATCGGGGAATAGGACTAGGAGGAGAGAGACGAGTAAATCCTTCGCTAGTGTGTCCTACCTAAGCTTATTTGTTGGTCAGTCATAATATCGGGATATTATGTGATATGTTAATTTGTTCAATTAACCCTTTTTTTTAAAGCTGTATTCTAGAATGATATCTGAAATACAGGAGATGAGCAATGGAGAAATCATGATGACAGGGAAGATGAAATCTGAGATGAAAGCAAGGTATTCTCAACTCTTTGAAATACCAAGTACGTAAATTTCGGGGACGAAATTTCATAAGGAGGGGAGATTGTAAGACCCCGAATTTTATGAAATAAAAGTATTCAATTTTTCTATTTAGTAAATGGTTAAATTGATAAAAAGTTAAAGTTAAGGGTGATATATGAATTTTTTTCAAAAATAAGCAAGTGGTTATAAAATAATCATTGATGTCGGGGAATATTCGTTTGGTCGTGGAATATTCTTTCTGTCGGGGAATATTCGTATGACGACGCAGCTATTTGTGGGCCCTATAACTGAAAACAGTCGGATTAAGATAACGACAAAAAATTGAGTTTTTTTCAAATAACGGCGTAGTTGTTACCGTTAATACTGTTGGAATACCCGGTGGTTAAAACACAGTAATACACGTTGTTACACAGTAGCACACGGTATTGTACCAATTATTGACTCTTACGTAAGAAGGCACTACTCAATAATGGTTACAGTAATTACTGTTCAGTATTTTATTTTATTGATTCAATAATTGCTGCGTTGATATTTTATATTACTGTTGTTTTAATAATTATCACTACACAGTATTTTCCATTATCGGAGCAATAATTCATATTATCTGAATAATATTATTAGATAATATTATTGGCAATGTCTAGAAAGTTCTGTCTAAGGAGAGGTTTGGTCATCTAATTGTGCACCGGTAAGGAGAAATCCTTATTGGAAAGCCCCCTCTTTCCTGGGAACGGCCTGGTTGCCAGTACTGTGATTCTGTAATATTATTTGTGTATAATTAATTGTTGATTTATATGATGAGAAAAATATTAATTTTATGTGGATATAGATGGAGAAAATTTTTAATGTGACAATTGTTAAAAATTAATATTTTATCTTTTTCTGATAAAATAATTCATTTAAAAATATTATTTTAATAATATATTGATGGTGATATTTTTACAATGAATGTGGGATATATGAATAAATGAGGAGGAAGAGTATTTTTGTTGGATTAAATGTTTAACACATGTTTTGTATGTTGGTGGACACAATTCTTGACCGAAAATTTATTATAGACTGTAAAATCGCCCGTTTATGGATTTCGGTCAATTTCTGTTTGGAATTTGGAAAAATTTTCTTCTGCAAAGTTGTAGATAATTGAATTTCCTATAAAAAATCACGAGATTCGAATTTTCTGATAAAAGGACTATTTATTGTGAATTATTGAAGTTTCGGTATATCGGGTGTGAATTGATTTTTGGAGTTTAAATGATTTTTATTAGAGAAACGTTTTTTGTACTTTGGTGGCCCTCACTTGCACATGTTAATGGCTGAATTCAAGTATCTAGAGGTGGGCTCTAATATTTTGTAATTATATTATTATTATATTCAATTTTCTGCTTTGGTGTTCTAAGCATTTTCCTATAAATAGGGTGCTTAGGTTAGAATTGAAAATCACAACAGAAACTGAAAATTTCTCTCTATTTCTTTCTCTATATTATCAAGTGTATTCTTGTGAGTATTTTGATATCTTGAGTGTTGCTATACGGTGCAAGTTCGTTCAGCGTTATTCCAGTCAGGAGCACTGCTCTTTTGAGGTAAGGGATTGTAAGGGATAGTAAGGGATGTTGTCGTAAGGGATGTTATTTTTTCAATGATATTATTTCTTTCAATATCATTATACCGGAATATTGGTAGGATTTTTCTTGTAAAATTCTTATCTTTTCATGTCGGGGTTACTATTCACGAGTTACTATTCACGAGTTACTATTCATGAGTTACTATTCACGAGTTATTATTCATGAGTTAGTATTCACGAGTTACTATTCATGAGTTACTATTCATGAGTTACTATTCACGAGTTACTATTCATGAGTTACTATTCACGAGTTACTATTCAGGAGTTACTATTCATGACAAAATTGGTTTCTTTTTCTAACCAAATTATAGTTGATTTATGAATATTACTCTTGAGATTAAAACTATATGTTGATCATATTATTTTTTTTATCATATATAACATTTTTATAACCCTAATGATGATATTTCTCTTTGACTTGAGTGTAAAGATGGGTAGATTTTTGGTACGATCATGACTATGGGTTCTCTTTGGCCAGTAGTGCAAAGTTGAATTGTTGACTGGTATGATCATGACCATTGAATTTATAATTGAATATCTTTAGCTTAAGTGCAAAGGTGAAATGATCAACGTGGTTATAATTATTGGTTATATAAATTCTGAAATGATTATATATTTCTTTGAGATAATAATATATTTGGCCTGTAGGGCAAATATGAACTGTTGAAGAATATCTTTGGCCTGTAGTGCAAAGATGAGTTGTTGATGATTATCTTTGGCACGTAGTGCAAAGATGAAATTATTAGTATGATTATGAACATGAACTGTGATTTGGTATAACCATGATCTTTGGTATTTCAGGTAAAGACAAGTGATAAAAATTTTCTTGTTCTGGATGAGAAGAGGAATTTAGAACTACAAATATGATTATGAGTTATACATGTGATTGTGGACAAGAATTGCTGATTGATGTTATAGGGATAAAACATTGTTGGTGGACTTTTAACATGGAGAAGATAATAGACTTTGTAGTCTATTTGACTCTTCTAATGGATTGCTCGTTCCGCTGCAACTATGGTTGAAAATTTTTATCATCTACCATATGTTCTAAATCTCTGATTTAATTCTGTTGAAGGCTATTGATAATTTAATTATCTTTAGTCACGATATTCTTTACTGAGCTAGTTGTGCTCACCCTTTTGCTTCACAATTCCTTTCAGGTAATAAGAGTGTAGCTGGGTCGAGCGGGGGTAACAGGAGAATAGAACGGTGGTCATCATTTAGTAGTTATATTTGGTGAATCATCTAGGGTGAGGCGAACCCAACGTTGGAAGGGTGTTTTGCCACTATCATACAAGATGTCTAATGATATACAATCTCGTGTCATCATAAGACAGGGATGTGCTCATCCACTTGCTGAGTATATTTATGAGCACTACCTATATAATCTTGGTGTTTGTTTGAAGTATAATTCTCAATTAGAGACAGTGGAGATAATGATAAGTCAAGAGAAGACTCACCATTAGGAAGAATATGATAGTAACCTTCTTTGTTTTTCTTTGGGGTCTATTGGGTCAACCAAGGATAATTCTGTGGCCATATGATATCTATCATAACCTAGAAGCATGGCCTCCCATGTACGAGGGTTTCCTTGAGCACTTCCCAAAGATTCTAATTTCTAAAACAGTTTTTGACTATACCTTTATGTAATGTGTCATTGTGGCGTGCTATCCAAGGTTGGAACATGAGTCACAGTTGGTATATATTTGTACCCAAACTCATAGCATATGTGTTGTTGTATTTTGCACGACAATTGTTGTAATAAAGTTGTAGTTGTTATCTGTACCATGTATTTGGCGACTCAAAATGGGTTGGATAGAATGGACCTATTTTGGGGTCGTTACATTTGGTATCAGAGCTTAGGGATATGATCTCTGGCGGAGATCGGGGAATAGGACTAGGAGGAGAGAGACGAGTAAATCCTTCGCTAGTGTGTCCTACCTAAGCTTATTTGTTGGTCAGTCATAATATCGGGATATTATGTGATATGTTAATTTGTTCAATTAACCCTTTTTTTTAAAGCTGTATTCTAGAATGATATCTGAAATACAGGAGATGAGCAATGGAGAAATCATGATGACAGGGAAGATGAAATCTGAGATGAAAGCAAGGTATTCTCAACTCTTTGAAATACCAAGTACGTAAATTTCGGGGACGAAATTTCATAAGGAGGGGAGATTGTAAGACCCCGAATTTTATGAAATAAAAGTATTCAATTTTTCTATTTAGTAAATGGTTAAATTGATAAAAAGTTAAAGTTAAGGGTGATATATGAATTTTTTCAAAAATAAGCAAGTGGTTATAAAATAATCATTGATGTCGGGGAATATTCGTTTGGTCGTGGAATATTCTTTCTGTCGGGGAATATTCGTATGACGGCGCAGCTATTTGTGGGCCCTATAACTGAAAACGGTCGGATTAAGATAACGACAAAAAATTGAGTTTTTTTTCAAATAACGGCGTAGTTGTTACCGTTAATACTGTTAGAATACCCGGTGGTTAAAACACAGTAATACACGTTGTTACACAGTAGCACACGGTATTGTACCAATTATTGACTCTTACGTAAGAAGGCACTACTCAATAATGGTTACAGTAATTACTGTTCAATATTTTATTTTATTGATTCAATAATTGCTGCGTTGATATTTTATATTACTGTTGTTTTAATAATTATCACTACACAGTATTTTCCATTATCGGAGCAATAATTCATATTATCTGAATAATATTATTAGATAATATTATTGATAATGTCTAGAAAGTTCTGTCTAAGGAGAGGTTTGGTCATCTAATTGTGCGCCGGTAAGGAGAAATCCTTATTGGAAAGCCCCCTCTTTCCTGGGAACGGCCTGGTTGCCAGTACTGTGATTCTGTAATATTATTTGTGTATAATTAATTGTTGATTTATATGATGAGAAAAATATTGATTTTATGAGGATATAGATGGAGAAAATTTTTAATGTGACAATTGTTAAAAATTAATATTTTATCTTTTTCTGATAAAATAATTCATTTAAAAATATTATTTTAATAATATATTGATGGTGATATTTTTACAATGAATGTGGGATATATGAATAAATGAGGAGGAAGAGTATTTTTGTTGGATTAAATGTTTAACACATGTTTTGTATGTTGGTGGACACAATTCTTGACCGAAAATTTATTATAGACTGTAAAATCGCCCGTTTATGGATTTCGGTTAATTTCTGTTTGGAATTTGGAAAAATTTTCTTCTGCAAAGTTGTAGATAATTGAATTTTCTATAAAAAATCACGAGATTCGAATTTTCTGATAAAAGGACTATTTATTGTGAATTATTGAAGTTTCGGTATATCGGGTGTGAATTGATTTTTGGAGTTTAAATGATTTTTATTAGAAAAACGTTTTTTGTACTTTGGTGGCCCTCACTTGCACATGTTAATGGCTGAATTCAAGTATCTAGAGGTGGGCTCTAATATTTTGTAATTATATTATTATTATATTTAATTTTCTGCTTTGGTGTTCTAAGCATTTTCCTATAAATAGGGTGCTTAGGTTAGAATTGAATATCACAACAGAAACTGAAAATTTCTCTCTATTTCTTTCTCTATATTATCAAGTGTATTCTTGTGAGTATTTTGATATCTTGAGTGTTGCTATACGGTGCAAGTTCGTTCAGCGTTATTCCAGTCAGGAGTACTGCTCTTTTGAGGTAAGGGATAGTAAGGGATAGTAAGGTATGTTGTCGTAAGGGATGTTATTTTTTCAATGATATTATTTCTTTCAATATCATTATACCGGAATATTGGTAGGATTTTTCTTGTAAAATTCTTATCTTTTCATGTCGGGGTTACTATTCACGAGTTACTATTCACGAGTTACTATTCATGAGTTACTATTCATGAGTTACTATTCACGAGTTATTATTCATGAGTTAGTAATCACGAGTTACTATTCATGAGTTACTATTCATGAGTTACTATTCACGAGTTACTATTCATGAGTTACTATTCACGAGTTACTATTCAGGAGTTACTATTCATGACAAAATTGGTTTCTTTTTCTAACCAAATTATAGTTGATTTATGAATATTACTCTTGAGATTAAAACTATATGTTGATCATATTTTTTTTTTATCATATATAACATTTTTATAACCCTAATGATGATATTTCTCTTTGACTTGAGTGTAAAGATGGGTAGATTTTTGGTACGATCATGACTATGGGTTCTCTTTGGCCAGTAGTGCAAAGTTAAATTATTGACTGGTATGATCATGACCATTGAATTTATAATTGAATATCTTTAGCTTAAGTGCAAAGGTGAAATGATCAACGTGGTTATAATTATTGGTTATATAAATTCTGAAATGATTATATATTTCTTTGAGATAATAATATATTTGGCATGTAGGGCAAATATGAACTGTTGAAGAATATCTTTGGCCTGTAGTGCAAAGATGAGTTGTTGATGAATATCTTTGGCACATAGTGCAAAGATGAAATTATTAGTATGATTATGAACAGGAACTGTGATTTGGTATAACCATGATCTTTGGTGTTTCAGGTAAAGACAAGTGATAAAAATTATCTTGTTCTGGATGAGAAGAGGAATTTAGAACTACAAATATGATTATGAGTTATACATGTGATTGTGGACAAGAATTGCTGATTGATGTTATAGGGATAAAACATTGTTGGTGGACTTTTAACATGGAGAAGATAATAGACTTTGTAGTCTATTTGACTCTTCTAATGAATTGCTCGTTCCGCTGCAACTATGGTTGAAAAATTTTATCATCTACCATATGTTCTAAATCTCTGATTTAATTCTGTTGAATGCTATTGATAATTTAATTATCTTTAGTCACGATATTCTTTACTGAGCTAGTTGTGCTCACCCTTTTGCTTCACAATTCCTTTCAGGTAATAAGAGTGTAGCTGGGTCGAGCGGGGGTAACAGGAGAATAGAACGGTGGTCATCATTTAGTAGTTATATTTGGTGAATCATCTAGGGTGAGGCGAACCCAACGTTGGAAGGGTGTTTTGCCACTATCATACAAGATGTCTAATGATATACAATCTCGTGTCATCATAAGACAGGGATGTGCTCATCCACTTGCTGAGTATATTTATGAGCACTACCTATATAATCTTGGTGTTTGTTTGAAGTATAATTCTCAATTAGAGACAGTGGAGATAATGATAAGTCAAGAGAAGACTCACCATTGGGAAGAATATGATAGTAACCTTCTTGTTTTTCTTTGGGATTTATTGGGTCAACCAAGGATAATTCTGTGGCCATATGATATCTATCATAACCTAGAAGCATGGCCTCCCATGTACGAGGGTTTCCTTGAGCACTTCCCAAAGATTCTAATTTCTAAAAGAGTTTTTGACTATACCTTTATGTAATGTGTCATTGTGACGTGCTATCCAAGGTTGGAACATGAGTCACAGTTGGTATATATTTGTACCCAAACTCATAGCATATGTGTTGTTGTATTTTGCACGACAATTGTTGTAATAAAGTTGTAGTTGTTATCTGTACCATGTATTTGGCGACTCAAAATGGGTTGGATAGAATGGACCTATTTTGGGGGCGTTACAGTTACCACGATACACCGTTGATGCTGAGATGTATGACACGTTATACGACCGTAACGTTGAGTTACAGGACGAGGTTCAGGAATTGACCGAGCGAGCGACTGTTCAGCAGTCTACTCTAGAGGAGAAGGAGAGGGAGATTTTGACTCTTCACTCACGATTGGGAAATGTAGAATGGGATTTGGTCCATGAGAAGGCTCAAACCGAGGATAAGACTGAGGAGATAGAGAAGCTGAAGAAGGAGCTGAAGGAAACCTCCGGAAGACTGAAAATAGCAGAGGAATGATGGGTAAGAGAATCACATCGAGCTGATCGTGCAGAAGATGATAGTCGTGAAAAGAAGGCGAAGATTGGGGAGACATACTCTATACTTAACAAGGCAATGAATGAGACCCAAGATCGAGTTTTGAGGTACCCAATCCAGTTCGAAGGACTACCATTGTATATGATGGATCGCAGGACGATGTATCGCATCTTAGAAGAGGAGCATAGCAAGGCTATTCAGTACCTTGACCGACATTGATATGATTTGTTTAATTATGTGAAGAACTTAATTAGTTTTTTTTTAGATGTAAATTCTGACGTGTTTATGAACGAAAGAATATTTTAATATTTTAAATCCTGTGGATTCTTTATTCCAGGATAGTTGATGTAAATAGCAGTTATGCTATCGTTTAATGTTAAAACTTTTGATTTGAATGAAAATATATCAAGTTGTTTGAGATGATGTATTAAATGAGTATGTTAATTGTTAAGAAATGCCTTAACTATTTAGAGAAATAAATAAAGTTCTAATAAGCGTTTATTTAATAGAAAAATACCGCCAAGGAGAAGACAACAACGTCAACCGGGTCAGGAAGAGTCAACCAATATTAACAATAACGCCAATGCTAATCCCGTTCAGCAGTTGGTGAACTTACTAACTGGAGCCATGAATAATCAACCTCAAGCTCCACCAAACACAACGTTTAAAGACTTCAAGGCGGTGGGACCACCAGAGTTCAAAGGTTTTATGAACCCAATCGAAGCTCAAACGTGGGTTATGGAGATGGAGAAGGTTTTCGACGTTGCTAGGGTTAGAGAAGACCAGAAGACCGCTTTTGCAACGTTTATGCTGAAGTCTGAGGCTAGCTACTGGTGGCAAGCAAACAAAGTGCGAGGAGGTGAGGGTTTAATTACGTGGGAGAGATTTAAAGAGATGTTTTTCGAAATGTACTTCCCAACTAGTTCGCAGAATCAAATGGAGATTCAATTTCTAGAACTGAAGCAGGGAAACATGAGCGTATCTGACTACGCAGCTAAATTCAACGAGTTGGCAAGGTTCGCCCCGTACCAAGTACACACTGATGAGAGAAAAGCCAGAAGATTCGAACAAGGGCTAAAGCCTTGGGTATACAGTAAGGTATCAATGTTTCAGCTAAACACGTTTGTCGGAGTATTGGAAAAGGCCATCCTCGCTGAAGGTGGAAGCGATGCAGTGACCAAGTATAATCAAGAGCAAAAGAAGAAGAAGAGTGAAAATGAAGGTAACAACAAGACTGGTGGGAGTATCACTGGGGGTAATCATAATCAGAAGAGGAAGTGGACGGATAACTCATCAGCTGGAAGTCAACAAGGAGGGAAGAAGAAAAGGATTGAAGCATGCCCGACCTGCGGGAAAGCTCATCTAGGAGTTTGTATGAAGGGAAAGAGAGTATGCTACAATTGTGGTCAGGAAGGCCACATAGCACCTAATTGTCCTAACCCAAAGAAGGGTGCTTGTTTCACTTGTGGTTCGAAGGATCATCTAGCAAGAGACTGCCCTAAGAAGGGATCAGGAGGAGCAGTACCAGGAGGTAATCGTGGAAATAACAGTGGAAATACCTTAACCATCACCGGACCAACCGCAACAAACCGACCGACCGCCAGAACTTTCAATATGACAGTGCAGGACGCAATCCAGTCTCGTGATGTGGTGTTAGGTATTATTCCGATCAATAAAATTAATGCTTATGTTTTATTTAATTCGGGTGCTACTTGTTCCTTTATATCCGAAGACTTTGCTAATAGTTTAGATTTGTTTATGGATGAGTTGGAATATCCCATGAATATAGAAATTGTGAATAGAGAGAGAATTCCTGTTAAGTACGTGTTTAAGAACTGTAGGGTGGATATTAAGGGTAATATCATGAACGCAGATCTTATCCCTATTCGGCTTGGGGAATTTGACGTTATTTTGGGTATGGATTGGTTATCCATTTGTGGGGCAGTAATTGACTGCCAGAAGAAGCGTATTAACCTTATGACTCCGTCAAAGGTTGTGTTTTATGGTAGCAAGTCGCCTAGACAAGCGAGTTGTCTGATGATGATGCAGGCCAGGAGGTTGTTAAGATAAGGCTGTGTAGGATATCTAGCTTACATAGTCGACAGTCGAAAAGAGAATTCGAAGGTAGAAGAGATACCGATTGTGATGGAATTCATCGACGTATTTCCAAACGATTTGCCAGGACTTCCACCAGATAGAGAGGTAGATTTCGTGATCCATTTGGCGCCCGAAACCGCTCCATTATCGAAGGCACCATACATAATGGCACCAGTAGAGATGAAAGAATTAATGGTACAATTACAAGAATTGTTGGACAAAAAGTACATTCAACCGAGCGTATCGCCGTGGGGAGCGCCGGTGTTGTTTGTGAAAAAGAAGGACGGATCGATGCGGCTCTGCATTGACTACAGAGAACTGAACAAGGTTACGATTAAGAATAGATATCCATTGCCAAGAATCGATGATCTGTTTGATCAATTAAAGGGAGCAAGATATTTTTCCAAGATAGACTTGAGGAGTGGTTATCACCAACTGAAGGTGAGGCCAGAGGATGTACCGAAGACAGCGTTCAGAACGCGATACGGTCACTATGAATTTTTAGTAATGTCGTTTGGTCTAACGAATGCTCCTGCAGCATTTATGGGACTAATGAATGGTGTGTTCAAGCCGTTTTTGGACAAATTTGTGGTGGTATTTATAGACGACATTCTGGTATATTCCAAAACCAAAGAAGAACACGAAGAACATTTGAGATTAACGTTGGAAGTATTGAGAAGGGAGAAGTTGTATGCTAAATTTTCAAAATACAAATTTTGGATCGAGCGAGTACAATATCTTGGTCACGTAATCGATAAAAACGGAATTTTGGTAGATCCATCTAAAGTCAAAGCCGTGATTAGCTGGGATCAGCCGAGAATGCCATCATAAGTAAGAAGTTTTCTTGGATTAGCGGGATATTATAGAAGATTCATTCAAGATTTTTTCAAGATCGCAACTCCGTTAACGAATTTAACTCGAAAAGCTGTGAAATTTGTTTGGACGGAGAAGTGTGAGGAGAGCTTTCAAGAATTAAAGAAGAGGTTGAGTACAGCACCTGTGTTATCTCTTCTGGATGATACAACCAATTTTGTTATTTTTAGTGATGCGTCGCATAAAGGACTTGGTTATGTGCTGATGCAAAATGGTAAAGTCATTGCGTATGCATCACGACAATTGAAGGATTACGAGAAGGGGTATCCGACCCATGATTTAGAATTAGTTGCAGTTGTATTTGCTTTAAAAATTTGGAGGCACTATCTCTACGGGGAGAAGTGTGAAATATATACTGACCACAAGAGTCTGAAATATATTTTCACACAGAAGGACTTAAATATGCGTCAGAGAAGATGGTTGGAATTAATCAAGGATTACGACTGTGAGATTTTATACCATCCGGGTAAGGCGAATGTGGTTACCGATGCCTTAAGTAGAAAGGGTCGTGAGAAATTGATGATGTTGACTGCTCAGGAAGAGCTAATTGTGGAAATGGAGAAAATGGAATTGGAAGTGAAGTATCCAATGGAGATTGATGAGAAGTTATTTCAGATGCAATCTGGTACAACTCTATTAGATAAAGTGAAGGAGGCTCAGCTTCAGGATGATGAATGCAAAAAGGTGACAAAGAAGATATCTGAAGGAACTGAACCGAGATTTAAGATGGATAAGGAAGGAATACTGAGATTTGAGAGTAGAATTTGGGTACCGCCAGTACAAGAGATTAAAGAAGATATTTTAAGCGAGGCTCATAGTTCACGATATTCGATTCACCCTGGTAGTACCAAGATGTACCAAGATCTTAGACAACATTTCTGGTGGCCGAATTTGAAGCGTGATGTTGCAGAATGTGTTGCCAAGTGTCTGACCTGTCAGAAAGTGAAAGCGGAACATCAGAGACCGAGTGGATTGCTACAACCGTTAGAGATCCCAGAGTGGAAATGGGAACATATTACAATGGACTTCTTGGTTGGCCTTCCGACGACTCAGAAAGGCTATAACACAGTATGGGTTATCGTTGACCGACTGACAAAATCTGCACACTTCCTTCCGATCAAAATAAGATTCAACTTAGATCAGTTGGCCAGGCTATACGTAAAAGAGGTTGTTTCAAGGCATGGAGTTCCGATATCAATTGTTTCAGCTAGGGATGTGTTAGTAACTTAATGTAATGAACATAAAACTATGTTAGAAGTATAATGTGATGTTAAAATAGATGTTTAACATGTAAATAACATAAATACATGTGGATTGAATTAATGACTTCATAATTAAATTATTATTCATGAAGTGATATTAGGTGACAGTAAATGTGATAAATTGACTAATATAGTTAATAATCAAAGTAGACAAAGAGAATGAGTTTTGATGATTAGCTAAGTTATAATTAACTGTTATTGTGAATGTGAATGGTATGTAGGATTAAAATCAAAGAACGAGTGTAGTTAAAGTGTAATCTACGCACGAGACAAGTTTTCTTACCTTACTTGTTATCGTTATATAAGTTGATTAATTCACCTTTCTACATTGAGCAATTTCTCATTATTATTGATCAAGTCTGTTTTGTATATTAAAGTTTATAAATCTTTCAAGTATGATGCTGTTATGCAATACTTATTCTATTGTATACCTTTTGAGATTCTATTCAATTAAGTTATCAATTATTGTTAAACCTTGTTAGACTAGAGAACCCTTTTTGATTCGACTAGTCCATAGTTGATGAGCGTTTTAAATTTCAGAACCCTTGATGAATTATCCAAACCAAACATCTTTTGGTGCGGACTCGAATGTCAAACTGAGATGAACAACCCTGTATAGGGGATTATTTACGCTTTAGCGTTAAGATATTGTGCACAGTATGGTACTAAGGGCTGATCCCCCTAAGTACGAGAAGAAAGGTCCATAGTCTTATGACTGTTAAAGGTTTCAAGTATAACCCTTGGTAACCTAGGACATAGTTCAAGGTCTTATGACCCTCAGAATTCTTTTGATTCTTGTTATTCATTCTTGATTCAAAAGTTGAGTTTTTATTCAGATGTCTTTGATTTATTCGTATGTTATTATACTGTTATTTCATTATTATACTTGTGGGCATTTGTGCTCACTCTTGCTTAATAATAACATTGTAGTTAAGAACGAAAGAACTGATGAACCTTCCACAAGTAAAGGCAAGGGCAAAGTTAGCAAGTGACGAAGACTTGTTGTTTTATATGAGGATGTATTTGTTTAAGACTTGAGTTAATGTTATTGTTTAAGACTTATTTGTTTATGATTCCACACAGATGTTTAAGGTTAGTTTAACCTGGGATTGTATTATTATTATTCAGATGTTGTAATCCTTAAGGGGAAGATTTTATTTCTATCTATTGCATGGTTTGCATTTATTATGGGTAGATAGATAGATGGTATTTGTATCATGAACACCAAATCTTGTAGAAATGGAAGTACCGAATTTGGGGGTGTCACAGATGATGGTTGTTGGAATAGTACTCCTAACAACCGGTTGCTATGAATTTGAACCCTATATATATATATATATATATATATATATATATATATATATATATATATATATATATATATATATATATATATATATATATATACACACACACACACTTTAAAATTTGTAGTATTAAATTTAAAAGTTTACATTGAATATTTAATTCTTTTTTAAAAAATTATATTGTCTATTTCTCCCGCCTCTCGACATCGCAATTTAGTTTTTTAAGTAAAAAAAGTGTAACAAGTTAATAATTATAGTTTGGTAAGTTAATATATAGAGCAATATGGTCATACATAGCTGTGTATAATTTATTTGTGCATAGTCTGCCAAAACTATGTCGTTTTGGCAGATTTTTTTTTATTTATTAAAAAAACAGCTTCTCTCCTCCCAAATTAGAAATCAAAAACAAATATGCCAAAACAACGCAGTTTTGAAAGACTGCGTACAAATAGAATATACACGACTATATATATATGGACTCCCATTCTTGGCAATCGGTTGTCACGGATACTGTAAGACCCCAACTTTTATAAATAAAGATGAATTTTCTATAAATATCATTTTTGAATATTATGGAGTTAATTTGATATAATGTTATAGTTGTGGTTAATATTTATAAATTTTACAAAGTACGCAAGTTGTTATATAATATTCTATTGGTCGGGGAATATTCGTTTTAACAGGGAATATTCGTACAATGTCACAATCATTGGTGGACCCCACAACGGAATTATTGTCGGATTGAGAAAACGACAAAAATATTTTATTAAAAATAACGGCGAAAGTTTTACCATTGTTACTGTTGAACTACTCGGTAGTAAAAGTACAGTAATACGTGTGATTGCATAGTAACACACGGTATTGATTATTAATACTTATGTGAGAAGTCACTCAGTTTGATTCAATTATTGTCAGTTAATAATATGAATTATTTAGCGATAATAAAGTTTTGTTTTATTCGTATTATTAACGTAATAAAACAGAAACATCTTTTTATATAAAACAGAATGCTTTATTAAAGTTATTCTATAAATAGAATATATTATATTTTATTTAAAAGATTTTTCTTTAAATATGGACCGTCAGATTAAAGTAATCAATCTGGACCGTTCATGGATTAGTTACTATGCATTCCATTTTTTTATAAATAGCAGCTCATTCCTTCATTATTTCTTACGAATTCACTGAACTCTAGAGAGAGAAACTATAGAGAGAAACTATAGAGAGAGAAAAGAAAAGTATTCTGCTACTTAACTACTTCCTTATTTCAGTTCTTCTTTAAAACGGTAAGGGGTGTTATTCTTTCTTATTTATGAAGAGAACTGTTGTTATTCCATTTCTTATTATTTTGTTGGAATAACCTGTATACGCGGTCTACCCTATACTTAGTGACATTCTTCTGTTATTCTGTAGGAACATCCTGTTTGTGTGTTTTACACCGGACCTGGTTCCGTCTTGTTATTATTCTGTTGGAACATCCTGTCTGTGTGTTTTACACCGGACCTGGTTCTGTCTTGTTATTATTCTGTTAGAACATTCTGTCTGTGTGTTTTACACCGGACCTGGTTCTATTATTTATTATTATTCTGTCGAAATATCCTATCTGTGCGTTTACGCCGGACCTGGTTCCATTGTTTATTATTCTGTCGGAATATCCTGTCTATGCGTTTACGCCGGACCTGGTTCCATTATTTATTATTCTGTTAGAATAACCTGTCTGTGTGGTCTATCGCATGCATGGTGATTTCTTTTGTTATTCCATTCGTTATTATACTCAGTTGGTTAAGTTTTAACTTCTATACTCCATGAAATTAGTGAAATATCCTTGATAATTGCGGTTCATCCAGTATCTTTTCATGAAAATATTCTTCTAAGTATTCTTGAATTTTACTCCACAAAGCAGTATCATGTTGACAATTTGGACGTTGTTAATTCTTGGATAAATTAATTCTTGAACTTGTTTTATTGAATTCTTATATCATTGTCATCATCCTCATGTTTATAAAATGTTGAAAGTCATATATGGCCTGTAGTGCATAGATGGACTTGGTATGATTATGACCAGGGATTATTCGGTATAATCATGACCGTAATGTTACAAATGATGTGGTAAAAGTCCTCATTGGGCCGTAGTGCATTGATGGACAGTTATTGGCATGATCATGACCATTAATGAATACATGAATATCCTTGGCCGTAGTGTAGGGGTGATTCGATGATGTGGATTATTTTATTAAGCTGAGTCCCAGCGATAACAGTGTTGAAAAACCTTTTAAATCATAAAAGATAGTAGAGTTTATTTTCTACTTGACTCTTTTAATGGATTGCTTGTTCCGCTGCAGTTAAACTTGTCTATGTCTATATTTTTTATCAGTTTAACTGTTGAAGGCTAATGATAATTTATTCTGCATTATCTTAGTCATAATATTTCTTACTGGGCTAGTTGAGCTCACCCTTTCTTTCACTGTTCTCTTCAGGAAATGAGAATATAGCTGGGACGAGTCGGGAAACGGAGTGATGGTCCAGAGATAGTATTAGTAGTCCTCACTATTCTGTAAAATAGTGTGATAATAATTGTAATGAGGACTCCTTTTGAGTATGAATACTCTCTAGAAGACAATATTTGTATTCAAACTCACAGATTATGTTTTGTCGTATTGTACACGACAGTTGTATTATTAAGTTATATTTGTATTCAGTACCCTGTATCTGGCGACCCAAGATGGGTGATGTATACCTAATTTTGGGGGCGTCACAGTTGGTATCAGAGCTTAGGGATATGATCCCTGGCTAAGATGTGAGAATAGAACTAGGAGGGGAGAGACGGGGAATTCCTTCGCTAGTATGACCTACCTAAGTTTATTTGCATGGTATTTAATTAGTCGGTCATAATATAAGGATAATATATGACATATCAATTAACTTTTATTTTGTGGCAGTATCTGAAAATGGCATCCGAGAATGTTGAGAATAGCAATGGAGCACAGGCGGCTGTGGATTCACCACATATCAATAATCAGGATAATGTGCATCAGGAAGGCGACAATCCTCATGCAAACAACAATACTGACCAAATGATGAATGATGAAATGTTCAAAAACTTTATGCAGTTCAGCAGGTGAGAACGGCTCCTGTTCAAAATGTAGGTGGAAACACTAAAAACTCTCGGACGGTCACTGCTAAACAGTTCAAGGAACTGGAACCACCGGAGTTTAAGGGAGAGCCAAAACCACTTATAGCGGAAATATGGATAAAGCAGATCACCAAGATATTTGATGTCTTGGGATGCTCCGAGGAGCAAAAGGTTCCCTTTGCCGCCTTTATGTTGCGAGGAGAGGCAGATTACTGGTGGGAATCGATTAAGCGTACTCAACCTACCGCACTGAAGATGTCTTGGGAGAAGTTCCAAAAGCTGTTCAATGACAAATACTTTCCCAAAAGTGTTCGTCACATGAAGGAGGTGAAGTTCATCAAATTGGAGCAGAATAATATGATCGTGTCGCAGTATGAGGCTAAATTTGTTGAGTTATCCCGGTTTACGTCCCACTTGGTGGATAATGAAGAGCGAATGATGCAAATGTTTTTGCGAGGTTTTTAACCTAAGATAAGTCAACATCTTATTTCTCATAAACTGTGTTTGTATTCAGATGTTGTGAATAGGGCTCAGTTAGTGGAGCGCGATAACGAGTCAACGCAACCAAAAGAGAGCAGTCGACAAAATAATAATACCAGTGAGAGCAGTCATCGAAGCGGTGACAACAAGCGTGGAGGGAATCAACAGGCCAGAAATGGTAACCACTTCGGTGGTAATCAGGGCCAAAACAATAAGAATGGTCATTTCAAGAAGAGGAGATTCAACAATGATGGAAAGACGTCAGCACCAGCACCCGTTGTTAAGGAAGGAGAACGACCACCTATCATATGTTTCAAATGCGGAGGGGAGGGGCACATCAGTCCAAACTGCGCGATGCCGTCTAAAGCATGTTATAATTGTGGAAGAGAAGGTCATTTAGCTCGATTTTGTCGTTTACCAAAAACAAGTTCAGCCAAGATGGAGACACCAAAGGCCGTCCCAGAAAAGTCAAAACCAGTAGTGCAAGGGAGAGCGTTTGTTGTGACCTTCCAGAAAGCAAGGAATCCGAATGAGGTCATCACGGGTAAGCTTATCATAAACTCTAACGAAGTCTATACTTTATTTGATACCGGTTCTACCCATTCTTTTATTTCTCCTACTTGCGCTCATCGATTAAATTTGATTCCGGAGAAATTAGACTTTGACTTATCTGTTGAAACTCCATTGGGAGAAACCTTCATTACATCCACGGTTTATAAGTCTTGTTTGGTTCAAGTTGGTACCCACACATTACCTGTCGATCTTATTTCATTAAAAATACTTGCATTTGACGTGATTTTAGGGATTGATTGGTTAACTACTCATCATGCAAAAATTGATTATTTTCGTAAGGTTGTTAGTTTTCGTATTCCTAATCGACCTATTATGCGAATTCAAGCAACCAAACCATTAAAATCAATCGCTGTCATCTCAAGCCATAAAGCTATTCGTTTATTGAAAAACGGATGTCAAGCTTTCTTAGCTCATGTCACGGATCTAAACAAAAATACGTCAGTTTTGAATGATATTTCTATTGTTAATAAATTTCCTGACGTATTCCCTGAAGAACTTCCTGGCCTACCCCCAGAGCGTGAAATTGAATTTTGTATCGACCTTGAACCCGGTACAAAACCCATTTCCAAAGCCCCATATCGAATGGCTCCTATTGAACTTCAGGAGTTAAAGATCCAACTGCAGGAATTGTTAGAGATTGGCTTTATTCGTCCTAGTACTTCTCCTTGGGGTGCTCCTGTGCTTTCGTGAAGAAGAAAGATGGAAGTATGCGACTTTGTATTGATTATCGGGAGTTGAATCATGTCACCATCAAAAACAGGTACCCATTGCCACGTATTGATGACCTGTTTGACCAGTTGCAAGGAGCACAATTCTTTTCAAAGATCGATCTTTGTTCTGGATATCATCAGCTGAAGATTAGAAATGAGGATATTCCAAAGACGGCTTTCAGAACTCGGTACGGGCATTATGAATTCCTAGTCATGTCCTTTAGATTGACTAATGCTCCTGCTGCCTTCATGGATATGATGAACCGGGTATTCAAAGAATATTTGGATCACTTTGTGGTCGTCTTTATTGATGACATCCTTATTTATTCCAAAAGCTATGAAGATCATGAGCAACACTTGAGGTTGGTACTCCAAAAGCTTCGTGAATACAAGCTTTATGCCAAGTTAAAGAAGTGCGAGTTCTGGCTGGAGGAGGTAGTATTCCTTGGGCACGTAGTATCAAGTCGTGGAATATCTGTTGACCCGGCAAAGATTGAAGCTATTCAAAGCTGGGAGCAACCTAAATCAGTGACCGAAGTACGTAGCTTTCTTGGTTTAGCTGGTTATTATCGGAGATTCGTGGAAGGATTTTCTCGAATCGCTACTCCATTAACTCAGCTGACTCGGAAAGATACAATGTTCGGTTGGAGCGAAGAATGTGAAAAGAGTTTTCAAGAACTCAAGAGGAGACTCATTTCAGCACCTGTTCTAACAATACCATCTGGCTCGGAGGGATTTGTCATCTACAGTGATGCTTCGAGCAAAGGGTTGGGATGTGTTCTCATGCAACATGGAAAAGTCATAGCCTATGCATCAAGACAACTCAAGGAATATGAGAGGAATTATCCTACTCATGATCTAGAGTTGGCAGCTGTTGTCTTTGCACTTAAAATTTGGAGGCATTACTTGTATGGGGAGAAGGTGGAGATCTTTACGGATCATAAAAGCCTCAAATATTTCTTCACTCAAAAGGAACTCAACATGCGACAACGACGTTGGCTTGAACTGTTGAAAGATTATGATCATACCATTCAATACCATCCTGGAAAAGCGAACGTGGTAGTTGACGCATTGAGTAGAAAATCATATGCAAGTACGAGTGCGATATTGTCAACACAAAGGCCCATTTTGTGTGACTTGCAAAGGATGGAGATAGAGTTAAAGACTCCAGGGACCCATGTGATGATGGCGAATATACGAGTAGAACCAACTTTAATCGATAAAGTTAAAGCTGCTCAAGCTACAGACCTGGAGCTGATGCGTATGAGGAAGAAAGTGCAAGAAGGTGCTATGCCGGAAGCAAGAATCGATGAAGAAGGTATACTTCGAGTCAACTCCAGACTTTGTGTTCCTAACAACCCTGATTTAAAGTATGAAATTATGATGGAGGCGCACAACACACCATTTGCAATCCATCCTGGAAGTACCAAAATGTATCATGATCTTCGTCATACATTTTGGTGGAGCAATATGAAAAGAGAGATAGCGCTGTTTATCTCAAGGTGTCTAACTTGTCAACGATTCAAAGCGGAGCATCAAGTACCAAAAGGTCCATTGCAACCACTTGAAATTCCAGAATGGAAGTGGGAGCACATTACCATGGATTTCGTTACGTGTCTTCCTAGGGTTTCTCAAGGTATTGATGCGATTTGGGTCATTGTTGATAGATTGACCAAGTCTGCTCATTTCTTACCGATACGAGAAACTTATACACTTGAACGTCTTACTCGTATGTACATAAATGAGATTGTAAGACTGCATGGTATGCCAGCATCCATAGTTTCTGACCGAGACCCAAGATTCACTTCACGATTTTGGGTTAGTTTACAAAAAGCTATGGGCACAAATTTACGATTTAGTTCAGTATATCATCCTCAGACGGACGGACAATCAGAGAGGACTATTCAAACTCTTGAAGATCTATTAAGACTCTGTGTCCTTGATTTCAAGGGAAGTTGGGACAAGTTCTTACCATTGGTGGAGTTTTCCTACAACAACAGTTATCAAACAAGTATTGGCATGGCTCCATTCGAAGCATTGTATGGAAGAAAATGTCGTTCTCCAGTATGCTGGGATGAGGTGGGTGAAGCAACGTTGTTGGGACCGGAGTTGGTACGTATGACTACAGAAAAGATTCAAACGATCCGACAACGTATAAAAACCTCACAAGATCGACAAAAGAGTTATGCTGATCTTCATCGAAAGGACGTGGAATTTGATATAGGAGATCATGTGTTCTTACGTGTTGCTCCATGGAAAGGAGTTACGAGATTTGGAAAGAGAGGAAAGCTCAATCCTCGATTCATCGGTCCATTTTTAATCCTCGATCGAGTAGGAACTGTGGCTTATAGACTCGCTTTACCGCCAAGTATGTCTCGTGTTCATAACGTTTTTCACATATCCATGTTACGTAAATATGTGGAAGACCCGAACCACATTATTGAGTTAGAACCGGACGAAATAGCAGAAGATTTGACGTATGAAGAAGTTCCTGTTCAAATCTTGGATAAGAAGGAACATATTCTACGCTCCAAGGTTATACCTCAAGTCAAAGTTTTGTGGAGAAACCACGATGTTGTGGAAATGACTTGGGAGTTAGAATCTAAAATGAAATCAAGGTATCCTTACCTCTTCGACATACCAGGTACGTACCCTAATTTTGAGGGCGAAATTTCATAAGAAGGGGAGGTTGTAAGACCCCAACTTTTATAAATAAAGATGAATTTTCTATAAATATCATTTTTGAATATTATGGAGTTAATTTGATATAATGTTATAGTTGTGGGTAATATTTATAAATTTTATAAAGTACGCAAGTTGTTATATAATATTCGATTGGTCGGGGAATATTCGTTTTAACAGGGAATATTCGTACAACGGCACAATCATTGGTGGACCCCACAACGGAATTATTGTCGGATTGAGAAAACGACAAAAATATTTTATTAAAAATAACGGCAGAAGTTTTACCATTGTTACTGTTGAACTACTCGGTAGTAAAAGTACAGTAATACGTGTGGTTGCATGGTAACACACGGTATTGATTATTAATGTTTATGTGAGAAGTCACTCAGTTTGATTCAATTATTGTCAGTTAATAATATGAATTATTTAGCGATAATGAAGTTTTGTTTTATTTGTATTATTAACGTAATAAAACAGAAACATCTTTTTATATAAAACAGAATACTTTATTAAAGTTATTCTATAAATAGAATATATTATATTTTATTTAAAAGATTTTTCTTTAAATATGGACCGTCAGATTAAAGTAATCAATCTGGACCGTTCATGGATTAGTTACTATGCATTCCATTTTTTTATAAATAATAGCTCATTCCTTCATTATTTCTTACGAATTCACTGAACTCTAGAGAGAGAAACTATAGAGAAAAACTATAGAGAGAGAAAAAAAAAGTATTCTGCTACTTAACTACTTCCTTATTTCAGTTCTTCTTTAAAACGGTAAGGGATGTTATTCTTTCTTATTTATGAAGAGAACTGTTGTTATTCCATTTCTTATTATTCTGTTGGAATAACCTGTATACGCGGTCTACCCTATACTTAGTGACATTCTTCTGTTATTCTGTTGGAACATCCTGTCTGTGTGTTTTACACCTGACCTGGTTCTATTATTTATTATTATTCTATCGAAATATCCTATCTGTGCGTTTACGCCGGACCTGGTTCCATTATTTATTATTCTGTCGGAATATCCTGTCTATGCGTTTACGCCGGACCTGGTTCCATTATTTATTATTCTGTTAGAATAACCTGTCTGTGTGGTCTATCGCATGCATGGTGATTTCTTTTGTTATTCCATTCGTTATTATACTCAGTTGGTTAAGTTTTAACTTCTATGCTCCATGAAATTAGTGAAATATCCTTGATAATTGCGGTTCATCCAGTATCTTTTCATGAAAATATTCTTCTAAGTATTCTTGAATTTTACTCCACAAAGCAGTATCATGTTGACAATTTGGACGTTGTTAATTCTTGGATAAATTAATTCTTGAACTTGTTTTATTGAATTCTTATATCATTGTCATCATCCTCATGTTTATAAAATGTTGAAAGTCATCTGTGGCCTGTAGTGCATAGATGGACTTGGTATGATTATGACCAGGGATTATTCGGTATAATCATGACCGTAATGTTACAAATGATGTGGTAAAAGTCCTCATTGAGCCGTAGTGCATTGATGGACAGTTGTTGGCATGATCATGACCATTAATGAATACACGAATATCCTTGGCCGTAGTGCAGGGGTGATTCGATGATGTGAATTATTTTATTAAGCTGAGTCCCAGCGATAACAGTGTTGAAAAACCTTTTAAATCATAAAAGATAGTAGAGTTTATTTTCTACTTGACTCTTTTAATGGATTGCTTGTTCCGCTGCAGTTAAACTTGATGTCTATTATATTTTATCAGTGTAACACTGTTGAAGGCTAATGATAATTTATTCTGTATTATCTTAGTCATAATATTTCTTACTGGGCTAGTTGAGCTCACCCTTTCTTTCACTGTTCTCTTCAGGAAATGAGAATATAGCTGGGACGAGTCGGAAAACGGAGTGATGGTCCAGAGGATAGCATTAGTAGTCCTCACTATTCTGTGAAATAGTGTTATAATAATTGTAATGAGGACTCCTTTTGAGTATGAATACTCTCTAGAAGATAATATTTGTATTCAAACTCACAGATTATGTTTGGTCGTATTGTACACGACAGTTGTATTATTAAGTTGTATTTGTATTCAGTACCCTGTATCTGACGACCCAAGATGAGTGATGTATACCTAATTTTGGGGGCGTCACAGGTACTATTTAAACAACCGTAATCTATACCGTTGATCGCAACATTGGATGTCACGTATTGAAATAGATTTCCCCTGGCACTACAGGCTATAGCGACATGAGAAATTACTCATTTGCCCTTCATTTGCTCATGTGCTACACTGTCTACCGCTACAAGTTGTGGCGGTAGTTTAGTTAACTAATAAATTAGAATGGCTCAGTGGTAGCTTAATAGCCAATAACCCATAGGTCTTAAGTTCAAAATCTAGCTGTGATATTTTTGCTTCTTATATTATATTTTATGTGTATTAGATAAATTCTATTACCATCTATATATATATACTCATCTTAAATCCCACATTAAACTAAATATATATAAAGTAACTATGAATATTTATATAACGTAACTATGAATATTTTAATATATATATATATATATATATATATATATACACGGTCAGGATCATGAGCATTCTCCTTAAATAACATTCCTCCTTGAATAACATTCGTTTATTAAAACTACGTCGTTTTGGAGGGACGCGGTGGCATTTTTGTTAATACGCGGTGGCATTGTATTTATAAAAATGTCACCGCGTCCCTCCAGAACGACGTCGTTTTAATAAAAGAATGTTATTTAAGATGGAATGCTATTTAAGGAGAATGCTCTTGATCCTTATCGTATATATATATATATATATATATATATATATATATATATATATATATATATATATATATATATAATCAAATATTCATATAAATATTTATAAACAAATATTCATATAAAATTATCTTTAAATTTTATAAACAAATATTTATTTATAAATTTATAAATATTTAATCTAAAATTTATAAAATTTAGATATGAATATTTTTTTTAATATTTATATGAATATTTAGAGATAAATTTATAAATATTTATATGAATATTTATATATATATATATATATATATATATATATATATATATATATATATATATATATATATATTTATAGTTACTTTATATATATTTAGTTTAATGTTGAGATTTGTTTAGTATTTTCTTTAGTTAAATTTGACAAAAAATTTTGAAAAGAATATGTATGTATGTGTGTGTGTGTGTGTGTGTCTATACATATATATATATATATATATATATATATATATATGATAGTAAAATTTATCTAATACATAAAAAATATAGCACATAAGCATGAAAAATTTAATAATGACTTATAAGTCAAAAAAAGTTAAAATTTAAGTTATTGTCAAACATTAAATAATAATAAATGAATTATAACTTAGTTTGACCAACTTATAAGTCATTGTCAAACACCCTCTAATTCAAGATATAAAGAGAAATTAATATTTGATTATAAAAAAAATTACAAGTCAAGAAAAAAGAGAATTTGAAAAAGGGGAGTTAAAAAAGAACTTACACACCATTGGTGCAACTTAATTGGTCTATGCCGGAACCATTGCCGCGACTTAATAAGTGTAGTTTGGTTGATTTTTGGTGTAATTTCGGTAGCGATTTTGATTCCTTGCCCATCCCTTGTCAAAAACTATATATGTAAACTAATGAGTTACAAGAAAAATTCATATAAATTATTTTAGAAATTAATTATATTTTTTTCAAAATTTTAAGTTTGTGAATATGATCATTATAAACTACATCCAATTAACTACAAACTTTAATTTTTCTAAATTAGAAAATATATCTATATGTGCTCAATTTTAATTTCAAAAATTATAACATTAAAAAAATAAAACTGGGCATTTATTTTGAGACGGACAGAGTGAAATATTTCATTGCATAAAATTGTGTCCAAATAAATAAAAAAATTTAAATAAAAAATGATCCGTTTTTGGGGGGGAAATAGGCATGTTTATTGGGTTTGTCTTAATTTTGGGCAACAATTTACTAGTCGTTGCAAAAAAAATGTATTAAATACGCAATGAAAAAATTGTTGCCAATGAATGTAGCCTATATTAAGCAACGAAATATAACAACAAAAAAGTTTTCGTTGCCGACGGTGAGGAAAAATCACATCGGCAACAAAAAAGAAAATAGAAGGTGTGTTTTTTTCCTGCCAACGATTTGGCAACGATTTTTTGCAACCGAAAAATTGTTGCCAAATGTCTATTTTTTTTAAGTGTAAGATGACATTTATATATAGGAAAAATAGTTGGCTAAAATAACTGAAGATTTAAAAGTTATGAATATTTAATGCTAAATGTCATAAAGTAATTAACAAAATATATGAAAGAAATTTATATTTTCACAAAAAACTTTTTTGATATTTTTATAAGATGTCTATCTGATTACTATTCATGTGAGAGAAATCTTGTGCAATTAATACTTGTAAAACTATCAATTTCTACATTAAATACATGCTAAAAAGAGAAAGTGTTTTTGTAACTGACTATGGGTTGCTAATTAATGAAAACAACCTTTTATTAATTGGGAGGGTGACACTAGATAAGTGACCATTTATTGTTGGTCATGTTAATTATGAGTAATGCCACATTTAATTTCCGAAATATACATATCGTAATTAATTTATTAATTGTTTAATATCGCAGTAGAATATTACATGTAAGGAATACAAAAATAATAACCAATATAATAATTACAAGTGTAATTAATAATTTAAGATCTCATGAAATTGATTTGTTAATTATCAATATAATTTTACATGTCTTTGGGCAAGTAAATGTGTTTATTAGTATCACACTAGATATAAACTCGCGCGTTGTGGCGAGATTATTTATTTTGTTAATAATAAATTTACATATGCAATTAATAAATTAAAATATAATCAGAAAATGGTAGATTGTTGTGCGATAATCAAATTTTGGTAGCATATGTTACATAGAGTTGGGTAAAAGTTTTGTGCGCAAATACATATCCAATTATAGAATTAATCTGATCACTAAACCCTAGAACATTATATAACAGTTGTGTATGTGTGTGTATGTATATATATATATATATATATATATATATATATATATATATATATATATTAATTTTTTGATAAAAATGTTTATAATGTAACCGATAGGGTTTAAAATGAGTACCTCTTTCGTTCTAAAGCACTACCAAATATTTAGAAAGTGTAATGCACAATGTCATCGAGTTGTTATATTGATATGATTGTTACTGGCATGTTTAAAGTTTGTTATACAGTACACAAATCTCACCAAGCCTAAAATATTTGACACGTGTATTTGATGCATTTTAAAGAGTTCATAACTCATATAAGCTTACTTTCACCAGAATTCAAACATCCAGATGAAAAGAAAAATAAATGAAGAATGTCCCAGTTTCGATTCTCAAACCTTAAAATTACATGTTACATGTGAAAACTGAAAAGCATGAGTATTAATAATTATGTTGGATCTTCATGTCAAACAAACACCATGTCACCGTGTCATACATAACATAATGTTATAGTTAAAAAATGAATACATTGTCTCCTTAGTTTTTTTATCCATTTTTGGCAATTATAGAGACACTCACAGTATTACCATAATGTCAAAAAAAACTATTAATGATGATGAAAATGATTTATAAGATGCTAGTGCTTAACAAATCATGTAAATCCACAATCCAGATAATAGAATGCAATAAATGAAAATGCCATAAATATAAATACCGTGAAATATAATCCACAAAATGAAGCCATAGCCCCTTCCATAGAATGCATTGTCACCATAATCTGAAGGTCTCCATATAGACCCTTTGCACTTTCAACAGTATTTAGAATTGTTTGTAGCATGAGTTGTTGCGTAATAGTTAATATGCATTTTTATGGATAAATTAGGTTAATTAATAACGGAGAGTAATGATAATAGCTCAATTTCGGCTGAATGACACTTCTGCCTCTTCAAGTTGCCTCCCACCTTTTAAAGTAATCCCTAAAATTCAATTTTCGTCAGTTAGGTTCTTAAAGTGGCATTTTGTTGGCATTTTCGTTCCTTCAGCCTAATTTGACCTCAACCCGACTCATTTTGACCAATTTTGACAAAATTCTAACATTTAAAAAATATATATTTAATATTTTAAAATAAAATATTTTTTAAAAATAATTTGAAAATAATAATTATTATATTTAATATTTTAAAATAATATTTATTCTTATATTTAAAATAAAATATTATTTTTAAAAAGTTATAAATATTTATTATTATTATTATTATTATTATTATTATAAGGAAAAACTATTAGAAACTTTATTTTTTCAAAAAGGAGTAAAGTTTCATAAAATATAAATTCAAAAAAATACATAAGAAAATTAAATATAATTATTGTTTTAAAGTTATTTTAAAAATAATATTATATTTTAAAATATTAAATTTTTTGGTTGGGTCAAACTAGGTCGGGTTGGGTCAAAATTGGTTAAAATAGGTCAGGTTGAGGTTAAATTGGGCTGAAGGAACGAAAACGCCAATAAAATGCCACTTTAAGAACCTAACTGACAATAATTGAACTTTAGGGACGATTGTGAAAATGGGTGGCAAACTTTGAGGAACAGAAGTGTCATTCAGCCATACTGATAATAACATTATAAAGTAGTAATTTTAGGAGATAATAATTAAATTAAAAAGGATAATATCAGAACATTTGACATTATCAAAACAGTTTAGATTTGTAGTGATTTAAGGGATTATAAATTCAAAATATTAATTTAGAATTAAAAAAGTAGTTATTTTAGGAGATAGTAATTAAATTAGTAATGATAATATTAGAACGGTTAACATTATCCGAACAGTTTAGATTTGCAGTGATTTATGAGATTATAAAATTAGACTAAAATAATTTGCACCCCAAACTTTACACACATGTTGACTTTTGCACCCCAAACTGAAAATAGTGTCTAAGTACACCCAAAACTTCAATTAAAGTTAAAAAAAACACAACTTCTTCACTTAACCGGTCAAAAGTGACCGGGTAAGACACACATGTGGATCTGAATAGGTATTTAAGTCTTTTCTATAAAAACCATCTATCACCGGAAGTATGTCTTCAAGATAGCTTTCTTGGATTTGAGCAGCAATTATTTTGAGCTTCAATGTTTACAAATTTGGGTAATCAAGTCCAGAATCGGGCACTTCGGATCCCCATTTCGAGCCCAATGACCATGCGCACGAAATTCAATCTCATAGGTAGCCAAAACCCTAGTTTTTTCATTCATTTTAAACCTCAATTAGGGGATTTTACCTTGAAAAAATCACAATCGTCCATTTTTGCCTAAAGTTTGAAGCCAAAGGCCAACAACGTCGTTCCGGATGAGGGAAAAACGACAGAGGTTGCTGAGACGCCGGCAATGGTGAACAATGGTTACTTTGTAGAAAGCAGACTCTTTTTTTAGAAGAAATTTACTATTTTGCCACCGGAGTTTCCATATGCCGACGGGGTCAAGGACTATTTCTCTGGTATGGAGGTGAACGCCAAGACTTGTGTGCCACTGGAAATATGTGTTGTGATGAATTTGTGTGCCACTGACAAACTTTTAGTTACTGAAGGAGGATGGGACGGCGGGGCCGTAGACAGTGGCGAAGCCACATGGATTTTGTGGGGTCAATCGACCCCACTGGGAAAAAAAATTACTTTATAATTTAAGGTAAATTTTAAAATTTTTAAGTATTATATATAAATTGACCCCACTAAAATTTTATAATTTTTTTATTATACGGGGTCAAATTGAAAATTTATAACTTCGTCAATCAAAATTTAACAACATATGACTCACATCCTCTAAGCATATGTATCTCTCTCTATAATATTTTAAACTAAATAATAATTTAATTTATATTATTTTAAAAAATAAATAATGAATTACTTACTTATGAACAGTTGTGATTAAAAAAGTCTATTATAAGTCAATATAGTGTATATATACCATATATTATTACTCATTATATTTTTATTGTAATATAGTATATATATATATATATATATATATATATATATATATATATATATATATATATATATACTCGAAAGTATAAAGTATTAAAAAAATTGGCTCGGGGACGTTGCCCCCGAACCCCCGCCAAATTATTTGTAACTTAGTAATAATTTCGACCCCACTGATATAAGATTCTGGCTTCGCCACTGGCCGTAGATGATGAAGAGTAATCAGGTCGGGGTTTGAATTTAACGAAAAATGCTACTTTGGCAGAGGCGTGTTTGGATGTGAAGCACCAACTTAAAGTGATTCAATCTAATAATGGAATGCTTAGAAAAGGTATGGATGATTTGAGGTTTGAGTTGAAGCATTCGAAAGGAGGTAAAGTTTATCCACGGAGCAATTGGGATAAGAAGTTATGGGAATCAAAAGGAGTTAGTGATAAAAAAATCTGAAGGGGATGCGAATGAGGCAGAGGTGTAGAAGAAGGCTTTAATTTGTCGAAATGGGGATTTGAAGTGCCCGATTTTGGAGAATGTTGGCTTTTCCAACAACAGCTTCTCTGGGGAGTTGCTGCATGCATTATGTAGTGGTTTGGCCGTAAAAATCTTCATAGTAATTGGGAATAACTTCACTGGTCCTTTGCCCAATTGCCTGAGAAACTGCTCTGGACTAACTAGAGTCCGTCTTGATGGGAACAAGTTATCTAGAAACATTTTTGAAGCTTTTGTTGTTCACCCAAATCTTGTTTTCATTTCTTTGAGTGGCAATGAGTTTACAGGTGAGCTCTGAGTGGGGAAAATGCGCAATGCTCATAAATTTACAAATGGCGAGAAACAAAATTTTTGGTCGAATCCCAATTGAACTAGGCAACTTAACAAAATTGGAGGTCTTGTAGCTGGATTCAAATGAATTCATAGGTGATATTCCAACTGAACTGGAAAACTCGGTAATGTGGGTGGGTTAAATTTGTGACTGATTAGGGTTTTATTGGTAAAAATTTTGGTTAATTGTTGAGGATGGGTAAGAGATAAGTAGGGTTTTATCAAGGATTATTCAGATTTGTGGTTTTATAGATAAAAATCCTGCGTAGGTTTGTTTGGATTTGGGCTTTTCAATTGCAAATTTTAGTGGAAAGTTTGATCGAGAAGTGGGATTTCCAGTTTGGTGAAGGTATATTTCTGGGAAGGGTTAAATTTCGTCTCTTGGATTCCGTGGTTGAACTGGGTTGTGCGGCTATTTTTTACTTTAACTGGGAGTTTCAGTTGATTTTACATAAGTGGTTTGATTGTGTGAATTGGGTATTTGTGAGGAAACAGGAAAAAAGATGAGCTCAAGCAGGGGTGGACCCAAAGTCAGGGCAGGGGACTGAAAGTTTAGTGGAACAAGATAAGTAAAGTATTACAGTTATATTAGTACACTACTATTATATTACTAGAAAAAAGAATATACTACTATCTTGTTAAAATAAAATATTACTATAAGAACTTAAGTATTTTATTGTTTTGATCAATTTACTTCTCCTAAATACTAAGAAGGTAAAAAACAGAGTTACAGTTACTAAAAAATGTGATATTTTTTAGCGTGATTTTTTTGTAACTATTAAAAATAAGGCAATCATGCAACAATTTCAAGCAACGAAACTTCGAAATAATGTTATTGTAAACAATATTTAAGAATTATTTAATTTTGTGATTTATTTTATTAAATTTTTATTCTTAAGAAAAAAATTTCGAAGTTGACCCCACTGAACTTTCAGGCTGGATCCGCCCCTGAGTTCAAGTGTTTTGGAAGGTGTAGTTCAAAAGGAAAAGCCTCACATGTAGTCGTTGTTCATTGAGATGGAAAGGAAATGAGTATTTGTTTAAGAGAGAGAAAGTTGGTTATGGAGGAGAGAGAGAAAGAAAGTTTTCTATGGAGGAGAGAGAGAGAAAGTTGGTTATGGAGGAGAGAGAGAAAGGAAAAAGACTAGTCAATAAATGTAAACTATCGAGCTTATCCCTCTATAATAAGATTTACAGCTTTAGCTGGTCACTTTTGACCGGTTAAGTCATAAAAGTGTGCCTGTTGTTCAGCATAAGTGAAGTTTGGGGTGTGCTTTGACACCTTTTTCAGTTTGGCGTGTAAAAATCAATAATGATATAAAGTTTAGCGTGCATTTTGTCTTTTAGTCGTAAATTTAAAATATTAATGTGGGACTAAAAAGTAGTGATTTTAGGAGATAATTATTAAGTAACGATAATATAAAAATCGTTTAAATTGAAAAAAATAATGATTTAGGGGATTATAAAATCAACATAGTATGTTATGATTGATATTATTTGTTATTTTAATTTTGTTTTAAATATTTTAAACTGTGTAATATTATGTTGTAATATAATTATAAATGGTATAATATTATGTTGTAATATAATTTACTTAGTAATGATAATATCCGCATAGTTTAGATATGTAATGATTTTGTTATTTTGTTAAATATGTGTATTATAATATTATATCATACATGTATGATATAATGTATGGTATAATTATGACTGGTATAATATTAGAAAAGTGGTGATTTTAGGATATAATAATTATGTTTTGAAAAGTAGTGGATTTTGGGGATTACAAAATCAACATAGTAAGTTATGATTGTTATTATTTGTTATTTTAATTTTCTTTAAAATGTTTTAAACTGTATAATATTTTATTATAATATAATTATAAATGGTATAATATTATGTTGTATTTATAGGGAGAAAATTAGGTTAAATAACAGAGAGTAATGATAATAGATCTATAATGATAATATCATAAAGTAGTAATTTTATGAAATAATAATTAAATTAGAAAGGATAATATCAGAACAGTTGACATTGCCAAAATAATTTAGATTGTAGTGATTTAGGGGATTATAAATTTAAGATATTAATTTGGGATTAAAAAGTAGTGATTTTAGGAGACAATAGTTAAATTAGTAATGATAATATTAGAACAATTAATATTATCAAAACAATTTAGATTTGTAGTGATTTATGGGATTATAAAATCAAAATATTAATGTGCGATTAAAAAGTAGTGATTTTAGGAGATAACAATTAGGTAGTAATAATATAAAAACTGGAGTAATGGATGAGCACATTAATTAAGTAGGACATATGTTGCAATTTGGGAATGACAAATGTTATGCAATGGTGTTATGTACTGCAATTTAGTATATTTAATAGATTATTGGAATACCTATTAAATGATTAAAGAAATATCAAATGAAATATTATATCCGTGTATTGAAGTATGATAAAACTAATGATTTAATGCAGCTAAATTTATTTTTATTTTTACTTATTTGTTAGAGGATACTCATTATTTTGTTCTTTTCATTTGTAAATAGTGATATTTTTAATGAATAATATTTTCAGTCAGTATTTGGATTGCTCTTGTCAAAAAAAATATGATAAAAATACAATTTTTACGTAAATTGTAAAAATTAAATTAGATAAGAGCATAAAGCGAGTTTCAATTTTACTTATGGTAGACCTCATTCATGACTTCATGTGCACTACTGAATAGAGATGGCAGTGGTGTGGTTTTAATTTTTCTATAATTTGAAATTACGATAGTTTTAAAAAAAATTGAACCGGAATTGCATCTCATCCGTAATAGTTTAAATTTTTTCTATACCAAAATTGCAGCGGCTGATTTATATTTCGAACCGCACCGCACTGACTTGGACATATCAAAATTACTAATATTTTTGATTTAATATTTAATAAATTAGTTTAATATTTTCACAACACACGTTATAATAACATTCATTAAAATAACTAAAAAAATATTAACAAGTAATGTCAGAATGTATGTTCAATTAGAATTCTTATAACATTAATTGTTATAAGGCCTAAATATGGATTAATACTCTATATTTTTTTTTCTACTTTGGGGATTGTCTTCTCATTTTTTTCAATTAGGGTATTAAACTCCTAATTTTTTTACACTTTAGGGATTGTCTTCCCAATTTTTTATTTAGGAATTAAACTTTTAATTTTTTTTGATTACGTCTAATTGATAATATCTCGTCAGAAATTCACGTCATAACACTGATATGTGGCTCAAAAATTATTTATGCGTAATATTGAATCTCATTTTAACATTTATTCCATTGATTTTTATACCAAAAAGGATATATAGACAATTGTTAATTTTTTAAAGTAAATTTAATGCATTAAAACTTAGCTTAAAAAATCATCAATAATCAATATTTTACAATGTATAAATGTACTACTAATTAAAATCTTGTTATTTCACAATCATCAATAATCAATATAATGACAATTTTACTCTTTTTGGTATAAAAAATTAAGGCCTAAATATAGATTATTACCATGAACTTTAAGTTTATTTCATAATCATCAATATTCAATATAATTAAATTTTTATACCAAAAGGGTAAAATTTTCATTACATTTAGGGAATTGATATTTTCACAAGTAAATTTGATAGTTCCACAAGCTCGTCCTCACATGAATAGTAAGTGAGTTCCAGTTAGAGATGCATAAAAATCCCGGGGCCCACAACCTAGGCTTGATTAGGCTGGGCCTGGCTTAGTCAAAGTATGGCCTGGTTAAGGCTTGGACCAGACACACATGGACCGGCCTGATCAATGGGTTTGCCGGGTGATCCTGATCCTTTTGGGACTAAGAAAATTTGTATCATTAAGCATTCTTTTTAAGACACAGGGAGTAACTTAATTTGAGTCAATTCATTTGAGTCAAGTAGACCAATTAAATTAATTTAATTCAATTACAGAAATTGGATAGCCTCATTAAATTAATTTAATTCAATTACAAAAATTGGATATCCTCTTGACTTATTATATATAGGTATTGATTATTGATTGTGTTTGCTTAAAGGGTAAATTTTAGCAAATTCACTAATTCAAAATATGTACGATAAGGTACTTTGGAACATAGTATTTCTCACAATATAATTTTTTTTAATGTTTTATACTATTTCTTAACTATTCTTTCTGTTTTAGAATTAGGTAGAGATGTATTTTGATTTTTTAAAGTTAATTTGTGAAATCCTAAAATTCAAAATTAATATAAAGTTATTTAGTTGTAATAGAAACAAATATAACAATTGTAAACTAACTATAAAGTAGTATTAATTATCATCATTGTTGCTTCAAAACATGAATGAAATTATAGCAATTTTGAGTTTTAGGATTTCCCAAATTAACTCTAAAAAACAAAATGTATATCTAATTTTGGAACAGAGGTAGTAATATTTTTGATCAAAAATAAGATATAAGTTGACTTTTGAATTTTGACTTATTCTTAACGTATATTACAATTATTCGTAGACACATTTAACCATATTTTTCTAATATTAATATTTATTAAAAAGAAAACATATAAACATAAATATAAGTATGCATTTGGCAATACTAACCTCTGGAAAAAAGATACAAATTCAAAAGAAAAATAAAATCAAAAAGTGAAATGAGATTCTCTTTTTTAATTCTACTTTATTTTAGGGAAATTATCCAATAAAAAAATATTATATATATTATTAAAAGATAATATAATAATCCATCAACAAGCTTGCAAATAAGAATTAAAATAATTCCACCAAAATAAAAAAGAGTATTCCCTCTGTCCCACAAAAGATATTTATAGTACAAAATAAAAAATTATCACTAAATGATATGTAAAGGGCATAGTTCAAATTTAAAATATTTTATGAAGAATATTTAACCCTAAAAAATACTTTATTAAAATCAGTTCATATTTTTTATTCGTATAATGAAAAATCAACACAATATAAATAGGAGCATAATTGATACACGACTTTGGGGATATTTCTTATTGATGACTTACTTCAATGGTTTATCAATTATCAAGGACTTTAAAATAATTTCGTTATTAAAATAACTTACGAATGAATATACTCTTGATATATTTTTATTAAACAGTTCAAAAGATTGGAATATATTAAAATTGTAATATGTTAAAAAAAGATTAAAAGATTAAAATAATAGAACTATAGTAATTATTTAAAACAAAGTAACAAATAATCAAGAAAAATTGTCAATCATAACAACGTTAGTGGATACCATATAAGATCCTGAAATACAATTATATTCCCAAAATAATAATAGAATAAGCATACCAGGTCTGTTCTTCAACACAAGCTACCGGAAGAACAAATTGACGTGATAACGTCATATCCAAATTTGAATAATTTATCTTCAACAATTTATGCACTAAAAAAAGTCTCACGAACTCAAAAAAAAGTCTCTCTGATGGAGAAAACAAAATCTCCTAAGAGATGATAATGAAATTCATTCACTAAAGAGAAATAAATCAATCATTCCATGGAGAAAACAAGTCATACAAAAGAGGAAAACGAACTGCACAAGAAAGGATAATATTTCTAGATAGAAGTTCAATCCCAAAGAGCATATAATTCTCTAATTATAGTCCAATCAAGATATTTTATGTTAATCCAATTTTTTTTTTACTTTTAATATAAATATTCTCCCTTGACTCATGCAAAAAATTGTTGATTGTGTAATTATAATAAATAGAAAATGTTATCATTATTATTCGTGTAGGCAGACATTTTTTAATTGTATATAACTACCATTTATTCAATAAAAATATAAAAGATATACTATATAATAATGTTATTTGGTATTTCATCAAGATTTCATTAAAATTAACTATATTTGGTTAGTTCTTCATATTAAACAACAAACTAATGAAAAATGCCAAGATCATTCCACACACATCCGTCTCCTCATTCACAACACAAAAATAGCAAAAATTACAATATATTAAGAAATATACTTTCAAACTCCACCAAAATCAACAGCATTATTTTAATTGAAACGAATCTGGTACATCAAGATCGTTTATTTGAAAATTGTGACATCTCTAACAATTGTAAAAACAAGTGCAGGAGTACGAGCCAAATGATTTGGGAGTGCATACACCATTTTCATTGTGTTTTTGATGGCACTGTTGGCGACAATCGGAAAGTACACAACTATTAGGGTTCAACACATCAATGCACCTTCTTTGGGCATCTACTTTTGGCATCATCAGTGTAGCTGCAAAGCGGATTAAGAAAAAATTAAATTTTTTATGTGATAAAGAACGATTAGAAAAAATAAAATAGAAAGAACTCTAAATTTTGGTTATTTATAAGAGAAAACTTGCAAAATTTACCTGAAAAAATAAGAAGCGAACAAGACAAAAATAATAATACGAGAATTTAGCCATTTCTAGTCAAATATAAGTATCAAGACTATTGTAATGTTAATCTCACAAAAATAACTTGTGTGTAAATATTTTGGTTAAGATGATATATATTTATAGGGGAAAAAGTTGGCATTTAAAAGTTATGAATAATTAATACTAAATGTCATAAAGTAATTAACAAAATATATTAAAGAAATTTATACTTTTACAAAATTTTTTTGGATATTTTTATAAATTTCTATCGCATTACTATCCAGGTGGGAGAAATCTTGTGCAATTAATACTTGTAAAACTATCAATTTCTACATTAAATACATGCTAAAAAAAGAAAGTGTTTTTGTAACTGACTATGGGTTGCTAATGAAAACAACCTTTTATTAATTGGGACGGTGACACCGGATAAGTGACCATTTATTGGGGGTTAAATATTAATTATGAGTAATGCTACATTTAATTTCCGAAATATACTTATCGTAATTAATTTATTAATTGTTTAATATCGCAGTAGAATATTATATGTAAGGAATACAAAAATAATAACCAATATAATAATTACAAGTGTAATTAATAATTTAAGATCTCATGAAATTGATTTGTTAATTATCAATATAATTTTACATGTCTTTGGGCAAGTAAATGTGTTTATTAGTATCACACTAGATATAAACTCGCGCGTTGTGGCGAGATTATTTATTTTGTTAATAATAAATTTATATGTGTAATTAATAAATTAAAATATAATCAGAAGATGGTAGATTGTTGTGCGATAATCAAATTTTGGTAGCATATGTTACATAGAGTTGGGTAAAAGTTTTGTGCGCAAATACATATCCAATTATAGAATTAATCTGATCACTAAACCCTAGAACATTATATAACAGTTGTGTGTGTGTGTATGTATGTATGTGTGTGTGTGTGTGTGTGTATATATATATATATATATATATTAATTTTTTGATAAAAATGTTTATAATGTAACCGATAGGGTTTAAAATTAGTACCACTTTCATTCTAAAGCACTACCAAATATTTAAAAAAGTGTAATGCACAATGTCATCGAGTTGTTATATTGATATGATTGTTAGTGGCATGTTTAAAGTTTGTTATACAGTACACAAATCTCACCGAGCCTAAAATATTTGACACGTGTATTTGATGCATTTTAAAGAGTTCATAACTCATATAAGCTTACTTTCACCAGAATTCAAACATCCAGATGAAAAGAAAAATAAATGAAGAATGTCCCAGTTTCGATTCTCAAACCTTAAAATTACATGTTACATGTGGAAACTGAAAAGCATGAGTATTAATAATTATGTTGGATCTTCATGTCAAACAAACACCATGTCACCGTGTCATACATAACACAATGTTATTGTTAAAAAATGAATACATTGCCTCCTTAGTTTTTTTATCCATTTTTGGCAATTATAGAGACACTCACAGTATTACCATAATGTCAAAAAAAAAACTATTAATGATGATGAAAATGATTTATAAGATGCTAGTGCTTAACAAATCATGTAAATCCACAATCCAGATAATAGAATGCAATAAATGAAAAAGCCATAAATATAAACACCGTGAAATATAATCCACAAAATGAAGCCATAGCCCCTTCCATTGAATGCATTGTCACCATAATCTGAAGGTCTCCATATAGACCCTTTGCACTTTCAACAGTATTTAGAATTGTTTGTAGCATGAGTTGTTGCGTAATAGTTAATATGCATTTTTATGGATAAATTAGGTTAATTAATAACGGAGAGTAATGATAATAGCTCAATTTCGGCTGAATGACACTTCTGCCTCTTCAAGTTGCCTCCCACCTTTTAAAGTAATCCCTAAAATTCAATTTTCGTCAGTTAGGTTCTTAAAGTGGCATTTTGTTGGCATTTTCGTTCCTTCAGCCTAATTTGACCTCAACCCGACTCATTTTGACCAATTTTGACAAAATTCTAACATTTAAAAAATATATATTTAATATTTTTAAATAAAATATTTTTTAAAAATAATTTGAAAATAATAATTATTATATTTAATATTTTAAAATAATATTTATTCTTATATTTAAAATAAAATATTATTCTTAAAAAGTTATAAATATATTTATTATTATTATTATTATTATTATTATAAGGAAAAACTATTAGAAGCTTTATTTTTTCAAAAAGGAGTAAAGTTTCATAAAATATAAATTCAAAAAAATACATAAGAAAATTAAATATAATTATTGTTTTAAAGTTATTTTAAAAATAATATTATATTTTAAAATATTAAAATTTTTGGTTGGGTCAAACTAGGTCGGGTTGGGTCAAAATTGGTTAAAATAGGTCAGGTTGAGGTTAAATTGGGCTGAAGGAACGAAAACGCCAATAAAATGCCACTTTAAGAACCTAACTGACAATAATTGAACTTTAGGGACGATTTTGAAAATGGGTGGCAACTTTGAGGGACAGAAGTGTCATTCAACCATATTGATAATAACATTATAAAGTAATAATTTTAGGAGATAATAATTAAATTAAAAAGAATAATATCAGAACATTTGACAATATCAAAACAGTTTTAGATTTGTAGTGATTTAAGGGATTATAAATTTAAAATATTAATTTAGAATTAAAAAAGTAGTTATTTTAGGAGATAGTAATTAAATTAGTAATGATAATATTAGAACGGTTAACATTATCCGAACAGTTTAGATTTGCAGTGATTTATGAGATTATAAAATTAGACTAAAATAATTTGCACCCCAAACTTTACACACATGTTGACTTTTGCACCCCAAACTGAAAAAAGTGTCTAAGTACACCCAAAACTTCAATTAAACGTAAAAAAAAACACATTTTCTTCACTTAACCGGTCAAAAGTGACCGGGTAAGGCACACATGTGGATCTGAATGGGTATTTAAGTCTTTTCTATAAAAACCATCTATCACCGGAAGTATGCCTTCAAGATAGCTTTCTTGGATTTGAGCAGCAATTATTTTGAGCTTCAATGTTTACAAATTTGGGTAATCAAGTCCAGAATCGGGCACTTCGGATCCCCATTTCGAGCCCAATGACCATGAGCACGAAATTCAATCTCATAGGTAGCCAAAACCCTAGTTTTTTCGTTCATTTTAAACCTCAATTAGGGGATTTTACCTTGAAAAAATCACAATCGTCCATTTTTGCCTAAAGTTTGAAGCCGAAGGCCAACAACGTCGTTCCGGATGAGGGAAAAACGACAGAGGTTGCTGAGACGCCGGCGATGGTGAACAATGGTTACTTTGTAGAAAGCAGACCCTTTTTTGAGAAGAAATTTACTGTTTTGCCACCGGAGTTTCCATATGCCGACGTGGTCAAGGACTATTTCTCTGGTATAGAGGTGAACGCCAGGACTTGTGTGCCACTGGAAAACTGTGTTGTGATGAACTTGTGTGCCACTGACAAACTTTTAGTTACTGAAGGAGGATGGGACGGCGGGGCCGTAGATAGTGGCGAAGCCACATGGATTTTGTGGGGTCAATCGACCCCACTGGGAAAAAAAATTACTTTATAATTTAAGGTAAATTTTAAAATTTTTAAGTATTATATATAAATTGACCCCACAAAAATTTTATAATTTTTTTCTTATACGGGGTCAAATTGAAAATTTATAACTTTGTCAATCAAAATTTAACAACATATGACTCACATCCTCTAAGCATATGTATCTCTCTCTATAATATTTTAAACTAAATAATAATCTAATTTATATTATTTTAAAAAATAAATAATGAATTACTTACTTATGAATAGTTGTGATTAAAAAAGTCTATTATAAGTCAATATAGTGTATATATACCATATATTATTACTCATTATATTTTCATTGTAATATAGTATATATATATATATATATATATATATATATATATATATATATATATACTCGAAAGTATAAAGTATTAAAAAAATTGGCTCGGGGGCGTTGCCCCCGAACCCCCGCCAAATTATTTGTAACTTAGTAATAATTTCGACCCCACTGATATAAGATTCTGGCTTCGCCACTGGCCGTAGATGATGAAGAGTAATCAGGTCGGGGTTTGAATTTAACGAAAAATGCTACTTTGGCAGAGGCGTGTTTGGATGTGAAGCACCAACTTAAAAGTGATTCCATCTAAGAATGGAATGCTTAGAAAAGGCATGGATGATTTGAGGTTTGAGTTGAAGCATTCGAAAGGAGGTAAAGTTTATCCACGGAGCAATTGGGATAAGAAGTCATGGGAATCAAAAGGAGTTAGTGATAAAAAAATCTAAAGGGGATGCGAATGAGGCAGAGGTGTAGAAGAAGGCTTTAATTTGTCGAAATGGGGATTTGAAGTGCCCGATTTTGGAGAATGTTGGTTTTTCCAACAACAGCTTCTCTGGGCAGTTGCTGCATGCATTATGTAGTGGTTTGGCCGTAAAAATCTTCATAGTAATTGGGAATAACTTCACTGGTCCTTTGCCCAATTGCCTGAGAAACTGCTCTGGACTAACTAGAGTCCGTCTTGATGCGAACAAGTTATCTAGAATCATTTTTGAAGCTTTTGTTGTTCACCCAAATCTTGTTTTCATTTCTTTGAGTGACAATGAGTTTACAGGTGAGCTCTGAGTGGGGAAAATGCGCAATGCTCATAAATTTACAAATGGCGAGAAACAAAAATTTTGGTCGAATCCATATTGAACTAGGCAACTTAACAAAATTGGAGGTCTTGCAGCTGGATTCAAATGAATTCATAGGTGATATTCCAACTGAACTGGAAAACTCGGTAATGTGGGTGGGTTAAATTTGTGACTGATTAGGGTTTTATTGGTAAAGATTTTGGTCAATTGTTGAGGATGGGTAAGAGATAAGTAGGGTTTTATCAAGGATTATTCAGATTTGTGGTTTTATAGATAAAAATCCTGCGTGGGTTTGTTTGGATTTGGGCTTTTCAATTGCAAATTTTAGCGGAAAGTTTGATCGGGAAGTGGGATTTCCAGTTTGGTGAAGGTATATTTCTGGGAAGGGTTAAATTTCGTCTCTTGGATTCCGTGGTTGAACTGGGTTGTGCAGCTATTTTTTACTTTAACTGAGAGTTTCAGTTGATTTTACATAAGTGGTTTGATTGTGTGAATTGGGTATTTGTGAGGAAACAGGAAAAAAAGATGAGCTCAAGCAGGGGTGGACCCAAAGTCAGGGCAGGGGACTAAAAAGTTTAGTGGAACAAGATAAGTAAAGTATTACAGTTATATTATTACACTACTATTATATTACTGGAAAAAAGAATATACTACTATCTTGTTAAAATAAAATATTACTATAAGAACTTAAGTATTTTATTGTTTTGATCAATTTACTTCTCCTAAATACTAAGAAGGTAAAAAACAGAGTTACAATTACTAAAAAATGTGATATTTTTGAGCTTGATTTTTTTGTAACTATTAAAAATAAGGCAATCATGCAACAATTTCAAGCAACGAAACTTCAAAATAATGTTATTGTAAACAATATTTAAGAATTATTTAATTTTGTGATTTATTTTATTAAATTTTTATTCTTAAGAAAAAAATTTCGAATTTGACCCCACTGAACTTTCAGGCTGGATCCGCCCATGAGCTCAAGTGTTTTGGAAAGTGTAGTTCAAAAGGGAAAGCCTCACAAGTAGTCGTTGTTCATTGAGATGGAAAGGAAATGAGTATTTGTTTAAGAGAGAGAAAGTTGGTTATGGAGGAGAGAGAGAAAGAAAGTTTGCTATGGAGGAGAGAGAGAGAAAATTGGTTATGGAAGGGAGAGAGAAGGGAAAGAGACTAGTCAATAAATGTAAACTATCGAGCTTACCCCTCTATAATAAGATTTACAGCTTTAGCTGGTCACTTTTGACCAGTTAAGTCATAAAAGTGTGCCTGTTGTTCAGCATAAGTGAAGTTTGGGGTGTGCTTTGACACCTTTTTCAGTTTGGCGTGTAAAAATCAATAATGATATAAAGTTTGGCGTGCATTTTGTCTTTTAATCGTAAATTTAAAATATTAATGTGGGACTAAAAAGTAGTGATTTTAGGAGATAATTATTAAGTAACGATAATATAAAAATCGTTTAAATTGAAAAAAATAATTATTTAGGGGATTATAAAATCAACATAGTAAGTTATGATTGATATTATTTGTTATTTTAATTTTATTTTAAATATTTTAAACTGTGTAATATTATATTTTAATATAATTATAAATGGTATAATATTATGTTGTAATATAATTTAATTAGTAATGATAATATCCGCACAATTTAGATAGGTGGTGATTTTGTTATTTTGTTATATACGTGTATTATAATATTATATCATACATGTATGATATAATGTATGGTATAATATTAGAAAAATAGCGATTTTAGGATATAATAATTATGTTTAGAAAAGTAGTGGATTTTGGGAATTATAAAATTAACATAGCAAGTTATGATTGATATTATTTGTTATTTTAATTTTATTTTAAATGTTTTAAACTATATAATTATAAATGGTATAATATTATGTTGTATTTATAGAGAGAAATTTAGGTTAAATAACGAAGAGTAATGATAATAGCTCACTAATGATAATATCACAAATAGTGATTTTAGGAGATAATAATAAAATTAGAAAGGATAATATCATAACAGTTGACATTATCAAAACAGTTTAGATTTGTAGTGATTTAAGGGATTATAAATTCTAAATATTAATTTGAAAATTAAAAAATAGTGATTTTAAGAAATAATAATTAAATTAGTAATGACAATATTAGAATTGTTAATATTATCACAACAGTTTAGATTTGTAGTGATTTAGGAGATTATAAAATCAAAATATTAACGTGGGATTAAAAAGTAGTGATTTTAGGAGATAATAATTAAGTAACGATAATATAAACACCGTTTAGATTGAAAAAGTAGTGATTTAGGGGATTATAAAATCAACATAGCAAGTTATAAATGATATTATTTATTATTTTAATTTTATTTTAAATGTTTTAAACTGTATAATATTATGTTGTAATATAATTATAAATGGTATAATATTATGTTGTAATATAATTTACTTAGTGTTCGGGAGTGTTTTCCCGACCCTCTTTTGTGCTGAAGGCTTGGGTCGGGTCGATGGAGGTCGGGCTCGTATGTTCAGAGATGTAAGATCGGGGTAAGTTACCCGATCCCAATAGGCTGGGGCCGTGGTCGTCGGGAGGGTTGAGTTCGGGCCTGTTGGGTTTGGCTATTGGTTTGGGCCTGAGCGTATGAGCAGTCCACATGCAGAGTTGGTGCGACAAGGAGTTTACGTGATTAAGGGCATCAACCCTAATCTTACGTCAACAAGGTAACTCTGGATGTAGTGATGGAAAGGGATTCCACTTGCACTTTTTAAGGAGATTGTGTTGGACCCAAATATGGTAGCTAACATATTTAGGAGTCCTACAAGGCCAAGGTTACAATTAACGGGTAATATCTACTTTGAGCACTAAACATATAAACCTCCATTGTTAAACCTTGTGAACGGCCTGTGCTTATTCTCACACCGGAGCTATCCCCCGGCGGTACGGCCGTCAAGCTTCTGTGTGATCTGTTATTGTGCAGGATTCAGCGCGTGGATTTTGTGATTGGACGCGCGGACGAAACTTGGCGTTAACATTGGCGCTAGAAGGAGGGCAAGTGCTTCTTTGCAACCACAAATACTTTTCTTCGGCAGCAATCATGACGAGTAGAGATAATATCGCTGTCTCGGAAAGGGCCAAGACCCAGCAGTCCCACCAAACAACTCATGCGAGGAGGTCAGTGAAGGACCGACTGGGGTCTAAAATACAGGAGGTAGAAGAGTTGCCGGTCCATGATCTTCGGCGGAAGCTCTTCCCGAGAGTCAACACACGCCTCACCAGGCGAGTCAGGCCGACGAGAGGCACTCTCAAGCCCCCGTGGGGCAAGACCGGGGAGCAGGAAGCCGAGACCAACGAGAGTTTCTCTTGCAGAAGAGACTGGACCAGAATAAAGACGCCATGTTGGCGCTCCAGCTACAACAATTGGAGTTGGAGAGACAGATGGCCAACATGGTCGGGGATCAAGAAGTGAGTTCCAGAAGGCGTAGGAATCGAAGCCGGTCCCGATCGCCTCGGTGGGGAGAGGCAAGAAGAGAACAGAGCAGGCACCGGAGCGCTCTAGAGATGGAAAGAGCAGGAGGAGGAGTCCTTCGGCCGGGCGCCGATCAGAACACCGGGCAGGACCGGGCTAGAAAGGGAAGCGTCTCCTGATTATGGGAGGGACAAAACCTCGATCGTCCCCTCATAAGGAAGGATCCGACCCCCTTACCCGGAGAGTGGCTGAATTAGAAAAGTTGCTGGGGACAAAAAACTCGCGAGGGGACATCTTCGACAGGTTTAGGATCTCCCTTTTCGCCCGAAATCCAACCGGTTGATAGCCGATCCAAAGAAGAAGATGCCCCCGATGGAGACATACGACGGATTGGGAGATCCCTACGACCATTCGGATGGATATGATCGCCTGATGTCGTACTTATGGGCATTCGGATGCGGCCAAATGCCACATGTTCGCTACAACACTTAAGAAGAGTGCCAGGGAGTGGTTGGGGACCCTGGCACCAGGATCAATCGGGTCATGGAACGATCTTTGTGAAAAAATTCCATGCTCGGTTTCGGCAGCAACCGAAGACGAGGGAAGATCACGGCGTCCCTCATGCAGGTACGACAAAATCAGACGAGACCCTAAGTCAGTTCGTTTAAACGATTTAGAGAGGCAGTGGGATCTGTAGCGGAGCTGAATTCCCCACAAGCACTGGGATTTTTTACGACCGGCTTAGACATCGGGAGATCTAAGAAGCTGGTAAAGGATTTGGTAATTAACCCTCCGGCAGACTTGACCGAGGCCTTTCATCGGGCAGAAGGGTTCATCGCTATAGAGGAAGCTTTGGGAAATTTCAAACCACACCAACAACCTTATGAGAAATCGAAAGATAGGGAAAAAATCGACCTACCAAACGTTCGGACAATAACAGTGGAAATCAGACCGAACGGAAAAGAAAAACTTCAATGGGGGAGGTTCAGGTAGCAACCGGCCTCCACTACCCAACCGTAACGTCAGCAAGGTCTATACTCCCCTCACCGCGGATCGGTCGAAAATCCTGCAGGAAATGAAAAACCAACCATTCTACGAGCCATGCCCCAGGCGAACCAAGCCCGGGAGGCGTGGTCGGGATAAGTATTGCGAATACCATCAGAGTACCGGACATTCGACCGAAGCATGCGTTAATCTGATGGATATGATCGAGAAAAATGTCCAAAACGGACAACTGGTTACAATACGTGGCAGGACGGGGAAATCCCGAGTTGCCCAGAGAGGAGACCACAGATCGGATCCCGGGATACCCAGACGCCGCAGAACCCCCCGGCCCGAGGTGTAGTTGATGTCATTTCGGGGGGTTTCCGTTAGACGGGTATCGGGAGAAAAAGAAGTGGGGCTCTGGAGGGCAGTGCTCTCTGTTGCGGGGTCAACCCCTAGAAAGGATCGGGCATATCGGGAACGTCTATCTGTTTTACGGACGAGGATTACCCGACAGATCTCATCGAGCCCCACGATGGTGCGTTGGTAATAACGGCTCAGGTCGGGATAGTGGATATGAAAAGAATAATGATAGATAACGGGTCTTCGGTCGACAATCCTGTATTCCCACGCCTATCAGAGAGGTTAGACCTGCAAGGGAAGAAGATGGATTTGGAGAGGGAAGGCCCCTTGTACGGATTTAGTGGAGATCGGTGCTTGTGTTGGGCACCATCGAGATGCCAGTCAAATTTGGTACGGCACCTAATCAAGTCGAAATAGTGGTAAAATTCTTTGTCGTCCAATAGACTCGGCATACAACGCGATCCTCGGAAGGCCTACCTTGGCAGCCCTGCAAGCAGTAACATCAATACCCATTTTAAAATCAAGTTTCCAACACCGAACGGGATCGGGGAGGTTAAAAGAGTGACCTAGACATAGCCCGAAGGTGTTACCGAAACAGCTTGATTTCTTCAGGGGTCGGGGTCTGCAAACAAAAACAGACAATGGCCATTGAGATCGAACCATTCACGGAGGGAAGCACGGAGCACTTGCTCTTCGGCCGAAGAAACTGATGATGTAGAATTGGTACCTGGGCAGGAAGACAAAATAAATTAAGATCGGGTCGGGGTTATCAGAACCCTTTCGGACGGGGCTGATAGAATTACTCCGAGTCTATGCCGATATCTTTGCATGGGAACCCAGCGACATGCCGGGGGTAAGTGAATCTGTGGCTCTACACCGGCTGCACGTAGACCCGGACAAGAAACCGGTCATACAGAAAGCGGAGGATTTTCGCCCCAGAAAGGCAAAAAAATTATCGAGAGAAGAGATCACCAAGCTCCTGGAGGCCGAATTCATCTTCGAGATTGATTTTACCGGAGTGGTTGGCCAACGTGGTATTGGTCTAGAGCAAAATGGGAAATGGAGGTTGTGTATTTGATTACACGGATCTAAACAGGGCGTGTCCGAAGGATTTCTACCCTTTGCCCAACATAGATCAACTGATCGACGCCACGTCGGGATACGGTATGTTGAGTTTTATGGATGCATTCTCTGGGTACCACCAGATTTCGATGAAAAGGAAGACATCCGAAGACAAGTTTTATCACACATCGGGCGATATACATACAGAAATGACCTTCGGGCTATTAAATGCCGGGGCAACTTATCAACGAATGATGAACCTGGTGTTCACGAAACAAATTGGGGAGGAGCATGGAGGTATACGTAGATGACATGATCGTTATAAAGCATGTCAGTCCGTGGACCATCTTGAAGATCTGGAGGACTGTTTCGAGACGGTCGGAAACGCAAGCTAAGGCTAAACCCGACCAAATGCACTTTTGGACGGGGATGGGTAAATTTTTAGGATACTTGGTCAGCAAAAGGGGAATCGAAGCAAACCCAGAGAAATCCAGGCCGTCCTGGATATGAAATCACCAAAGTCGTACAAGGATGTGCAGAGGCTAACGGGTCGGATAGCGGCCTACGAAGGGTTCGTCTCTAAATCAGCTGAGAGGTGCCTTC